>OU466862.2:52068208-52693208 GCA_911865555.2 Thlaspi arvense | reverse complement strand
GGAACATCGGCATTGAAATAGAACTCACAATATTTCTTTATTGCAATAACATTTATAATACCTAAACCAAAAGAAAATAAGATCACAAGACTACACAAACGAACCAACAAACATAATTTGGTGTATTATATTATTCATAATACCTTCATATTGTTTGTTGATGTACCACCACCTCAACACACAAATAACTTCTTCATCACAGTTCTGAGACCATTTCAAGGCAAACTCTTCAGCTAGTTGTCCTATCGTGTAACATTCAATTACACGTTTCCTATTAAAAGAAGCGTTATAGAATATCAATTAATCGTTAATACGATGTGAAAAAATAAGAAACTTACTTGTCATCTTGCAGATCAAAAGGGATCATAGCGTAATCATCTTGTATTTTACCCTCATCAAAAATCTCTAACTCTCCGACATTTTTAAGAACACCAATTAAATCTAGTAAACAACAATACAAAATAACAAAACTCTTATTGCATTCCTTTAGTCAAAAAAAAAAACCCAATAATATTCACTGTATAAAAATTTTACCGATAGCATAAGTGGCATCCATTCGACTTCCAATAACATCCCCAAAATCAACCAATTTCAACAATAAACCATCTTCGGGACCAGACACAGAAATAAATCTAGTGTTAGTAACAAACTTCAGCTTGAAAGGATGCCTTGCTATACGAATGAAAGCATTGGAAGTTTTAACTACAAAACCACTTAAGAGCTCCCACTTTCCTTCGATAAGGTCGTCTTCAAACAAATGAAGGTATTTGTTTCCAATCGAAGCTTGTATCATCGACCCATATAAACACTTTAGTCATTACAATTGTACATAAATAAAACATAAGAAACAAGAATCAAATTTAGAGCAAGGGTGAATGAACTTATATGCATGTCAACGAAGATCATCTTTAATTTAGGCCGACGGTTCCTATCTTTGGCACGCCATTTCTTTAACAGTTTTTATTTCAACAGATGGATCGACAACACAAGCGTCTATCTCAGAGACATTCAAGAACCCCATCGCAATAGAAACGCCAAAACAACCAAATTCTAAACTAAAAACACTCGTTAAATGAAACAAGAAGCATAGAGTGTATCGACAATTACAATATTAATATTTAGTTCTCTTGGTCGTAGTGTCGATGCTGATTAGCTATATATATAAGCAAACAGTTCCCTGCAAAATTATTTTTAAATAATAAAAGGTAGATATGTTTCATATATACAAAAACCAATATATAATAATTAGTTCATAAATATAATCAGAATAATAAACATGCAATAATAACCAAAACCGAGACTAAGGACCAAACCAAAACGACGAAAACCCATAACCAAAACAAACCCAAAGCCCAAAACAGTCTCAAAGCAATTTCAATGTGCAGAATAAAACCAAAAACCTAAATGTTCTCAAACACTTCCTTGTAGATAACGTTAAGAGTACGTTTCTTTGGTTTTCCAGCTTCGTCAGTTACCAAGATCTTCAAACTGGCGCGTGATGTTACTCTGGAGACAGCGACGTATAGCTGACCATGGGAAAACACCGGTCTTGGTAAAAAAATACTAACTTTTTGTAAAGTCTGACCCTGACTCTTATTTATAGTCATCGCAAGAGCAACAGCAACAGGAAACTGTTGACGACGCATCCTGAATGGAAACCTAGTCTCAGATGGCGAAACAAACATCCTTGAAATCAATACTTTCTGTCCAACCCTATCCCCTGTGATAAGTTTAGCTTCAATCACATGCGCAGCGAGCTGCGTTACAAGTAACCTCGTTCCGTTGCACAAACCACCACGAGGATCAATATTCCTTAGCAACATAATAGGAGTCCCTATCTTCAGCTTTAGATCATGATTGGGCAAACCAGAAACTTTTATGCTATTGAGATATTCTTGGGTGTAAACCATATCGTCATTTTTACTTGTGTCCGACGTATCAATACTATCCGAACTAAGGTATGAATGCTCATCGCCTATAACAAAATAATAAACGAAATTAATCGATAACACATTAACTAAACCAAACTATATAGGAAACAATAAATGTTACCTATTACGCGAGATAACATATACTCGTTTATAACATCGACGTCAGAATTTCTCGGACTCAAAATAGCTCGCCCCTGAAAAAACAATGGATCTCTCTCTCTTGAATACGAATGGCCATACACTTCTAGGACAATTTTCTCCATAGGATCTCCACTCCCGGTTATCAGCAAATCATCTGGTATATCTATCTCAACCTCTCCAGTGTTAGGTTCGTTGATCTTTCCGTCGCCTATAGCAAGTATCCATTTTGAAAAAGACTCCAGTTCCTTGGCATTATTTGCAACAACACCGCGAAGAAGGCGCATATTCGTGGTAAGCTTCAAGACCGTACAATTGCTCCACAACGCCGAAGAGTTCAGAGAGGACATGACGGTTTCAGCTCGATTACCACCAACAATCACAGGCAATATCTGTCTAAAATCTCCACCGAACACAATAACTTTACCACCAAACACTCCATCACATTTCAAAATATCTCTCATTGTTCTATCCAATGTCTCAAAACAAGGTTTGCTCATCATCGGCGCCTCATCCCAAATAATCAGTTTGGCTTCCTTGATCAATTCCGCCTGACGTGATCCTGCAATAATTGAACATGTTGTAAACTCGTTAACAGCGATTGGAATGCCAAACCTAGAATGAGCAGTCCTCCCTCCTTGAAGCAACAAAGAGGCAATCCCACTCGATGCCACGTTTAAGACGATGTCACCTCTAGAGCGAATATCAGATCCCAATACACTCCACAAAAACATTTTGCCAGTACCACCAAAACCGCAAACAAAAAACATACCACCCTCGTCACGATCAACAGCGTATATAATCTTGTTGTAAACCATTTTCTGTTCATCTGTTATGGTTGCCAGTAACCTTGTATGCTCAGCCTTGAGTTGATCTCTATTATAACTGCGCTCATCCATTAAAAGATAATTGACAGTCTTATCCATGTCATCGTCCACAGCATGAGGCATCTTATCGTAATTGGTCAACGAATTCCCATTTCGACGAAGGTATTTCTCTATTTTGAAAAGTGCACACATCTTCGGATCATCATCGGTCATAGTAAAATCTACACAACACGAAACAAATATCAGTCCATATTCACTGATTCAGCATTACAATGATATAAGTAAATCAAAGAAACGATTTACTTGGGTTATCTGATTTTTTCTTGAGCATATATAATATATCCTCGCTCAGGATATGCCATGTCTTGTTCCACACGTTAACAGGCTCAAAAATGCTATTAGACAGCAACATAATAGCAAACAACCTACGCAAATATTTCCCTGAGCCCCAAAAACTTGCTTCTTCGATAGCCAAAATATACTCTTTATCATCGTCCAACAATCCCAAGGCGTAGCAAGCTTCCTTGTACGAATCGTAAACAACACCTCTAACTGTTCGTATATCCTCATAACTCTTCGGGCATTTAACAATGTTCAGCAAAACACGCATGTAGTAACACTGAACATAATTGGGAGGAATGTACATAATTCTTCCAATGGCAAAGCCTCGTTCGCGTAACTTCCACTCCCTAGTCCTCTGTACCCAAACGAACTTTGTCGGGAAATCAGCATAAGTCAACTCTTCTGCCTCCGGGAATTTACTATTTGCTTCCATCCAAGCCATAAACTTAGACCGAGTCATAGACGCACGATTTATAACATCATCTATAGAATCATCTTCGTTATAAACAGCCATTTGCTGTCCCGATAAGTGGAATGAGAGATTGACAACAGTAGTCGAACGAAAATGAGTTGGGAAAGCTAATATTCTCCAGGTTGCTTAGCATGCTGACATATATCTGAAAAAGGAAAAAAATCTCAATAACATATCACATGCACAGGGAAATTGTCTAAATTCCATTATGTAAACAAACAGTAAAACACGTAATTAATACAGACAAACTTGCAGTTGAGGAACTTTTTTACTTCATTATCAACAATATCATCTTGTTCAACAGAAGCACCAACATAATCAGGACCCTTGGTAATATACTTAAATAGATACTTGATTGACCTCGTTTGGTTGCACCATTCAACATTTATATGGGCTCGGAAACGCCTCAGAAGGTCCTTATTGTATGGAACCACATATCTATTGTCACAATCAAACCCCTTTTTGCGGATAGTTCTATCATCACTTCCACGCTTGTAAATAGGAAAGCCACCATCATCAATTTTTGTTATCGCGCTATAAGGCTTGGGAAAAAACTAAGTACATTTACCTTGATTCATGCACACATTAGTTTTGTTGACCTCCCCACACGGACCATGTATCATCAAGTCACCAACAACCTCGTATAAATACGGTTCCAATTCTTTATCAGGTATCTCAGCAGAAATAAACCTGTCGATATCATCCCTAGTCGGTAGTTTTGAATCTGGATGCAGAAACAGCACCATATGGGCATGGAGTAAACCTCTTTTCTGGAACTCAATGGTATAAATTGCTACAAAACAACAAAATCAACACTGTAAATACATCGAGTTAAGCATCTACCAGTTTTTATTATGAGAGTTTAGTCCATAATTAATAAAATACCTGAATTCACACGGCCCAAAGCACCATCATTTGTCAAGTAATCCACGAGATTATCAAGTTTAATTTTAAACACACGACAACATATATCTGGACGATCTTCCGTTTTCAAGTCGTGTTTTTGCAAATATCTAGTAATCTCGGGCCATTTTGGATTACAAGTATTGGTAATAAAAAAATCAGGATATCCGTAATACTTGCAAGTCGCCATGGCATCTAAATAATGTTGCATCATATATCGTTTACCTCCAGTGAAAGACGAAGGAATGAACACCCGTTTGCCTTGCTCAGCAAGATTGTAATCACCTTTCTCAGCAGATGCAGCAATCTTATCATAATACTCGGCTCGAAGATTTTTCTGATTATGGAATATATATTGCAGCCTATTTGACTCGATCATAGTGTACATATCAACTAAGAACTGCTGAAATAGTCAACCAGACATCAATATGCGGTGATTCACTGCTTCTTTCTTGGATCCGAAAAGCAAAAAACTCCCGCATCGTTATGTTTTTCCTCTTCCTACCCTGAGTATCCATAAATCCAATATCAATTCCGAGCCGGAAACCATCTTCTCCATACGGAAACAAGAGAGGATATTGCAAGGGTAAATAAGTAGGATGCAACTCATCGATTCGCTCCAAATTTCTAGAGGTGTTCTCGATAATAATGTCCCGTTTACTCGGGGCCATGTTGAAATCACCAGGAATCAAAGCCGCAACCTCTTGCTCACTTGGTAGGTTATGAATTCGCCCATCAGTGGTCCGCTCAGCAGCTAAGACCAACCGCATTTTCTTAGAATCATTGCCTTGTTAAATCCTATCCCGTCCTGATCGAAATGCTCGAACGTGAGGGTTATGAGCATCTCGCATGCGCTTCAAAAGCTCAACAATTTCTGGTCGTAGCGACGAACGCAAACTCTTGTGCCTATATATAAAAACATTATTATCATAGACACAACCGATAGTGGTAACATATCAAATTTATAGTATAACTGTCTAAAACTTACCCAGAGGCCGTGATCCTATTGGCAATCTCATTAGCGGGATCATGTATATAGATCTGAAGGAAACCTGGTGGAGCCCCGTCAACGGGCAGCAAAGACCCAATAAGATGACAGTTCTCACTAGATAGCTGAAAAACATATGGACCTTTCCCATTATTAATAGCATGATTTATTCTTCCTTCAAGCGACGTAAACGAAAACATAATGTTATATGCTCTTATAAACACTCTACAATGTATCCCTGTCTCGTTCCGATTATATAAGAGACACGGCAATGTATTGGGTGGGACCCTGAGCAAAGGAATGTCAACTTTTCCCCTATGACAACACATAGTAAACTCGGGATTCACACACATTGTTCGTTTGCCCACTCGTTCGCCTAACCACATGTAAGCGGTACAATAGGTACAAATGTACGCTTGATCCCCATCGTCATAATAACCTAATGATGATTTCGAAAAATACGTCAAAATCTGTTGGTCAACCGGTTAAACCAATTCAAACGAAAAACAATAATTAACTACCGTTCATATCGAATCCAACAGGAAAATAAATGCCTTCACGTGCTGATGGAACACCCACATGTCTGGATTGTTTTTTCTTTGAAGCAAGTAAACGATGAGGTCTCGAGACTCGACCATCATCATCATCTGATTCAGACTCAGATGGTAAAAAACAAACAAAATCATCTATCTCCGGTGGTTTTTTTAAAATAGCTGCAGTGAATTACAATGAGTTACAAAGTATGAACGTTATTAAATTAATCAATAAGCCTTAATAAAAAAGGAACAAAGACGAAAAGATCCCCGACCGGCACCTTTTTTGTTTTCCAAACGTCGGGACCTCATGATCTCCATACGATTCTTCCGTGCAATTTTACTAAGACCCGCTCTACTAATACTATTATGGTCGATAATGGTATGGCGGTCAGGTTTTTTCACGGCTAAACATGGCGCATATTGCTGAGCTCTTGTCGTATACCCTGTCACAGAGGAAGTAAATAAAATATGATGCATGCCATAACACTGAAACATAGAAAAACGACGAAAGAAGAGAAACATATACGTCTATTTGGAGCAGGTATCCGCCTTGAATTGTGATTATTCGTTGGCTTTTTCTTAGGAGCCATTATCAAGAACAAGAGTACTAAACAAGACCTACAAATAACAACTCGGGGATTTTTACTATTTATATACATATAAACATAAATTATGTATATTATCTAAAAAGGATATATCCATTCGAGTAAATATACGAACATATCTTACATATATTATAACCCAAGCTGAACAAAAATAAAAGTTATTCAGTTATGTACATCGCAAAAACAGAAATATCAAACAACAGAATCACATATATAATTATTTTATGCAAATGGATTAATCAGATATAGCTTCCATATCTTTGTCTTTATACCCGGAAACATATTTCGTAAATCTCGTATACTCCGAATAAATATAGGTTTCATATCTTTGTCTTTATACCCGGAAACATATTTCATAAATCTTGTATACTCTGAATAAATTTTTTTATATAGCGGAAAAATATGAAACCATTATAAAAACAAATAAGCTACATCATCGTAAATCTCTTTATAATCCATGAACTATTTTTTTGCTACATAACCTTCACGTTTCTAATCAAAATTATTCATGATCTATATATAATTTTCTATAGCATCCCAACCATAAGTACAAATAACAAACCATATTTTTAAAACGTGCCTATAGTTTTGTAACACCAATACTACATGAATAGTCACTATCTAATTCTCGAGACTAATGCGAGATGTTACGTATCATAACATCTATCTAAACATAGCAAGAACAAATCAAAATAACAAACCTAATTAAAATTAAACAACCTGCTCATGTTCATAATAGCAGGCCCAAAAGATAAGAGTAAATTTAAAAGACTGAGTATGAATATTACAATCCCATAACACGGTGGGATAGAAAGATACTTATATTGTTCGAATTCTAAACGTAAATTTTAGAAAAAAGAAGCGTGAGGTCTGGCCGTGGACTCCACCATCGAGACATCCTTACATGGCATGCCCATCAACAGCACCACAGCTGCAACACAACAATTCCAATACATTATCAAGTTAAACACCAAACAGTGATAATATAACAAAAAAAAAAGTAACCATCTAGCACGCTTGTACAACTTGTTTAATGAAACGAACTAACCAAAATGGACAAAAAATATTTAAAATATATACTTACATTTCCTGGAATTGACGGACATCATCGTCAATAGGGTTGAACACGAAATCAGAACAGGGATAGTGAGATCGTAGAACAACGCCCTTAGCGTCAGCACCTATGACATTATCAGAAGCCAATGAATTTTATTTTAAAAATTGAATAGAGTATATATATCTCTAAACAAAATAGACAAATACACTACTCACCCTTACCCTCCGAGATCCTCCAAAACCTCAAGACACAGACAGATGATTCATACGGACTTTCTCCATAGACACGAACGAAATCTCTAGCAATACTACGAATGGCAAAACAAATAACCAAACCCTCCTTCCTAGAATAACAAATTTACTTATCAAAAATCTAAAGCAACAATAATCGAACACATTTTAATTAATCAAAAGTCCAACAAATATTATTTGTTACCTCGCATCCAAGAGCTCGAAACGAACATAAGAGAGATCATCCTCACATGCATCGTTGCTGACATCCTGGAGCGGACCCATCTGTATGACTGTCCCCATAACATCTGAAAAAAAGCACAATCCACAATGGTCTAACTGCGGTAAGTATATAAGAAGAAGACAAAGACAAAGGCACATAGTTTTTTTTTTTAAAAAAAAATCAATAATTTTAAAAACACTACCGACTAAAGATCCACATTCGAAGGCTCGAGTGTGGATATCAAACAGCCGACAACAATGCAGGAAAAGGCCAGGAGGTCCATCTTCGTATCTCCTAACTCTCGTTGAGCGATCAAACTGGATCCTTTGACCATAATCAGATAATACCACACATCCATTTTCACGCTTGACGATAAAGTCGGAGATCTCGTACCAAGAATCCGCCTTGAAATAGTTTGCGAAGATGAGAAATTCTTCCGACATGACGGTTATCAAGATCTGAGTTCCCTATTCATCGATTTTAAAAACAAAAAACCCCATCTAAACAGATCTGCATGCAAATCAAGAAGTACAAGAAGCCATAATTTCAAAAATAAATACCTGATTATCACAGCCGATAACCTCCAAAGTCCAACCAAAGTAGTTGTTTTGCTGCCATCGGCGGAGAAATTTGGTACACACCGACCTATGCATGACCCCGTTCTTCAAGCCGATAAGAGAATCCATGCCGGATTTTAGCAAAGATCGAGTTTTCCGTTAGTCTAATAAATAGTTTATCGGCGGCGAGAGATGAGGGCGTTAATTGAGTGTGTTAAATAACCCTAAATGGGCGTGTTCGCTTATATAGAGGTAGAACACAGTCACACTTTTCCGGTATTTTAATTGATTATTCTTTAGTTAAAAATCCGACAACTTTCCACATTCTCATTGTCTGTCTGTATTAGGTGATCGTACCGAGACAAACCGCTGCATGCTGGAGAAACATTTAACTATTTTGAACCCACCAATTAAACAAATATATTTTTTAAATCCAACTATAAATACAAACACACAGGCTTTAACTATATGACACCTGAAGATTGATCTATCTGGAACACACCAATAATATTTTTTCTTTTTTAAAAGATCAATGCGTAACATATGTTATACATATTCATATATATTATTTTTGTTAATTATTTATGATTGTACTTTCAGTTACCTTCTTGGTTTTATATAGAAATAAACCAATAGTTTGATCTTAGTTCATCTTTCACAAACAATTATATTGATTAAAATATAATACAATAATTTTCAAAAACAGAAAAATAAAACCCAAAACACCAATATTTTAAAATGAAGAGAATATAGATCTTCAAGTTACTCCGTATAGTATATATCTAAAACCACAACCAATGATGTTTGATCAATTATCGAATTTCTCATAATTATCGAGTCGGATAAACCATTTAAATATTAAAACTTATAAAAAATATTAAAACGAAAGAAACTAAACCCCAAGACCTAAATTACTCCAACAAAATATGATAAAGCTAAGGAATGTTTGATCTCGACTTCTTACGGCTTCCTCGATATTCTACATCACCGGTCTGCCTCTTGTTCCTCATCTCGACCACCTCAGAACCGGCCGAACCGTCAGAAATATCCACATAAGTTCCACGCATATCAAGCTAACAAAATTTTTAAACCATAGCATTAACAGACCAAACAAACACATCGTTTAAAAATACATTAATTGTTATAAATCACACTAAATTAATTATACATATAAACCTACTAACCCGTTCATATTGTTCCATTAGAGCACCATCATCGGTAATAATATCAATCTTAAAAGCCGAATTCCAATTTTTTAAATTATCAGCAGAGATGTCCACCTTAAAAAGCATTGTTTTGCCAATAAGGTTTCCTAGAACCAGAGGCAACACAGAATCATCAACCTATTCCTAAAAAAAAAAAAAAAAAAAAAAAGGGTCAGGCGAAATCACGTAAATTAACAACCAACCAAAACAACGAATCTAAACACTTACATCGACTATCTCATTAGCAAGGTCCTCAGCTGTGCTCTGCAGAAAAGGACTCGCAACACCATCAAAAATCAAAAACCTAGCATCCCTTCCAGAACCGTCACTAACCAACAATACCAACTTAAACCTAAGCCAAACACAAGATATAATCAAAAACATGAAATATTATAATACAAATAGGAACCAACAGGTTATATATAAGGACGAGAAATTACTTAGCCACGACATCAGTAACATGCTTATCACATCCAAGACAATCAATTAATACTGGATCATCAACCCCAGCATTAACATCTTCAACTTGACGAACTTTCCTCTTACATCTACTGCATGCAATATAATACCAAATCGGATTCGTTTCAACTGACTTTACAGTAGCAGACGTCACACACTTCCCAACCTACACATAACCAAAAGAAGCTCGAGAACATCAAAATAAACAGCAATAGTAACAGCCAGATTCCAACCAACAAACAACAAGAAAAATACCTCGTTAGTTTCCAAAATTTCACTTATTGTCTTCCTGTCATTTTTAGTAAAGAACTCATCTTCCCATGACCTAGAAGAACCACTCGAGTACTGGCTATCATCATCACGGGTAATAATAAGATTGTCCTTAGGCAACCTACAAAAATCAATCAAAGAAACCATGAAAACCAAACGATCCAAAAATTCAAAACCATAATTATTAAAGAAATATGTCTCACATGGACCGGAATTCATCATAAAGAGCTCCTTCAGGATCAAACAACAATTGCGCAGCGTTGAATGCATTTGACACACGATATGTATCTACAAACAAATAACCAATCAGTACATAAGAGACTCAGAATAAAAACTCATAAATATAATAACAACAGAAATATAACAAATAAAAATTTTGAAAGACAAGAGAAACATGTCACCTTTATAGTGATTAACGCATGCAAACCGAATAACACATACCACTACCGAAGCCAAATGCTTCTCAACATAATCAAGAACTTGTTGTCCATAGTCAGACCAAAAAGTACATACCAAATTCAAACCGCTGTTTTCAAGTCAGAAAATATGTCATTGAGCATATAAACTAATCCCAAACAAAGGCCAACACACTATACAAAACTCACGCGGTATCACGAAGAACAACATCAAGTTTTTTAGTTGGTTTTCCCCTTGCACTGATCTCGACTATCTCACCGACGTTGATAACCTAACCAACCACATCTACCAAGCAGAAAAGTAAAACAAAAGTGAAACCTTAAAGAAAAAATATAGATTATTATTTTTTCAATTTCAAAGATAATATAAATACCAAACAAAACATCGTTCTTGACGTTGCCGCTGAGGATTTCACCGAAACGCTTCAAATAATCGTTAGATAAACACAACGGAAAGTCGTTGCAAGGGATAATATTCGTTGTTCGGAAGAAGACCAGTTTAAACGACAAATGACATGTCTTATAATTGATGGTATACTTGACAATGGAGAAATTGCTGACTGTAAACTGATCTCCCTCTTTGATAGAATCAACAAATTTATTGACCGAGTCCTCATTAACAGACGCGCGCACCCGAGTACCCTAAACAAAATATTCATCAGTTAGAGTACAACAACATACCGAAAATATAAAAACACATAAATATTATAGATTAACCAGACTTACTACTTCATCTTCCAACACCATCTCGCTGGACACAACTTTAGAGACCTTGAAAACCTTCCACAATTTAACAACACGAACTTTTAGCTTGATCTTATCGTTAGCCGGATTGATATCACTGATAAGAACCAAGGCCGAAGATTTTCTTCGAACGAATGACATCTTATTCGGTGAACCTAGACCAAAAAAACTATATAAACTATGGACACCAACACCACTTATATATAACAATCAATACACCGCCAGTCAAACTAACATATATTCCTCATTTTTTTAGGAAATTAAATGGATAAACAGGCAAAAAACTCGTATATTGAGAACGATAAATATGGTAGATTTACTAATTTAAGATAACTACAAAAACAAATCAAGAACATAATTATTGCGTATGGTAAACACACATGCAATAAACATCATATATATAGTAACCAAATCTATATACAATATAACTAACATATCATAAAACAGTCATTTCATATATAATTTATTATTAATAATATCAATTGATACTATTAAAGATTCGGTATCCAAATCTATTAATATGGTAAATATATATATATTTAGATACATCAAATCTATAGCTGCTGTATATTGTTGGTGCTATCTATATAAATAATTATTATTAATAATATCAATTGATAATATTAAAGATTCGGCATCCAAATCTATTAATATGGTAAATATATATATCTAGATACATCAAATCTATAGCTGCTGTATTTCCTTGGTGCTATCTATATAAATATAATGTATCTATCCCTGTTATACCTATATAATATTTTTGGGAAATTTCTGATAACACTAAGCGTCAAAAAATGCGAAATATTTTGATAAGAATGAAATATAGAACAACTCTAATATATATAACACATATTTCGTATGGTATATTCTAATGAATCCACGAGCTAGAA
The DNA here is from genome assembly GCA_911865555.2 of Thlaspi arvense. Lineage (NCBI taxonomy): Eukaryota > Viridiplantae > Streptophyta > Magnoliopsida > Brassicales > Brassicaceae > Thlaspi > Thlaspi arvense. The sequence continues at coordinate 52,680,415 of OU466862.2, read as the reverse complement.
TAATCTAAAAACCGTATTGCAAATACTACTCCAACCAAAAAGAGTATTAAAGTATCGTGATCTTTATCGAAGTCATCTATCCATACCACAGAATCTATGTTAACACTTCTACGTTCACATGACAGCATCTTCGCAAACTTACAAAACTTGCACAATTAAGCACACCATAACATTACTCCATAACTTAGGCAATAAATGGATACACGATAATGCAATACACATCAAATCAATAAGTTAAAATCTTTTATATAGAATGCCAAAATAAAAAACAAATAACTCAAACTGGAGAGTAGAAAAACCCGTGACCCATAAAATTCTTTAATTTGAAAGAGAAAGTCTATCAATCAACCCCAAGCGAAAACAGACATCAGTGGCTTCAGCGAATGATGAGTACAAAACACCATTAATCGTTCTAATATCTTCGAAACACGTCGGTCCCCTGACAATAGTTAATAATATTCCGAGGTGATAAAACTCGCCACATTCTGGCTTCACGTATGGAAGAACCACCACGTTCTTTCTAGACCTACAACGACGCCGCGAGTGCCATTCACTGATACTCTTATGCCAAACATACAAAAACGGGAAGTCTGTGTACATAAGATGTCTCGATTCGGGATGGTGTTTGTTATATTCCATCCAACGCTGGAATTGAGACCTTCGGAATGTATCTTCGGGACCAGGGGTCAAAAATTCTCCCGAGAAAATCGTGGTCTGGTTCCTCGGTAGATGGAAAGGCAAGATAGTCATCTGAATATCATCACTGTATAAGACGAAAAATACAAGAAATAGCGTGAGACCTAATAACAAAATAAGAAAATTTCATAAATCAAAAACAATCTAGTATAAAGACCAAATACTTAAGAAATTAACATCATCAACCAACAAATAACAATACGTAGCTATGAAATCTAGAGTTAAAAACTAATATATTCGAATTTGAACAGTAAGACTAATAACAATAAACACAATATATCCAAATCAAGATCTCTCATTTACAAGTCTACATCTAACAATTAACACAACTAAACATAATGTTATGATACAAAGTTGTCACAAGATCAATGTTCAAAGTAGCTGTTTTATATTCTAAATAAATTAAATATAAAATCAAAGCATTAGATATAATCGGCATACGATGATAGAAAGTGAAAATTTATATGAAGCAATACCTTTTATGCAAACTAAACTCACGATCCTCGGCAGCCATAATCCCGAAAATATACGATCAATAACAAAACGATGGAAAGTAATCAACTATCCTCTCTTGTAAGTTAACTGCAACACAAGCAAAACACACGAAGATAAATTTAAGATCAGAAACAAACAAATATACCCCACGCCGAACAAAAACAAAATCACGAACTATGACTCACACCTCAATAAATAAATAGACGTGAGCGGTTGTCCAGATGACTGAGACATATGTCAGTATATATACATATATATATATATATTAAAATCCTAGGGTTTTGAGTAGTATTTGGATGTTTAATATGGTCCACTGGCAACCAATTTTAAAAGCCCAAATTATACATCATCGGATAATCGATATATCAAACCAAACCAATCGGTTTTAGATTTGAATTTTTTCATTAGAGACATGGCAGTCTTTACATACAGTGGATTAATATCGGAATAATATACAGACGATGTTATAGTATTAAACATGAGATTTTGCCATTCAGATAACGACTTTCGACATATAAACAAACAACTGACCAACATGGGAGAAACCATAGACATAAAATAATCGCATTAAATAAATATAAACAATAAGTTCATTATAATAAATCAAGAGCATAAACAAAAGAAAAACCACGTCGCTTAGAATACATTATTGGGAAAAAACCACTAACATATAACAATAAAAACCTAAACCATTGGATCATCTTGACTAATAACCAAGGATCGAATTTCATCAACTTCCGGAGACGACGGCTCCAATAGCAACTGGGCACATTAATGGTCAGTCAAAGCTGTCCAAAATACCATTATCCTGGCTCACGGTTGCGAACCTAATAACACAAATAACGACATTGTTTCTGCATCTCCCCAAGGCCCCCAAAAAATCTTCGGCGCAATAATGTCTTAGAACAACTGGCAAACGTAAACCCCTGGATTTACATACATCAATAACAAATCAAAAACAAATTACCAAAACTTTTCTAAAATCCCATAATATTGTTAAATAAAAATATATAATATGTAATACATGGGACGATTATACAGACCTCTTGTCCATCAGCTCCAAGTATATATCCCCATATCTACTTGTAAGTAGAGTTCGACTTTCAACATAAGTTCCAACATTGACCACCTGACCAATTATATCTACAAAGCAAGATAACTTGACTAAGTCAGCAATATAAAACAGAAACGATAAAATTCGAGCAAATAAAACTCACCGATACACAACCCGGAACCTATTTCACCGTTAGTTATGCTACGAAAATCAACAAACGAAAAGTAATATCCATCCCCTCTGGACATAACCGATGCAAAATCCGTGTTCGCCGTGCATTCAATTTTAAAGGCATGTGAAGTAGGTCAAAACTCTGTAGACAGGGATGAGACCCCGAAATTAGCAAGGCTTATCCAGCTATCCTCTACGATTGTCGGTTTGGCACTAATATCTATGCCGTTGTCTATAACCGCATGGATCTTATGACCCTATTAAACAACATCATAAGAATACTTATAACTACATGATAAACATTAAACAAATATACACATAAACACGAAAAAATACCTTATTGTCTACCAATATCATATTACACGTCACATCATCTCCGTATGAATGAATAAATACACGAAGGATCTTTACTCGTATCTTCCATGCATGACTACTTTCGCCCAGTTCGAAAACATCATAGAAACCGTGATCAGAATTTCTCCCATCAAGGCTACAAGACATGGTTGGGACGATGACACAAAAGTATCCCCTAGCCAAATATATATAACAAAATGAAAAAACCTATACCTAGCAAAATATATCAAACCAATAAGCTCACCGTCAAAATTTAGTATTTTTATAAAATAGAAATTATCCATTTACGATAATCACATGGAGGATTAATTATTCTACCTAATAGATTAATACCATACAATTCAAATATAATACATCTTATTAAAATATTATTATTAACTAATACTACACAATTCGAAGATATCTATATCTCATTATATTATTACCATTTGCAAAATCATACATTACGGAGTCGGTATCTCTTTGTACTAATATTTAGAAAATAGATAATCAATAATCTAATGATTGGGTTTGAAAAATATACCAATATCGAATTATGATCAAGATCCACTAAATAACATTTGTGTGCGATAATATATTTTAATAACCAGTAATATATTACTTGGTGAAATTGTCAAACAATACTAATCAAGAAGATTAGAAACCAACAATATTCATAAAAAGTGAAAACACAATAAAGACTAATCATTAATAAAATACAATAAAGATTAATTATTAATAACCAGCAATACGTAAAAGACCAAACTTCATAGTTCACGGCGACGATGATATTTTTTAATCTGATACGATCTTGACCTCTTCAAACTCCCGGATCTCAGGGTACAGAGGATTAAGCATGACTTCGGTACAACTATATGCCGAAGTTGCGACCCAAAGACCTGATAATCGAAAACATGCAATTATTCGATACAACTGATATACAATCATCCACAGCAATTAGAAGCACAATATTAATACACTCTTCTTTACTAAGTATAGTTAATTACCAAAACCAACAATGCATCACATTACACTACCTCTGCGAATCTCAATCTTTGCAAACCTAATGATGCAGATCACGATACTGTCAGTAATGTTCGCCAAAGAAGATAGAAATTCGAAAGCATAATTACCAAGCAGTTGACATGGCATATGAATACTTCTATATTAACATAACATCCAATTTCATGTCAATATATCTATCCGCTGAAACAAAAAAAAATCAACATCAAGATGAAAGAGAGTTAAAATAGTAATTATTCTCGTAATCCCACCTCTGATTCACAAGATCAAATCGTATAATTCTCTTATTCTTGTTCAATAGAAATTCATTACGGGAACCGAAGTTACCAACATTGTAAATTTGTCCTATCAAATCTGCGAAACATAACTAACTTCAGTATCCACAATATAGACAACAAAATCATAACAATTTTGAGACCATAAAACAGACATCTGTTAGAGACGTACCAACGCAAATAGTAGGATCAATATCACCGTTGCTGATGTTCTCAAATTGAACAAAAGAGAAGTATCTCAAGTCAATGTTAACACAATAGACCACACACTGCGTCTTCTCTTTGAAACTGATAATAAAAGGATGAGGTACAAATCTAAACGTATCCAGAACAGGAAGGAGATCAAAATCCCTGATAATCACCCAACCACCATCCAAGAGAGAACCAGTAAAACATTCGACATATTGATCTTTGATCGTCGCCCTAATTCTATCACCCTGAATATAAAACAAACAATTACGCCAGGAATGTGAAAAGTAGACAGAGCTGTAATGAGGTCTAACTTAGCAGTGCAATAAACAAACTAAACTCACATTAACATCAACCAATGTAACGTGGAGTGCATCGTCAACCCCAAAAATATGCCTAAACTTCCTCAATACTTTGACTCTGATCACCCATACGTAATTCAATGGATCTAATTCAGAGATACTGATCATATGAGAAGCATAAGATCGATGGACAGCATAAGAGAGCAGGTGAAACATTATACAACTCAACCAATTAAAAAAATGCAATTAGCTAAATATAAGTCTCTAACACATATATACAAAACTAAATATTCCATTAACCTAGATATTATCTTTTTCTAGTCACATATATTCATAGATAATGGCGGTGTTCCAATTTTTATGGATCATATAGATAAACCATACAATATATTAATCGGCGTCATATAAATATACTTCGACGATTAATAAATAATAAACTATAATACAAGGATCAATAAAAATATTATCTTGTGGTTAAAGTATGTTGGGAAACAACATAGAGCTAAAACATAAAAAAGAACGAAACAAAGACCATTACACATGTAGCTGTGTCAATCTAATCGATGATATACAAAAGGTCGCCTTCTTCGTCATCCTCACTCTGTTCATTCTCTCCAATCCTGTTTAGACATGTACACACTCCAATTACGACAACGATTGATTATTATAATGCATACAAAAATATTTTTTTTAAAAAATATATAGACTTCTTACAACATATCACGTAGCTCGTGCGATAACTGATGATCTGGGTTGAACAGAACCCTCGAGATACCGACATGATCAGACACGTGATATTCTTCTATAAAAATAACACGGCAACCAAGAAACCAAATAAGATTAAATAATACTTAAGTATACTTAATAGTATAATTTCATTATATTACCATTGCGTATAACGACACACCAATCACTCAGAATACAAATGACCATCTGTTCATCACGACAACACCATCTATCGTTGAACTCGATCGTCAGTTTCCCATGTGCGAAACATGTAATCGTTCGTTCACTAAGACTATGTTAGTTTACACTATCCCAATTGCATAATATAAATTGGATTAATTATTAATCACTAAACAAACACTTACGTTTCATCAGTCAGTGTAAACTCAACTCTCGATGTCACTTTCGACTCCAATGCCTTGAACGAAGGATCCCTGACAACCTCAAGTACATCAACATACTCAACGACACCAATCAAATCTGCAAATATTATTTAAACAGGAAAACATTGTTATAATTTTTTTTTTGATTCATAACCACAATCGAGCGATTCATAGGACGACTCACCAACATGACAATTTCGTTGGAAATTCACAAGGTAGAGTTTCTCATAACTAAGAAAATCCAAAACTGGATCATCTCCTGTATAGAAATCACCAGCCGTGAAATCTCCAAATATTCTCGTGCTAGGTCCAAACTCAATTTTCCAGTTGTTCTTTGTCATCTGCCTCGCTGATCTCGCCGAACAGACCTTAAATTTTTTGATCCTTTTCCATAGACCTCCCTCGTGTAACCTCTTTAAAAAATAAGGAACTAATTCCTCGTTTCCAACGATTGCGTGTATCTTCGAATTCTTAAACATATATACCCATTTTCGAATAAAAGTTAAAATCAAACCACATATGGAAACAATTGAAACCAAGCGATAGCTATAGCACAGAATTACCCGATCGTCGAGGAGAACAAAATGAAGAACATCATCACCGCCGTGCACTAACTCAAGCCATCTTTTATAAACCCTCACTTTGATTCTCCAATCATCTCTTGAAGATTCCAAATCAGATATTCTAGAGATAGCGGCCATTCTGATAACAGAAGAGTGAGATTGAATCTAATTATAGATCTGTCCTTTTTGTGTATAGGAAAACCAAACTGCCGTTTCGAAATGAACTCAGTACAGGATCGGTGAAAAGACAGAACACAAAAGACTAAAACAATGAGCAGCAATTCAAAAAATTTCAAATAATTTGCGACAGTATGCATCGAATAAATGAAAAGAGCCAAACAGTTCAGAATGCTCACTATTCGTGACAGTTCGCGATATTCAATACATATTCTTATTATCGTTTAAATGAGATTAATAAAAAACGTTCATAAATTAAATACACTTTAATATTATTTGCCTAATTTGGGCCACATTGAGGCTCATATCAATAATGAAATGGGTTATTAATTATCAGTCTGATATGGTCGATATAAATTTGCGTATATCCAAATCATAACTCAATAAACTGCATTAACACGTTTTGTTAAATTATAAAACGGTGATAATCTGTCATTTTTAGAACCGAACGCTTAATTTGTATAAAGAGACGGTTAAACGAAATTTTCTATAACCATCAATATATAATAGATCTCTCATAAATAATAACTAAATTTTCTATAACCATCGATAAATAATAGATCTTTCATAAATAATAACTAAATATAATAGTGCCCTAGACAACTGAGCTAAGTTAAAAAAAAAAAAGGCTAAAGATAATATTATCTAGAACCAACCAAAACGAACCCCAAATAAAAAGATATAAAAATCACCTCATAAAAAATAAAAAATAAATAAAACGATATGTATCCAATACTTATCGCATACTTGATCATTTGTCCAGATCACCTCGCAACCTCGCCGATGAACTTCTATTTGGCAAACTACGATAACAACCAATTACAAATTACCATACGACTAATTAAAATTTGATTGATACAGTACGATTATAAAAAATCTAAAATACCAACCTGGACCTGAAATCCTCGGCCTCAACAATCAAATGATCAAGTATGAAATGTGTAGGATACATGGTCGAAATGGTAACACGTCCTAAGATAAAAAAATCAACGAAAACAAACCAATAAGATACAACTACAAATTAAAAATACATGATATACACACATATCAATACCTGCATGAATATCGATAACACCCCACCTAACCACGCAAACAACTACACCAGCCGAACACCTCATCCAATCAGAACAAAACCGATCTGCCATCGCACCAGACAGTTTACACCTAAGAGAAACACCACTGGAAATAATCACAATATTAGCTAAATACAAAATGGAATCATAATGCAGTAACGAACAAACGAACGAACCTTGCATCCTTGAGATCAAAAGTAATAGTCTCCAACTCACTGCGACCAGAATAAGTAGAGCCCCTATCATCCACGAGCCCATCCCAACAATTATACTCTCTAACATTCAAGACTTGACCAATCAAATCAGCACAAAAATATTCAATAGATTCAAAAAATATAAAATAAGACTTAAACATGGAACGGTAAAAGAAAAATACGAAGTTAGAAAAGTTAAAAGTATAGTAATCATCACTATGGACTTGATCGAGAACCCTTTGAAAATTCAAAAACTCAAAGAAGTTACAACGACAAGGATGAACGAAGTTAGCGACACGAGTCATATTCATAAAGAATACCCTACTGAGATGCTTAGTAGCATGATAATGCCCAGTCTCGTTAACAACCATGAAATTTTCGATGACAACCCAACTACCCTCCAAAAAACATGAAGAGAATCTGTCGTAATTCAATGTTGAAACAGTCCCCTGGATCTTGAAACCCTATCACACAAAATAAAAATAAATATATTGATGCTATACACGTAAACAAAATTCAAAAACAAAATCCAAAACCAACCTTCTCATCACATAAAATGAGTTCCAATCTCTTTCCAGTCAGATGAGTAAAATGTGTCCAAACACGCAACACGTTCACAAGAATAGGACCCTCGTACAAACCAGGCGCTAGTAGTGAAACATGCGAATAACACGAATGTCTCACAGAACATGGCACATAATCACGATACGGCACACCACCGGTACGATGGATTCCAACATGGCTATGTTCACAACGCAGTGAACCTCTCACAACCAATCCATTCTCGAACTTAATAGGTGTTACAGGCCGAACAACACCTACAATAGTAGCATTATTAGAGACATCTGGAGAAGAGACACCGCGTTGTCCATCTTGCACATGATTATCAGTAGGACGACCAGATACAAAAACAACACGATGGTTACAATCAATATCGCCATCAGGTAAACCATCATCGTCAGTTCCTCGGTAGAAGAAGAGTCATCATCATCAGGAGCATCATCACTGGAGTCACCACCGTGAGAATCGTCATCAAGATCATCTAAATCCTCCTCGTCATCCTTACAATCGTCTTCATCTCCATCACACTCATAATCACAATCCATATCATCAACATCGCCACCAGACAAACTATCACTATGTTCATCCTCTATATCACTAATATCATCTCCACTCCCAAGCGTACATACCCGATTGGTACGAACAGGGCGCAAGCCAGGTTGCAAACAATCACAAGATCGACTACAAACACCTGGACACGTAATTACATAACAACACACGTATAAGAAAACAAATAATATATACATGAAAAAAAAAATAGCAATAATATACGTCGATCACAACCATCCTAACGAAACCCAATTTGTTAAATAAACATGCAAAAGAACGAAACTGACGATAAACCAACTCAAGTTTCTAGTTATAAATATCCAAACTAAGCTATCATGTATAGAGGACATTACCACGACACACAGCAAGAGACGGAACCATGATCAGAACCAACAACGACAAGAAGTTATAAAACTATAAGCGAATAGCGACAGAGCAATTAATCAATTTATAGTAAAGTAATTTAGGGTTTACAATACTGATGTTTCGATAGCTGGATTTATAATTTTGATGATAAATAATTACTATCTTAAAATGGACAAACGTTATATTTAAATTCAAGACGATATTAACAAAATCATAGATTCAAATATATTGGTAGTTATTACGTGTATATATTACATAACCAATTAATATTTTGAATTTATGGACAAACGGAAATCTACACGATAAACACATGGGAAATATGACATAAAAACGTAATTCCTTTCCAAATTACAGATATACAATTTCCCATTTATACTTATTTACACGAATAACTATTTCGAATGTAATCCATGTAAGTTGATATATACGAATAACTATTCTGAATAGCCCCAACATAAATTCTTTATTTTTGTAACGCATTTGTGATATATATTGACTGATATATATGAATCACATATGTCAAAATACATCAATTATGGATACTTATATTATCAAATACATAAATTAATTCCCTGTAACAGATGACGCCATAAAGATTCATTGTAAATGATAATGCCATAACGAACACACGCTAATCCAAATCAAATGCTACTTATTATTATTATACTTTTTAAACGATAAAACACGTGTATCAAAATCGATATTGCCAAATAATATGATCACCAATCTATTATATATATATATATATATATTTTTTTTTTTGTTTTACTTTATTTATATTGATATACACAAATGAACTATTAGTTTATATAAATCACAATTTTTACCTGTTCGAGACACGCAATTAATATATTCATCTATATCTATATCTATATTGTTTATACATATCACCATGTTTTTATTTTGCAATTTGTATTTATTAAAATATGCAAGTCTTTTAGATTAAAGTTCAAAAACCAATAGCTGCTGTATATTGAATTACTTGGAAGAATACACACGGAAAATCAAATTCGAGTTTTATCAAATTATCGTAAATTCAAAATAAAGGATAAATAAGCCATCGAATATCAATTCAATTCATAAGTGTCTATATAATATTAAATCTGCTAAAATTTAAACCAAAGCAACATAATAATCCAAAACATCTAAAAATTAGGTTTCGCTTCAAAGGCCACCAGTCTTCGAATCAACATGTAACCTTGAATGCTGTCTCGGTAAACTGTTTAAAAATTTAGAACAACCCATCAAAAATACAACAACCCAAAAAATTTGAAATCTAACTGATAGACTTACGCAGATCCGAATTCGGTTACTTCTACGATGGGAGGATTCAGCATGATCTTAGTAGGAGGAACATAAGATATAACAACATTACCTATATATAGGTAATTGAATTTTTAAAAACAGTCCTCTTTTAAACGAAAGTTGTAAATAACATATATCACAAACCTTCATGGACATCCACAACTACCCATCTCGCTACAAGAATCAATGTATCGTCTTCACATCTAAGCGAATCAGTATGGAACACGAGAGCATCACTACCAAACATCTTGCATTTCATACAAACATTACTGCATTGATGAGATTAAATATAAGACATTAAACATCACACTCTGAAATTATAAGAACAATATTTTCTTATATACCTCTGACTTATCAGTTCAAATGCTATCATTGCGCATCGACGCAAACCATTATAATCACACTGACTCGTTGAGATTTCCAACTTTTCAATACTGACAACCTCTCTAATTAAATCTAAATAACCACAATCCAAGCAATACTACACATTAAAAAAGTATACAGACGCCAAAATTACAAACAGATGAAGACATAATCAGCTAATTAACATACCAACCGTAGGACTCCCACCAGGAACATTAAGCAGGAGCCGATCAAAGTCAACAAATTTGAAATAATTTCGTTCACACGGATAATCTTGCATACCAATATCAGTCGGACTCACAATAAGTATGTGAATACCACGACACGTAACACTAAATGGGTGATAAGGTCAGGTTTTACCCAAATAAAACTACTGTAAGTGCACAACAAAAGCAGTTGTAGTACAAGGGGTAACGAATCCCAAGGGAGTAATGCAGTCTACACTATCGAATGTAGGTTCAGAATATGCTAAGAAAGATATAATGTATGTAATGCGAATGAATAAATAAGTGCAAGCAAACAATTTTTGTAAGATGATCTAAGTTTCAGAAGACTAAAAGCGCTAAGTCAGGACAGTTCGCAGGTTGAATCCAAGAATGTAGAATGCAGGAAATCATGAATGATTAAGAACCGTTTTAAATATGAATCACTGATGTATAACTAATCAATTCTCATTGCAGAAGTTATCTATGCCTAAATCACAGAGTTTCAAATCTCTTTGCAAATCCTAACAACCTAAGCATGCAGGAATGATCAGATTCAATTGTTTACAAAACTTCTAAGCCAAATCTCTTTGCACTAAGTTGTTTTGCTCATCAAATACTAGTTCAGGTTATGAATAATGCTCTCACATATATTTATCAACCTAGGATTTTCGGATTTCTAGATGATGTGTCTCAGAAATTTGATTTTAAAGCAAGCAGAGATGAAAAACCATAAGATATTCCTAACAGATAGCGATTCTACAATCTCTTCATCAACCTGTGAAAAGCCCTAACTTAACTAGCAGATTACTCAGACATGATCATGGAATCAAAAAACATAACTGAATAATATTGCATTAAGAGAAAGAGTAAAAGAATAGAGGGGTTTGAAATCTTCTCAAAAGAGTACAGGATTTGTCTCCCAAAAAAACTCTGAATAAATCTCTCTCTAAGCTCTCTGATTCTCAAAAACTAAGATAATAGCCAACAATGGCTGAAAAACCTAATAAATAGAGGCTAAACACGATCTGGGGTCTTCTTGTAAATAATAGAACTTCTGGGCCAAATCTGCAAATCTCCTTCATACTTTTAATAAAACAGCCACGCTCCTTCCTTGATGGGTGACGAGCGTCACCAAGGGTGGTGACGAGCGTCACCATATGGGATACTTTCTGCTTCGAGCTTGGTACTTCGTGGCTTCAACTCAGAATGCTCCAAAAGGTTCCAATATCTCCAATTATGCTCCAGACATGCTAATAACCTGCAAACACTCTTCTAGGACTCTAAAAAGATCAAAAGACTCAATAAAAAGGACCTATACCATGGTTAAAAATCATAAAAACCATGATATATCAACTCCCCCAGACTTAGCTTTTGCTTGCCCTCAAGCAAACATCAGACAAAGAACAGGGTCGAGGTTTGAAAACAAGAAACAGTCAGTCAGTCATCAGGAACACCACATTAGTTAGAACTTTCGAATCCACATACACAGAGTCAACACAAGATCAAATTTCAGTCTAATCATCACAAGCTTAGCAAATCTCTCAAGTTCAGTCCAAATCCCTTCAAGAAATCCGAAATTTCTACTGCTAACTCCTTTTTTTTTATCTAAGTATGATATCTCATCAAGGTTCTATCATCTCAATCACTTTACTGATTCTTTTCCATTCCTTACAACTGAACAAACACAGCTCTCATATTTTCTCTTCCCTTGATCTTTTCCTTTGGATATTTTCGATTTTTCACTTCTTTTTCTCAACTTTTACAGTCTAAGATATGGTGCTACTCAATACTTGTGTTCCTTGTGAGGAGACAGGTTCTTGAGTGTGTTCACTACTGTTGTTCCTTATGAGGAGACAAGGTCATGAATGCACCATTCTTTGGACTTAAACTTTTCTTAAAACTACATCAAGGAAGATCAAAGAGAGACTGTATCTTAACCTTATTGTCAGTGCTGAAAGAGAGAATCAAGATCAATAAGAATCAATCACTGAGATAAGAAGTTTAAAGTTCATTAAGGTGGAGCTAAAAGCAAATTTTCCAGATTCTCCAAGAACCTAAACCTTCATTGCTAGACTGATCTACCTATGACTTTCAACTTAGTAAGACTTGTAATCAACTACTGTGGCAATGGTTCTTATCAGCAAAAACGTCATATGGTTAGTTCCAAGAAAAACTGACAATTTCAAAATTTTGACTCTATAAAACAGGTTTTTAACTCAACTTTAAGACTCTATAAACATGACACAAAGCACACAACGTCAGTAACCACCTCCCCCAGACTTAAACAACACTGTCCCCAGTGTTATTAAGCCAAGAGTTGGTCAAAAAAATGAATGAGAAGTCGAAAAACCAAGTCAGAAAAGTGTTACCTCGCGTGGGGTCGGGTGACGAGCATCACCAATCTGGTGACGAGCGTTACTTTGACCTGTATTGCCCAATTGTTAAGTTAGATGTTAATTAACGAAGTGTTGTCATGTGTACTCTAAAGTTAGAATTTTTGAGCACTCAAACACACAATTAACAACATCCAAACATAGCAATTATAACCTGGTTCAACAATCTCACAAAACATCATCAAAGAAACTGACAACTGACTCAAAGAAAACATAAAAATGACTCAAGAGAAATAAAAATAAAAGAGAAAAAGAAACAAGTAACCAGATAGTAGAGCCTCAGTCCTCATCCTCGCAAGGCTCAGTGGTGTAATGGAGGCGGACACAACCATAGTTGCTAAGTGTAGCAACAGCATCCCAGAGTCCCTCAAAGCTGTCAATGACATACTTCTGAAAAGCAGCCATATCCATGGGTGTCTGTGGTCGTGGAGGACGCCTGAAAGCAGTAGAAGAGGTAGTCTGGCGTGTGGATGGTCCAGCATCATCAGCAGCTGCAGTAGAAGCAGAAGCACCAGCTGTAGGAGGGCGCAAAGCCAAATGGCGCAGCAAAGTCCGAGCTGGCATGAAGAAAAGCTGGCGTGGAACTCCCTGAATCGTAGTGAGGGCTCTCTGTGGCAACTTAATGCCAACATACTCTCCAGAAGTAGTAGTGAAAGTTCAGACAACTCTAATCTTGAGCCAAGTGACATGGCGCAGATACTGGTCATCCATAAGTGATCTGTCACTGCGCAGACTGCAAGGAGTGACATCAATCTGGAAATGATGGAAGATGGGTGTCAGAAGGCTGCCAACACTCTCGGCCTTCTCCCCCGGACTGGTGAATGGCTTGGTCTTCAAAGAGACCTATTGCTCAGCGAAAACAGCGCCCAAGTTGGTGCGCAAGTCTGCGCCTAGCATGGGGATCACATCATCGAGCATCTCATAAAGTCCGTAGTAGAGGAGAATCAGCTCACTAACCCGAGTCTTGCTAGGCGCAGACTTGCACAAAATGGTATGGCCAAAGAGGCGCGAATGTACCTCAAGACAGGATGGCGAACCTCTGTCTGTGTGCTAGTCTTGCTGTCATAGACTCCATTCCCAAAATTGGACCAGAATGTCTGCATATGAGTCCACTGAGAGGGAAGGAGAACGCCCATGGGGTGGTCAGAGAAGCCATAGATCCCACAAAGCTCCATCAGACTGATCCTGTATCGAACTCCTCGGATCAGAAATGTCATTGTGCCTTCCTGCGCAGTTCACCAGCTCATTCGCGTAGTAGACGCAAACTGTAGAGAGTAACTGGCGGACCAAATCTGGGTAGAGATCATACTGCTGGAACGGCATAGTCCCCATCCCAATGCTCTCCATAATCTGAACAACCTCCTCGAGGATCTCCATCTTCTGCAGAACAGCAGAATCCGCGAACCGTGTGGGGACAATCTTCACTCCTAGCCACGCATTGTAGAGCAGCGTGTCGTACTCATCCCACTCCTCCTGGATATCACGGAATATGCAAGTGTCCCGTGATATTTCATGCCTCGGAGTTCCTGCCCAAGCCACTCCTGAGGCTATTTTCCGATCTTCTCGCTTGGGCCATGGAGGCCTGCAAAGCGGGTACTGACTGAAGGAATCCGTAGAGCCTGCTGCAGTGCTTGAAGACGAGCTTTGCCTTGGTCGTTTCTCCTGTCTAGGCATCTGGAAATTCAAGTTCAAAATCGACCAAAAACATCACCAAAATTAGCAAATTTTTCAAAATTCGAAAAATCAATCGATCAAGGTGAAATAACTGATGGCGATCATCTACAGCACTACCAGGAACACAATTCAAGCATCAGTTCAACCCAAATCACCCAAAATTTCCAGATTTTTGCAAATTTCATCATGAACTCGAAAATTCAAAACTTGCAAATCAACCGATAAAAGCTCACATAGATGGTTCCATTCCTCTAATACATCCTAACTAACCATGATTCAACAGTTAAATCAAGCTAATCAAGTCAAAAATTGGATTTTACCAAACCTATGGCGGACTGAAAATTGGGGATTTCGAACACATACCTTGCAGATCTTTAAAACCGAGTTGATATTCAGAAAGAGGAGCAAAATCCACACGGACTAGGCTCTTGAATCACTCAATTTGGTTTAGAAAATCAAAAGTTAGGAATTTCTC
The DNA here is from genome assembly GCA_911865555.2 of Thlaspi arvense. Taxonomy (NCBI): domain Eukaryota; kingdom Viridiplantae; phylum Streptophyta; class Magnoliopsida; order Brassicales; family Brassicaceae; genus Thlaspi; species Thlaspi arvense. Next base: position 52,664,869 of record OU466862.2, on the reverse strand, counting down.
AAAATTTTGCTAAGTGTTCTTGGTTTTGCAGGTTGTGAGCACGAGGAAGAAGAAAAAATAACTAAAACCCGTGCTCGACTTCTGTCGGTGACGAGCGTCACCTTAAAGGTGACGATCGTCACCACACTTTTTTTTTAACTGAATAATAGTAAATAATAATCCTAAGCACGAAAAATAAAAACTAAGTACAATATTTACAACTTACCAGTGGGTTGCCTCCCACTAAGCGCTTGTTTAAAGTCATTAGCTTGACTTTGGTTGGCTGTTTAGACAGCTGGTGCATCATCCAAAGACACAATGTGTCCTGCTGGAATCTCTGCTTGTGCCCAGTAATGCTTCACCCTTTGTCCATTGACAGTGAACTCCTCTCTTTTGGAGTTAATCAAGACAATTGCACCATGTGGGCGAGCTTCTTTGACAGTGAAGGGACCTGACCATCGAGAACGCAATTTACCAGAAAAAAGCTGTAAACGAGAGTTGTAGAGTAATACCTGGTCATTGGGCTCGAAATGTCTGGAGATGATTTTTTTATCATGATATGCCTTTGTCCTCTCCTTGTATAACTTGGAGTTTTCATAGGCCAGATATCTGATCTCATCCAGTTCATTGAGCTGAATCAAACGCCTCTCTGCAGCAGGCTTCAGATCGAAGTTCAGCTTCTTGATGGCCTATTCTGCTTTGAACTCCAAATCTACTGGTAGATGGCACGCCTTGCCATAGAGAAGATGGAATGGTATAGTCCCAAGTGGCATTTTGTATGCAGTCCTGTAAGCCCATAATGCATCATCCAGCTTTACAGACCAATCTTTCCTTGTCTTCCCAACTGTCTTTTCCAGAATTTGCTTGATCTGCCTGTTGGAAACCTCAACTTGTCCACTTGTTTGGGGGTGATAGGGCGTGGCCACTCTGTGCTGTACACCATATTTCTTCAACAGCTTGTCAAAAACCTTATTGACAAAGTGAGAACCACCATCACTTATGACAATCCGTGGGACACCAAATCTAGGAAAGATAATGGTCTTAAACAGCTTCAAAACCACTGCAGCATCATTAGTAGGAGTAGCCAACGGCTCTACCCACTTAGATACATAATCAACAGCAACCATAACGTATCTATTCCCATAAGATGATGGAAAAGGTCCCATGAAGTCAATACCCCAACAATCAAAGACTTCAACTTCCAGAATGAAGTTCTGTGGCATCTCATGTCTCCTGCTGATTTTTCCTCTTCTCTGGCAAGTATCACAGCTTGTAATGAAGGTTTGGGCGTCTCTGAACATAGTAGGCCACCAAAATCCAGCTTGCAATACCTTAGAGACAGTCATGAATGTAGCAAAGTATCTGGCATACTCTGATCCATGACAGTGAAAGAGGACGTCCTGCACTTCTTCTTCTTCTATGCATCTCCTGTAGATCCCATCAGCACAATGCTTGTAGAGGTATGGCTCATCCCAATAGAATCTCCTAAGTTCTCTCAAGAACTTCTTCTTAGCATAGCCTTTGAAGTCATGTGGTTCATCCTCTGCAGCAAGGTAGTTTGCAATATCAGCATATCAGGGCCTCTTTGGATCATTCAGAGCATAAACAGGCTATTCAAAAGCCATCCCCAAGCTTGCACAAATCGCAGAAAAGTGTAGAGATTGGTGACGAGCGTCACCTCTTTCGTACACCTTGGTCGTGACTGTACTGGGTTGGTGACGAGCGTCACCCTCCTGGTGTCGCTCGTCACTCCCCTGCAGTTTCGAGAAAACTGCAGGTTTTCAATACTTTCCTCCCGTTCTCTTGTTTCCACCAAGTAGACATTCTCTTCAGGCAAAAAATCATTGATTGGGACACTGTCTTCGACCTGAATCCATGATAGATAATCAGCAACTCCATTCTCAACACCTTTCTTGTCCTTCACTTCAATGTCAAATACCTGAAGAAGCAGGATCCATCTCAACAGCCTTGGCTTTGCATCCTTCTTTTGCATCAGGTACTTCAGTGCTGAATGGTCAGTATGAACCACGACCTTGGAGCCAACAAGATATTGCCTGAACTTCTCAAAAGCAAACACAACAGCTAACAATACTTTCTCAGTTGTTGCACAGTTCTTCTGAGCATCATCCAAAGTCCTACTTGCATAGTAAATGGCGTGGAGTTTCTTATCTTTCCTCTGTCCCAGCACTGCTCCAACTGCAAAATCGCTGGCATCACACATTACCTCAAAAGGTAAATCCCAATCTGGAGGCTGCACAACATGAGCTGTAACCAAAGCTTGCTTGATCTGTTCAAAGGCAGATTTGCACTCTTCTGTGAACTCAAACTTCACATCCTTGTAGAGGAGAGCAGTAAGGGGGCGTGCTATCTTGCTAAAATCCTTGATGAATCTTCTGTAGAAGCCTGCATGACCCAGAAAACTCCTCACTGCTTTGACTGAATCAGGTGCTTGCAGACTTGTCATCACCTCAATTTTCGCCCTATCCACCTCTATACCGTCTCCTGAGACTCTGTGACCAAGCACAATACCATCCTGAACCATAAAATGGCACTTCTCCCAGTTTAAAACCAAATGCTTCTCTTCACATCTCTGCAGAACTGCACACAAATTATCCATGCAGCTCTTGAAAGAGGACCCATAAACAGAGAAGTCATCCATGAACACCTCCATAAACTTCTCTATCATGTCTGTGAAGATCGACATCATGCATCTCTGGAAGGTTGCAGGAGCATTACACAGCCCAAAAGGCATTCTGCGATATGCAAAAGTGCCATAGGGACAGGTAAAAGTGGTCTTCTCCTGATCATCTAGATGGATGAGGATCTGAAAAAAGCTTGAATACCCATCAAGGAAGCAGTAATACTTGTGATTCGCCAGCCTCTCCAGCATCTGATCGATGAAAGGCAGAGGAAAATGATCCTTCCTTGTTGCTGCATTCAGTTTCCTGTAGTCAATGCACATCTTGTGTCCTGTCACAGTCCTGGTTGGAATCAGCTCATCCTTGTCATTCTTCACCACTGTGACACCTCCTTTCTTAGGCACCACGTGCACTGGACTCACCCAAGCACTATCTGATATAGGATAGATGATACCAGCCTGCAACAACTTCATGATCTCTTTCTTGACCACATCTTGCAAATTCGGATTCAGCCTCCTCTGGTGCTCAACTGATGATTTCGACTCATCCTCCAAGTGTATCCTATGCATGCACAAGTCTGGAGAGATACCTGAAATGTCATCAAAAGAGTAGCCAAGAGCTTTGCAAAATTTTCGCAGCTTACTTACCAAAAAGGTGAGCTCTGCATTGTTCAATGCAGCATTAACAATAACAGGATAGTTGAGTTTTCTCCAAGAAATGCGTACATTAGCCCTGCAGGGAGCTGTTTAAGCTCAACTTTTGGTGCTTTTGCTGCAGACCAATCACCCATTATGGCAGCTTTCGCAGTTGTGGAGACAAGCTCATCCTGTGCAACCAGTTGCATCACTTGTGCAGTAGCATCCATCATCTTTGTGTATCATGTTGCAGCAGCATTTAAATGCTCATACTCAGCTGTAGAAGTGGTCAACGCCCTTTCCAAGGGGTCCTCTGAACTCATCTCATGGAAGATCTGATCAGCAATGTTTGTGAGAACATCCACATAAAAAGTCTGTCCATCTATGGTTGGCCTCTTCATCAGCTTGTCCATTTCGAATTTCATCACTAAATCACCAACATTCAGCTCTATTCTACCCTTCCTGACATCAATGATAGCTCCTGCAGTAGCCAAGAAGGGTCTGCCAAGAATCAAGGGGTCTTTGGGTTCTTCTCCATATTCCAGAACCACAAAATCAGTAAGAATCATAAAATCTCCTACTTTGATAGGAACATCCTCTATCACTCCTTCAGGAACTCTGACTGATCTATCAGCTAGGACAAGAGATATCCTTGTAGCCTTAAAATCGGTCATCCCCAAGCTCTTGGCAATAGAATGAGGCATGAGGTTCACACTAGAACCAAGATCACACAATGACCTCTCAAACTTGTCATTGAAGATTGTGCAGTCTAAAACAAAGCTTCCTAGGTCTGAAAGCTTCTCTGGAACTCTGTTCTGAATCACTGCACTGACCTGCTCGTTGATCATCATAGCCCCAGCCTCTAGACTCAAGTTATTGGTCACCATCCTCTTCACATACCTCCTTATTACAAGAGTGGTCCTTACAGCATCAATCAATGGGATCTCAATAACCAATTTTTCCATGATAGCCTGCCATCTTGCATCTTCAAGCTCTTGCTTAGACTTCTTAGGATGCTTATGATAGGGTATTTTGGGCTTATACACGGTCTCCTTAGCATTAACTGAAGTCTTAGGCGAAACTGCAGTATATGGCGTCTGGTGACGAGCGTCACAGGGTTGGTGACGAGCGTCACTCACTTTGGACAAGTCGGGATCGATCATTGGATTTGGGTGACAAGCGTCACCCGGGTGACGGTCGTCACCAAATTATGAAGAGCAGTGGTCGGGGTTGTACTCGATGGGTGACGAGCGACACCCATTATTGGTGACGAGCGTCACCCGTTGGGTCTTCAGCAGATATTTCTTCATATTCATACTCTTCAATACCCACGAAATTCCTTGAGGTTAAATCCTTCTGCAACACTGGCAACACTGGTTGCAGGTTCTTTCCACTCCTCAATGTGATGGCATTCACATGGTTTTTGGGATTAGCATCAGTTCTTCCTGGAAGAAATCCTTCTTGCCTCTGAACAGGTCATGCAGTTTGGGCAACTTGAACATCAAGCTTCTTCATATGAGAGTTCAGACTCTCAATTTTTCCATTCAAATCCTGATAGAGCAAATCTATCTTGCCATTGAAGTCCACTGTAAGCTTCTGTTGTCCTTCCAGGATCTGTTCTAGCATTGCTTCCATTTTGTTCCCTTGTGGAGGTGCTGGTTGATAGGAAAAAGAACCATAGTTTATGTAATTTCCACTGTTCTGGAATGGCTTCTAGTACTCTGTCTTCTGGAATGGGGGCTTAGGAGTGAAACCAGGCGTGCTCTGTCCTCCTGTAAAGGTGTTCTTCTGATTGTTGTTGCTGCATCCTCTGTTCCACTGCTGATTCTCATACCTTTGACCCTGGAAACCACCAGAATTAATGATATTTACATCCTCTTGTTCAACCTCCTCTGGAGCTTCAAAAGTTTCCACTTCTGCAGCAAAGTGAACTGACTTCTTTCCCACCAAAAGGCTGTGCATATCATCCAGCTTAGCCTTAACTTCAGCAATCTGATTTCCATCAGCCACACCAGCTTGTTTCATCCTCTGAAAGTCTCCATTTTTAGTGCTGTTGCTGCAGACCAAATTCTCAATCAGTCTGATCGCCTCCTCTGGTCTGTTGGTGTTGAAGTTTCCTGCACTTGCTGCATCCAGCGCCATCTGATACTTCCAGTCAATGCCTCTGAAGAAAATCCCAAGTAATTGCACCTGACTAAAGCCATGATGAGGACAGTCCCTTTGGTAAGACTTGAACCTGATCCAAGAAGCCTTAAAAGCTTCAGTAGGGCCTTGTGTAAAGGATGCAATTTTCGTCCTCATGTCCTCTGATCTTGCATCATCATAGAAGTTATTCAGAAAGGCGTTCTTAGTGTCTTTCCAAGTGGTCAATGAAGCAGGTTCCTGTTGCTTCAGCCAATATGCAGCCTCTCCTCCAAGAGAGTAAGGGAAAAGCTTGCAGAACAGGAAGTCATTGATAACTCCATTAGCTTTGACACTTGAAGCTAGGTCCTCAAACCTCTCTATGTGATCCATAGGATGCTCATGAGGTAAGCCATGGAATGGATGCTGGCTAACCAGCTGATAGTAGACAGGGTTAACCTCAAAATCGTTTCTCTGGAAAGCAAGAGGTCAGATTGCAGCTCTGTTGGCATAGAACTGATCAGGTCTGTTGTAGTCACCTAGAGTCCTCTGAACAAAACACCCATCAGCGTTATTGGCAGCAGCAGGGACTCACACGTTCTCATTCACTTGTTGAACCTGCTGTTCAACAATGACATTCCCCTCTTGATCAATCCTCTGCCCCTCTTCGTTCCTCCTGTTTCCTTCCCTGTCAACCAAGTGACCTTTTGCATCCTCAACCAAGATAAGTGGAGCGACCATTGTAGATTGCTTCTTAGCTTTCCTGTTAGTTCTCTCCAACCTAGCTAGTTCGTCAATGCTCAAAGTCACAAGCTCCTTCTCCTTGTTGCTTCTGGTTCTGCAATTAGGCATACACCTGAAACAGGAACAAAGAAAAGTAGCAAAAAGTTAGTAAACAAATTAAAACTTAGACAAAATCCTAATACTAGAAATCGAAAGGCAGCTATTACTCCCCGGCAACGGCGCCAAAAACTTGATAGGGTCAGGTTTTACCCAAATAAAACTACTGCAAGTGCATAGCAAAAGCAGTTGTAGTACAAGGGGTATCGAATCCCAAGGGAGTAATGCAGACTACACTATCGAATGTAGGTTCGGATTATGCTAAGCAAGATATAATGTATGTAATGCGAATGAATAAATAAGAGCAAGCAAACAATTTTGTAAGATGATCTAAGTTTCAGAAGACTAAAAGCGCTAAGTCAGGACAGTTCGCAGGTTGAATCCAAGAATGTAGAATGCAGGAAATCAGGAATGATTAAGAACCGTTTTAAACATGAATCACTGATGTATAACTAATCAATTCTCATTGCAGAAGTTATCTATGCCTAAATCACAGAGTTTCAAATCTCTTTGCAAACCCTAACAACCTAAGCATGCAAGAATGATCAGATTCAATTGTTTACAAAACTTCTAAGCCAAATCTCTTTGCACTAAGTTGTTTTGCTCATCAAATACTAGTTCAGGTTATGAATAATGCTCTCACATATATTTATCAACCTATGATTTTCGGATTTCTAGATAATGTGTCTCAGAAATTCGATTTTAAAGCAAGCAGAGATGAAAAACCATAAGATATTCCTAACAGATAGCGATTCTACAATCTCTTCATCAACCCTTGAAAAGCCCTAACTTAACTAGCATATTACTCAGACATGATCATGGAATCACAAAACATAACTGAATAATATTGCATTAAGAGAAAGAGTAAAAGAATAGAGGGGTTCAAAATCTTCTCAAAAGAGTACAGGATTTGTCTCCCCAAAAAACTCTGAATAAATCTCTCTCTAAGCTCTCTGAATTCTCAAAAACTAAGATAAGAGCCAAAAATGGCTGAAAAACCTAATAAATAGAGGCTAAACACGATTTTGGGTCTTCTTGTAAATAATAGAACTTCTGGGCCAAATCTATAAATCTCCTTCATACTTTTAATAAAACAGCCACGCTCCTTCCTTGATGGGTGACGAGCGTCACCATATGGGATACTTTCTGCTTCGAGCTTGGTACTTCGTGGCTTCAACTCAGAATGCTCCAAAAGGTTACAATATCTCCAATTATGCTCCAGACATGCTATAACCTGCAAAGACTCTTCTAGGACTCTAAAAAGACCAAAAAGACTCAATAAAAAAGGACTTATACCATGGTTAAAAACCATAAAAACCATAATATATCAATGGGTGATCCATATCAAGAACAACAAAATTTTTCATCATAACCCAAATACTTTCGCGTAATGGAGTCGAGAAACGATCATAATCAACAGCATAAACGGTACCACTAATCTCCACACCCTGCATGATAACATTAAACTGACAATGAAATAACAACTACAAAACAACACACCAGACCCTAAAAATTTAACAACATAACACAAACCTCGCCATCACAGAAAATCAATTCCAATCTTACGTCAGACAGATCAAACTAATTAGTCCACACTCGTAGAATCTTCAATAAAACTGTTGTCTCTACAAAACCAGGTTCTAAAAGGGAAACATCAGATGAAGGTGGATTAGAGTGGCATGTATTTTGTGTAAACTCCATGCCAAAAAGACAGAGAAGGTTATATGTCCACTATAGAGAAATTAGGTTGGAATGAATCGGAAGATTATATGTGCATATATAATAGAAAATATCAAAAAATATTTGGTATTAAATCATATGTAGATAGATACGATGTTTAGTAATTTGGAAACTCAAAATTACTAACATTAATAACAGGTAGTCTACCTAAAATAGAAGAGTAAAATATAAAACTATATGTATATTAAATCCAATATACAAAATCTGTTACACAAAAACAAACTAACGGGAAACCATCATTTGTTAATATACGCGACCTTTCGTCGTTTTTTCTCTTTTTACTCTATATATATCAGATTCTATTAAATATTACATTCCATCTCAGGCTCTCTATTACAACCTTTCAATATGGAAGTTGTTCCTCCCATCACCAGACAGTTATTGAGAGATACTGAAGCGATAATTAACGGTTCTGATCGAGAAAATCTTCCCGTTCTATATCCTGGTGCAGGTTTATGGGTCGACAAAACCACTGTTGCGTGGTTCATGTTCAATCACCTTCTCTGTGTCACTATCGAAGAGATCCTTAAACAGAACTGGAACCATGAATGGCCGACGTATCGATTAATTCCCGTCCGTTTTAAGACACGATGGTTTTTTTTGTAGCGGTAAGCAATTATCTACACTATAAATCACATAAAACAAAAACCATAACATGGTTCCATAATCTTGTAATTTATATTCTTTTGTTTATTTATAGCGCAAATACACGTGGGACCACAGACACACTTCAACGGTTTGGACGTAATTTAATTTGTGTGCTAGAACATTATTCTGTAACAACATGTGGGCATTGAAGTGGATATGGGCGCGTGGCGGTGATAAACCCCAGTGGATTAATAGGATAGTGTGGGATAATTTAGTCGACATGTTTGAGGAATTTGGCCCAGATGATGCCGGTTTCAGAATATGAATTCTATCGTTAAATTTATTTGTAATGTCATCTTCTATATAAACCTTTATTTAATGATGTTTTATCTATCTATGATTATCCTATTATTCTTCTTACATTTTACAACTCACATCTAAAGGAACATACTAAATTAATATATAATAATCTCAACATTAAATAAAACAAACGAAAAACCAAATAAACGCATGAACGTCCATGCAAATATCAATAATCTTACAAACCGTAGTCAAAAAGAAAGCACGCAAGTTCAAAAAAATATCAAAACTAATTGTTCCGTTTTATGAAAAAAGATAATTTCTGTAAGGATTGGCATGCTTATTCTCGATTCTACTTCTTGAGCGTTTATCCGATATCCTGTAAAACATTCCAAAGACATTATTTAGAAAGATAAACAGGCAAAGAAACTAATATTGTCCGAAGAACTTACATGGATCTGAATCCGGATACTTCAGCAAGGCAAAGGTTTACCATGATCATGGTGGGATATATAGTAGATATAGCGACTTTTCCTAAATATGTGTGCAATTGAAAATAATAAAAAAATCATTAAGTTTCAGCAACAATCACAAGAACATAGAAAAAAATCAAATTCAACAAACCTGAGTAGACATCAACCCACCTTGCAACAGAAACCACCACATCACTGCTACATCTGGACCAGTCATTATAAAACTTCTGAGCATCACCACCAAACATCACGCATTTGATACACACGTCACTGCACAAACGAAGAATGTATATCATATGAATTAGCAATCAAAAACGACTGAAAGAGATGACATGTGTAACACAAAACATACCTTAGATCTCTTAGTTCGAATGCAAATATTGCATGTCCACCAGTATCTTTAACAGGTAATTTCAACTCTCTTACGCACATGACTTCCCCAATTAAATCTAGATAACACAAACAATTACAACCAGCATCTAAGACAAACCAAAACAACACCATATTTTATAGCAATCGAACATTTAATCAATAACATACCAACCAAAGATCAATCTGAGGGAGCCCTAGCGAGAATCTGCTCAAAGCTTATAAAATTAAAAAAATCTCGATCAAATCGATGGACTTGCGCATCAACAACTGTTGGACCTAGAATAAGCATCTCACTGCAATGGGATCTAATTCTGTAATTGCTATTTAAATCAATAACAACGAAATTCGTAACCGTAACCCAAACACCCTCACACAGTACAGGAAAGAAACGGTCATAATCAGCAGAATAAACGGTTCCACAAATCTTCACACCCTGAAACACAACAACGAAACCAAACACTGGAGTACTCAACAACAAAAATAATAACAGAGAATACAAGTACGGATCATTTTAACAAACCTCATCATCGCACAAAATGAAACTCAATCTTTTATCAGACGGAAGTAACGAAGTAGTCCAAACTCGTAACACCTTAATGAAAACTACCGACCCAACAAAACCAGGCCTCAATTGTGAGACACCAAAAGAGCTTGGACTACAATAATCCATATCTACATAAATGAGCAACCGCACAAAACTTCAGAATCAATATAACCAACACACATGCTCTCTACTATAACATAAACACATCATCCACGAGCATACCTCGGTAAGTTAAAAACACATAGGGCACATTATTTGACCGCAAACTACCATCAAAAACTCGACGAACTCGACTTAGCAAAGGAACTTCCAAGAAATCAGAAAGAAACTATGAAATACATAATAACCAAAACAAACCACACAACCACGTGTCCATGTCAAAAATAAAATAGAAATACCAGTTCCTTTATACGCACGCATCAACAACCGAGTAGGATGTCCAGGAATCACGGAAGAAGAAGAAGACAACACAACAAAATAGAGAAAAAGAACCATGATCTGAAAACAGGTTATTATTGATGCTTCTTATTCTCAAGTCTATCGGCGCATATTAGGACGTAATAATTAGAGAGAATATATACATCATGTTGATATAACCTAAGAATGAGTAATAAATTAGGGTTTACATTTATACAATCAACAACCTGAGCCCAATAACATTTGATTTCAGATAATAATTAAATAACAAAATAAAATCAACATAATAATATAATCAAATATATGGTAATTTGTTATGTGTATATTTTTGAATATACAAACAAACGTAAATCAACATGATAGAGACATGGAAAACTATACATAAAAACCGCAACTACAATATTAGAGATATTAAAATTTCTCATCTTATACGCACTATATAACTATTTTCGATATTTTCAAGTATATTGAATAACCTTTTTGAATATATCGAATTATGTTAATATATACGAATATCCATTATATAAAATATATAATTTCAAAATTATAAATGTAGAATTCCCCATAATATACGTACTATATAACCACAATGGATATTACCAACAATGTTGAGTAATGATTTTGAATATACCCAGACATGTTAATATATACGAATACATCAATGATTACTTTTACGAATCACCAAAAGACACATATTGATCGATACATACGAATCACATATCTAACAATATATTAACCTCATAATATCAATTATTATTCTGTGAATTAACACTAAACATGTATCAAGCGATATATAAGAACCATATATTTGAAAATATACCCATCATAGACATTAACATTTTCAATTATACAATATACATATATTGAAAAGCCAAAATCAAGAATAATTAAAATATGATAGACACAAAATGTACTAAACAGGAAATACACCAAATAGATATCGAAAATTTGAGTAACTTGTAGATTTATATAATAATAGAGTATTTAAAATAAAACCAAATTAAAAAATTAAAATAATAAAACAGGATCACATGTCCATAAAAAACACCAATGCAATTATTAATCCCTAAACCAAACAGGCACCATCGAACCATCATACCAACGACTTGCCTCCCACAACGCCGCAGCATACTCCTCATCATCATCGACTAAACCCAAAACACAACATGCATCTTTAAACGTCGGATAAACAATATCAGCCACCGTCTTTATAGAATCAAAAGATGTCGGACCTTTTACCCTAACCAATAAAAGCTTCAAGTAATAAATCTCTCCAGAAGTATCAGGACAATATGCCAAACGACCCGGTTTACTACCACCACGACATCTAGGCTTCCAACGCTTATTTTTACGATCCCATACAAACTTCGTAAAGAACTCCGTGTAAGTCAATGACCATGCATCCGGGTCAACCTTATTATATTCAATCCAAGCAGTAAACTTCAACGAATTCGCGTTGATACTCGCACCAGGAAGATGGTACGGTAGAACATAAGTTCCTACAACAATCAGAATCAAAATCAACAACTCTAACAAATTGACATAAATCTAATGCAAATCTAAAATCACAACCCGTAAATCATAAACACGCAAAGATATTTATATAAATAACTACAAGACGACGACTAACCAGTATAACACATCGTGAATAAGACAACACCCTGCGAAATCATTCAACAAAAAACAAACAGTTAAATACAATAACAAAATACGAGTATGAAACAATCACGAATTATATATAAACGATATATATATATACAAACATAAAAGAGCAATATTTACGAAAACATAATAATATATATCAAAATTACACTGACAACCAGAAGACAGAATAGCAGTTATCAATAGTCTACACAAAGAAACCACGAGTTAGGATCATTTACATGAACAAAATACGAATATGAAATAATCACAAGTTATATTATATACGCCAAAAAAATCATACATATATATATATATATATAAACATATAATAACAATATATACGAAAAACACAATAAATACATAAAACTTACCCAGATAACGAGAAGACCAAGCAACTGTTATCAACAACCTATACAAAAAAATCACGATCATGAAAACAGCACGAGTTAGGATCATTCACACAAACCAAATACGAATACGGAAAATCACAAGTTATAATCATATAGGACACCAGGAAAACTATATATATATATATATATATTTATATATAAACATAAAAGAACAATATATTTTAAAACACAATAAACACATCAAACATACCTCGATAACCAGAAAACCAAGCAATAGCGACAGCAGCCTGAACAAAGAAAAGACGAATATTAAAACTACATGAGTTATAATCATTTAGACAATCACAAGTTATAATCATATAGGACACCAGGAAAACTATACATATATGCAAACACAAAAGAGCAATATATTTAAAAACACAATAAACACATCAAACAAACCTCGATAACCAGAAAACCAAGCAATAGCGACGGCAGCCTGAACAAAGTAAAGACGAACATTAAAACTACATGAGTTATAATCATTTAGACGAACAAATAACGAATATGCCAACATTACGAATTATAATCATTTAGAACGATATGAAAGCGATATATAATATATACATACAAACACAAAGGAGCAATATATACGAAAACAACAAAACCCAACCCTAGGTAAGACGAAAACCTAAAAATCGTTGGTTTGAAGTTTAGATTGTGAAAGAAGCAATAGTATTTATACATACTCGGTAACCTAGGGCGAACTATAAATATTCATTAGCGAATATATTCGGCTGCGGCTCGAAAAAGAAAAGCATCCTTATCCAACTATTTCATAAAATTTGAAAAAGGGAAACCATCCTTATCAAACTAATTCATAAATAAAACAATCCTTACCCAATTAATTCATATATTCGAAAAGAACAACCATCCTTATCCAGCTAAACCGTGTATATTCGAAAAGAACAACCATCCCTATCCAGCTAAACCATGTGTAAAACTAAACCAACAATTCGACCACGGTTTTTATTAAGGATATAATTGGAAAAATCGATGCCTAAAGTATGCTGAGAATGAACGTAAGCTTGGCACGTCGGAAATCTACTTCCCAAATAATAGTAAGATACATACTACATATGTTCCAAAGGATGTCAATTTGGGCCAAAGCCCGAAGTCCGACCCTGAAAAATATCGGATTTGGGTTTTGGTATAAAAGCACAAAAAATCAGGCTTTTTGGGCTAAACCCATTTGGGCTTAAGCTCGATTGGTCTCGGGCTTACCCGAAAAGCCTTGTATTATATATTATAATTTTATTTAGAAATTTTTATAAATAAATTATCTTTATAATTTTTTAAAATTATAGTTATTAATTTTTTTTCATAATACTCTTTATTAATATAAAACCTGGCAGTGCAGGGCGAAACCGAATCAGGGGATGTCGGTGGAGAAACTGAAGCGGTTCGCAGGTTTCTCCGGAATAGCTCAGCGTTTCGTGCAAGTTTTGGGCTTATGCGCGTCCCTAATCGAGTCTTATGATCAAGAGGTCTCACGGGAGGAGAGTAAGGCTGAGGAGTTAATAACCAAAGATCGAGAGCTTCGTAGCGCGTCGGCGAGGATCAAAGAGCTAGAGCGCAAAAAGATCAATCTGGAGCATAAGTGTCAGGCTTTTAGAGTCGAATCCGCCAAAGAAAAGCAGCTCTAGAGGGAAAGTTTGGAGAAAAAGGCGGTCGAAGAGGCCATGAAGCTGTCTGCCATCAAGAAGGAGTTTCGAGAGCAGGGTTGTAAGTTTATTGATCACGTCGTTGACCTAATGTATCGATATTCTCGAGAGTGGTATGATCCTCGCATTTAGCGGATTAAAGCTTTTATGGCACAGGAGCACGGTATTCATAATCTTGAGCTCAAGATTATTGACGCCAAAGTGAGGGTGGACTGTTCCGAACGGCTGCGGGCTGCAGGGCACGAAGTTCCGGTTAAAGAGCTTCTGTCTTATTCCGCCAGCGTCGATCGTTTAAAAATAGAGCGTCACAGCATCAAGGATGCTCCTATTACTAAAGACGATTTTGCTGCTCCAACCGAGGCCCATATGCGCCCTTCGATCGCGGAGCTGGAAGAGGTCAGGATTCAAGTGTCGAAGCGGCGTTGAATTTTTGCTTTCTATCTTTTTTGTAATGATTTTTGTTCGTTGTTTTTTTTTGTTTTGAGAATATATGCGAGATAAACGCTTTCTGCATCTCTCTTTAATGAATCAAATGAAATAATTCAGATCAAAGTAATACTGCAATGCTTTTGCTAATACTCGTTGATGAGGTGACCCTTATCTTTGAGAGTTTTGCAAAGTCAAAAGGTTTCTTTTGTCTTGCGGTGTGGGGGCATTCTTTAGGCCGGTGCTGGAAGCAAGATTCATTCGCTCGTCTTATACCAAACGACAGTCGAGATCGAATACCAAGCTTTTCGGGATTCACTTCGGCCCAAAAAGGTACGATCAGGGGTCGTGCAAGTATTTTCCTCGGCTTTCATCTTATCCACTTCGGAAGTAATTAAATTGAACTAAAGTTTCAAAGGAGTGGTGCAGCCACGGAATTACTTTACTTGCTTTTTACTATTTGAGTCGAATGTTTGGCCAGAACATTGACTTAGCAATATGCATTCGTATAAGGAAGATTGCTCTACGTGCCCAGCTGATTTATATTAGACCTTGTGGATCCCTTTTTACTCTGAACGTTGAGCAGATTAGCAAAGGTAAAGGTAATTTTATTAAGATTGTGACTGGACCCGAAGGCTGCCTACGTACCCGATATAGGATCAAGTCACTCCGTAGTTCTTATTAACGCATTCTCATACCGAGTTATGTTTTTTAAGGATAATACTTTTTCAAATTCATCAAATTTCATGTGCGCTTGACTGGTTTTCCATCTATTTTTTCCAGTCTGTAGACGCCAGGTTTAACGATCTCCGTGATGCGATAAGGCCCCTTCCAATTTGCTCTCAGTTTCGTCGGATTTTTAACCCTTCACAAAACGAGATCATGAAGCGAGAACAGTCGGCTGCGTACCTTTTTGTTGTAATACCTAGAGATTTGCTGCTAATAATTCTGAATGTGCAATAAAGCTTTATCGCGAAGTTCTTCTAAGCCGTCCAGATTATTGATTATCTTTTTGTCGTTTAGTTGCGGGTTCTGAACCATCAAGGTTCGTCGAGCACTTGGTACATGCACTTCGGCAGGTGCTAAGGCCTCACAGCAGTGAGACAGCGAAAAAGGAGTTTCTCTTGTTGCAGTTCGTGGAGTCGTTCGGTGGGACCAGATGACCCGTCCAGTTCATCTGCCCATTTTCCTTCGAGGTCTGTTAGTCGTTTCTTAAGACCGTCGAGAATGGTTTTATTAGAAGCCTCTGCTTGACCGTTCCCTTGTGGATAGCAAGGTGTTCAGTAACTTATGCGTATTCCCCAGCCCTAACAAAAATTTCGAAAAATCGACGAGGTAAACGGCGTGCTGTTATTTGTGACGATGGCATATGGGAGGCCATGCCGGCATATGATGTTTTCCCATACGAAAAGCTGGACGTCGATCGCCTTTATGCTGGGGTATGCTCTAGCTTCAACCCACTTTGTAAAGTAGTCCGTCATAACCAAGATGTGTTGATTGCGACCTGACTTAGGCATCAGGCCGATCGCATCTATTGACCATCTCATGAAGGGGTATGGTGGGACGGCGGTTTGAAGGAGCTCGGTTGGTGCGTTGATGATGGGCGCGTGTTTCTGACACGGTTCACACCATAGTATGAATTATTCGCAATCTTAGACCATTCTAGGCCAGAATAATCCATGCTTCTTTATTTTTAGGGCTAATGTTCTTCCTCCTGAATGGTTGCTGCCTCCTCCTTCATGAGTCTCTACCATTACTTTCTTCGCTTGTGCTTTGTCGCAGCATCGTAGTATTACTTTGTTTGCTGTCCATCGGAACAGGTTGCCGTCCTGAATGAAGTGTTGCGCTGCTTTCCTCCGGAGATGTCTAGCTACCCATCTGTCCTGCAGGACTGTTCCTTTGGATAGGTAGGACGTAATTTCATCCTGCCAAGGCTGTTTTTGTTGTTCAGCATCTATTTCCATTGGGTCGTCCGCTTCATCTTCCTGGTGCAGAACCATGTTGCAAGATCCTTTAGATAGCTGGATGCTAGGCTGCTCGATGATTTCTACTAGAATTGTTCAGCGAAGTGCAAGATCTGTTGTTGATGCCAAAGCTGCCAGCGCGTCGGCGGCGGTGTTCTCAGCTTGCAAGATTTTTGTTAGTTCGAAAGAGTCGAATTGCCTTGTCATTTCTTGGACCTGCTTTAGGTAAGCATCCATTCGCTCGTTCTTCGCATCGTAATCTCCTTTGAATTGGCTAGCGACAAGCTGGAAATCGCAAAAAGCATGAATATTTTTCGCTCCTACTTCCTTGGCGAGCCGTATTCCTGCGAGCAAAGCTTCGTATTCAGCTTCATTATTCGAGGTAGGGAAACCTAGCTTGAATGATTGTTCAAGAACTTCTCCCGTTGGTGATTTTAAACAGATGCCGACTCCTGAACCTTGCTTTGAGGACGCGCCATCGACGTACAGGTTCCAGCAGTTTTCGATGGGTGTTTCATCATTTAGTAGATCTGGTAGTATTTCGATCATGAAGTCTGCTAAGACTTGAGACTTGGCGCTAGTGCGAGCGCGGTACTCGATATCGTACTCGGACAATTCTATTGCCCATTCAGCCATTCAGCCGGACTAACTCGGACTGTGCAGAAAGCTCCGAAGTGGTTGACTGGTGAAGATGACAATAGTGTGAGATTGGAAGTAGGATCGTAATTTCCGTGCCGAGACGATTACTGCATAGGCGAGTTTTTTTAGAGCTGGATAACGAGTTTTGGCTCCATCCAAGGTCTTGCTTATGTAGAAAATTAGTTTCTGCTCGCCACAATCTTCCCTGACAAGGACGCCGCTTACTGCCGCCGTTGAAACTGCGATGTAGAGATACAATGTCTCGCCATCCTCTGGTTTGGCTAATATCGGCAGAGTGATCAAGTACTTCTTCAACAGTGTGAAAGCCTCCTCAAACTTGTCATCCCAGTCAAAACGCTTATTACTCTGAAGAAGTTGATAAACGGGGAGACATTTATCTGTGGAGCGCGAGATGAATCTATTCAGCGCAGCAATTCTCTCGGTTAACCGCTGTACTCTGCGTGTGCTTTTGGGTGATGGGAGATCCAGTATTGCCGAGATTTATTCCGGGTTTGCTTCTATTCATCTTTGGATAACAACGTAGCCCAGGAATTCTCCTGAAATGACCACGAACGTGCATTTGGCTGGATTTAATTTTATCCCGTACTTCTCGAGAGTTTTAAAGCAGTCGCTAAGATGGCCGACATGATCTTTAGCGACTGCAGATTTCACGAGCATATCGTCGATGTAGACCTCCATTGTGCGGCCGAGCTGACTTGCAGACATTTTGTTGACTAACCGTTGGTAGATGGCTCCTGCGTTTTTTAGTCCGAAAGGCATCACTTTGTAGCAATACGTTCCGCGATCGGTGATGAACGCCGTCTTCTCTCTGTCATCAGGATGCATGAAGATTTGATTATACACGGAGAATGCGTCCATAAAGGACAGCAGCTGATTTCCAGCTGTTGATTTGACCAGTCGGTCGATGTGAGAGAGCGGAAAGTAATCCTTTGGGCAAGCTTTATTGAGATCGGTGAAGTCCACGCAGACTCTTCACTTGCTGTTCTTCTTTTTAACGACAACGGGGTTGGCTAGCCAATCGGGATAATGAACTTTGGTAATTGATCCAGCTCCGAGTAATTTTTCTACTTCGTCGGTTACTGCTTGTGCTTTTTCAGGCCCGAGCTTTCTTCGTTTTTGTTTAATTGGTTTGAATGTCGGGTCTACGTTTAGCTTATGCGATGTGATTCTGGTGTCGATTCCCTTCATGTCCTCCATAGACCAAGCGAATATGTGCATGTTTTCCCGCAAAAGTTTGACGAGCTCGGTTTTTATGTCCTCTGCGAGATCGCCGCCGATGCTAACAGTTCTTTCGAGATGTTTCTCTTCAATGCTTACCTGTATAACCCGCTATGGCTTCAGTCTTTTGTGGAAAGGAAGGCGTGGGTCTAAGTCCTCGTTTACCATGCATGTAGTTGCTGTCCTGATTTTTCTTTTGCTAAGGAGGCACATTCTTGCTGTCGACTGATCACCTTGCAAAGTGAACGTGCCGATAGATGTCAGGAACTTGATGCATTGATGGTATGTTGAGATGACGGCCTTCATGCTGTGGATCCACGGGGTCCTGAGTATGACGTTATAGATAGTTGAGCAGTCGATGACTGTAAATTTCACCTTTTTGGTTACGCCGCCGAGGTAGGTGAGTAGATGTATCGAGCCGATACTATAGGAGGTGTCGCCTGTGAATCCTATCAGCGGTTTCGCCGTTGTTGTTATCTCGCTTTCATTGATGCTCTTCTCGCCAATGTATCTTTGAAGATAATGTTGACGGTGCTCCCACTGTCGACCAAAGCTTTGGCGACTGTGCTTTTGTGAATTTGTAAATTTATAACCAGTGGGTCGACATGCGGCGTGTGCGAGCTGCGTAGATCCTCTGCTGTGAAATCCACTGGTGTTTCGTTTTTTGGAATGGTCGGATTGCGCTTTGTTTCTACTGCTTTTTCTTTGTAATGCTTAATTTCTTTAAGCGAGCGGGGGTCGTTGAATACTCCTCCTATGATCATGTAAGAAACGTCGAACGTCGCGTGTTCTCCCGTGAGTGGTGGGATCGTGATGGTAGGGTTGTCGTGTTCATCAAGAGCAGGCATATCAACGCGTGTGGTAGTGTCCTCCGTGGTGGAGGTGAGGTTGCTGCTATCGGCTGAAAGGCTCATTGCTTCGGATCTTCTTGCTAGTTTTTAGAATTTATTCTCCTAGTCCCCACAGACGGCGTCAACTGTTGAATAAAAAAATCACCACTAAGGATTTGATTAACAGTTGTGGGTTTCGGAGAATAAGGTGTTTTATTAATAGCTCAAAGATGAAGCGATTACAAGAGATGACTTAACCGAAAGGTTATGCCGAAGTGAATTTAAAGTGTTTGCGAAGTAAACTAGAAAGAGTTGGAGTTTTTAGTTTTAGCTATGCTGCTCTCTAGGTTGTATGAGTTATTCTCTTGTGCTTCGGGGTCTTCTTATTTATAGGGATAAGAGGTCGGTTGCTCCGAGCTCATTTTCTTTTTCTTTTTAGGTGAATGTTTGCATATTTGCGATATGAAAATATTTTTTATTCTCCGAAGAATATGAAAATTCTCTTTTATCCTTTGAGTTAATCCGATGATTCTGGACTTCAAAAATTATCTTTAAGAGTTTTTCTTTTATCTCGGTCTTTTTTGTCTTAATAGGCTTAGGTTATTGCTAGAGAAAGCCTTTTAGAAAATGTGCTCATTTCCTGTGTGACATATATAATTAATTATGTATTAATAATAAAGTTAAATAAATATTTGTAATAATAAATTATAATGAAATAAAAAAATATTATAAATTTCAGTAGAAATCATATATATTCTTTTTGTTTTTAAAAAATTAATGCTTTAGATTTTTTTTTTTTTTTTAAAAAGTTAATTTTTTACATTTTAATTAATGCATTTAGGTTTACAAGATAAATTAAAAAAAATATTATTTTATTTTTATTTTATTAATTTTACTTATATTGAAAACCAAAAAATAATTAAAAATAAAAATATAAATAATGAATAAAGCAAGTAGTAGAAAAAAAAAGAATAAAGCAAGTAATTATTATATTTTAATATATGTGAGAAATGTAAAACATCAATCTAAAAAAAGGAAGTATATGAATAGAGGCTAACTATTTCCAGCAGTTTAATACCTTAGTATTTGAGAGAGTGCCACGTATACATTTAAAGAAATTCACCTTCGACTTTGCAACTTCTCATGAACGGTTTGCTTCATCTTCTTCTGTGCATCAGTTTAGACTAAACGTACGAAGGGCTTCTTTTAAAACCAAAATGCAAAATCACTTTCTCGCCTACTTGAATCTCAAATTCGTCTCCTCTTCTCCAATCTCAATATCTTCGCCTAATTATCTTTCTCAACCCTTAAATTCAACAAGTCTCCTCTTCCAGTTCCATTGTCATCACTTCTCAGTTTCCAAAATTACTACAAATCTCTCATACATGCCCAGGTATTGCGGTTCGTGCCTTCAATTTCATTTGTTCAAGGTATAATCCGAAATCTGTCATATTTATTTGCGTGGGAATCATCGTTCCGTAATGTTGCGGTAGGATAATCGTTTCTTAAGGATTACTTTAACAAAAAAGAGAAAAAACCTTAAAAATACCTGAACTATTTAATATCTAGAATAAAAATACACAGATTATTTTAGCTCCCTAAAATATACACAGAATAATTTATAGAGCCAAATCAATACATAAATATTCATTATTCGTTGGATCAACACATGCTTGGATCAACACATGCTTGGTCAACTCCGGTAATTTATTTAACAGAAGCTACTAACGACGTTTACAGTTTTAAAAACGTGGGATTTACTTTATAATGAAATGACTACCGTTGCCCTATCGATTTAGCCTCAGTTCGATTTTTTTTCCCAAACCTAAGAACCCTAAATCGATTTTCCACTTCTTTTCTCTATCTCCTTCTCTCTCGCGAGACAACATAAATCACAAATCCGAAGAATTTTTGAAGATGGATCGAAGCCAAAGTTCAAGGTCAGATGCGGACTCATCCACTCAGAGCTTTATCCAGAACATCAATGGCCTTTTCTGTCACTGCATGAGAGTTACATCTCTGTCAAAATCATGGACAAATGAAAATCCAAGAAGAAGATATTTCATCTGTGATGTTCATGGGTTCTTCGCTTGGTCAGATAAAGAGAAGCAAGGTGGGTGGCAGAAGGTGAGCTTAATTGAAGCCTGTGATCTGATCCATCGTCTCAGAGAAAAAATCAAGGAGCTTGATATATCATGGTTTTTGCTAGTTTTTGACCATGATATAAGTCTTGTTTATAGAGTCTTTTGGTATTTTTCGTGTCCTATAGAGTCTTTGCAGGTCTAGGTACAAATGGAGCATAATTGTGGATTTTGGAACCTTTTGGAGCTATACTGAAGTTGATGCTGAAAGGACCAAGTCGGAGGGCATTAAGGAGCAGGGTGTTTCGACACCGGTCGTGGTCGCAAAGAAGCATAAAAACTCATTGGAAGAAATTGCAACTTGGCCTAGAAGTTCCCACTATTTGCACTTTTTCCCCAATTCGTGTTTAGACTTGTATTTAGGTTTTCTAAGCCATTGTTAGGCATCTATCTTGTTATCATTAAGACTAAGAGAGAAATTAGATTGAGAGCTTTTGGGGAGACAAATCCATACTCTGTAGAGAAGAATTTCGAACCCCTTTATCTTTTACTCTATTTTCTTAATGCAATTTTATTCAGTCATGATTTGTAGTTCACTTGCTATGTTTGAATAATCTGCTAGTTAGGTTTTGGGTTATTCAAAGGTTGATAATAAATTGTTAGAACTATAAAACTGGAAGGATAAATCATTTGGTTCTTCATCTAGATTGCTTTAACACTGGTTTTAAGATTGATCACCTAGAAATCAGATCTTAGGTTGTTTAATAGATGTGGAAACATTGTTAATCACCAGAACTATCTTAGATGAGAAAAATAACTAGTTGCAAAGGAATTTGGATTAGTGATTTTGTGAACATATCGAACCTGCTCTATAATGCATGTTTAGGTTGTTAGAATTTGCAAAGGAATTTGGAATTCTAGAATCTAACCATAGTAAATCTCTGCGACGGAAGTCGGTTGGGTTTACACTACTGTTTCGAGTTCTAGAACGGTTTTAATAAATATTCCTTTTAGTCCGTAGTCTGCGATTTATATCAACCTGTGAATTTTCCATTGCCTAGCGTCTTGTCGTTATTGATTTTAAGAACCTACAATCCGCCCCTGACATCATTGCTTTCGTTGTTATTTTAATTTCATTTCATTATTGACTGCTTAGCTTTATTTGAATCTAAAATCTGTTGAGTGATAGCCTTAAGTCCTTGTGGATTTGATCCCTAAGTACTACAGTGATCTCTTAATTTGAGAGAGTAGCTCTAAGGGCTAATTTGAGCATATCAAATTTTGGCGCCGTTGCCGGGGACTTATATATTACTTTCAGATTTTTAGTTTTAGAATTTTGACTAAGTTTTTATTTTCTGTTTACTAACTTTGGTCCTTTCTCTGTTGTGTATTTCAGGTGCATGCATAATCGCAGTACCAGGAGCAACAAGGACAAGCAACTCGTGACTTTAGGCATCGAAGAACTCGCTAAGCTAGAAAGAACCATCAGAAAAGCCAAGAAGCAGGATAAGATGGTTGGACCAATTGTTTTGAGGACAGATGATGAGGGTCATTTAGTTGACAGAGAAAGGAATAGAAGGAATGAGGATGGCCAGAGGATAGATGAGGATGGCGTTGTGATTGAGAAACAGGATGTGCAACCAGTTGTGCGAAATGTACAACAACAAGCTGCTGGAAATGCTGCTGGGCGTTTTCCACATAGGACCCTGAGAGATTACAACAGGCCTTATCAGTTCTATACAAATAGAGCTGCAATCCGCCCACCAGCCTTTCAGAGGAATGACTTTGAACTGAAACCCAGTTACTATCAGCTTGTTGGTCAGCATTCGTTCCATGGGCAGCCACATGAACACCCAATGGACCATATAGAGAAGTTTGAAGACTTGGCTACAAGTGTTAAAGCCAATGGAGTCACCAATGACTTCTTATTCTGCAAGCTCTTCCCTCACTCTTTGGAAGGTGATGCAACACCTTGGCTTAAACAACTGGAGCCTGGCTCTTTGACCACATGGGAGGACACCAAATCTGCCTTCCTCAACAACTTTTATGATGATGAAAGATCAGAGGAGTTGAGGACAAAAATTGCCACTTTCTCTCAAAGTCCAGCTTAAGCTTTCAAAGCAGCCTGGGTAAGATTCAAGCTGTACCAAAGAGATTGCCCACACCATGTGTTCAATGAGGTACAACTGCTGGGTATCTTCTTCAGAGGTGTGGATTGGAAGTACCAGATGGCTCTTGATGCAGCAAGCAATGAGAACTTCAACACTAGAATCCTAGCTGATGCCATCAAACTGATAGAGAACTTGGCTTCCAGCAACAGCACAAAGAATGCTGATTTTGAGAGGCAGAAAAACGCTGAAAATGCAGGGAGCAATCAGTTTGCTGCTGAGATGAAGGCTAAACTGGATTCTGTTCACAACCTCTTGATGGGCAAGATGTCTGTTCAGTTTGCTGCTGAGGTTGAAACATTTGAACCAGCTGAGGAGTTTGAAGAACAGGATGTCAACTACATCAATGGAGCTGGTTTTCAGGGACAAAGGTACAACATTCAGCAGGGAAACAGAGGATTCAGTGGGAATATGCAGAGAAACAACTTCACAGGAAACCAAAGCTCTACTGGCTACACTCCCAAGCCTCAGTTTCCGAAGCCTGAGTACCAGAAGCCTTATCAGAACAGCAACTTCAACAGGAACTATGGTTCCTCATCTTATCAGCCTGCACCAGCACCATCAGCTTCAAGCAAAATGGAAGCTATGCTTGAGCAGTTGCTAGAAGGTCAGCAGAAGATTACAATTGACTTCACTGGCAAGATTGACGCCCTGTATCAAGATTTGAATGGGAAAATCAAAGCTCTGAACACTCATGTGAAGACCTTGGATACTCAAGTGGCTCAAAATGCTGGGGCTATGAAAAGGCAGGATGGATTCCTTCCAGGAAGGACAGACACCATCCCAAGACACTCTGTTAATGCCATCACGCTGAGGAGTGGAAAGAATCTGCAACCAGTGCAGAAAAAGGGTCTGAGTACAGAAGATTTCGAGCAACTGCAAGAGTTTGAAGATGAGGATTTCGAAAGTTTTGAAGGGTGTCGATCGACACCAACCCCTCAGTGTTGATCGACACCAGAGGAAATTCCCGACTCCTCGACTCGAGGCGAACGGATATCGACCGAGGTCGATAAGCTGCTCGACGCCTGATCGACACCACTCTCAGGATCCAGTGTCGATCAACACCCACACCCTGGTGTCGATCGACGCCCACCACAGAAACAAACTCCGAGTTCTCAGACTCCAGAAAGTGCAGAAGAAAGGGTTTACAAGCCAAAGGTGCCTTATCCAAGGAACCAAAAGAAGTCTAAACAGGAACTGGAGGATGCTAGGATCAAAGCTATCATGGATAAGCTTGTGGTGGAGATTCCCTTGATAGATACTATAAGGACTACTCCTGTGATTAAGAGATATGTGAAAAGGATGATGACCAAGAATCTGGGACTGGAGCAAGAAACAATGCTGATTTCAGAGCAAGTGAGTGCAGTGATTCAGAATAAGATACCAGAGAAGCTGACTGATCCTGGGAGCTTTGTTCTAGATTGCACAATCTTTTCTGAAAGGTTTGAGAGGTCATTATGTGATCTGGGGTCAAGTGTCAACCTGATGCCTCATTCAATTGCTGTCAGCTTGGGTATGACTGATTTCCAGCCAACCAGAATATCTCTTATCTTAGCATATAGGTCTGTAAGGATTCCTGAAGGCATTTTAGAAGATATACCAGTCAAAGTGGGAGACTGTGTGATTCCCACAGACTTTGTGGTTCTGGCTTATGGTGAAGAACCAAAGGATCCCTTGATTTGGGGAAGACCATTTCTGGCTACTGCAGGCGCCATCATTGGTGTCAGAAAAGGGAGCATTGCTTTGAATGTGGGCGATTTGGTGATGCATTTTGACATGGACAAGTTGATGCAGAGACCAACAATAGATGGTCACACATTCTATATAGACTCCCTCACCAGTCTTGCAGAAGAGATTTTCCAAGAGATGCATCCTGCAGACCCTTTGGAGAGGGCATTGACAGTCTCTACAGAAGCAACATAGCATCTAGACAACATTGCTGCTGGTTATGTCAGAATGATGGATGCAAGTGAGCAGGTCATGCAGCTGGTAGCACAACAGGAGCTGGTTGGAACATCTGTAAAAGCTGCAAAGTTATGCGATTGGAGTGAAGAAAAAGCTCCCAAAATCGAACTCAAACAGCTTCCAGCAGGTATAAGATATGCTTTTCTAGGACCTAACTCTACATATCCTGTTATAGTTAGTGCTACCTTAAACAATGCAAAGCTCACTTTACTGCTAAGCAAGCTGCGCACTTTTCGCAAGGCTCTTGGCTATTCTCTTGATGACATTTCAGGTATCTCTCCAGAGTTGTGCATGCACAGGATACACCTTGAGGATGAGTCAAAATCGTCAATTGAAAACCAGAGGAGACTGAATCCGAACTTGCAGGATGTAGTGAAGAAGGAAATCATGAAGCTTCTGGCTGCTGGGATCATCTATCCGATTTCAGACAGCACTTGGGTCAGTCCAGTGCATGTGGTTCCCAAGAAAGGAGGGGTAACAGTGGTGAAAAATGAGAAAAAATGAGCTGATTCCCACAAGGACCATCACTGGACACAGGATGTGTATTGACTACAGGAAGCTCAACGCTGCTACAAGGAAGGATCATTTCCCACTGCCATTCATTGATCAGATGCTGGAGAAGTTGGCGAATCACTCATACTACTGCTTCCTGGATGGCTACTCTGGCTTCTTTCAGATCTCCATCCACCCAGATGACCATGAGAAGACAACATTTACTTGTCCTTATGGTACATTTGCATATCGCAGAATGCTATTTGGACTTTGTAATGCTCCTGCGACATTCCAGAGATGCATGCTATCTATCGTCACATACATGATTGAAAAATATATGGAGGTCTTCATGGATGACTTCTCAGTGTATGGATCATCTTTTAAAGACTGCCTTGACAACCTCTGTCAAGTGCTTGCAAGGTGTGAAGAGAAGAATCTAGTTCTGAACTGGGAAAAATGCCATTTTATGGTCAGAGATGGGATTGTGCTTGGGCATCGAGTTTCTGAGAAAGGTATTGAGGTAGACAGAGCCAAGATCGAAGTGATGACCATCTTACAACCACCAGATTGTGTGAAGTCAGTCAGGAGCTTTCTAGGACATGCTGGATTTTACAGGAGGTTCATTAAGGATTTCAGTAAAATTGCAAGACCACTCATAGCTCTGCTTTGCAAGGATGTGAAGTTTGAATTTACTGAAGAGTGTCATTCAGCCTTCCAGCAAATCAAGCAGGCATTAGTGAGTGCCCCTATTGTGCAGCCTCCTGCTTGGGATCTACCATTTGAGGTGATGTGTGATGCTTCAGACTTTGCAGTGGGCGCTGTATTGGGTCAGAGAAAGGATAAAAAGCTTCATGCAATCTACTATGCAAGCAGAACACTGGATGATGCTCAAAAGAACTATGTAACTACAGAGAAGGAATTGTTGGCTGTAGTATTTGCATTTGAGAAGTTCAGACAATACTTGGTTGGGTCTAAGGTAGTTGTGCACACTGATCATTCTGCTTTTAAGTTCTTGATGCAGAAGAAAGATGCAAAACCAAGGTTGCTAAGATGGATTTTGCTGCTGCAAGAATTTGACATTAAGATAAGGGACAAGAAAGGGGTTGAGAATGGAGAGTCATCTCTCAAGAATCAGGATTGAAGACAGCGTCCCCATTGATGATTTCCTGCCAGAGGAGAATATATGCTTCATTGAGGCTAGGTTGAAGTCTCCAGGTGTGGAAGAACTGCAATTTTCTCGAACTGCGGACAGGGTGTCGATCGACACCCAACACTTGGTGTCGATCGACACCAATCTCGACGCGAGCCAAAATCGAGCAGGATCGACATCGCCCTCGTCACCAAGTCGACACAGACCTGGTGTCGATCGACACACCCCATCTGGTGTCGATCGACACCAGTCCCGAACTGCAATTCTGCTTCAACAGATCCTGCGTGATGTTTTCTCTCAGCCTATCTTCACAGTTGCAACCTCTTCTAGGCCTTGGTTTGCTGATATTGCCAACTACCTAGCTGCAGATGAGGTTCCTGACACTCTCAAAGGATATGAGAAGAAGAAATTTATGAGGGAACTAAGGAGATATTACTGGGATGAGCCATACTTGTACAAACACTGCTCAGATGGAATCTACAGAAGATCTCTTGCAGAAGCTGAAGTTCAGAATGTGCTATTCCACTGTCATGGTTCTAAGTATGCAGGACATTTTTCTACTTTCAAGACTGTCTCCAAGGTTCTACAAGCAGGCTTCTGGTGGCCTTCAATGTTCAAGGATGCTTAAACATTCATCACACAGTGTGATGTCTGCCAAAAGAGAGGGAAGATCAGTAAAAGACATGAGATGCCACAAAACTTCATACTTGAAGTTCAAGTCTTTGACTGCTGGGGCATTGATTTCATGGGACCATTTTCTTCATCTTATGGGAACAAGTACATCCTGGTTGCAGTGGATTATGTCTCCAAATGAGTGGAAGCAATTGTCAGTCCACACAATGATGCTGCAGTGGTCCTGAAACTGTTCAAAACCATCATTTTTCCCAGGTTTGGAGTGCCATGGATTGTGATCAGTGATGGTGGGAAACACTTTATCAATAGAGTGTTTGAGAAGCTGCTGCAGAAGTATGGAGTTCATCACAAGGTTGCTACACCTTATCACCCTCAGACAAGTGGTCAGGTTGAAGTTTCCAACAGGCAAATCAAGGAAATCCTGGAGAAGACAGTAGGGAAGAAAAGAAAGGACTGGTCTGCCAAGTTAGATGATGCACTTTGGGCCTACATGACAGCATTCAAGACACCACTTGGTGCCACACCATTTCATCTGCTTTATGGGAAAGCATGTCACCTTCCAGTGGAGATTGAACACAAGGCAAATTGGACTGTCAAGAAGATGAACTATGACTGGAAATCTGCAGCAGAGAGGCGCCAGATACAACTCAATGAGTTAGATGAGATCAGGCATCATGCTTATGAGAACTTATAGCTGTACAAGGAGAGGACTAAAGCTTACCAATGACAAAAAGATCCTTGCCAGACACTTTGAACCAAATGACCAGGTACTTTTGTATAACTCACGTTTACAATTATTTCCTGGAAAATTGCATTCTCATTGGTCAGGTCCTTTCACACTCAAGGAAGCCAGACCATATGGTGCAGTTATTCTGTCAACTACAGAAGGCAGGGAGTTTGTTGTCAATGGACAAAGGGTGAAACATTACTGGGTGCAAGCCGCGATTTCCGAAGGACAGGTTGTACCTTTGGCAGATGCACCCACAGCCTGATCCTGAGGACAGTCAAGCTAATGACGTTAAACGGGCGCTTGGTGGGAGGCAACCCACTGGTAAGTGTACATACTTAGTCTAATTTTTGACTTTTACTAACTTATTTTTGTTGTATTCAGTCAAACAAAAAAACGTACATGGTGTCAAAGCGAGCACATGTCGACCACCGTCGACACCTTGTTCGACACTGACCAGTGTCGATCGACACCACCTACCCGGTATCGATCGACACCCTCATTAATCAGGTAAGTCCCGATAAAACCCCGACTTCATCTTCTTCCTCTTCACTTCTTCTGAAAACCGAAAACCACAAATTTTCCATAAAATCACAACTTCCTTGTTTGTTGACGGATTTAGGTGATTCAGAAGCCTATCTTGGGCAGAATTCTGTGCTCTATCTGAATATCCTACTCATTCATCCGATCTGCAAGGTATGACACCCGAAATTCCACTTTTTCAGTTCGACCCCAAGGTTTGAAACTTCCGATTTGACCTGTTTTAGCTTGATTTATGACTTGAATCATGCTTCTCTAGGTTGTTTAGGAGGAATTCGACCTTGCCCCTTAGTTATTATAGCTTGTTTTATAAAATTTTAAAATTTTCGGATTGATGATCAATTTTGTAAAATAGGTCTGAATTTGGAGTTTTAGACTGGAATTGTTTGTGATTAGTGATCATTAAGTTGTTGGGTAGGTTCGCCTTTGATGATATAGGCCAGATTTTGAAATTTTAAATTTTCGAATTTTGGCCTGATTTTCGAAATTTCTGCGTTTTCTTGGTTTTCTGCATGCAGATGGCTCCACGAAACAACAAAAGATCACGCACTGAGACCAGAGAATCCTCCAACCCAGCACCTGCTATACCAGCTCTTCCTCCATGGCCTCGGAGAGAGGGGTTGAGGATCCCGATGGAGAGGGTTTGGGAGGATACTCCGGCGAAGGAGGTGGCGAAACGCGATTGCATTTTTCGGGACATCAGTGAGCAGTGGGACGATTATGACACATTGTTGTACAATGCTTGAGTCAAGATGGACTTTGCGCCTACACGGTTTGCAGATGAGGCTACACTTCGCCGCCTCGGGCTCAAGGAGAAGGCTCTGCGAGTGCTGCAGAAGATTGGTTTGGGTACCATGGCTACCAAGCAGAACGATTTATACTCAGAGTTAGTCCGCCAGTTCATTGCCATGGCGAGGGTGTATTACACTAATGACATCGTGAGGAGAGCAGATGATGGCACTCTCACATTCCTCATCAGAGGCGTCAGGTACAGGATCACATTCCCTGAGCTCTGTACCATCTTCGGGTTCGATCCAGAGCGCACTGGCGTCTCTCTCCCGACTCCGTTTCCTGACCTGCAGAGTTTTTGGTCCCATTTCAGGAATGGGATGTATGATTCCAAGAGGTCTACTCAGACTGATGTGCGCCATCCGTTGCTGCACTACCTGGTCTGCCTTTTCTCCACTACTCTCCTGTGCAAGTCTGAGCCCAGGAAGATGAGAGTTTCTGAGCTGACTCTCCTGTATTATGGCATTGAGGATGTGTTGACAGAGGAGTATCCGGTTGACAGCGATGTCAACATGGGAGCCATTTTTGCCCATCACTTGGCTTCACTGAAGACCAAGGCGTTCAGTGGAGCTCGGGGCAAACTCGAGAGTATTGGCAGTCTCCTCACTCCCATCTTCCGCTACTGCCGTATCGACACTTCGACTTGCAGAGTTGTGTCTGAGCGCTCATAGATATGGATTACTTGAGGAGGACACATTGGATCGCAGGAGATGAGCCACTATGGAGCTTCATTAGTCACACTGGTCAGCGATGTCTTATTCCGCTGCCACAGACTGCTCTCACTACACTGCAGACGGACTCCCTCAGTTTCCAGTCTGATGCTACACTGCTACGATCCGCGCCAGCTACTAAGCGCCGAGGAAGATCTTCCCGAGCTGCTGCTTCTGCTGCTGAGGATGCGCCTATGGAGGGCCTTGCTAGAGGTTCCTCTCGTCGAGCGAGCACATCACAGACCTACATGCTGCCTCTGCCGATTGGTCGACATGAGCTTCCACCGACTCCCGACATTCCGAGGGAGCAGACTACTTTTCAGCGTTATGTGGTGCAGAGTATTCAGGCATTGTGGAACGCCATCTCGGTGATTTCCAACTGCGGTTGTGTTCGCCCACATTCACCTGATACTGAGGATGAGGATTAATTCCTCTTGCTATACTTTTCCTTTTGTTTTTTTTTTCTTCATTTTCTCTTGAGTCGGTTTTTATGTCTTTGTCTTGAGTCACTTTGTCAGCTTTGATTGTGTTTTGAAATTTGTTTGAACTGATGAGATTATGGATTATGTTGTTGTTTTTAATTGTTTGCTTGAGTGTTCCTAACAGTCTTGACTTGAGAGAACTTCAGCTAACAATCTAACTTGCAACAAATACACATGTTTGGGTCATCATATTCTGTTTTCGGACAGGGTGTCGATCGACACTGACCATGTGGTGTCGATCGCCACCACGCACAATCACAGGTACCACTTTCTCATCTCTGTACAAACCGTTTCATTGCCTTTTTTCTACCAACTCCTTGCTTGATAACTCTGGGGACAGTGTTGTTTAAGTCTGGGGGAGGTCGTTGCTGACATTGTGTACATTGTTTTGTATTTATAGAGTCTCAAAGTTGAGTCAAAACCTGTTTTATTGAGTCAAAATTTTTGAAATTGTCAGTTTTTCTTGGAACCAACCACAAAACATTGATGCTTATAAGAACCACTGCCACGGTTGTTGATTACAAGTCTTACTAAGTTGAAAGTCGTAGGTAAATCAGTCTAGCAATGAAGGTTTAGGTTCTTAGAGAATCTGAAAATTTGCTGTTAGCTCCACTTAAATGAACTTAAAACTTCTTGTCTTGGTGCTTGATTCTCTTTGATCTTGATTCTCTCTTCTAACACTGACAAGTATGTTAAGCCACAGTTTCTCTTTGATCTTCCCTGATAGAGCTTTAAAAGTTTAAGTCAAAAGAATGGTGCACTCATGGCATGTCTCCTCACAAAGAACAATAGTAGTGAACACACTCAAGAACCTGTCTCCTCACAAGGAACACAAGTATTAAGGAGCACCATAACTTATACTGTAACATTATGAGAAGGAGCTTAAAATAAAAAAAATTATCAAAAACAAAAGATCAAGGGAAGATAAAATAGGAGAACTGTGTTGAGACTGCTTTGTTCAGTTGTTTAGGAAGGAAAAAGAATCTATAAGTGATAGAGATGATAAAACCTTGATGAGATATTACTTAGATAGAAATAAGGAGTTTAACAGTAGAGATTTCGAATTTCTTGAAGGAGCTTGAACTGGATTTGAAAGATTTGCTAAGCATGTGATGATTAGACTGAAATTTGATCTTGTGTTGACTCTGTGGTATGTGGATTCGACATTAGGCCTTGTCTGATGTTTGCTTGAGGGCAAGCAAAAGATAAGTCTGGGGGAGTTGATATATCATGGGTTTTGCTGGTTTTTGAACATGATTTAAGTCTTGTTTATAAAGTCTTTTTGGTATTTTTGTGTCCTATAGAGTCTTTGCAGGTCTAGGTACAAATGGAGCATAATTGTGGATTTTGGAACCTTTTGGAGCTATACTGAAGTTGATGCTGAAATGACCAAGTCGGAGGGCATTAAGGAGCAGGGTGTCGATCGACACCCACCACTTGGTGTCGATCGACACCGGTCGTGGTCGCGAAGAAGCATAAAAACTCATTGGAAGAAATTGCAACTTGGCCCAGAAGTTTCCCACTATTTGCTCTTTTGCCCCAGTTCGTGTTTAGACTTGTATTTAGGTTTTCTAAGCCATTGTTAGGCATCTATCTTGTTATCATTAAGACTAAGAGAGAGATTAGATTGAGAGCTTTTGGGGAGACAAATCCATACTCTGTAGAGAAGAATTTCGAACCCCTTAATCTTTCACTCTATTTTCTTAATGCAATTTTATTCAGTCATGATTTGTGTTTCACTTGCTATGTCTGAGTAATATGCTAGTTAGGTTTTGGGTTATTCAAAGGTTGATAATGAATTGTTAGAACTATAAAACTGGAAGGATAAATCATTTGGTTCTTCATCTAGATTGCTTTAACACTGGTTATAAGATTGATCACCTAGAAATCAGATCTTAGGTTGTTTAATAGATGTGAAAACATTGCTAATCACCAGAACTATCTTAGATGAGCAAAATAACTAGTTGCAAAGGAATTTGGATTAGTGATTTTGTGAACATATCGAACCTGATCTATAATGCATGTTTAGGTTGTTAGAATTTGCAAAAGAATTTGGAATTCTAGAATCTGACCATAGTAAATCTCTGCGACGGAAGTCGGTTGATTTTACACTAGTGTTTTGAGTTCTAGAACGGTTTTAATATATATTCCTTTCAGTCCGTAGTCTGCGATTTATATCAACCTGCGAATTTTCCATTGCCTAGCGTCATGTCTTTATTGATTTTAAGAACCTACAATCTGCCCCTGACATCATTGCTTTCGTTGTTATTTTAATTTCATTTCATTATTGACTGATTAGCTTTATTTGAATCTAAAATCTGTTGAGTGGTAGCCTTAAGTCCTTGTGAATTCGATCCCTAAGTACTACAGTGATCTCTTAATTTGAGAAAGTAGCTCTAAGGGTTAATTTGAGCATATCAGAGCTTAGAGCATAAAATCAAAAAATTATGGGTACATCCGTAATTGATTCGACAATGGTGAACTCGGACTTAGGGAAGAAACACGAAGAAGAGAAGAAGAAGCTTGAAAATGAAGTTATGGCATCAAAGGAAAGGGAGAAATTGCTTCGCCAATTCATTGTTCTCTCTTGGGGAGGATTCATTGTTGTCATTGCGATGATCCTTACAATGGGAAAGAATTAGGTTCATATTTGATGTCTCTTGTAATGGTGTGTTTGAATCTCTTGTAATGGTGTTTGATTTGTTTAAATGGAAGTGTTATGGGTTTTGGCATAATGAAATCGAATTGACTAAACAAAAGAGGTGCCTAAATTGCATTCTCTCTTTCATAAAACAATCTCAGTTGACAAATCCAAGAGACAAAAACATAAACAGAAATCATCTTAAACATTCAAATCGAAACATGTCTCTTGCATTAAACAAGTTCAATTGACAAAAACAAGAGAGAAAACTCAAATAGAAGTCATCTTAAAAATTCAAATCCCCAAACACATACTAAAACCATAGACTAAAAGTTGAAACTAAGCATTAAACAGAGAATCATTAAGGAGGAGGACCATTGATATTCTTATTTCTTTTTAGCAGCAGCAGCTGGTTGTGGAGGAGGACCATCGATATTCACTGCAGTTGATCCCCAAACATTGAACTCTTGACCGGTAGAAGGGGAAATGTAACAGCCATATCCACTTGGAATAGGAGGCTCACGGCCACGCCCATGCCCACTCCCACGTGGTCGCCCACACCCACGTTTTGCTTCTGATGCTGATGCAGGAGTTTCTGATGCTGATGCGGGAGTTTCTGACGCAGCTGGAGCAGTTGAAGGCTGCTGCTCAGGTTGTGCAGGAGTTGGCGCTGCTGGCGTTGATTGACTTTGAGATTTCTTCTTCTTAGGTGCATTTTCGATGCTCCACGGATCCTCCTAGTAAAGAAACAATACAAAGATGATGAACAATTATACCACAACCGCAACCAACATACATATCACAACCGCAACCAACATTATGAGTGAACCAACAAATCACAATCACAACCGCAACCAACATTATCAGAAAGAGAGATATTCTTCCGAGGTCTTCTTCTTTTCCTTTTAGTCCCATGGCCAGTCTGCTTACAATTGCTACATGCTACAGTAACTTTTGTAGGATTTGTTGATGACCATGTGCCTCTTTTTTCCTACCATACTTCTTTGGACGTCCTGGCATTCTTCTTTTTTCAGGGATTTGAATTGGATCTTTTCCTGTTTTCTTCCGCAACCTCTCTTCATTACGGGTTTAATGTTGTTTTGATAAGTTTCTTGCCACTTTGATGTCAAATAAAACGGATCCACATAGCTGAAACAGATAATAAAGTGAGCTTGTAAGAATTTACAACAAGAAAGAAAACATAAAAATTATTAGAAAGAGAGTTAGCTTAGACTCACTCTTCTGGTTCACGGTTATGTTCTGTGATGACATAAATTGCATGGCGACAAGGTATTCCTGTGAGATCCCACTGGTTACAAGCACAATGCTTCTTTGGAAGACACATCTCGTAGCTGCAACCTTGCTCAATTACCTCGTATAAGCTTTCACTACTTTTAAGCACTGAGCAATACTTACTATCCTTGCCGGTTTTCTCAAAAATCTCCATGATCTTAGGTGTAAACTTTGTGACACACTTCATTGACTTCTCATGCCTCCGAGATATACGTTTTAGTGCTAGCCTCCTAATCTCCTCAAGCATGTCAATCAGTGCCATTTTACGGGCTTCCATAATTGTTCTGTTGTAGCTCTCCGATAAATTGTTGGAAACATCCCCACAACTTGCATGATAACCTAACCAAGCCCTACACCAAGTTTTTGGCTCTGTTTTCAATAGGTCCTTATGTGCAACTTCATCAAATTTCTTCAATGCATCCATATTAAACTGATAATCACCAATGCATGAACTGTATGCAACTTCCCAAAAATAATACTCATAGTCATATTTGCCCGTAAACCTTCTTCCAATTGGCAAAAATATGTCTTGCACAATGCATATGTTCTGCATTTGGGAGGAGATCTGCAACAGCATTTATCAAACCCTTATGCTTGTCAGAAATAACAGTGAAACCATTCCCTAATCCCAGCCCTAAATCACTCCTCAATTTATCAACAAACCAGGCCCATGAATCATTATCCTCCACTCTCACAATAGCCCAAGCTACTGGATAAATTCTGTTATCTGCATCCCTCCCAACCGCAGCCAAAATCTCACCTTTTAACTCCCATTTCATGAAAGACCTATCAAGTCCAAGAATGGGGCGACAACATCTTCTCCAAGTGTTTCTCAGATTTTCAAAGCAAATGTAAAATCGGTCGAACACAACCTTACCATCAGCGCGAGGAATGGTAACAGTTTCTGTAGTTACATTCTGATTTCGCTTTCTCAGTTCCTGCTCATAATCCCACAGCTTTGCAAACTGCTCCCTTTGAGTTTCTATAACAAAATCCAGAGCTATTCTTCTGGCTTTGGAGCAGATCCACTTACTGACCGAGAGACTGTACCTCATCTGAATCTCGTCTTTTATATCAGTCCACTTTAAACCAGGCCTTCTTCTTGCTTCATCCTTGTATAACCTCACAATAACTCCTTGTTTCAACATCCTAGCTTTGCTACTCTTCAGATGGTTATGTTCATCCACATAGCTTTTCACCATCCATACCTTTTTTGGTTCCTCAACTGAGCAATAAATCTTCCAAGGACATTTTTCTTTTGTACACACTGCCGCCAACTTAGTCTTCTCCCATCTACACAACTTCACATCACAGTTCGTTTTCAAGACATATCTCTGCAACTGATCTTTAAACTCTTCAACACTCCTGAATGTTTGCATTAACCACAAGTATGGAGCCTTCTCTTTACTGTATGCCTGTCTCGATCCCTCAGTTTCCTCTCTGCTAAAATCCTCCCATTCATCATTTGTCTCAACCGCAGGTTCTGGTCGATCAACATCCCTACACCGTCTCACCATTTCAGTCTCATCATAAACCAAAGTCTCTATACTTCTCTCATCATCATCATAAAGAACAAGTTCTCCGCCACAATCTTCATTGCCATAATCTTCATTATTACGAATTTCTTCATAAAATTCATGAAACCTTGAATCATCTCCTCCTTCTTGTATTATTTCTTCTTCTGGTTCCCAAGCATCTGCATTCTCTGTCGCAATATCACCACCATCAGACTCTGCACCTTCTTTCACTTTCTCACATTCATTCCCAACAGATTCCTTCTCAAACTCAACACCTTCTTTCTCAGATTGCTGAATAAACACATCAACTTCACCACC
Organism: Thlaspi arvense; assembly: GCA_911865555.2. Lineage (NCBI taxonomy): Eukaryota > Viridiplantae > Streptophyta > Magnoliopsida > Brassicales > Brassicaceae > Thlaspi > Thlaspi arvense. The sequence goes on along the minus strand of OU466862.2, from coordinate 52,627,920 downwards.
ACATTTGGTATCTTCACCACATATTTTCATCAAATCAATATCAGAATTGACAAGAAAGATAGTTCTTACTGAATCTATATCCTCATGTGGCAACTTGTACCAAAGTTGGTCCACATAACCGCCTCCTAATCCATGATCTTCACAAAACCCATCAAAAACGGTCCAAGTCATCAAATCAGGATCGATTTCAATTTTTGGCTTCAAAGATCCTCCATTGTAGCTAAACTTGTTGTCCTTGAACTCCATAACTCCTCCATAATACATGTTCACATAGATAGTATCACTACAAAACTAATAAAAAACCACAAACTAGTCAAAATCAATCTTCCACAATAAGCGAGAAATGTAGCTAAAATCACACATAAAATCGAAGCGATTGTCATCTCATGTAGAATGAGAAGTTGAAAACAGTCGATTAAGAGAGAGTATCTGAGAAAGTTTTTAATCCATACCTCATCTTCCCAGAATTTTATGTCTGTCGTGTCTTGCCTAAATGTCTTCTCTATTTTGATTATGTCATTTCGTGTGGAATAGGAAGTTGATAGCCATCGATTAGGAGAAAGAGAATCAGCAATTGATTTGGGGAAGTTTTGTCGCAGGAGATAGAAAGATTAAGTGTAAAAATCGATTTAGGGTTCTTAGATTTTGGAGAAAAAAATCGATTTGGGGCTAAAAAACGAAAAGGTAACAGTAGTCATTTCATTACAAGTTAAATCCCATGTTTTTTAAACTGTAAACGTCGTTAGTAGCTTCTGTTAAATAAATTACCAGAGTTGACCGATGCATGCGTTGACCCAACGAATTTTAAATATTTATGTATTGATTTGACTCTATAAATTAATCTGTATATGTTTTAGAGAGCTATATTTTTGTTCCAGATATTAAATAATTCAAGTATTTTTAAGTTTTTTTTCCAAAAATAAATCAGCAAAAGATTCTGTGTTTTTGTGAAATCATTCATGATAGCCAAAAAACTGTTCACTCTTATCTTATCAGTGAAGTGAGAATTGAAGGGTTAGAGATAATTGAAGAGGATGCAATAACCTTTGAATCTCAGATAGAACTAAAAGATTCTATAATCATCGATATCGAACATGTATTTTTTTGTTATGATATAGACTTTTTCTTTAATTCAATTTTCTACTTAGTATTGAAATCTTTTTCTTCAACTTTCTACCATAAATTACTAGTGATAATTGATTTGATAATTTTGACTTGTTAATAAGGTATTTATTTAATTTTTTACCATAAATACTATTAATAATTGTTATTCAGTTATGACTGATTGTTAGTAATTTTCTATGAAGACCAGAAGAGTAATTAAGTTGACAAAAAGTAATTTTGACTCTGTTTCAAGTTTTCCATACATAAATTACAATAATTTGTTCCCAGTTTTTAAAAATAATAAATATAAATAACTACAGTTATATTTGGAAAACAACATATTGTTTCATGAAAGTGATAAATTTAAAATAGAAATTTTATTTCTATACATAGAAACTCCTATTTACAGTTATAGTGGAAGTCTATTTGTTAATATAAAACACACAAAAAAAAAAATCTTTCAAAAGTAGTTTTACATTTGTGAATTTTGCTATTAAATTTATTCACTTCCCAACAATGCGATAACGTTTTGTATTGGAAAAACAATATATTTAGTCTTATAGCTTCTTTAATATATATATATATATATATATATATAAATAGAATCCTAGATCACTAGAAGAGAGTATTACGATAATAATATCAAGAACAAATTTATTTTATCTTTTTGTAGTTGGAACATCACCATTAACCATTTTTTATACCGTTCATTCTATGGTCTTTTGTTGTTTAGCATTTAAAAATTTGGTGTCTCATTTACAAAAGAAACGTAATGACTATATTCATCATTGATCTATAGTGTTCCATTTACGAAAAATTTGGTGTCCCATTTACGAAAAATTTGGTGTCCTATTTGATCAACATTTCATGACTATATTCATCATCGAAAAAAACGTAATGACTATAGTCATTCTTTTTTTTTTTTTTTCACGTCAAAAGTTTCTTGTATTATTAGATTTCAAAGAAGGATGACTTAGAAGCCAGCCAATTTGGAAGAAAATTGTTTACATAGGAGAAAGAATAACCTTGGGTTAAAGCGCTCTTAGCGAGACAATCCGCTCGGATATTAAGATTGCGAAGAATAAATTCAAGCGAGAAATTATGGAGATAAGATTTGAGAAGCTTAAACTCTTCTAATTCTGTTGCTAAAGCCGGCCATTCCTCTTCTTCTTCAATTAGTCTTACCAACAGCTGACAATCTGTTTGAAAGATTAGGCGAGGAATATGGCATGGTGTGAGGACTCGCATAGCCCATAGTAAGGCTTCCATCTCCACATGAAGTGGGGATAAGACTTGGTCAAACGCTATCAAGCCCACCGTTCGACTCCCGTCTTCTTGCTCCAAAAAGAAGCCTCCTCCAGATAGTATACCCTCATTGGTCCAAGAGGCATCAACCTGACATCTCGCAGTCCCTAGTTCTCTGCTTTGTTCTTGTAGTACTTGGCGTTCCTCCAAACATGATGCCGAACTGTTCCCATGAGTTGGGTTGGTTTGGTCTACAAGTTGCGCTAATTTCCACGACTCAGCTTCTCGCATAGCAGTCTCGAGTGTCTCAGCTGGTGAGACATCCTTATTGTTAAATACCTTATCATTCCGAGCCTTCCATATATAATAGATGATCCAAGGGAACACCTCTAGGCATGTTTTCGGAGCTCCTTGTTCGGAGGCTCGTCCGGTAAGGTAAGCAAAATTTTGTGATATAACCGGGCATGAGAATATTCACGGAGCAGACGGTATCGTACTAAGTGCCCACACCTCTGTAGCTGGAGGACATCCGAAAAGAACATGATTGATTGTCTCTTCTGTCCCTCCACACCGTGGGCACTGGCGATCTGTCCCGCAATGACGGTTAACCAGCTGGTCATTGGCTGCTATACATCCTGACAAAGCTTGCCACATAAAGTGTTTGATTTTCCCTGATGTCTTTTGTTCCCATATCCTCGTTTTTAATGGATTGAAACTTGGTTCGAGGACTGGTGATCTGCATCCTGCTTCCCGTATTTGGATTGCCAGGTCATATCCTGTTCTGACTGAGTACATCCCTGACTTTGAGTATGCCCATATAAATCTGTCTGGTTTATATGCTCTACTGGGACATATACTCTTTATACGCGGAATTTCCTCCGGATCAAAAAGGGTATTCAGAAGAGGTGTACGCCATGCTGAGGTGATTGGGTCAATAAGATGATGGACATAAAGGTCTATATCTCTCTCTCCTCCATTATCTTGGGCCAGGCGGGGTGGACAGACTGGTATCTAGTTATCATACCAGACCCTTGTACTAATTCCTGAGTTTATCGATTTCCTTAGTCCTGCAAGAAGTAGCTCTTTACCCGCCATTATGCTCCGCCATCCGTAGGAAGGGTTACTTGCGCATTCCACCTCCAAAGGTGAAGAAAATCTGTAATATATTGCTTTCAGAACGCGAGCCAGCAAGGACGATGGGTAGTGGATTAAACGCAATAGTTGTTTTGCAAGCAGCGCTATATTGAAACTATTTAGATCTCTAAATCCTAGACCACCTTTGCTTTTGTCGCTGCAGATTTTATCCCAGGCTATCCAGTGTAAGCCTTTATTTGTTTGTTTTGTACTCCACCATAAGTGGGATATTGCTCCATTGAGCTTCTTCAGAATAGATTTAGGGAGCAGAAAACATGACATGACATAAGTAGGCAGCGCCTGTGCTACTGACTTAATCAGAACTTCTTTTCCTCCCTTTGAAAGAAGTTTTGAGGACCAGGCGTTAATCCTTTGACTGAGGCGATCTTGAATGAATGCAAATACTTGTTTTTTTGAACCACAAATTTTCTCTGGTAATCCTAGATAAACTCCCATACCGCCTTCTTGCTGTATTCCTAGAGTGTTTTTGATCTCATTTTTGCATTATGTCCCTATCTTACTCCCAAATAAAACAGATGATTTTGAGCAATTTAGCTTTTGCCCTGAAGCTCTACCATAGTTCTCAATTATCTTAATGAGTTCAGCGCATTCCGTCTTGTCCGCCTTACAGAAGAACAGACTATCATCTGCAAAAAGGAGGTGGGATATACTTGGGCATGTTTTGGCAATTTTCAGGCCTGTTATACGCCCCTCTTCTTCTGCTCCTCTTATCTTTGCTATGAGAGCTTCCGTGAGTATTATAAACAGAAAAGGAGATAGGGGGTCTCTTTGTCTTAGACCTCTCGTAGGGATAATATTCCCTTTTTCTTCCCCGTTAAGCAGCACTCTGTATGTTACGGAAGACATACACCATTTCATCCATTTTACCCATTTTCCTGCAAAGCCCATCTTGAGCATCAAAGCCTCTAGGAATGTCCACTCAACTCGATCGTAGGCTTTACTTATGTCTGTTTTAATAGCGACGAATTTGCTTTTGCACATCAGGTTCGTCCGTAATGCGTGGAAAGCTTCTTGCGCCACTAGTATATTGTCTGTGATTAGACGTCGAGCCACAAAGGCTGATTGAGTCTCCAAAATTAATTTCGGGAGAATCTTTTTAAGTCTTGTACTTAAGATCTTTGAGATAATCTTGTAGCAAACATTACAGAGGCTGATGGGTATGAACTCAGACATTTCAGTTGGTCTTTTAGTTTTTGGTATCAAGCAGATATCCGTTTGATTTAATCGTGGATCGAATCTATCCTGCTCGAAAAAATCATGCACCATCCTGATTATGTCTCTCGAGAGGACCTCCCAGAACCGTCTAAAGAAGAGACTTGTCATGCCATCCGGGCCTGGGGCCTTTTCTGGATGTATTGCAAAGAGGGCTTTCTTTATCTCGACCTCTGATGGTTTACAAGTCAGCTTCTCATTAGTAGATGAGGTAACTTGCGCGGTAACGTACCGGAGGTCTTCCTCAAAATTCTGGGGATGTTCTGTAGTAAAGAGATCTTTAAAATAGTCTACAGCAACTTTCTCAATACCTTGCTCATTCTCGACCCATACTCCATTGCTGTTTTTTAGTTCAAAGATCCGATTTCTTGCCCTTCTCTGTTTGGTGGTAGCGTGGAAGAACTTTGTATTCTTTTCCTCTTCTTTTAGCCAAGATATCCGACTTTTTTGCTTCCAATAGAATTCTTCCTCTCTGAAAGCGCTACAGAGATTCTATTTTAGGATAAGAAGCTCTTCATTTGTAACCTCATCATCATCTTGAGCTAACTCTAGCTGTGCTTTGATCTCTTCGATCTTCTTGATGGTGCTGGACGGGTTTAGGCGTCTCCAACTGGAGATTGCTCTTCGACAGTTGCCTATCTTCGAAAATATGTTGCTTCCTTCCGTAGGGCCTGAGGATCCCCATCCCTAAATAATAGCCTCTATCAATCCATCCTTTTCCAGCCATCGCTTGTCAAATTTAATTTTTTTTTTCACACGTCCCTTCCTTGATTGGATGCGGGCTAAGACGGGGCGATGGTCAGACCCCCATAACTTTAGATACTCCACAGATGTGTGGGAAAAGTCATGATGCCACTCTTCATTACCAAGGGCTCTGTCTAGTTTACATCGAACCCGGCCACTCCTGCGATTGCCCATCCATGAAAATGTATTTCCTTTAGCGGGGAATTCCATCATCCCACAATCGTCCAGCAACGTATTGAAAGGGATAAAGGATGCGTCCGAACGTTTTCGTCCCCCTCGCTTTTCATGGTGGCCTGTGATCTCGTTAAAGTCTCCAATCATAAACCAGTTTCCTGATCTCGTAGTACTTATACATGTCAATCTTTCCCACACCAGCGCTCAGTACTCCGGGACCGGATCTCCATAAACGAATGTCATAAAGACTTTTTTCCCTTCTACAACTGCCTCGATGTCTATCAGACGATCATTTGAGAACAGGATTTTAAAATCAAAAGCATCCATATAAAACAAAGCAAGTCCCCCACTTTTACCTTCCGGTTCCACGGTGAACAATTTATTATAACCAAAAGAAATTTGAAAGTCTTGCATAAAAGAAAAATTATTTTTTGTTTCTGAAAGAAAAAGAAAAGCAGGTAAAAAAACATCGGTGCAGCTCTCGAAGATGTTGTTTAGTCAAAAAAAGCTCATGCACCTTGACAATTCCATGAAATTGTATTCATATTCTCTTACTGGGTAGTTTCTGGGACCCCACCGAACCGGAATTTGCAGTAGTCTTCTTGCGTAAAGCAGAAGAGAACACCTCATGACGAGGGACAGATGGTTTGCGAGAGGGATTCACAGAACTCAAACCTGTCTTTTCTTTGGTGATGCGCGACCTCTCACGCCTTTGAGGATTTTCAAAGCTCCACCACCTTTAACTTTTGGACTGCTTAAAATTCGACATTTGTATCCAGATCCATGGGAGGGACCCTTACTCACTTGTTTCTTCGTTTTTCCTCCTTATTGGTCAGGGACTTCAACTTTCTTTTCTCGATTCTTCTCTGTAGTTCTGGATTTTGGTGATGGTGTAAGTTGTAAAATAGCATCAATTACACCATCGTCTTCGTCCAACTCTTCGCCCAACAAATCGTCATTATCCATCTCCTCTTCATCCATAGCATATTGGTTTTCCTCCACCACCATCTTGTCAAATTCTTCTAGCTCTTTGTCTGTCATAGATGGTGGTGAGGGAGTCAGATCTTCTCCCAACTCTTCCGACTCCACTCCCTCGTCTAATCCCATCGGAGTAGTTACAATCTGAGTCTTCTTTCGTGCTGATGTTTGCCCTATCGAAGTCGGCATGTGTTGATACCCCGGTTCTTTATCACCAGCATTTCCGGTTCCTTCCCTGGACTATTCTTTCTCAACATAGGCTGTCTTTCCGAGGTTGGAGTATCCGAGTTACCAGGTTCACGTATCATCAGAGTTCCCGGTTTTTTCAAAAATTCATATTGAAACATCTTTTGCTTCTGAGTATCACGTTCGCTCACTTTAGCTTTCCCTTTCAATCTCTGTTTTCTCTCTTCCTCTGTTTCAGCTTGATATACTACTCTCATACTCTCGAGATTTAGCCCTGCTATCTGGTCAGATATTGTACATTGGGAGTCCGAGATGGCAGTTGTCATACCCTTTATTGGCCGGGGATCCTTATTTGGGGAATAACATGCTGTCTCTTCTGATCTGTTTTCCATGGATTTTGGCTTCCACATCGTTTTACACCCCACTTCTCCCCTTCCTGTCTGGTTCCCGAGCCTGTAGTTAGGAAGTGTGTTAAAGCTCTCGCGATTACGCGGAGGGATCTCGCGATTTCGCGGAAAAGTCTCCTGGATAGGCTGATCAAGTCTATTCCAGACCTCATGACTCCTAACTTGTCTCTTTTCTCTAATGTTCTCACGGAGGTCTCGGTTCCTATACCCTTCATACTCTTCTTGACGAAACGTATTAGGGGTATTCCAGCTATTTTTCCGATGGTGAGAGTCATAGTTTCTCCATTCTTCTTTATCACGGGACATATTTCTGTTATAGCCAACGTTAAGCTTACTGACTTTGTTGGGTTTAAACTGGTAGTTTTGACCTGCAGTGGAATATTTCTCCCATGTATCCTTTGATAAATCTCTTGAGGAATCTCTTTGCCTGAGTTGTATCCTTTTATCTCCGTGTTCCTCTCTTTGCAGAGATCTTAAACGTTTCAAGTTATCTTTCATCTCGAGCATAACCTGTAGTGGGGTCTCGTGGGGGCTCTTCACTTCGTCCTCTCTCCCTGGTTTTTGAAAGCGTTTTTTTTCATCTGCAGTCAAGTCAGGGCATGAATATTCCTCTTGTAAAATGCGTTTGCATTTAAAAAAGTATCGATGCAGCCCTTCATACTCAAAACTGATCTTGCTTACATCACCGTTTGGGAAACTCACACGCCTTTCAAATTCGAGGGGTTCGTTCGCGTTGATAGATACTTGAACCCTGGCACTCTCTGAATCGGTGAGCATGACCCATCCAAGGGCTTTTCCGATGGCTTTAAAGGTGTCATCATTCCAATAGTGTACTGGAACACCAGTAACTCGAAGCCAAAACGGCATTGTGTAAGGGAAGTCCTCCCTTGTAGACGGCTCCCATTTTTCAAGAGCAAAGCTCCATCGGTTGAAGTGACATGATCGTTTTGCTAGAACCTTTGTCATGTCCTCCTCCCTTTCGAGATCAAATTGAAACCTTCCATTTCCCAGTTTTGTCGCCTTTACTCTCCCTTCCACATCCCAAATCCTTGCTCTTGGCAATTGAGCGAGAAGGGCCTCAGTACTTCTACCTTCACGGTAGAACATCCTACCAATAAGGGTCTTTTTGAAACGTTCTGCCACTGCCACCAGATCGCAGGCTGGGATCTTGATAATGTCATCCTCCAGCAATTCTAGGCGTCGCCGTGTTTGGGATGTAGCTAGACCTTTTGAAATCATCCTTGATTCCGAACTCATTTTGAATAAAGCCGTACACCCTGGATGGTTTCTTAATCACGTAGCTTATGTCTTCTTACTTCTCCCACACGATATCAGTCAAAACGTAGTACAGAGACTAGAGACTGAGATCGCCACACCAGTGTAGGATAAGAACGTACGTAGCAGAAGCTAGATTCTTCCGGACAGTAGATCAAAGCAATCACCACAGTTTCCAACCAAAAACTTCAAAACAGATAAACAAACGAGAGGAGATCCAATTCAGACAATCTCGCCAACACCTTACAAGAGAGATATGGTAACGTAGCACTTAGCTTGTTTGGAGATCGGCAGAGCGAGCTGTAGATCCATTGCTATGTGTTTGTTTTTGGTTATGAAACTAGGAATCGCTTTTTTCGTCTCGAAAACCCTACGGCGGCCATCGAAAGGTTTAACTATAGTCATTCTATAGTCTCTTCTTTGTATTATATTTGTAAAAGCTTTCTGTTAAGTTTATGGTTGGCTTGAATTTATGCTTTTATTCTCTAATTTACTTGACTATTACCAAAACAATTCTAAAAAACTGCTTGATACCTTACTGGTACATCACCACTAGCTAACTAGCCAACTTTTGAACAATTAATTCCAAAAAATTTAAAGTAACAGTCATTTGATTGGCACTGAAGCTTTGGTGTAACATTTGTGGAAATTGTAATGATTATATATATTTACCATCAACCTAGTCAGCCATGCAACCGTATAGGATAACCAACATGTTAATAAAGAAACAAATCAATGCGATTATATTAGATATTCTCTCTTCTATTTAATATGAAGAAGCTTTATGATATGCTCAAGCCAACCAAAGACAACAGAAATAGAGGACAGAGAATGAAGAAATGAGAAATGAGAAATGAGGAAGAAGATAGAAAGGAGGCAGAGATAAGAAAGGAAATAATTCATAAGATAAGATAAGGAACCTTAAAGCACAAATTTTAAATGTATCTTCATAATAAAATGACAACGCAACGAGTTTATCGAATATAAGCGAAGCCTCCTTCTCAAGTAGAGAAGAAAACTCTTTTGTGTCTTCTACTCCACACTCGGCCACTTTCTTCACTCTTTTTCCTTTCCCATGCATGAACCCAAGTTTGGAGACTGACCTGCCATATCCTAAAGTGTCTTCCTCCTCAGTTCATCAACTGATAGCTTGTATTATTGAATCTTATTAGATCCCATTTACTATAGTTTTCATATCATTTCATAATCTAGTTTGTCTAAAATATCTCTCATACATTCAAATTAGACTTAGCTTGCATTTAGGATGAACATTGCATGTTTGGTCTTTTTTTTTTAAGTTTATTTCAGGTGTCTACTAACCTAAAGAGGCGTATAGGAGAATGGATGATGGTCAAACATGGAAGACTGGACTAAAAGACCAAGGAAAGCTCGTTTGGAAGCTCTACCGCCGAAGTGCCCCATGGAAAACCAATATGTCTCTCCACGGTATGAGCTGCTTTAGGACATCCGACCAAAACCTGTCCGTACACCGAAGGAGTTCCTGGGAGGCGATTTGCACCGACGACAGCCCTGACGTACACCGATGACCCTCCACGGTGCGTTTCGTATTGACCAAAGCCTGCCCGTACACCGGTGAGTCTGGTCGTCATGAAGAGCCACATGACATACCGCTGAGTTGCACCGAAGAGAACCATTCCGTGACCTGCGCGGTATATCCTGAAACGCGTACCAGCCGAAGAACTTTGTCGAGGCAACACGTCCTGTAGAGCACACGAGGAGACGCACCGATGAGAGCCATTGCTGTTTTGCTCGGTACACGCCAGTCCGAAAGTTGACTTTCTATTGACTTTGTTACTTTTTCCCCTTCCTTATAAATTGATAAGCCTAAAGGTGCGAATGGTTGTAACTAAAAGTACCAGTAGAATAAACGATAGAGGAAAAAAATGAGTTGAATTTTAGAGGAATGAGTTCCTCACTAAAATAGTAGAGGAATTAGTAGAACATATTTTCCTCATAATTAGTTCATCTTTCAACATTTTTTTGGTGGAATCAGTTGAAATATTTTTCAACTCTTTTCAACTCAAATGGTGAAATTTAGAGGACTATGCGATTCCACCAGATTTTGTTCCTCTAAATATGCAACCATTTGCACCCTAAGAACTTTTAGGTTATCAAAGTTCTATCATCTCTTAAACAGAAAAACTATCTCTTTGTAATCTTTTTAGGAACAAGTTGATCTTGGATCATTTTAATTAAAGTTTTGCATTCATGTTTTATTATTTATCATCATCTAATCATGCTTAGTCATATTCTTATAGTTCTAAGTATGACCAGTGAGTAGTTTCATTAGGTTTTGAGATGGGGTGATTAGATGGTTGATTGATGATGTATTACCAATAATTCTTCTATATCCTTGCTTTATTAATGTTTTTAATGCTTGATTGGTCTTGGAAAAGGCATTCTTGATCATATGATTTTCTCTGCATTACAAGTGTTTGATGAAATTCCTGAGAGAGTTAATTAAATGGTTTGCATTCTTAGTCTAAGGGATTAGTTGTCTAAGGTGCTTATTATGCTTTGTAGAACTGATTCTTAATGCTTGCTAGTGATATTTCCACCATTGAAAGTGGGTTAGGATTTATGATTAGTGAAGAAATTATTGCCAAGGGATTGGATTAGTCTTGTTTTGATGTTCTTTACATAAAGATTAGCATGTTATTGTTGTTTGAAACATCATTGATTACCCATTGAGTTACCGTAGTGTTTGTCCCCATCTTGAGACCAATTTCGCATTTTGTTGTTTAAGATTCTAAGTGTTCTATTTTGCTTGTTCTGTTTTCTCAATTACTTCATTTATTCTTCTTGCTTAGAATTGTCTTTAGTTTGTTTGCTTGTTCTCATGTTTGCATTTGTTAGATTAATGAGTGTTAGCACTTTTAAACCCCAATTTTAGGCTTAGCTAAACAATATTCTGCATCTTCTTTATGCTAACCCCATGAAGTATTGATAACCTCTTGTGCTGCAATGACATGATTTCAGACTTGAGGAATTGAGTCAGAAGAGTGTGAAAACTTGTGTATCCATTGGCGCCGTTGCCTTAGTGAGATGTTTAGTGTATTGAAGTTTGAACATTTGTTTAGACTAAGCCATTTATTTTAGTACTAAGATTCTTTAGTTGCATTGCTCTTTTTCAGGTACCATAAACTTCATGTACTGATATTACCATATATTTTGCATATGCATTTAGGATAGTTTTTCATACACTCATCTTGCATTATAGGCTAGTTTGTTCCATTTGTTGCATTTTAGGTCTTAGGTCTCTTTGCATTCGCATTTTGCATATTTCTTGCACTTTTGCATCTTTATCAGGTTGTTTGGAACACTCTGGAGTTATGGAGGTTATGTGGACGTGAGGAGGATCAAAACTAAGCTTGTGGACACTTGGAGAGCTCAACCATGCATGCAAAGGACCTGAGATCGAGTAGCGGATCGAGCAAGGCAGGTCGATCTAGATGAGATCGACCAGAAGATCGAGTGACCCAAGTTGATTCAAGAGGAAGGATCGAGACCAAGATCGAGAGAGGAGATCAATCTGGAGTACGGACGTGAATGACGCCATGCAGAACGAGAGCCAGATCGAGACCACGACTCGATCATCCAAGGATCGAGAAGAAGATCGAGGAAGGTACTCGATCCATCCAACCAGATCGACTGGAAGATCGAGCAAAGGAAGGCGATCCAGCAAGAAGATCGAGTGAGTTGCTCGATCCAGAGATCGATTCCTGAGGAGCCTTATCCGTCCAGCTGGTTTTGGCATCTAGCGAGGGTATCATTGAGAGATGTTCGGCCATTTTAGGAAAAGACGGCCATCACTTTCTATTATCTACATTTCGCTTTTGCTTTTTGTGTTCTTCGTTCTTAGGCGAATCCGCCATTGCAAAACCTTAAGCTTTCTTTTAGTTTTTGAACTTTTGAATCTTTGAATAATAAGTCTTTTTCGTTTAATCAATCGTTTAATCATGCTTAGTTCTTGTTTATTGCTTTTCAATCGGTTTCTTTCATGAGTAGCGAGTAGTTATTTTTGGGATTTGGGGTTGAGGTGATTTAAAGGTTTTAAGAGGTTTAAGTTTTGTGTTTTTCTTGTTCTTCATTCCTTCTCTTCTAGGATTTTGGGGGCTTAAGGCTTAGAGAGTCTTGGAAAAGATCTCTATGATTCCAAGGCTATCTTACCCTGACCGGATTCAGATGTCCTAGAAAACCAGATCCTAGAGACTAATCTTTCCTCTCCCAAACGCCATGGTTGTAGAGGAGGTTAGTTAGGCCATAGATTGAAATCTGTTTTCCTTGCTCTTCGATCTCTTTTTCCACCAAACGCTATGGGTTTGGAGAAGAGATTGAGGAAGTGAATCATACCAAAAGCCATGGATGGTTCTTGTTTTGTTTTCAAGGCTTAGGGAAAACTCATAAATGAGTAGATCTAAATGTTTTCAACCCAAAGCTTAAACCTTTGACACTCTTCAATATGACCCTCGACCCTAAACCCTCTTTTAGGATTTTAAAACCCCTGTTCATCATTCTCTTATCATTAAGTTGCGTTCTTTGTTCATTAGAAGTCATCGCTTTAAGTTGTTAGATCGATCTGTTTTACTCGATTCTATGCTCGATCCAGTGGTCGATTCAGTGCTCGATTTTTAGTTCTTAGTAGATTTGTTCTTTTGTTGTTCTGTTTTCTTTCAGTGTTAGTTAACCCTCTTCCAGGGATTTTAAAATAGTTTTGCATTTCATTTGGTCATTGCATTTAGTTTTCTTCGATTTTATCAATCATTTTTCCGATTTGTTTAGATTTGTTTCACACTTGCATTCTTAGTGTTCTTCCTGCTTCCTAGGTTGGATTGATATCCCTTACTGCTATACTACATCATTGTTGTGGTTTGGGATTTGATATTCTGACTTGCAAAAAAAACCTAGTATCAAATGGCGTCGTTGCCATCTTAGGATTGTTAGGAAGCATTAAGATTTGGTGTTTAGCAAAGACTAAGCCTTTACCTTTTATTTTGATTACTCATTGCTCTACCTTCTTGTTTGTGATCTCAGGTACATAAACTTACGCTCCAGGGGTGACAACAACTTACTTAAACCCCTGGACAATATTCACCAACTTGGGCACGCAAGACAAATAAGAGCAAGAGAGCAAGCTCAAGCCTTTGAAGAGATTGTGCAAGCCGGTTCAGTAGACTTTGAAACAATGGCTGAGCAAGAACATTCTGAGGGACCTCCACCAGCTCACGGTGGTGTAGGAAGGGGCAATGGAAACCCCAACCACGCAGCTAGACCACCACAGTTCATAGGTGCTGGAGATGCTCCAAATACGCATCATAACCGCTTTGGGATCACTCCTCCTCCAGTCCAGAATAACAACTTCGAGATAAAGCCTGGATTCATCTCTATGGTTCAGAATAGCAAATTCCACGGGCTGGCTATGGAAGACCCCTTTGAGCACCTTGACAACTTTGAGCAAGTGTGTGGGATGATTAAGATCAATGGGATCTCGGAAGATGCTTTCAAGCTACGGCTCTTCCCATTTTCTCTCGGTGATAAGGCTAGGCATTGGGAGAAGACCCTTTCACAAAGCACCATTACCTCTTGGGCTGAATGTAAGAAAGCTTTTCTCTCAAAGTTTTTCTCAAGCACAAGAACAGCTCGGTTGCGAAGTGAGATTAGTGGCTTCACTCAAAGGCAGAACGAGACATTCAATGAAGCTATGGAGAGATTCAAAGACTATACCATTCCAATGTCCTCACCACGTCTTCAGTGAAGAGACTCTCTTGAGCACAATATACCGAGGAGCATTACCCAAGATCCGAATGCTACTTGATACGGCAAGCAAGGGTAACTTTCTTGGTCAAGAAGTGGAAGAGGGTATGGAACTCATAGAGAACTTGGCATTGAGTGATGGGAATTATGCCGAGGATTATGTCCGAAAACCTAGAGGTTCCGAGCTTGAATTACACAACAAAGAGCTTAAGTCCCTCCATGAGAAGATAGACAAGCTCATTCTAGCAAATCAGAAGCAAGTTCATTTTGTGGGAGAAGCCGAAGATGTATCCGAGGAGCTAGAGTTGAGTCAAGAAGAAGCTAATTGGATTGCTGGTCAGAACTACAACAAGCCTCAGGGATATTCTCAAGGATACCAAGCCAACAACAATCTCTCTTACAGGAGTACAAACGTTGAGAACGCTAAAGATCAGGTGTACCCCCCTCAGCAAGCAAAGCCGTTTGTTCCTTATAACAAGGGTTTTCAACCGAATAGTGGCTTTCAAGGGCAGAGGCAAGGGAACTTTCAGGGTCAGAAGCAACAGAAAGGCAACAAAGGCTACACTCCTATGTTTCCTCCTGGCTTTGTTCAGCAACAACAACAGATGTAACCCCAACCTCAAGATCCGGTATAAGCAATGTTCCAGCAGTTGCTTCAAGGTCAAGCTTCAACTAATCAGAAGTTTGTCGAGATGAACAACCGCGTAGAATCCTCTCTCACTGACGTCTATACACAGATCACCAATCTGAACAACAAGATCAAGCAGTTAGAGAAGGGCAAAGCTAGCACAAGCGGTCAAAACAGCTTACCGGGCAAGTGTGAGCAGAATCCCAACGAGTATGCAAACGCTATAACACTAAGAAGTGGTAAAGAGCTTCCGCCAAGAGTTGCACCTAAAGACAATGAGGACATTGTAGTTCAAGAGGGGGAGGGTGAGCTTTCAGCTGATGAGAGATTACTTTTGATAATGTGTGGATTGAGAGACCAAGAAAGGGCATAGAAGTGGGTGTATAGAAGAAAGTGGAGCAAGCTACTAAGGAGAAGGATGCTTATGTGCCTCCACCGTATGTACCGAAGCTTCCTTTTCCTGGCCGCTTCAAGAAACAGCTGATAGAGAAGCACAGACTCTTATTTGAGAAGCAATTAAAGGATGTTGAGATCAAGCTTCCTCTCGTGGATTGTCTAGCTATGATGCCAAAGTGTGCTAAGTTCTTCAAGGACACTTTTACAAAGAAGAACAAGGAGAGTAAAGAAGTTTTGGTGCTTAGTGAAGAGTGTAGTGCTATTATTCACAAGGAGATTGTCCCTAAGAAGCTAGGAGATCCATGATCATTCACCATTCCTTATGCTTTGGGTCCATTGAAGTTTAAAAGCTGTTTATGTGATTTGGGAGCAAGTATCAATCTCATGCCCCACTCTATAGCAAATAAGCTAGGTTTCACACGGTTTAAAGAGTGTAGGATCTCCCTTGTGTTAGCTGACAGAAGCGTAAGACTTCCAGTGGGTATGCTAGAAGATCTTCCAGTGAGAATAAGCGATGTCAATGTACCAACCGACTTTTTGGTGCTTGAGATGGATGAAGAGCCTAAGGATCCGCTTATACTTGGAAGACCATTCCTTGCAACCGCTGGAGCAATCATTGATGTAAAGATAGGGAAGATCGCCCTGCACCTTGGCAAAGACATCAAGCTGTATTTTGATATCAATGAGGTCCTGAAGAAGCCAACCATTGAAGGACAAGCATTCTACATAGAAACATTGGATGCTTTGGCTGATGAATTGCTAGAAGAGTTGGCACAAGAGGATCACTCGAAGCTAGCTTTGACTAAGGAGAGAGGGGAGTATGGATTCTTGAGTGAGAAGACCCAAGAGTATGTTAATCTCCTTGATTCTAGAAGGATTGTCAATGAAGATGCAGGCGGATGCCTAGAGATCGATCAGGAAATCGAGAAGATCACTCGATCCAGGACAGCAATCGACAAGAAGATCGAGGAGGCTGGTCGATCCAGGGAAGAGAACGATGAGAAGATCGAGAGAAGCCAATAGACCAGTTCAGAGAACGAGCCAGGGACTCGATCTCCTGCTCGATCCACATCAAATCGAGTAGGTGAATCGAGTGAAGTTGCTCGATCCGGACCAGAACGAGTGGAAGATCGACTGGATGAATCGATCTCCAAGAGGACAACGGTTCAAGAAAGCAGTCTTAAGGCTCATGTCTCGGGTTCTAAGGAGGCTACTGAGGACGGGAACATCAACACAAGCCACGAGGAGGACTGGAGCGAGCTGCTAGCCCCAAAGGTGGACCTAAAGGAGCTACCAAAAGGGCTAAAGTATGCTTTCTTAGGGCTTAATAAGACTTATCCCGTGATTGTGAATGAAAACTTGAGTGATGATGAGTTGCACTCGCTCCTAAATGAGCTGAGAAAGTATAGGGAGGCCATTGGGTACTCTCTAAGTGACATCAAGGGCCTTTCACCAATGCTTTGCACTCATAGGATTCACTTAGATAATGAAAACTCTTCTTCTATTGAACATCAAAGACGCTTAAACCCGAATTTTGAAAGAAGTAATTAAGAAAGAGATTCTGAAATTGTTAGAGGCTGATGTGATCTACCCCATCAGTGATAGCATGTGGGTTTCTCCTGTCCACGTGGTGCCTAAGAAGGGGGGGATCACAGTCATTAGGAATGAACAAGATGAATTGATCCCTACTAGGACCATAACTGGTCACTGAATGTGTATAGACTATAGGAAGCTTAATTCTGCTACTAGAAATGATCATTTTCCTCTTCCTTTTATTGATCAGATGCTTTAGAGACTTGCTAATCACCCGTACTATTGCTTTCTTGATGGTTATAGTGGTTTCTTTCAAATACTAATCCACCCTAACGATCAAGAGAAGACGACATTTACATGCCCTTATGGTACCTTCGCGTATCGAAAGATGCCATTGGGGTTATGTAACGCACCAGAATCATTCCAGCGGTGCATGATGTCGATCTCCTCTGATCTTATAGAGGAGATGGTAGAAGTGTTTATGGATGACTTCTCTGTATATGGTGCGTCCTTTTCTGCTTGTTTGTTGAATCTTTGCAAGGTACTTAAGCGATGTGAGGAGACAAACCTGGTGCTTAACTGGGAGAAATGTCACTTCATGGTGAAGGAAGGAATTGTGCTCGGTCACAAGATATCAGAGAAATAAATAGAGGTTGATAAAGCTAAGGTTGAGGTCATGATGAGTCTTGAGCCGCCGGTCAATGTGAAGGGGATAAGGAGTTTCTTGGGGCACGCTGGCTTCTACAGGCGGTTTATAAAGGATTTCTCCAAGATAGCTCGCCCTCTTACATGGTTGTTATACAAGGAAGCTGACTTTGTCTTTGATGAGGAATGTCTTCATGCTTTCAAGACCATCGAGGAGGCTCTTGTCACGACACCTATAGTACAAGCACCAGATTGGAGCTTACCGTTCGAGATCATGTGTGACGCGAGCGACTACGCCATGGGAGCTGTTCTAGGGCAGAGGAAAGACAAGCGGTTGCATGTAATCTACTATGCCAGCCATACCTTGGATGACACGCAAGTGAGATATGCTACAACCGAGAAGGAGCTGCTGGCCGTTGTGTTTGCTTTTGAGAAGTTCAGATCATATTTGGTGGGCTCTAAGGTTGTTGTGTACACGGATCATGCTGCCTTGAGATACATCTACTCTAAGAAGGATACCAAGCCAAGGCTGTTAAGGTGGATTCTCCTTCTACAAGAGTTTGATATGGAGATAAAAGACAAGAAGGGGATATAGAATGGTGTTGCTGATCACTTTTCTAGGATGAGAGTGAATGAAGCTTTGCCATTAAATGATTCACTTCCTGAAGAGCAGCTCATGATGATCACCACAGTAGTATGTGGAAGGCTTGAAGACAAGTTTGAAGAGGTTTTGAGTTTCAAGGAAGAAGACTTACCTTGGTATGCTGATATAGTAAACTATTTAGCTTGTGGAGAGGAGCCTTCTCATCTAGACCATTACCACAAGAAGAAATTCATGAGAGATGTCTCCGATTACTTTTGGGACGAGCCATACTTGTACAAAAGAGGAGTGGACAGCTTATATAGAAGGTGTGTAACAAGGGAAGAAGCTAAGGACATACTTCTACATTGTCACGGCTCTTCATATGGTGGTCATTTCGCATCTTTCAAGACCGCTACAAAGGTGTTACAAGCCGGCTTTTGGTGGCCATCGCTGTTCAAAGACGCTCATGAATTTGTTAAGGCTTGTGAAGCTTGTCAAAGGGTAGGGAACATCACGAAGAGGAATGAGATGCCTT
This sequence comes from Thlaspi arvense, assembly GCA_911865555.2. NCBI lineage: Eukaryota > Viridiplantae > Streptophyta > Magnoliopsida > Brassicales > Brassicaceae > Thlaspi > Thlaspi arvense. Next base: position 52,609,345 of record OU466862.2, on the reverse strand, counting down.
AGGTGCCAATCTTTGAAGTTGATGTTTTTGACCCACGGGGGATAGACTTTATGGGTCCTTTCCCATCTTCTTACAGCAACATAATTCATCTTGGTAGCCGTTGATTATGTGTCTAAGTGGGTTGAGGCTATAGCTTTCCCAACCATTGATGCTAAGGTGGTGATTAAGCTCTTCAAGACCATCATCTTCCCACGGTTTGGAGTTCCCAAGATAGTTATAAGCGACGGAGGAAGCCACTTTATCAACAAAGTGTTTGAAAGCCTCGTGAAGAAGTATGGCGTGAAGCACAAGGTAGCAACTCCCTATCATCCTCAAACTAGTGGGCAAGTAGAGGTGTCTAACAGGCAGATCAAGGCTATACTTGAGAGGACAGTTGCGGCTACTAGAAAAGATTGGGCGGTCAAACCTGATGATGCTTTGTGGGCTTACCGAACCGCTTTCAAGGCGCCTATAGGTACCACTCCCTTCACACTTCTATACGGCAAGGCATGTCATCTTCCTGTTGAGTTAGAACATAGAGAACTATGGGCAGTGAAGCAGATGAACTTCAGTCTCAAGACAGCACAGGAGAAGCGGTTGATTCAACTCCATGAGCTAGATGAGCTACGGTTGGACGCCTACGAGAGTGCTAAGATCTACAAGGAGCGGACCAAGGTGGTTCATGACAAGAAGCTGGTTCATAAGGAGTTAAGGGAAGGCAGTCTGGTGCTACTCTACAACTCGAGGTTGAAGCTGTTCCCGGGCAAGCTCAAATCAAGGTGGTGTGGACCGTTTGAAATCAAAGAGGTTCTACCCTATAGATCGGTTACATTGGTTGGCAAGAGCGGTAATGCTTTCACGGTCAACGGGCACAGGGTTAAGCCCTACTTGGCGAGTGACTACAGCAAGGAGGACACTACAATGCTCCTCCAAGACCCACCTCAGGCCTAAACCAAGTAAAGTCTAGCTAAAGACGTTAAAGAAAGCGCACTTGGGAGGCATTCCCATGTTTATCCTGTACATATTTTTGCTTTCTTTCTATTTCAGTTTTATGCTTTTTATGTTTAAGTGTGTATGTGAAAAGATAAGTGAATGGAGATGATGATCTTGGAGTCAAAAGAGGCGAGAAGGGTTAAGTATAGGCTAGAGATCGAGTGCTAGATCGACTTATCCTGGCTCGATCTTTACTAGATCGAGCTAGTGAATCGAGAGGAGTTAGTCGATCTAGACGAGATCGAGTAGACAATCGAGTGAGTCAGTCGATCATGAGAGGATAAACCACCCATACATTTAGCTTGAAATGCAACGAGGTGTGCAGCGACTGACCTCACTCGATCAGTCTATTCGATCCGCCACTCGATCTAAGACAATACGACCCCCAAATCGATCACGTGGCTCGATCCAAGGAGCATAGCCTAAGTGACCAAAAATCATGGAACGAGAGGGTACAATCGATCTAAGACTCGATGCAATCTGAATCGAGTCCCTGATCGATCAAACCTCTCGATCCTAGTCAACATGGGCATGAGATCGAGTCCTAGATCGACCAAATGGACTCGATCTCGTGCCAAGGTAAGTGAATTCTTTCCCTCTTTTCTTCTTTCCCTCCTGTTTTTAAATTTGAATTGTGGTCAAGGCAAGAATCTTTGACCATGAAAGATGTGCCTTGACCACACTTTTGTCAGAAACCACTTGTTTTGCCCATGGTTTTATATCTTTGTTAGCCTTTATATTTCCATGAAACCACACACTCTCTCTCATTTGTATTTCGAGTTTTCTAAGGCAAGAGAGAGTGTGATTTTCTTTTCCTAAAGGCTAACAACATCTGCTTTCAATCTTTGCAAAGGCATTTTCGGTTCATTGTTTAAAATCTTTTAGAAAATTTTCTTTTATTTTCCTTGGTTGATGGTTAGTTGTTAGGGAGTTTAACAAATTTTTAAAAATAGCTAGATATTAGTTAAACTTCTAGATATAATCCTATCTCTAGATTTTTTTCTCTATTATCTAGCTAATATTTTTATAAATTCCTCAAAAGTCTAGGATAATTGTTAAAAAGTTTTTCCTTCTACCTTGTCTTTCTCTCAACATTCGCCGCCTTTACTCATCCTCTTGCTTGAGAATTATGTTTCAGGCACCATGGCTCCAAAGAGAACGAGGGAAGAGACAACACAAGAAGGAGAAGCTCAAGAAGTGGTTCAAGAGAGGGTCAGATGGACAAAAGAGGAGAAGCAAGCCAAGAAAAGGCTAGAAAGGCTTCGGTTCGATCCCACAAAGTTCGCGAGTAGGGATCTTTTGGCTAAGATGGGGATCTTGGGAGACTTCGATCAGCTTCTCAAGAACATTGGGCTCCGGTGCTTATCAAGAATGGATTACCCGACCTATCCCATCGCAACCTTGGATTTCTTGGCTATTTTGGAGTTCACCTACGAGAATCCGAGCCTCCCCACTCCTTCTCAAGGTCACCTCAGCTTCAAGATCAGGAAACAAGCCTATCATCTCTCGATCCAAGAGCTTTGCCAAGCCTATGGTTTGAAGGCTGACGCCAAGCAAGTTGAGTTTCCTGCCTTCACTCAAGCTAACAACTTGTGGGATCTGATAAGCAACGATGATTACAAGCCTAACACGGCGAAGATCAAGAGAGTCCGCAGTCCTGTCTTGAGATACACGCTCAAACTCATCGCCAATACCTTCAATGGACGGTCCGTGGCTCCTACAGTCACCAGGAATGAGCTGTGTTTCTTGTTCCAAGGCGTAAAGCATCTTCTGTGTGACCCTAAGGAGAACGACGAGCCAATGGAGGACGAGCTCGGAGATGATGTGAATTACGGATGCATTTTGGCTGCCTCTTTGATGAAGTACAAGGCATGGGCGATAAGATGCAAGGCAAGCTCGACGCTTATTGGAGGCTTCCTTACGCCAATGTTTGTTCAGGCTGGTGTACCCCTTCCAGATTCCTTGCACGGAGAGAGCCTATATGGATGAGGTTTACATGAGAAACACGGATAGCTTGGGACGCACGCCGGCTGAGGGATTCTTTACTTACCTGTACATTGATTGTGAGAATGAGAAGCGAGTGTGCATCTTGCCCAACAAGGTAGAGACGAAGCTGCTAGGTGTTGGCAATGTGGAGTTTCTGCCAAGTGTTGAGGAATGCTATGCACCTCTAGGAGCCACAGCCGCACCTCCACGACTTGCTCGCCCACGTTCAGAGTCACCTACATCCGATGCTGAGATGCCCGAGGTTTTCGTTCTTCCCACGCTTGACTTCGAGCCAAGAAACAAAACCGAGAAGTTCCTTGCTTCAGTCGTCGAGATACAGCGCAAGATCAACAAATGGAAGAGCAAGATGATTACAAAGCTTGCCAAGAAGATCAAGGACTTGAAGAAGAAACCATCCGAGGCATCTTCAAGCGAAGAGGTTGAACAACCCGAGAAGAGAAGGCGATCAACTGGTGGGATAGTGATCCGTGAGCCCTAAGGCGACGACCAAGCTGCCCGCCGCTCTCTACACAAAGGAGCAAGCAAGGAAAAAGGTAAGGCGGTCACTCAAGACTCTCCTAGCAAGAGCAGTAAGTCTGGAGCATCCTCAAGCTCCAGCCGAGCCTAGCTCCAAGGTACCAACAACCAAACCCTTGTATATACCACGCATCTTTTGATTTTTGTTTGTGTTTTGACTCCTCTTGAGCTTTGTTTGCCACCGAGACGGTGTCATTCAAGTTTGGGGGAGTGTGTGGTGTGTTTGACATGTTTTCTTTGATCTTATTTTCTGTTATCATCCTTTGAGTCTTGCATTGCATCATAAGGCATAGAAAACACCAAAAAAATAGTAAAGGTTTTAAAAAAATTTCAAAAAAATTCATGTAGTTGCACTTGCATTGTAAAATATTGTAGGATTGAGTCTAGAATTTTTAAAATTCATTTAGGTTGCTGCATTTTCATAGGGAGTAAATGATAAACACTTGTTAAGTTGTCAATGTTTGAATTGTTTTCAATGCCTTGGTTGTTTGTTGTTTGATTGCATCTAGTGAGTTTGAAGTTAAGGCTGCACCATACTTTGATTACTTGCATTTGATACTCTAGTCTTATGTTGAAACTCGCTTTGATTTGATGCTAACTCCATCTTAGTATAACCTTAATCTTGACATTGAATTATCTTGTTTGAGCATTGATAGCGATTGCATGGCTTACCCATATACGTACTTGGATTATCTTCTTCCTTTCTTACCACTCTTGTTAATCCAAGTAGCTGATCCTCATCATAATGGGACAGTTAACCACACCCTAAACCAAACCTACTTTCAGACCTAAACACTTTTGCGTGAGTAGTGAGGCCTTTCATTGCATCATTTTCAATCCTATCTTAGCAAAAAGTGTTAGGAATAGGGCTGGCAAGGAAAAGCTCCCTTGTAGACACCAGCTTGCATTTTGAACTTGGTACTAGGTTAGGAGTTTGGGGAAAGGATTGTTTAGTGGTTTAAGTGCTTTATGTTTACATCTTTACAAAAGAAAGAAAATAATGGGATTAGTAGCAAAAGGGGGAACAAATCGTTTGTGGTTAAGTAAAATAGAGAAGAATGCTCTTAGTGATTTATTAGAAAGGCGCCAACAATAACGAGGCTTACAAGAGGTCATTCAAAAAGAATAAAATCAGACCGAGCCATCCACCAAAGGTGAAGAAAGCAACGCCAAACATACAACAAGGAAGAGCAAAGTTCAAAAAGAAGAAGTCAACCACACGGCAAAGAAAAAAGGAGTTTCCCCCATTGTGAAGAACGAAGATGATCAAGCGCTTTGAGAAAGGGTAGATTTAGGGGTTAACTTTGGGTTTAGAAGTTTTTAGGATCATCTTGGGTAAAATGAGTAGAAGGGAGCTTTAACTTGCATGCATAAGTGTGTCTTTACCTTTAGCATTTTGCCAAAGATAGGATTCTTTCATTGAGTGATCCCCTGAATTTTTAAACCCCTCTTTAAATGAGATCATTTTCATCTCATGACTTTATCCCTTTGACCAAATGCTTTCGCTTGATGTGCACAAACTTGATCCATTGGTTATCGCTTAATGAATGTTAAGGAGTTGGTTGATTTGAATGCTTGTGTAAGCTAAGCTAGAGTTCATTGTTTGCTTTGATGGGTATGGCTAAAGCTTTTAAAGTAGAACAACCTCTTTGCATCTTAGAACTTATAACTTGGGTGTTGAATCGGTTTTTCCATTGACATCTTTCGTTTTGAGCTTCCGCTTTCAAACCTCTCTTCATTTCTTGAATTTTGTTTGCTTGAGGGCAAGCAAAAGGCAAGTTTGGGGGAGTTGATATTACCATATATTTTGCATATTTTGCATGCATTTAGGATAGTGTTTCATACACTCATCTTGCATTATAGGCTAGTTTGTTCCATTTGTTGCATTTTAGGTCCTAGGTCTCTTTGCATTCGCATTTTGCATATTTCTTGCACTTTTGCATCTTTATCAGGTTGTTTGGAGCACTCTGGAGTTGTGGAGGTTATGTGGACGTGAGGAGGATCAAAACTAAGCTTGTGGACACTTGGAGAGCTCAACCATGCATGCAAAGGACCCGAGATCGAGTAGCGGATCGAGCAAGGCAGGTTGATCTAGATGAGATCGACCAGAAGATCGAGTGACCCAAGTCGATTTAAGAGGAAGGATCAAGACCAAGATCGAGAGAGGAGATCGATCTGGAGTACAGACGTGAATGACGCCATGCAGAACGAGAGCCAGATCGAGACCATGCCTCAATCATCCGAGGATCGAGAAGAAGATCGAGGAAGGTGCTCGATCCATCCAACTAGATCGACTGGAAGATCGAGCAAAGGAAGGCAATCCAGCAAGAAGATAGAGTGAGCTGCTCGATCCAGAGAACGATTCCTGAGGAGTCTTATCCGTCCAGCTGGTTTTGGCATCTAGCGAGGGGACCATTGAGAGATGTTCGGCCATTTTAGGAAAAAATGGCCATCACTTTCTATTATCTACATTTTGCTTTTGCTTTTTGTGTTCTTCGTTCTTAGGCGAATCTGCCATTGCAAAACCTTATGCTCTCTTTTAGTTTTTGAACTTTTGAATCTTTGAATATTAAGTCTTTTTCCTTTAATCAACCGCTTAATCATTCTTTGTTTATTGCTTTTCAATCGGATTCTTTCATGAGTAGCGAGTAGTTATTTTTGGGATTTGAGGTTGAGGTGATTCAAAGGGTTTAAGAGGTTTAAGTTTTGTGTTTTTCTTGTTCTTCATTCCTTCTCTTCTAGGATTTTGGGGTCTTAAGGCTTAGAGAGTCTTGGAAAAGATCTCTATGATTCCAAGGCTATCTTACCCTGACCGGATTCAGATGTCCTAGAAAACCAGATCTTAGAGATTAATCTTTCCTCTCCCAAACGCCATGGTTGTAGAGGAGGTTAGTTAAGCCATAGATTGAAATCTGTTTTCCTTGCTCTTCGATCTCTTTTTCCACCTAACGCCATGGGTTTTGAGAAGAGATTGAGGAAGTGAATCATACCACACGCCATGGATGGTTCTTGTTTTGTTTTCAAGGCTTAGAGAAAACTCATAAATGAGTAGATCTATATGTTTTCAACCCAAAGCTTAAACCTTTGACACTCTTGAATATGACCCTCGACCCTAAACCCTCTTTTAGCATTTTAAAACCTCTGTTCATCATTCTCTTATCATAAAGTTGCGTTCTTTGTTCATTAGAAGTCATCGCTTTAAGTTGTTAGATCTATCTGTTTTACTCGATTCTGTGCTCGATCCAGTGGTCGATTCAGTGCTCGATTTTTAGTTCTTAGTAGATTTGCTCTTTTGTTGTTCTGTTTTCTTTCAGTGTTAGTTAACCCTCTTCCATGGATTTTAAAATAGTTTTGCATTTCATTTGGTCATTGCATTTAGTTTTCTTCGATTTTATCAATCATTTTTCCGATTTTTTTAGATTTGTTTCACACTTGCATTCTTAATGTTCTTCCTGCTTCCTAGGTTGGATTGATACCCCTTACTGCTATACTACATCAGTGTTGTGGTTTGTGATTTGATATTCTGCCTTGCGAAAAAAACCTAGTATCATCTACCAACGCCTTTGAGAGAGCAACACTAGCAGTTTGAGAAGAGTCTCAACACTTTCAGAGCTGAGTATGGATGACCCTCAAGGTCAGGATGGTCAAGGACCATACAAAGAGCATAATCAGGAGAAAGGAGCTCAGTTTCAATGGAACCAAGGAGCTGTTCCATTTGCTGCACGATTTCAGGAGAATGGTCAAAGAGTTGTGAGGAGTATTAGGGCTCATGATACACCAAACATTCATGCTAACAGATATGGTATTGTCCCTCATTCTCTTGGCAACACAAATTTTGAACTCAAGAGTAGCCTTATCACCATGATTCAAGGCAACAAATTCCATGGGTTGTCTATTGAAGATCCCTTGGAGCATCTAGATCAGTTTGATAGAGTTTGCAGCTTGACAAAAGTCTATAGAGTATGAGATGACGCCTTCAAAATGATACTCTTCCTTTTCTCACTTGGGGATAAAGCTCACCTTTGGGAGAAGAATCTACCACATGGCTGCATCACTTATTGGATGAGTGCAAGAGAGCCTTCCTTGCCTAAGTTCTTTAACAACTCAAGAACATCTAAGTTGAGGATATTTCTAGCTTCACACAACAGCCTAGTGAGCGTTTTTGTGATGCTTGGGAGAGGTTCAAAAGATATGCAATGAAGTTTCGTCATCATGGCTTCTCTAATGAAGCATTGCTTAACACATTATACAGAGGTGTGTCACCAAAATTTTGCATGCTACTTGATACAACAAGCACTGGCAATTTCTTAGGAAAGTGTGTTGCAGAGGGTTTGCAATTAGTGGAGAATCTGGCCCAAAGTGATAGGAACTATGTTGATGAATATGATCACTTGTCAAAGAGAGAAGCTGAAGACAAAGCCAAAGAAGAGATCAGATTACTTCATGCCAAAATTGATTTGCTCCTTCAATGGAAGCCTAAGCAAATGAACTTTGTGAGAAATTATGCCCAAGCTCAAGTTGGGAGACAACTTTGGTTGAGGAGATTCACTATCTTGGCAACCATGGGAACCAACAACAAAGCTTTACTAGCTATGGGAATCGGATATCAACCAAGAGGCAACTTCTATACTCCTCATATAGCCCACATCCACCAGCAACAAAACCCCATCCACCAAGGAGGACAACAAAGCTACTATACCACAAACCATTTACAAGGTTCACAAGCCACTTTTTCACCTCTTCCATAGTAAAGAGACACCACTTTTAGGAATGATGATGATGTGAATACAACGCTACAACAGCTTTTCCATAGCCATGCATCACAACCAAGATGGATAGATCTTTGATATGAGTTGGCGATCAGAATCTATATGGATAGAATTTATAACGGGGTCTCGAAAAACAAGTAATTTCTGCTCGGCCTTTATCCTATTTTTAGGTTTCAAATTAAGAGATTATTGTAGTACTTAGGGGTCGAATCCACAAGGACTTAAGAATATTACACAACATACTTTAGGTTCAAATGTAGCTAAGCAAATCAATAACAAATGTAAAACAAAATGGCAACTAAAAGTATCAAGAGCAAGGCGGATTATAGGTTCTTAAAATTAATGAGACGAAGCGCTAGGCAATGAGAAATTCGCAGGTTTACATAAATCGCAGAATACAAACTGAAAGGATAATTTTTTAAAACCGTTATAGAACTTGAAAACACGAATGTAAAACCAATTGACTTCCATCGCAGAGATTATCTATGATCAGACTCTAGAATTCCAAATTCCTTTGCAAATTCTAACAACCTAAACAAGCATTAAGGCTCAAGTTTGATATGTTCACAAAATTACTAATCCAAATTTCTTTGCAATTAGTTATTTTGCTCATCTGAGATAGTTCTGGTGATTAAAAATGTTTCCACATCTATTAAACAACCTAAGATCTGATTTCTAGGTGATCAATCTTAAAATCAATGTTAAAGCAATCTAGATGAAGAACCAAAAGATATATCCTAACAATATTGCAGTTCTAACAACTCATTATCAACCTTTGAATAACCCAAAACCTAACTAGCAGATTACTCAGACATAGAAATTGAAACAAAAATCAGGACTGAATAATTTTGCATAAAGGGGATTCGGAATTTTTCTATAACAGAGTACAGATTTGTCTCCTCAAAAGCTCTGAATCTTATCTCTCTCTAAGTCTCAATGAAAACAAGATAATGGCCTAACAATAGCTCTCAAAACCTAAATACATCTCTAAACACGACTGGGGCAAGTTTGCAAATAATAGGAAACTTCTAGGCCAAGTTGCAATTCTTCAAAGAGCTTTTACAACTTCATTTCACATCCACGATCGGTGTCGATCGACACCACTCCTTGGTGGCGATCGATACTCTGCTCCAGAATGCTCTTCGACTTGGTCTTTTCAGCATCAGCTTCAACATAGCTCCAAAAGGGTCCAAAATCCACAATTATGCTCCAAACATACCTAGACTTGCAAAGACTCGAAAAGACTAAAAAAATACCAAAAAGACTCTATAAACAAGACTTATATCATGGTTAAAAACCCATATAAACCATGATATATCAACTCCCCCAGACTTAGCTTTTGCTTGCCCTCAAGCAAACAAAAAACTAAATATAGAGTCGATGTTTGAAAACGCGGGAAGTCACCTTCTCATAGATCATTGTTTTGACTGTTCATCACGTAATCCACACACTGCATTTCTTAAACCAAATCCAACCACCATGTACTTCTCCTTAGACATTCACAGCATCCCAAATTCAACTTATAAATTCACAACATTGTCCAATAACTATCATTGCTAAACCCTATTAGCAGTCTAATATTCATGAACCCTCTAGATTCATTCCCATACTATATCTAAATAAATTTGCACTGCAATCTATCAACCTTTGGTACTCTTTCTCTCCCCCAGAGTTATTCTTTTCTTATATTTCATTATATTATTCAGGTGTAGGTAAATAATGGTATCACAGGATAATCCTAACCTTACTTCCACCTGTGATCATCTCTTTAAAATGAAATACTGGGATCATTGGAAATTTTCTTACCCTTCACCCAAAGAGAATCATATAAAATTTCCAAAATTTATCACATTTTATTTCTTTTTTTTTTATTAAACAAGGGAGAGGAGTACCATTACTTTTCAAACATTGTCGGTAATTTATCAGGTATGAATGAGGAATCAAGCTATATGAATATCAGATTTACTAACTTAGTCTTTTTGAAGCTCAAGTTAAGTGGACTTGCTGGAACTATGAATGTTTCTAGTTGTTAGCTTATGGATTTTTCACTTGTCAGATTGTGGTGTTAATCATGCAGCAATGATGGTCACTCAGATAAAACAATCAACACAAATAATCAAGAAAAGTTTCTAGTCTCCAACTAATTTTGACTCAATAAAACAGGTTTTGACACAAGTTTAAGACTCTAAAAACTAAACACAATCACAACGTCAGTAACTACCTCCCCCATACTTAAACAACACTGTCCACGGTGTTATCAAGTAATGAGTTGGCATACATAAGCAATGAAACTGTTTGTACATAGATGAAAAGATGGTACCTGTGATCGCGCGGGGTGTCGATCGATACCCTATGCTGGTGTCGATCGACACTCGGTTCGAAGACAGAATGTGATCGACCCAAACATGTATAATGTTGCATGTTAGATTGTTAGCTGAAGATCTCCCGAGTCAAGCCTGTTAAGAAAACTCAAGCACACAATTAAAAGCAACAATACAATGCATAATCTCATCAGTTCAAATAATTTTCAAAGCACAACCAAAGCTGACAAACTGACTCAAAGCAAAACATGAAAAACTGATTCAAAGAAAATGAAAAAGAACAAAGGAAAAAGGAAAAATAACCAGGATAGATAGAGGAACTAGTCCTCATCCTCGTCGCGAGGAGGTGTAGATGGTCGAACGCAGCCATAGTTCGACATCACAGAGATGGCGTTCCAGAGGCTCTGGACACTCTGAACCATGAATCTCTGGAAAGTGGCCTGCTCCATAGGAATGTCTGGAATGTCAGGAAGCGTGTGGCGTCCAATCGGCTCAGGGAATGCTGGAGCTCTGGACGCTCGTGATCGACGAGATGGACCTCCAGCAAGGTCCTCAACAGGTGCGTCCTCTGCAGAAGAAGCAGCAGCTCAAGAAGATCCTCCTCTGCGTCTAGTGTCTGGTGCAGGTCAAAGCAATATAACATCTGGCTGAAAGCTGAGGAGGTCTGCCTGAAGTGTAGTGAGAGCTGGCTGAGGTAGCAGAATCAAACATCACTGACCACTGGTGCTAACAAAACTCCAAAGCATGTCATCTCCCTTGATCCAAGTGGTCCTCTTCAAGTAATCCATATCAAGGAGGTGGCGCTCAGTCACAATCCTGCAGGTGGAAGTATCAATTCTGCAGTGGCGGAATATGGGAGTCAAAAGACAATCAACACTCTCAGGCTTGCCGCTAGCTCCTATGAACGGCTTGGTCTCCGAGGAAGCCAAGTGGTGAGCAAAGATCGCGCCCATGTTGATATCACTGTCAACCTCATACTCCTCTGTAAGGATGTCCTCAATGCCATAATAAAGCGAAGTCAGCTCAGAAACTCGCATCTTTCCTGGCTCAGACTTACACATGAGTGTAATGGAGATGAGACGGGCAACTATGCGCAGCAAGGGATGGCGCACATCAGTCTGAGTGGAGGTCTTAGAATCATACCTCCCATTCCCGAAATGGGACCAGAAACTCTACAGTTTAGAAAACTGCGCTGGAAGAGTGACGCTAGTGCGCGCTGTATCGAACTCGTAGAGCTGACAAAACTCAAGAAGTGGAATCCTGTATCTGATACCTCAGATGATGAATGTGATAGTGCCTTCATGCGCCCTCTAGAAAACTCATTGTCATAGTAGACTCTCACTGTGGCGATGAACTGGCGCACTAACTCCGGATACAGATCATACTGCATGGTAGTAATGGTGCCCAAACCCTTCTTCTTCAGTAATATGAGCGCCTCCTCCTTAAGCCCGAGCCTGCGCAGTGAATCAGCATCTGCGAACCATGTAAGCACAACATCCATCTTGATCCAGGCGTTGTAGAACAGAGTATCGTAGTCATCCCACTGCTCTCTGATCTCCCTGAAAACGCAGTCGCGTTTAACCACCTCTTTCGCTGGCGGATCCTCCCAAACTCTCTCCACTGGAATTTTCAATCCTTCTCTCCTGGGCCATGGTGGAAGAGATGGAATAGCTGGCGCGGGATTAGATGATTCCCCAGCCTCAGAACGTGTCCTCTTGCTGTTCCGTGGAGGCATCTGCACTCATAAAACCAAGAAAACAAATTTTCCCAAAATCAGGCCAAAATTCCAAAATCTGAAAATCCAGAATCTGGTCTATATCATCAGTGGCGAGCATCACGAGCAATTTAATGACCACTAATCACAAACAATTTCAGTTGAAAACCCCAAAATCGAACCTAGTTTTGCAAAATAATTCACCAATTTGAAAATTTTAATATTTTGCAAAATTAAGCTGTGAAAACTAAGGAGGAAGGCCGAATTACTCCTAAACAACCTAGAGAAGCATGGTTCAAGTCACAACTCAAGCTAAAACATGGCGAATCGAAGCTTTCAAACCTTGGGGTCGAACTGAAAAATAGAGATTTCAAGTTTCATACCTTGCAGATCGGAAGAATGAGTTATATATTCAGAAAAGCATATAAATTCGCTCAATTTAGGCTTTTGAATCACTCAAATCCGTCAAGAAACAAGGAAGTTGCGATTTGTAGGTGATTTGTGTTCTTCGCGGGTTTTAGAAACTGAGTGGCGAAGAAGACAAAGTCGGTGTTTAAAAAGACTTACCTGGTTCATGATGGTGTCGATCGACACCAAGTAGTGGGTGTCGATCGAAGCTAGTCCGTGTCGAATCCAGTGTCGACCGTGGTAGATATCCCTTCGCCACATGATAAAAATTAATCCCCTGCTCGAATATTTTTTTGGACTGAATATAGACATGAAAATCAGTTAGTAAAATCCAAAAATAAGACTAAGTATGTACACTTACCAGTGGGTTGCCTCCTACCAAACGCTCGTTTAACGTCATTAGCTTGACTGTCCTTAGGATCAGGCAGTGGGTGCATTCGCCAAAGGCATAATCTGTCCTTCGGGAATCTCGGCTTTAGCCCAATAGTACTTAACCCTTTGTCCATTGAGAACAAACTCTCTGCCTTCTGGAGTTGATAAAACAACTGCACCATATGGTCTGACCTCCTTGATGGTGAAGGAACCTGACCAACGAGAACGCAATTTACCAGCAAACAACTATAAACATGAGTTATACAGGAGTACCTGGTCTTTTGGTTCAAAGTGTCTGGCAAGGATCTTCTTGTCATGATATGCCTTAGTCCTCTCCTTGTACAACTTGGAGTTGTCATAGGCATGATGCCTGATTTCATCTAGTTCATTCAACTGCATCTGGCGCCTTTCTGCTGCAGGTTTCCAGTCAAAGTTCATCTTTTTGACAGTCCAATTCGCCTTGTATTCAAGCTCCACTGGAAGATGGCATACTTTCTCATAAAGCAAGTGGAATGGTGTGGCACCAAGTGGTGTTTTGAATGCTGTTCTATAGGCCCAAAGTGCATCATCTAGCTTGGCTGACCAATCCTTCCTTGTCTTTCCCACTGTCTTCTCCATAATTTTTTTGATCTGCCTGTTGGAAACTTCAACCTGACCACTTGTCTGAGAGTGGTAAGGTGTAGCAACCTTGTGATGAACTCCATAATACTGTAGCAGCTTCTCAAACACTCTATTGATGAAGTGTTTTCCACCATCACTGATCACAAACCGTGGTACTCCAAATCTGGAAAAAATGATGATCTTAAACAGGTTAAGGACCACTACAGAATTATTGTGTGGACTGGCAGTTGCTTCTACCCGCTTGGATACATAATCCACAGCAACCATGATGTATTTGTTCCCATAAGATGAAGGAAATGGTCCCTTGAAATCGATGCCACAGCAGTCAAAAACTTCAACCTCAAGTATAAAGTTTTGTGGCATCTCATGTCTCTTACTGATCTTCCCTCTCCTTTGGCAGACATCGCATTGAGATATGAATGTCTGAGCATCTTTGAACATTGTAGGCCACCAGAAGCCTGCTTGCAGCACCTTGGACACTATCTTGAAAGTAGCAAAGTGTCTTGCATACTCAGAGCCATGATTGCGTAGCCGGCAGACAGGATAAGGAGGTAATGTAACCCCAGCCTGAGGAGTGTATCCCTGAGGTAAGCTCATGTAAATCTCCTCGTCAAGTTCCCCATGTAAAAAGGCATTCGATACGTCCATCTGAGTCAAAGACCAGCCTGTAATAGAAGCAAGACCCAAGAGAAGCTTCACACTCGTTAGTTTAGCAACAGGAGAAATTTTTTAAATGTAATCAATCAAACGAGCTTTGTAATGCTCCTCAGTACCATCCGCATTGTACTTGATGGTGAATACCCATTCACACCCGACAACATTCTTTCCCGGTGGAAGAGATTCAATATCCAAAGTATGCTGAACCTCGAGAGCCTCATGTTCCACATTCACAGCTTTAGTCCATTGAACAGATACCATGGATTGTTTGAAATTCTTAGGTTCGGTTTCAAGAGTGTAGGAAAGAATATACGATTGAAAAAGGGGTGTAAGCTGGTCATAAGACAGAAAAAAAGAAATGAGATATGGTGTTGTGATGAATTTAGGAGAAGGAAAGGAAAGAGAGGACACCTGGTGACGGTCAATTTGTGAAGAAAAATTACCGGGGTCTTGCTCAGTGGGTGACGAGCGACACCCCTCCTGGGTGACGATCGTCACTTGTGGAGTTTCAGCACAGATTTCATCATCTTCATATTCTTCAAGTCCAACAAAATCTTTTGAGCTCAAATCTTTCTGCAACACTGGTTGCAGGGTTTTTCCACTCCTCAATATGATGACATTCACATGGTGTTTAGGATTAGCATCAGTCCTTCCTGGAAGGAATCCCTCTTGCCTCTGAACAGCTCTTGCAGTTTGAGCTACTTGAACATCAAGCTTCTTCATATGAGAGTTCAAACTCTCAATTTTCCCATTCAAGTCCTGATACAGCGAATCCATCTTGGCATTGAAGTCCACTGTTAGCTTCTGCTGTCCTTCTAGGATCTGTTCCAGCATACCTTCCATCTTGTTCTCTTGTGGAGGTGCAGAATGGTAGGAAAAAGAACCATAGTTCCTGTTGAAGTTGCTGCTGTTCTGGTAAGGTTTCTAAAACTCTGTCTTCTGGAACTGAGGCTTGGGCGTGTAACCAGGCGAGCTCTGATTCCCTGTGAAGGTAATCTTCTGATTATTGTTGTTGTAGCCTCTGTTCCACTGCTGATTCCCATACCTTTGACCCTGAAATCCTCCTGCATTGATGAAATTCACATCTTCCTCCTCAATCTCCTCTGGATTTTCGAAAATCTCTACCTCTGCAGCAAAATGAACTGACTTCTTCCCCACCAAGAGGCTGTGCAAACTGTCCAGCTTAGCATTGACTTCAGCAATCTGATTCCCATCATTCAAACCAGCATGTTTCATCCTCTGAAAATCGGCATTCTTGGTGCTGTTGCTGCAGGCCAAGTTTTCAATCTATCTGATTGCTTCTACTGGTCTGTTGGTGTTGAAGTTTCCAGCGTAGCTGCATCCAGCACCATATGATACTTCCAGTCAATGCCTCTGAAGAAAATCCTAAGCAGCTGCACCTGACTGAAACCATGATGAGGACAGTCCCTTTGATAAGACTTGAATCTCAGCCAAGAAGCCTTAAAAGCTTCAGTAGGACCTTGGGAGAATGATGCAATTTTCGTCCTCAGGTCCTCTGATCTAGAATCATCATAGAAATTGGTCAGAACAAAATTCTTGGTATCCTCCCAAGTAGTCAGCGAACCAGGCTCCAGTTGCTTCAGCCAATATACAGCATCTCCTCCTAGTGAGTAAGGAAAAAGCTTGCAGAACAGAAAGTCATAGCTAACTCCATTAGCTTTGACACTTGAAGCTAAATCCTCAAACCTCTCAATATGATTCATAGGATGCTCATGAGGTAAGCCATGGAATGGATGCTGTCCGACCAGCTCATAATAAGCAGGCTTGAGGTCAAAATCATTCCTCTGGAAAGCAGGTTGGCGGATTGCAGCTCTGTTGGCATAGAACTGATCAGGTCTGTTGTAATCTCCTAGAGTCCTCTGAACAAAACGTCCAGCAGCGTTGTTAGCAGCAACAGGAGTTCCAGCATCTTGTGCCACTTGTTGAACCAGCTGTTCAACTATGACATTCCCATCTTGATCCAGTCTTTGCCCTTTTTCATTCCTCCTGTTTCCCTCTTGTCAACCAAGTTACCTTCTGCATCTTCAACCAAGATCAGTGGATTAACCATTGTAGATTGCTTCTTAGCTTTCCTGATGGTCCTCTCCAACTTAGCTAGCTCGTTAATGCCTATGGTCAAAAGCTCCTTCTCTTTGTTGCTTCTGGTACTGCGATTAGGCATACACCTGAAACCATCACAAAGAAAAGTAGCAATAGTCAGTAAACAAGTTAACACTTAGACAAAATCCTAATACTAAAATTCGATAGGCAGCTAGTACTCCCCGGAAACGGTGCCAAAAACTTGATAGGGCTCAGGTTTTATCCAAATAAAACTACTGTAAGTGCACAACAAAGCAGTCGTAGTATAAGGGGTATCGAATCCCGAAGGAGTATGTAAACTACACTAGCGATTTCAGATTTAGATTAAGCTAAGCAAAAAATAGTGTATGTAATGCGAAATAACGAAATAAAAGAAAGCAGACGAAATTTGTTTGATCTAAGACTCAGAAAACTAAAAGCACTAACTCAGGACAATTCGCAGGTTGAATCCAAGAATGTAGAATGCATGAAATCAGGAATGATTAAGAACCGTCTTGAACATTAATAGCAAATATATAACTAATCAATTCTCATTGCAGAAGTTATCTATGTCTAAATCACAGAGTTTCAAATCTCATTGCAAATCCTAACAATCTAAACATGCAGTAATGATCAGGTTCAATTGTTCACAAAACTCCTAAGCCAAATCTCTTTGCACTAAATCGTTTTGCTCATCTAATGCTAGATCAGGTTATCAATAATGCTCTAACATCTATTAAACAACCTGTGATTTTCGGATTTCTAGATGATGTGTCTAAGAAATCGATTTTCAAGCAAGCACAGATGAAGAACCAAAAGATAATCCTAACAGATAGGAATTCCACAAACTCTTCATCAACATTTGAAAAGCCCTAACTTAACTAGCAAATTACTCAGACATGATCAATGAATCACAAAGCATAGCTGAATAAAATTGCTTTGAAAGAATAGAATAAAAGATAAAGGGGTTCGAAATCTTCTCCAAAAAGAGTACAAGATCTGTCTCCCCAAAAGCTCTCAATAAAATCCTCTCTGAATTCTCAAAAATCTCTCGTATCCAAGCCAACAATGGCTGAAAACCTAATATATACAAGCTAAAACACGATCTGGGGCATTTTTGCAAATACTGGAACTTCTGGGCCAATTCTGCAAACAATTCTCCATCTTTTAAAAACAAGGCCACGACTCCTTCCTCTACGGGTGACGCTCGTCACCCAAGTCCAAATCTTCCTTCCGAGTTGCACACTTCGTGGCTTCATCTTGCAATGCTCCAAAAGGCTTCAATATCTCCAATTATGCTCCAGACATGCTATAACCTGCAAAGACTATATTGGGACTCTAAAAAGACCAAAAAGACTCAATAAAAAGGACTTATACCATGGTTAAAAACTATAAAAACCATGATATATCATCTGTTTCAGGTGTATGCATAATCGCAGTACCCGAAGCAACAAAGACAAGGAGCTTGTGACTTTAGGCATCGACAAACTCGCCAAGTTGGAAAGAACCATCAGAAAAGCCAAGAAGCAAACTAAGATGGTTGGACCAATTGTTTTGAGGACAGATGCTGAGGGTCATTTGGTTTATAAGGAAGGAAACATAAGGAACGAGGAAGGGCAGGTGATAGATGAGAATGGCGCTGTGATTGAGGAACAAGTTGTGCCACCAATTGCTAAGAATGTGCAACAACAGGCAACTGGAAATACTGCTAGGCGTTTTTAACAGAGGACCCTTGGAGATTACAACAGGCCTGATCAGTTCTATGCAAATAAAGCTGCAATCCGCCCTCCTGCCTTTCAGAGAAATGACTTCGAACTCAAGCCTGCCTACTACCAGCTTGTGGGTCAGCACCCTTTCCATGGGCTTCCACATGAGCATCATATGGACCACATAGAGAGGTTTGAGGATCTGGCTACAACTGTTAAAGCCAATGGAGTCAGCAATGATTTCTTTTTCTGTAAGCTGTTTCCCTACTCTTTAGGAGAAGATGCAGCTCATTGGCTGAAACAATTAGAGTCTGGCTCTTTGACCACTCGGGAGGACACCAAGAACACTTTTCTCAACAACTTTTATGATGATGCAAGATCAGAAGAGTTGAGGATGAAAATTGCTTCCTTCTCCCAAGGTCCTACTGAAGCTTTCAAGGCATCATGACTGAGGTTCAAGTTATTTCAGAGAGACTGCCCACATCATGGCTACAATGAGGTGCAGTTGTTGGGTATCTTCTTCAGAGGGATTGATTGGAGGTACCAGATGGCTTTGGATGCTGCAAGCAATGGGAACTTCAAGACTAGAGTCCCATCTGACGCCATCACACTGATAGAGAACTTAGCTTCCAGCAACATCACAAAGAATGCTGATTATGAGAGACAGAAAATCGCTGGGAATGTTGGGAGCAATCAGTTTCTGTTGAGATGAAGGCTAAGCTGGATTCTGTTCATAACCTCTTGGTGGGTAAGAAATCTGTTCAGTTTGCTGCTGAGATTGAGACATTTGAGCCAGCTGAGGAGTTTGAAGAAGAAGATATCAACTACAACAATGGGGCTGGTTTTCAGGGTCAACGGTACAACAATCAGCAAGGGAGCAGAGGATTCAGTGGGAATAATCAGAGGATCAACTTCACAGGAAACCAGAGTTCTTCTGGTTACACTCCCAAGCCTCAGTTCCAAAAGCCTGAATACCAGAAGCCTTACCAGAACAACAACTTCAGCAGGAACTATGGTTCCTCCTCTTATCAGCCACCACCTGCACCATCAGCTTGAAAGCCATGCTTGAACAGCTGCTAGAGGGTCAGCAAAAGATCACAGTTGACTTCAATTGGAAGATTGATGCCCTCTATTAGGATTTGAATGGCAAATTCAAAGTCCTGAACACCCATGTCAAAACTCTTAACACTCAAGTTGCGCGAACTGCTGGAGCTATGAAAAGACAAGATGGATTTCTTCCATGAAGAACAGATACCAATCCAAGATACTCTGTCAACGCCATCATGATGAGGAGTAGAAAGAACCTGCAACCAGTGCAGAAGCATGGTCTTAGTGCAGGAGATTTCGAGCAACTTCAAGAGTTTGAAGATGATGATTTTGCCAATTCTGAAGGGTGTCGATCAACACCAGAGGAGTCTCACGATTTTTCGACTCGAGGAGGAGAGTGTCGATTGGCACACCACCCCTGGTGTCGATCGACACCCCCCACAGAAGCAGACTTCGATTTTTTAGACTCCAAAAAATGCAGAAGAAAGGGTTTACAAGCCAAATGTCACGGACTTGATAATTAAGATCAATTCCATGCGGCCCTAGCCTCTCTTTGCCACTGCAAATAGACTAGGCAATCTGTCTTACAAAGAAGAACCTAACTCTTTAGGAAAGAACTTTGAAAAAAAGAAGGAAAATGCTTGAATAGCTCTCTTATTCAAGAATGAGTGGATGATTACAAATGAGGGATCCCACCCCTATTTATACAAAAACTGCTCCAAGATGGATGGTGAGGATCAACTTGATCTAAGGGCCAATATTGAAGATATGGCCTCAATTACAAAATCAGTAACTAATGAGATCGGATTTGTAGGGATTCGGGCGGATTTGTAGGGATTGATGGGTTGACTAAGCAGATTCTTAGGGATTGCTTCTATCCTCACAAATGCCATCAAATATTCTAGAAGTCCTTCCAAAATCATCCAAGATGATAACCTCATGTAGTTACTCGCTGGTCCGGCCCAAATAGATGTTGTGCAGATTGGGCCGTGACATTCTCCCCCACCTAGTTTGGCAATGCCCTCGTTGCCGTGAATGCCTTCAATTGGTCTGCGAACTGCCACAGTTCGCTTTCCGGTTTCCATGTTGCCTCTGATAAGGTTTGTCCTTTCCATTTAATGAGAAAGTGCGTGCGTCGTGGGACTCCTCGTTTCCGAACCACCTTTGACTCGAGAACTTCTTCTATCTCCTTGTCGTAAGACTTGGTGACGATTGGTGGTGCTCGAGTTGACTGACCCCGGCCTTGATCTGTATCATCTCCATGGTACAGTTTGAGCATACTCACGTGGAAAACTGGATGAATCTTCAAGGTTGAGGGAAGATCTAACTTGTAAGAAACCTTGCCCACCTTGGCAATGACCTCGAAAGGTCCCTCATATTTGTGGATCAGTCCTTTGTGGAGACTCCGAAACGCCTTGAATTATTGGGGGAAGGGCTTCACAAGTACTCGGTCTCCAACTGTAAACTCCAAAGACCGCCTTTTCTCATCAGCCCATTTCTTCATCTGTTTGCGGGACTTCTCCAAGCAGACCCGCGCAAGGTCAGCATGATCTTCCCATGTCCTAACCATCTTGGCCGCTCCAGGACATCATGACTCGACTGCTGGTGTGGCCATGGTATGGGGAGTTGACGGTTGTTGTCCGGTTGCGAGTTCGAAGGCACTCTTGCCTGTTGCCTCGCTTCGCTGCAAGTTGTAGGAAAACTAGGCGATGTCCAGCAACTTGGCCCAGTCCCGTTGATTTGCACTGACAAAGTGCCGAAGATAGCATTCCAACAAAGAATTCACCCTCTCCGTCTGACCATCTGTCTGTGGGTGGAAGCTTGTTGAGAAGCTAAGTCTGGTCCCGAGATTCTTGAACAACTTGGTCCATAACTTCTTAGTAAATCGTGGATCCCGGTCACTCATGATGTTCCTTGGAAGCCCCTAGAGTTTGACTACGTTCTTGAAGAAGGCTCTCGCAGCTTCTTCCGCTGTGCAGTCTCTTGGACAAGCTATGAACGTCCCATACTTCGAGAACCGATCAATGACCACCAAAATTGACCTACATCCCTCAGACTTTGGTAAAGCGCTGATGAAGTCTACGGAGACCGAGTCCCATGGTCGGTCTGGTATGGGAAGTGGCTCTAATAATCCGGCAGGTTGTCTGGTCTCTATCTTGTCTTGTTGACACACAAGGCAAGTCTTGACATAGAGTTCCACCGTATCCCGCATCCGTGGCCAAAAATATGCAGTCTCTACAAGTGCCATAGTCCGCTTCTGCCCTGGATGTCCCATCCATCGGGTATCGTGGCACTCCCGGATAATATCCCGTTGCAAGCTCCCTGATTTCAGCACATAAAGGCGTCTCCCCTTTGTGTATAATAGCCTGTCTTCCACCTAGAATCGGGAAGTCTTGCCTTCCTCTGCCAACTTCACCAACTCTTTGGCAGTAGTGTCTTGACATAATCCCTCCCAGATTTGAGTCACGATTTTCCCCACAACTTGGCTGATTGCGGCAAGTTCGGCCTTCCGACTCAGTGCATCGGCTACGACATTCACCTTCCCGGGCTTGAACTCCAGTGTATAGTCAAACTCTGCCAAGAAGCCCTGCCATCGAGCCTGCTTTGGGGATAATTTCTTCTGGGTCTGGAAGTAACTCGTTGCCACATTGTCTGTCCTGACTTGGAATGGAGATCCCAAGAGGTAGTGTCGCCAAACTCGTAAACAGTGAACCACATCCGTCATCTCCTTCTCTTGGACTGTGTAGCGCTTTTCAGTGTCATTCAGTTTGCGACTTTCGAAGGCTATGGGATGTCCTTCTTGCATCAAGACTCACCCAATGGAAAAATCAGAAGCATCGGTTTGTACCTCGAATGGAAGACCAAAGTCAGGTAAGGCAAGAACAGGTTCTTGGCTCACCGCAGTCTTCAACTCCTCAAATGCTTCCTTGCACTGATCCGACCAGTCCCATGTCTTCTCCTTCTTGAGAAGGTCGGTCAGTGGTGCTGCCTTCTTCGAGTAACCCTCGATGAACCGTCGGTAATAGTTAACAAGTCCAAGAAAGGACCTTAACTCTGTTACCTTGGTTGGGGCTTTCCATTCAGTGATAGCCGTCACTTTGGGATAGTCCATCTTGATCTTCCCATACCCGATAACATGCCCCAATAACTGCACCTCTTCTGTCGTAAATGTGCACTTCTCTTGCTTCACGAACAGCTGGTTATCGCACAACACCTGGAAGACAGTTTGCAAGTGGCCCACATGTTCCTCCATGGAGCGGGAGTAGATGACAATGTCATCGAGGTAAGCCACAACAAACTGGTCCAGGTAGGGCTGGAAGATCTGGTTCATGAGAGTGCAGAATGTGGCTGGTGCGTTGGTGAGACCAAAGGGCATCACTAGCCACTCAAATGAACCATATCGGGTGATGCATGTCGTTTTTGGCTCATCTCCTTCTGCTATACGAACCTGATAGTAACCCTTTTGGAGATCCATCTTTGTGTACACCTTGGCTTCACCAGGTCTGTCAAACAAATCCGCTATCAAGGGAATAGGATAGCGGTTTTTGACAGTTACCTTGTTAAGTGCCTGGTAGTCCACGCACATCCGTAAGGAGCCATCTTGCTTCTTTTGGAATAATACCGGTGCACCATAAGGAGCTTTCGATGGTCTCAGCATCCCAGTCTAAAGTAGTTCATCGAGTTGTTTCCGAAGTTCCGCTAGTTCAGATGGGGCCATGCGGTATGGTGCCATTGCGGGAGGCTTGGCTCCTACTTCCAACTTGATCTCGTGATCTACCTCTCTCCTTGGGGGTAGCTCATTGGGCAGCTTAGGTGGCATCATGTCTTTGTTCCTCTCGAGAACTGCCTCGATCATGGGAGGAGTGGTACCTGCCTTTCCTAGGTCGTCATCCATCTTCAGGAAGGCAAGATATGTCGCCTCCCCTTTCTTCACCCCCTTGGTGAGTTGCATTGCCGAGAGATGCCGAACTTCATCCCTACTCTCCTTGGGAGCATCCACAATTGGGATCATACATGGAGACCCCTTCTCCAGTATGCACACTGTGCTAAGGGCGGGCATAGGGATCACCGAGACTTGCCTCTGGAAATCCAACCCAAGCACGACCTTGAAGTCGTCCATCTGTGCTACTGAGAAGTTCACCGGACCGGTCCAAGCCCCCACCCTGAGCTCGACATTCCTGGCAACTCCATGTAGTGGTTTGGCTTTGGCATTGACGGATTTACGCCAACCCTCTCCCTTGGTCCACGTGAGACCAAGTCTCCTTGCCTCCTCATCTGACATAAAATTATGGGTTGCGCCTATGTCCACCATAGCCTGTATTGGTTGCCGATTGATGAGAACTTCTACGTACATCAGCCCCTTACTCATGACCTTAGACATGGGAGTTGTCTTAAGGGCGTTGAGAAGTTGAAGTGATCCCATCATCCCGGCCTCCTCCTCATGGGATTCGGCTTCTCTTTGCTCCAGCAGTGCAGACAAGGAACAAAGCTTCGGGCGCTCCCTTGCTGGATGTGGTCCCTTGCACACATAACATCCTCCTCTTGGAACAAAGGTACGCTTCTTTGCTTCATACTCCTCACGTCTTGAGTTCCTCCCTTGGCTCTGATATATCATGGTTTTTATGGGTTTTAAACATGATATAAGTCCTTTTTATTGAGTCTTTTGGTCTTTCTAGAGTCCTAGAAGAGTCTTTGCAGGTTATAGCATGTCTGGAGCATAACTGGAGATATTGGAGCTTTTTGGAGCATTGCAAGTTGAAGCCACGAAGTACCAAGCTCGAAGCAGAAAGTATCACATATGGTGACGCTCGTCACCACTTTTGGTGACGCTCGTCACCCAGAAAGGAAGGGGTCGTGGCTGTTTTCTAAAAGATAGAGGATTATTAGCAGTTTTGGCCCAGAAGTTCCAGTATTTGCAAAAAGACCCCAGATCGTGTTTTAGCTTGTATATTAGGTTTTTCAGCCATTCTTTTGGAAATATCTTGTATCTTATTATTTTTGAGAGCTTTAGAGAGAGATTTGTAGCAGAGCTTTTGGAGAGACAAATCAGACTCCTTCAGAGCAGATTTTGAACTCCTTTATTTCTACTTCTTATTTCTTTTATGCAATCTATTCTTTTCATGATGTTTTCTCAAATCACCATGTCTGAGTAGTTTGTTAGTTAAGTTAGGGCTTTTCAAAGGTTGAAGAAGAGTTTGTAGAATTGCTAAAAACTTAAAGGAAATTCATTGGTTCTTCATCTGTGCTTGCATTCATATCGATTTCTTAGACACATCATCTGGATTTCGAAACCCTAGGTTGTTTGATAGATGTGAGAGCATTATTAATCACCTGAACTAGTATTAGATGAGAAAAATGCCCTAGTACAAAGAGATTTGGCTTAGAAGTTTTGTGAACAATTGAACCTGATCTTTACTGCATGTTTAGGTTGTTAGGGTTTGCAAAGAAATTTGAAACTCTGTGATTTAGACATAGATAACCTCTGCAATGAGAATTGATTAGTTATATCTTTGCGATTCATGTTCAAGACGGTTTTAATTCATTCCTGATTGCATGCATTTTACACTCTCAGATTCAACCTGCGAACTACCCTGACTTAGTGCTTTTAGTCTTCTGGAACTTAGATTATCTTACAAAATCGTTTGCTTACTTTCATTCATTCATTCGCATTACATACATCACATCTTGCTTAGCTTAATCCGAATCTACATTCGATAGTGTAGTCTGCATTACTCTCTTGGGATTTCGATACCCCTTGTACTACAACTGCTTTTGCTGTGCACTTGCAGTAGTTTTATTTGGGTAAAACCTGAACCCTATCAAGTTTTCGGCGCCGTTGCCGGGGAGTAATAGCTGCCTATCGATTTTTAGTATTAGGATTTTTTCTAAGTTTTTATTTTTTTACTGACTTTCAGCTACTTTTCTTTGTTCCTGTTTCAGGTGTATGCCTAATCGCAGAACCAGAAGCAACAAAGAGAAGGAGCTTGTGACTTTGAGCATCGACGAGCTTGCTAGGTTGGAGAGAACTAACAGGAAAGCTAAGAAGCAATCTACAATGGTCGCTCCACTTATCTTGGTTGAAGATGCAGAAGGTCACTTAGTTGACAGGGAAGGAAATAGGAGGAACGAAGAGGGGCAGAGAATTGATCAAGAGGGGAATGTCATTGTTGAACAGCAGGTTCAGCAAGTGGCTGAGAACGTAGGGGTCCCTTCTGCTGTCAATAATGCTGCTGGGCGTTTTGTTCAGAGGACTCTAGGTGACTACAACAGACCTGATCAGTTCTATGCCAACAAAGCTGCAATCCGACCTCCTGCCTTCCCGAGGAACGATTTTGAGGTTAAACCTGTCTACTATCAGCTGGTTAGCCAGCATCCATTCCATGGCTTACCTCATGAGCATCCTATGGATCACATTGAGAAGTTTGAGGATCTGGCTTCAAGTGTCAAAGCTACTGGAGTTAGCAATGATTTCCTGTTCTGCAAGCTTTTTCTTTACTCTCTTGGAGGAGAGGCTGCATATTGGCTGAAGCAACTGGAACCTGCTTCATTGACCACTTGGGAAGACACTAAGAACGCCTTTCTGAATAACTTCTATGATGATGCAAGGTCAGAGGACATGAGGACGAAAATTGCTTCCTTTACACAAGGCCCTACTGAAGCTTTTAAGGCTTCTTGGATCAGGTTCAAGTCTTATCAAAAGGACTGCCCTCATCATGGCTTCAGTCAGGTGCAATTACTTGAGATTTTCTTCAGAGGCATTGACTGGAAATATCAGATGGCGCTGGATGTAGCAAGTGCAGGAAACTTCAACACCAACAGACCAGAAGAAGCAATCAGGTTGATTGAGAACTTGGTCTGCAGCAACAGCACCAAGAATGCAGATTTTTAGAGAATGAAACAGGCTGGTTTGAATGATGGAAACCAAATAGCTGAAGTTAAGGCTAAGTTGGACAGCATGCACAGCCTTTTGGTGGGAAAGAAGTCAGTTCAATTTGCTGCAGAAGTGGAGAGTTTCGAAAATCCTGAAGACATTGAGCAGAAAGATGTTAATTTCATCAATGGAGGTTTTCAGAACCAAAGGTTTGGAAATCAGCAGTGGAACAGAGGCTACAATGGCAACACTCAGAAGAACACATTCCCAGGAAACCAGAATGCTTTTGGTTATACTCCAATACCACAATTCCAGATGACTGAAGTTGAGAATCCTTACCAAAACAGCAGGAATTATGGTTCTTCTTCCTACCAAACTGCACCTCCACAAGACAATAAAATGGAAGCTATGCTGGAGCAGGTACTTGAAGGACAGCAGAAGATGACAGTGAACTTCAATGGCAAGCTAGATTCGCTGTATCAAGACCTGAATGGAAAAATTGAGAGTCTGAACTCTCACATGAAGAAGCTTGATGTGCTGGTTGCTCAAACTGCAGGAGCTGTTCAAAGGCAAGAGGGATTCCTTCCTGGAAGGACTGATATCAATCCCAAGCATCAGGTTAATGCCATCACAATCAAGAATGAAAAGGAGCTTAAAACAGTGCAGAAAAAGAAGCTGAGTGCAGACCAGATCGTGCAACTGATGGAGTCTGAAGATGAAAATTTTTCTGTCTCAGAGGTGAGTGACGAGCGTCACCAAGGAGGAGTGACGCTCGTCACCAACTTACAAGGATATCGGGGGTTGTCACAAGTGAGTGACGAGTGTCACCCTCCTGGTGATGGTCATCACCCACCCCAGAACAAAGCTGCTTTGCCTGTAACTGCAAATTATGACCAGGAACGTGTCTATAAACCCAAAACACCATTCTCCAAGCATCCTAGGAAGTCTAAACATGAGATAGAAGAAGCCAGATGCAAAGCTATGATAGACAAGCTGATGCTTGAGATCCCTCTTGTTGATGCAGTCAAGCTTTCACCAGCTCTAAGAAGGTATGTAAAGAGAATGGTTGTGAATGGTGTAAGTCCTGAGGAAGGAGCATTGCTTACCAGAGACATCAGTGCAATTCTCTTAGGCACAGTTCCAAAAAAGAAGAAGAAGGTGACTGTTTCTGAACAAGTCAATACCATCACTCAAAGCAGAGTTCCAGAGAAGCTATCTGATCCAGGGACCTTTGTGCTTGATTGCTCAATATCTGCAGGACGTTTTCCACACTCTCTATGTGATCTAGGGTCAAGTAATAACTTGATGCCTTTCTCTGTTGCTGCTAGACTTGGAATGACTGATTTCAAGCCAGCTGGAATATCTCTCATCCTAGCAGATCGATCCATAAGGACCCCATAAGGCATGTTAGAGAATGTTCATGTTAACATTGAAGGCTGCATAATTCCTACAGATTTTGTGGTTCTGAAATATGCTGAAGAACCTAAAGACTCTCTTATTCTGGGAAGACCATTCTTGGCTACTGCTGGAGCCATCATTGATGTTAGAAGGGGGAACATTGAGCTTGATCTTGGTGATGTTGTCATGAACTTTGACATGGATAAGTTAAGAAAGAGTTCTACCATTGATGGTCAGACCTTTTCTGTAAGAATTTCCAGAGATGAAGAGACTGTCATGGAGCATTCAGAAGACACTATTGCTGAGTGTGTCAATGAATAAGATATTAGTGGGCAAGCGAGCAAGATGGCTGTTGAAGAGCCAATATCTGAAACTTCTGCAGAAGCTGTTGGTTTTGAGGATTGCAGTGAGGATCATATCTTCATGACTGGGCTTGAAAAAGAGGTTCTAATGAATGCCAAGTTGCTGGAGGAAGACGTGTATGTGATGGAAGCAACACTTGCAGAGCTGAATTGCAGGAAAACTGCAGAAACTCAAACTGCAGGGTCAGTGACGAGCGTCACTGACCTGGTGACGCTCGTCACCAACCTGGACACAAAGGAGGGACGTGCACTTACAGCTACAAGTCCGTCATATGTTGCCAATCCGAAAATTCACCATTCCACAACCCAGAAACCTGCAACTAAGCAAAGAATGCTTGGTGTTTCTTTTGATGATTCTGCAAGAAAAGAAGTATCCCACCCACAGTCACGACCCACTCTGCTGATGTTCCTCACTTCCTTGGAAGTTTTCATACATCTACTGCTTACAAACCACCATGGATGAGGAGACATTCTTCTCCAAGGCATTCACTGCCACCTTCTGTTCCACCAGCTGTCTGAGCAGCATTCAAAGTCGAGCTAATGACTTTAAACAAGCGCTTAGTGGGAGGCAACCCACTGGTAAGTTTTCTTTTTCATATATTAGTTTAGTTTACTATTACATAGCTAAAAAAAAAACCCAAAAACATGAGAAAAATCAAAAAAAAAAAAGAGTCAGTTTGTCAGTTTGCTTTGATGATGTTTTGTGAACTTGTTGGACCACGGATTATGCTTTGTTTGGATGTTTTGATGTGTGTTTTGAGTGCTCTTACAGTTTGACTTCGGAGTACACATGATGGCATAGCATTTAAACATCCAACATGTCGATTCTGGAGTATCAGAGATGGTGACGCTCGTCACCAGGTCCTTCGCGAGGTACCACATTTTCACCTTGGTTCTATAACTTCTCATGCTTCTTTTTGACCAACTCTTGGCTTAATAACATTGGGGACAGTGTTGTTTAAGTCTGGGGGAGGTGGTTACTGAC
This sequence comes from Thlaspi arvense, assembly GCA_911865555.2. NCBI lineage: Eukaryota > Viridiplantae > Streptophyta > Magnoliopsida > Brassicales > Brassicaceae > Thlaspi > Thlaspi arvense. Next base: position 52,580,540 of record OU466862.2, on the reverse strand, counting down.
GTTGTGTGCTTTGTGTCATGTCTATAGAGTCTTAAAAGTTGAGTCAAAAACCTGTTTTTCTAGAGTCAAAATTTTTGAAACTGTCAGTTTTTCTTGGAACTAACCATAGGACGTTTTTTCTGATAAAAACCATTACCACAGTAGTTGATTACAAATCTCACTAAGTTGAAAGTCATAGGTAGATCAGTCTAGCAATGAAGGTTTAGGTTCTTAGAGAGTCCGGAAAATTTGCTGTTAGCTCCACCTTAATGAACTTTAAACTTCTTGTCTTGGTGATTGATTCTTATTGATCTTGATTCTCTCTTTCAACACTGACAATAAGGTTAAAATACAGTCTCTCTTTGATCTTCCCTTATGTAGTTTTAAAAGTTTAAGTCCAAAGAATGGTGCATCCATGACCCTGTCTCCTCACAAGGAACAACAGTAATGAACACATTCAAGAACCTGTCTCCTCACAAGGAACACAAGTATTGAGTAGCACCGTATCTTAGACTGTAAAAGTTGAGAAAAAAAAGAAGTGAAAAATCGAAAATATCCAAAAGAAAAGATCAAGGGAAGAGAAAATAGGAGAGCTGTGTTGAGATCTATTTGTTCAGTTGTTAGGAAGGGAAAAGAATTTGTAAAGTGATTAAAATTATAGAACTTTGATGAGATATCACACTTAGATAAAAATAAGGAGTTAGCAGTAGAAATTTCGGGTTTCTTGAAGGGATTTGGACTAGACTTGAGAGATTTGCTAAGCTTGTGATAATTGGAGATATTGGAGCTTTTTGGAGCATTGCAAGTTGAAGCCACGAAGTACCAAGCTCGAAGCAGAAAGTATCACATATGGTGACGCTCGTCACCACTTTTGGTGACGCTCGTCACCCAGAAAGGAAGGGGTCGTGGCTGTTTTCTAAAAGATAGAGGATTATTTGCAGTTTTGGCCCAGAAATTCTAGTATTTGTAAAAAGACCCCAGATCGTGTTTTAGCTTGTATATTAGGTTTTTCAGCCATTCTTTTGGAAATATCTTGTATCTTATTATTTTTGAGAGCTTTAGAGAGAGATTTGTAGCAGAGCTTTTGGAGAGACAAATCAGACTCCTTCAGAGCAGATTTTGAACTCCTTTATTTCTACTTCTTATTTCTTTTATGCAATCTATTCTTTTCATGATGTTTTCTCAAATCACCATGTCTGAGTAGTTTGTTAGTTAAGTTAGGGCTTTTCAAAGGTTGAAGAAGAGTTTGTAGAATTGCTAAAAACTTATAGGAAATTCATTGGTTCTTCATTTGTGCTTGCATTCATATCGATTTCTTAGACACATCATCTGGATTTCGAAACCCTAGGTTGTTTGATAGATGTGAAAGCATTATTAATCACCAGAACTAGTATTAGATGAGCAAAACGCCCTATTACAAAGAGATTTGGCTTAGGAGTTTTGTGAACAATTGAACCTGATCTTTACTGCATGTTTAGGTTGTTAGGGTTTGCAAAGAAATTTGAAACTCTGTGATTTAGACATAGATAACTTCTGCAATGAGAATTGATTAGTTATATCTTTGCGATTCATGTTCAAGACGGTTTTAATTCATTCCTGATTGCATGCATTCTACACTCTCAAATTCAACCTGCGAACTACCCTGACTTAGCGCTTTTAGTCTTCTGGAACTTAGATTATCTTACAAAATCTTTTGCTTACTTTCATTCATTCATTCGCATTACATACATCACATCTTGCTTAGCTTAATCCGAATCTACATTCGATAGTGTAGTCTGCATTACTCTCTTGGGATTTCGATACCCCTTGTACTACAACTGCTTTTGCTGTGCACTTGCAATAGTTTTATTTGGGTAAAACCTGAACCCTATCAGGCTCCGAGGATAAGGTGGAGCCGTCTGCTCCCGCTTTTCCCCCTCGGACCGTGGAGCTACCTTCTCTTTCCTCCTGGAATTCTCTGACTGGTTTTGGTCATAGAAATCCGAAAGAGACTCGGCCACGGCAATGGCTTCATCCACATAGTTCACCCCACGCCGCTGTAGCTCCTGTTTGGCCCATCCTTGGAGTCCATCCACGAAATGGAACACCAAGTCCTGGTCGGACAGATTTGGGATCTGCAGAGAAAGGGTAGTAAAATCCTTGACATAGTCGCAGATCTTACCCTTTTGTTGGAGTTCCCTCAGCTTCCTCCGAGCCTCATAGACAATATTCTCCAGATAGAACTGCCGTTTGAGTTCTTTCTTGAACTCCTCCCACGTGTCCATCCGGCATGTGCCCCTCTCAATGTCACTATGGCCGTATCCGTGAGGTAGGATGTGGCCGCCTTGATCTTTGCCGACTCATCGGTAAGACCAAGATTATCCAAGTACTGCTCCATTTGCCACAGGAAGTTCTCAACTTCCTTAGCATCCCTTGAGCCATCAAAACGGGAGGGTCTCGAGAAATCCACTCTTCCCGTCCCGGGGTTGTTGGTACCTCCATTGACAACTGCCTTCTTGCACAATGCGAGATCTTCTTGCATCACCTTGATGCTCACCTTCAACGACTGGACCGCCCCCATCACTGTCTCCTCCAACCTGGTGAATCGCCCTAGATCCCACCCAAGTCATTCTTGACTTTTGCCATCTCGTTGAACAGTGCGTTCTCGAGTTCAGAAGTCGAGTGTTCGACTCGCTCTAGTCGTTTACCCATATCGGTAATGGCTATCCCCATAGCCCCGACCTCATCATGGACCTTGCTCTTGTCGCGCTTCCTCCTGGTAATGTTCTCAAGGCCGTCCTGGTGCCTCCATCGGTACTCCTGAGAACATCCTCAGTGTTCGACATTGCTCGGCCTTTGAATGGAACTCGGCTCTGATACCACGTGTCACGGACTTGATAATTAGGATCAATTCCGTGCGGCCCTAGCCTCTCTTTGCCTCTGCAAATAGACTAGGCAGCCTGTCTCACAAAGAAGAACCTAAGTCTTTAGGAAAGAACTTTAAAAGAAAGAAGGAAAATGCTTGAATAGCTCTCTTATTCAAGAATGAGTGGATGATTACAAATGAGGGATCCCACCCCCATTTATACAAAAATACCTCCAAGATGGATGGTGAGGATCAACTTGATCTAAGGGCCAATATTGAAGATATGGATTTAATTACAAAATCAGTAACTAATGAGGGTGGATTTGTAGGGATTTGGGCGGATTTGTAGGGATTGATGGGTTGACTAAGCAGATTCTTAGGGATTGCTTCTATCCTCATAAATGCCTTCAAATCTTCTAGAAGTCCTTCTAAAGTCATCCAAGATGATAACCTCATGTAGTTACTCGCTGGTCCGGCCCAAATAGATGTTGTGCGGATTGGACCGTGACACAAAGGTGCCTTACCCAAGGAACCAGAAGAAGTTTAAACAAGAATTAGATGATGCTAGGATCAAAGCTATCATGGATAAGTTTGTGGTGGAGATTCCTTTGAATGATGCTATAAGGACTACTCCTGTGATCAAGAGATATGTTAAAAGGATGATGACCAAGAATCTGGGGCTTGAGCAAGGGACAATGCTAATTTCAGAGCAGGTCAGTGCAGTGATACAGAACAAGATACCAGAGAAGTTGACAGACCCTAGGAGCTTTGTCCTAGACTGCACAATCTTTTCTGAGAGGTTTGAGAGGTCTCTTTGTGATTTGGGGTCAAGTGTTAACCTGATGCCTCACTCAGTTGCTGTCAGCTTGGGTATGACATATTTTCAACCAACTAAGATCTCTCTTATCCTAGCAGATAGATCATTAAGGATCCCTGAAGGAATTTTGGAGGATGTGCCAGTTAAGGTAGGGAATTGCATGATCCCTACAGATTTTGTGGTTCAAGCTTATGGGGAAGAACCAAAAGACCCCTTGATCTTGGGAAGACCATTCCTAGCCACTGCAGGCGCCATCATAGATGTCAGGAAAGGAAGCATAGCCCTTAATGTGGGCGATTTGGTGATGACCTTTGACATGGACAAGCTGATGAAGAGACCAACAATTGATGGTCATACATTCTATGTGGATTCCCTCAACAGCCTTGCAGAAGAGATCTTTCAGGAAATGCATCCCACAGACCCTTTGGAGAGAGCATTGACAGTTTCTGCAGAGGAGACAAAGCATCTAGATGACATCACTCAAGATGTTGGATGCAAGTGAGCAAGTCATGCAGTTGGTAGCACAGAAGGAGCTAGTTGGAACTTCTGTAAAGGCTGAAAAACTGGGCGATTGGAGTGAAGAAAAAACTTTTAAAATCGAACTCAAACAGCTCCCTGCAGGTCTAAGGTATGCTTTTCTGGGACCTAACTCTACATATCCTGTTATTGTTAGTGCTTCCTTAAACAATACAGAGCTCACTTTACTGCTAAGCAAGCTGCACACATTTTGCAAGGCTCTTGGCTACTCTCTTGATGAAATTTCAGGTATCTCTCCAGAGTTGTGCATACACATGACACACCTTGAGGATGAATCGAAGTCATCAATTGAGAACCAGAGGAGGCTGAATCCGAATTTGCAGGATGTGGTTAAGAAGGAAATTATGAAGCTTCTAGCTGCTGGGTCATCTATCCCATTTCAGACAGCACCTGGGTCAGTCCAGTACATGTGGTTCCAAAGAAAGGAGAAGTCACAGTGGTGAAAAATGAGAAGAATGAGCTGATTCCTACAAGGACCATCACTGGACACAGAATGTGTATTGACTACAGGAAGCTCAACGCTGCAACAAGGAAGGATCACTTCCCATTGCCATTCATCGATCAGATGCTGGAGAGGTTGGCAAATCACTCCTACTACTGCTTCCTGGATGGTTATTCTGGCTTCTTTCAGATTCCCATTCACCCAGATGACCAGGAGAAGACCACATTTACTTGCCCATATGGCACCTTTGCATATCGCAGGATGCCATTTGGACTTTGTAATGCTCATGCGACATTTCAGAGGTGCATGCTTTCCATTTTCACTGATATGATTGAGAAGTATATGGAGGTCTTCATGGATGACTTTTCTGTGTATGGATCCTCTTTCAAAGACTGCCTTGACAAGCTCTGTCAAGTGCTTGCAAGATGTGAAGAGAAGCACCTGGTTCTGAACTGGGAGAAGTGCCAATTTATGGTCAGAGATGGGATTGTACTTGGGCACAGAGTCTCTGGAGAAGGCATTGAGGTGGACAGAGCGAAAATTGAGGTGATGACAAGTCTGCAGCCACCAGATTGTGTGAAATCAGTGAGGAGTTTTCTAGGACATGCTGGGTTCTACAGAAGATTCATCAAAGATTTCAGCAAGCTTGCAAGACCACTCACAGCTCTGCTTTGCAAGGATGTGAAGTTTGAATTTACTGCAGAGTGTCATTCAGCCTTTCAGGAGATCAAGAAAGCTTTAGTGAGTGCTCCCATTGTGCAACCTCCTGACTGGGATCTACCATTTGAGGTGATATGTGACGCCTCAGATTTTGCAGTGGGAGCTGTCTTGGGTCAGAGAAAGGAGAAGAAGCTTCATGCCATCTACTATGCAAGCAGAACTCTTGATGAAGCACAGAAAAATTATGCAACTACAGAGAAGGAACTGTTGGCTGTGGTGTTTGCATTTGAGAAATTTCGACAGTACCTGGTTGGAGCTAAGGTGATTGTGCATACTGACCATTCTGCTCTCAAGTTTCTGATGCAGAAGAAAGATGCCAAACCAAGACTGTTGAGATGGATTTTGCTGCTTCAAGAGTTTGACATTGAGATTAGAGATAATAAAGGGATTGAGAATGGAGTAGCTGATCATCTTTCAAGGATAAAGGTTGATGACGATGTCCCTATTGATGATTTCTTGCCAGAGGAGAACATCTACTTCTTAGAAGCAAGACTGCAGGAGCCGGATGATGGAGGACTGCAACTTTTTCGTGCTACAGAAGTGGTGTCGATCGACACACCACCCCTGGTGTCGATCGACACCACCCTCTAGGTGAAGCAATATCGAGCCGGATCGACACCCGACTCGACATTTGGTCGACAAACACTCAGTGTCCATCGACACACCCCATGTGGTGTCAATCGACACCAGTCGCGTACTGAACTACTCCTTCAACAGATCCTGCGTAATGTCTTCTCTTAGCCTATCTGCGCGATTGCAACCTCTTCTAGGCCTTGGTATGCTGACATTGCAAACTACCTAGCTGCAGATGAGGTCCCTGACACCCTCAAAGGGTATAAGAAGAAAAAGTTCATGAGGGAGCTTAGCAGGTATTACTGGGATGAACCTTACTTATACAAGCACTGTTCAGATGAAATCTACAGAATATGTCTTGCAGAAGCTGAAGTTCAGGATGTGCTGTTCCACTTTCATGGTTATGATTATGCTGGCCATTTTGCCACCTTCAAAACAGTGGCCTACAATGTTCAAAGATGCTCAGACATTCATCTCTCACCGTGATGTTTGTCAAAGGAGAGGGATGATCAGTAAAAGACATGAGATGCCACAAAACTTCATACTTGAGGTTGAAGTCTTTGACTGTTGGGGCATCGATTTCATGGGACCCTTTCCTTCATCTTATGGGAACAAATACATCATGGTTGCTGTGGATTATGTCTCCAAATGGGTAGAAGCGATTGTCAGTCCAAACAATGATTCAGCAGTGGTCCTTAAGCTGTTTAAGACCATCATTTTTCCCACATTTGGAGTACAACGGATTGTGATCAGTGATGGTGAAAAACACTTCATTAATAGAGTGTTTGAGAAGCTGTTGCAGAAGTATGGAGTTCATCACAAGGTTGCTACACCTTACCACCCTTATACAAGTGGTCAGGTTGAAGTTTTCAACAGGCAGATCAAAGAAATTCTGGAAAAGACAGTGGGAAAGACAATGAAAGATTGGTCAGCCAAGTTAGATGATGCGCTTGGTGGGAAGCAACCCACTGGTAAGTGTACATACTTAGTTTTATTTTTGATTTTTGCTAACTGATTTTCGTGTTTCAGTCAATAGAAAAAAAACCGAGGCGAACCAATATCGACCACGGTCGACACGGACCAGTGTCGACCGACACCATCATCGTCGGGTAAAATTTCTTTAAATCCCGAAAACTTCATCTTCTTCATCAGTTTTTTCTCAAAACCGAAGAACAACAATATTTTCCATAAATCGCAATTTCCTTGTTTCTTGACGGATTTGAGTGATTCAAAAGCCTAACTTGGGCGAAATTTTGTGATCTTTCTGAATATCCAACTCATTCATCCGATCTGCAAGGTATGGCACTCAAAGTACCATCTTTTCAGTTCTAACCCAAGGTTTGAAAGCTTCGATTTGCCCTATTTTAGCTTGATTTGTGACTTGAACCATGCTTCTCTAGGTTGTTTAGGAGTAATTCGACCTTGCCTTTTAGTTTTTACAGCTTGATTTTGCAAAATATTAAAATATTCGGATTGGTGATTTATTTTGTAAAAATATGTTCGGATTTGGGGTTTAACTGGAATTGTTTGTGATTAGTGGTCACTAAGTTGCTTGTTATGTTCGATACTGATGATATAGGCCAGAATTTGAATTTTTGAATATTTGATTTTTGGCCTGATTTTCGGAAATTTTGTGTTCTTGGTTTTCTGAGTGCAGATGGCTCCGCGGACTAACAAGAGATCGTGAACTAAGGCCGGTGAATCATCCAATCCCGCACCAGCTATCCATTCTCTTCCACCATGGCCCTGGAGGGAAGGGCTGAGAATCCTGATGGAGAGAGTTTGGGAGGATACACCGGCGAAAAAGGTGGCTAAATGCGACTGCGTTTTCAGGAACATCAGCGAGCAGTGGGATGAGTACGATACACTGTTGTACAATGCCTGGATCAAGATGGATATCGCACCTACACGATTCACGGATGCTGATACACTGCGCAGACTCGGACTCAAGGAGGAAGCGCTGCGAGTGCTGAAGAAGATTGGCTTGGGCACCATTGCGACCAAACAGTATGACCTGTACCCGGATTTAGTGCGCCAGTTCATTGCCACAGTCAGGGTCTACTACACCAATGAGATTGTCAAGAGGGCAGATGAGGGCACTCTCACATTCATCATCCGAGGTATCAGATACAGGATCAACTTTAATGCGCTATGTCTCATCTATGGGTTCGATTCGATGCGCACTGGCGTCTCTCTCCTGACACCATTCCCTGATCTGCAGAGCTTCTGGTCCCATTTCGGGAATGGGAGGTATGACTCTAAGACCTCCACTCAGACTGATGTGCGCCATCCCTTGCTGCACATCATTGTCTGTCTCATCTCCACTACACTTCTGTGTAAGTCTGAGCCCGGAAAGATGCGAGTTTCTGAGTTGACTCTCCTTTACTATGACATTGAGGATGTACTTACAGAGGAGTATGCAGTTGACAGTGATGTCAACATGGCCGCCAATTTTGCTCATCACTTGGCTTCGCTGAAGACCAAGCTGTTCTCCGGAGCCAGCGGCAAGCCCGAGAGTATTGGTAGTCTTCTCACTCCCATCTTCCGCTACTGCAGCATTGATACTTCCACCTGCAGAGTTGTGACTGAGCGCACCTTCTCGACATGGACTACTTGAGGAGGACCCATTGGATCAAGGGAGATGAGATGCTATGGAGTTTTGTCAGCCACACTGGTGAGCGATGTCTGATTCTGCTACCACAACCTGCTCTCACTACACTTCAGACAGACCTCCTCAGCTTTCAACCTGATGCTACTTTGCTTCGATCCACGCCAGCTACTAGGCGCAGAGGAGGATCTTCACGAGCTGCTGCTTCTGCTGCTGAGGATACACCTGTTTAGGACCTTGCTGGACGTCCATTTTGTAGATCGAGAGCATCCCGCGCTCCTGCATTACCTGAGCCCAGTGGGCGACACTCGCTCCCTGACGTTCCCGACATTTCGATGGAGCAGGCCGCTTTTCAGCGATTCATGGTTTAGAGTGTTCATGCACTCTGGAACGCCATCTGGGTGCTGTCAAACTGTGGCTGCGTTCGACCTTCTACACCTCCTTGCGATGAGGATGAAGACTAGTTCCTCCATCTATCCTGATTACTTTTCCCTTTCCTTTGTTATTTTCATTTTATTTGAGTCAGTTTTTGATGTTTTTGCTTTGAGTCAGTTTGTCAGCTTTGAGTTATGCTTTGAAAATTGTTTGAACTGATGAGATTATGCATTAGTTTTGTTGCTTTTAATTGTGTGCTTGAGTGTTCCTAACAGTCTTGACTCGGAAGTACTTCAGCTAACAATCTAACATGCAACATTATACATGTTTGGGTCAGTCACATTCTGTCTTTGGAGTGGGTGTCGATCGACACCAACCATAGGGTGACGATCGACACCAACCATAGGGTGACGATCGACACCATGCGCAATCAAAGGTACCACTTCTCATCCATGTGCAAACCGATTCATTGCTTATTTTTGCCAACTCCAGGCTTGATAACACTAAGGACAGTGTTGTTTAAGTCTAGGGGAGGTTGTTGCTGACATTGTGTATATTGTGTTTGATTTTTAGAGTCTTAAAGTTGAGTCAAAAACCTATTTTATAGAATCAAAAATTTTGAAACTGTCAGTTTTTCTTGGAACTAATCACAGAATGTCTATGCTTATTAGAACCACTGCCACAATAGTTGATTACAAGTCTTACTAAGTTGAAAGTCATAGGTAGATCAGTCTATCAATGAAGGTTTAAGTTCTTAGAGAATCTGGAAAATTTGCTGTTAGCTCCACCTTAATGAACTTTAAAATTCTTATCTTGGGGCTTGATTCTCATTGATCTTGATTCTCTCTTTCAACACTGACAAGTATGTTTAGATGCAGTCTCTCTTTGATCTTCCCTGATACAGTTTTTAAGAGTTTGAGTCAAAAGAATAGTGCATTCATGACCCTGTCTCCTCACAAGGAACAACAGTAATGAACACACTCAAGAACCTGTCTCCTCACAAGGAACACAAGTATTGAGTAGCACCATATCTTAGAATGTAAAAAAATGAGAAAAGAGTTGAAAAATCGAAAATATCCAAAGGAAAAGATCAAGGGAAGAGAAAATAGGAGAGCTTATTGAGATTGCTTTGTTCAGTTGTTTAGGAAGCGAAAAGAATCTGTAAGTGATTGAGATGATAAAACCTTGATGAGATATCACAGTTAGATAAAAATAAGGAGTTAGCAGTAGAGATTTTGGATTTCTTGAAGGGATTTGGATTGGATTTGAGAGATTTGCTAAGCTTGTAATGATTAGACTGAAATTCTATCTTGTGTTGACTCTGTGGTATGTGGATTCGAAAGTGTTAACTCATGTGGTTTTCCTAATGTTTGGCTGACTGTTTCTTGTTTTCAAACCTCGACCCTGTTCTCTATTTGATGTTTGCTTGAGGGCAAGTAAAAGCTAAGTCTGGGGGAGTTGATATATCATGGTTTTTATTATTTTTAATCGTGGTATAAGTCTTTTTTATTGAGTCTTTTTGGTCTTTTTAGAGTCATAGTAGAGTCTTTGCAGGTTATAGCATGTCTGGAGCTTAATTGGAGATATTGGAGCCTTTTGAAGCATTGCAAGATGAAGCCACGAAGTGTGCAACTCGAAAGGAAGATTTGGACTTGGGTAACGCTCGTCACCCGTAGAGGAAGGAGTCATGGCCTTGTTTTTAAAAGATGGAGAATTATTTGCAGAATTGGCCCAGAAGTTCTAGTATTTGCAAGAACACTCTAGATCGTGTTTTAGCTTGTATATATTAGGTTTTCAGCCATTGTTTGCTTGGATCCGAGAGATTTTTGAGAACTCAGAGAGCTTTAAAGAGGATTTTATTGAGAGCTTTTGGGGAGACAGATCCTGTACTCTTTTTGGAGAAGATTTCGAATCCTTTTATCTTTTATTCTATTTTTTCAATGCAATTTTATTCAGGTATGCTTTGTGATTCATTGATCATGTCTGAGTAATTTGCTAGTTAAGTTAGGGTTTTTCAAAGGTTGATGAAGAGTTTGTAGAATTGCTATCTGTTAGGATTATCTTTTGGTTCTTCATCTCTGCCTGCTTGAAAATCGATTTCTTAGACACATCATCTAGAAATCCAAAAATCATAGGTTGTTTAATAGATGTGAGAGCATTATTGATAAGCGGATCTAGCATTAGATGAGCAAAAAGATTTAGTGCAAAGGGATTTGGCTTAGGAGTTTTGTGAACAATTGAACCTGATCATTACTGCATGTTTAGATTGTTAGGGTTTGCAAAGATATTTGAAAATCTATTATTTAGACATAGATAAATTCTGCAATGAGAATTGATTAGTTATATATTTGCGATTCATGTTCAAGACGGTTCTTAATCATTCCTGATTTCATGCATTCTACATTCTTGAATTCAACTTGTGAATTGTCCTGACTTAGCGCTTTTAGTTTTCTGAGTCGTAGATCAAACAAATTTCGCCTGCTTTCTTTTATTTCGTTATTTTGCATTACATACAAAATTTATTGCTTAGCTTAATCTAAATCTGAAATCGCTAGTGTAGTTTACATACTCCTTTGGGATTCGATACTCCTTATACTACGACTGCTTTTTTGTGCACTTGCAGTAGTTTTATTTGGGTAAAACCTGAGCCCTATCAACAGACAACAGAGAAGTAGCAGAAGGTTAGCGAACATAAAGTAAAATCTTAGTCAAAATTCTAAAACTAAAAATCTGAAGGTAATAACTAAGTCCCCGGTAACGGTGCCAAAAATTGATATGCTCAAATTATCCCTAGAGCTACTCTCTTAAATTAAGAGATCTCTGTAGTATGTAGGGGTCGAATCCACAAGGACTTAAGAATATTACACAACAGACTTTAGGTTCAAATGTAGCTAAGCAAATCAATAACAAAAGTAAAACGAAATGACAACTAAAAGTATCAAGAGCATGGCGGATTATAGGTTCTTAAATTCAATGAGACGAAGCGCTAGGGAATGGGAAATTCGCAGGCTAACATAAATCGCAGACTACAAACTGGAAGGATAATTTGTTAAAACCGTTCTAGAACTTAAAACAAGAATGTAAAACCAATCGACTTTCGTCGCAGAGATTATCTATGATCAGACTCTAGAATTTCAAATTCCTTTGCAAATTCTAACAACCTAAACAAGCATTATGGCTCAAGTTAGATATGTTCACAGAATCACTAATCTAAATTCCTTTGCAATTAGTTATTTTGCTTATCTAAGATAGTTCTGGTGATTAACAATGTTTCCATATCTATTAAACCACCTAAGATCTGATTTCTAGGTGATCAATCTTAAAATCAGTGTTAAAGCAATCTAGATGAAGAACCAAAAGATTTATCCTAACAGTATTGTAGTTCTAACAATTCATTATCAACCTTTGAATAACCCAAAACCTAACTAGCAGATTACTCAGACATAGAAATTGAAACACAAATCATGACTGAATAATTTTGCATAAAAAGATAGAGTAAAAGACAAAGGGGGTTCAAAATTCTTCTCTAACAGAGTACGAATTTATCTTCCCAAAAGCTCTGAATCTAATCTCTCTCGAAGTCTCAATGAAAACAAGATAATGGCTTAACAATGGCTCTCAAAACCTAAATACACCTCTAAACACGACTGGGGCAAGTTTGCAAATAATAGGAAACTTATAGGCCAAGTTGCAATTCTTCAAAGAGCTTTTAGAACTTCTCTTCGCGTCCACGATCGGTGTCGATCGACACCAAGGAGTGGTGTCGATCGACACTCTGCTCCAGAATGCTCTTTGACTTGGTCTTTTCAGCATCAGCTTCAACATAGCTCGAAAAGGCTCCAAAATCCACAATTATGCTCTAATACCTAGACCTGCAAAGACTCGAAAAGACTCGAAAAATACCAAAAAGACTCTATAAACAAGACTTATATCATGGTAAAAAACCTATAAAAACCATGATATATCAATCTTACAAGGATCTCCAATTCTAGTATGAGGCCCTTAACTCAAAGTTCGAAGAACTAACTACAAAGAGCGCCATCCCAATCTCTTGCAATCAACAATGCCAAGCTTTCCAGCCTATCCTCCCACAACATGAATTCTGCAATGCCATCTCTTGTGTTGGAGTCCCAAGTCAAGCAGATAATGATCTTGCTATTGATGAGTTAGAACAACTTCTCTATGGTGAGGACTATGTTTCTCCCTACTCTGTCCAACCAGTTGTTGTCAATGAGAACATTGAACTCCTAAGTGTGGGGGTGAAGCAAAAGCAGAAGCAGAAACTGCCATTGAAAAGAAAGAAACTCCCTTCATCCCTCCACCACCTTACAAACCTGCCCTTCCATTTCCAGGGAGGTTTAAGAAGGAGCTTGTAGCAATGTATAAAGCTCTGTTTCTTGAGCACATGAAGAAGGTTGAGAGGAGTTTTTAGACTCTCAAGGAGCCACGCCAGCTACCTCCTAGTATAATAGCCCTCAAGGATGAGCTTATGGCTACAAAAAAAGAGCAGAGAGAAGAAAAGTTGTCTATTCCAGAAGCTGCTCCACAATTAGCTATAAAGGCTGTTGTCACTAAGAAGCTTGGAGATCATGGATGCTTTACACTACCTTGTGCAGTTGGAGGATCCTTATTTGAAAGTTGCTTGTGTGATCTTGGTGCCAGCATACATCGCATGCCCCTTTCAGTTGTCAAGAGTCTAGGCTTTAAGAGCTTCAAGGAGAGTGGAATCTATCTTGTCTTAGCTGATGGGACAAGAAGGAGTCCTGATTGTTTGCTGGTTGATATGCCCATCATGATTGAAGGAGTGAAGGCACCAACAGATTTTGTGGTGCTTGACATTGACAATGCTGTAAAAGGCTCCATCATTTTGGGAAGACCTTTCTTGGCCTCAGCTGGAGTATTGGTAGATGTTCAGAAGGGTTTTATTGAGCTAAGGTTGGGAAAGGACAAGTTTCTGAAGAGTGCAGGCCACCAAAACCCAGCCTGGAGAACCTTTGTAGCCGTCTTGAATGATGCGAAGTGGCCACCATAAGTCATACCGTGGCAATGGAGAAGAATGTCTCTTGCTTCTTCTCTTGTGACACATCTGCGGTATAGGCTGTCCACACCCCTCTTATATAGATAAGGGTCATCCCAAAAGTAGTGAGAGATGTCCCTCATGAATTTCTTCCTATGGTAATGGTCCAAGTGAGTAGGCTCTTCTCCACAAGCCAAATAGTTAACAATATTTGTGTACCATGGTAGATCTTCTTCCTTAAGGCTCAAGACTTCTTCAAGCTTCTCCTCTAGCTTTCCACATACCACGGTGTTGACCATAATAAGCTGCTCTTCAGAGAGTGAGTCATCCAAAGGCAAGACATCATTCACCCTCATTCTTGAAAGATGATCTGCGACACCGTTCTCTATACCCTTCTTGTCTTTGATTTCTATGTCAAACTCTTGCAAGAGAAGGATCCATCTTAAGAGTCTCGGTTTGGTGTCTTTCTTGGAATATATGTACCTCAAGACAGCATGGTCAGTATACACTATGACCTTAGAACCCACCAAGTAAGACCTAAACTTCTCAAAAGCAAAGACCACGACTAGAAGCTCTTTCTCGGTGGTTGCATACTTGCGTGTGTCCAAGGTACGACTTGCATAGTAAATCACATGCAGCTTCTTGTCCTTCCTCTGACCCAAAACAGCACCCATGGCGTAGTCACTTGCGTCGCACATAATCTCGAAGGGCAAATCCCAATCCGGAGCTTGAACTATAGGCGCGGTGACCAAGGCTTCTTTGATGGTCTTAAAGGCACGTAGGCATTCTTCATCAAAGATGAACTCGGTTTCCTTGCACAGTAGCCTTATACGAGGACGTGCTATCTTGGAGAAATCCTTGATAAACCTCCTGTAGAAGCCGGCATTCCCCAAGAAACTCCTAATCCCTTTCATATTAACCGGAGGCTCTAAACTCATCATAATCTCTATCTTGGCTTTGTCAACCTCGATCCCACGCTTAGAAATTTTGTGCCCAAGCACAATGCCTTCTCTCACCATAAAGTGACACTTTTCCCAATTTAGCACCAAGTTTGTCTCCTCACATCTCTTGAGAACCCGGAAAAGATTTGACAAACAACCACCAAACGAAGCACCATACACAGAAAAGTCATCCATGAAAACCTCTACCATTTCCTCTATAAGGTCAGGGAAAATAGACATCATACACCTTTGAAAGGTTGCTGGTGCATTACATAACCCAAATGGCATCCTTCGATATGCAAAGGTACCATAAGGGCATGTGAAAGTGGTTTTCTCTTGGTCATTAGGGTGAATGGGTATTTTAAAGAAACCGATATAGCCATCTAGAAAACAGTAGTATCGATGATTGGCTAATCTCTCTAGCATTTGGTCAATGAAGGGAAGAGGGAAATGATCTTTTCTAGTGGCTGAGTTAAGTTTCCTATAGTCAATACACATTCTATGTCCAGTTATTGTCCTAGTAGGAATTAACTCATCTTTTTCATTTTTTATAACCGTGATTTCTTTGTTAACTACTTCTTTCAAATTCGGGTTCAAACGTCTTTGATGCTCTATGGAGGATGTGTTTTCATTGTCTAAATGAATCTTATGAGTACAAAGCATTGGTGAAAGGCCCTTGATGTCACTGAGAGAGTACCCAATGGCCTTTCTATACTTCCTCAGCTCCTTAAGGAGTGAGTCTAACTCATCATCATTTAGATTTTCATTCACAATGACAGGATAAGTATCATTTGGTCCTAAGAAAACGTATCTTAGCCCATTCGGAAGCTGCTTTAGGTCCACCTTTGGGGCTAGCAGCTCACTCCAGTCCTCCTCTTGGCTTGTGTTGTGGTTGCTGTCCTCATTCGCCCCTTTTGAACCCGAGTCATAAGCTCTTAAGCTACCATCTTGGACCGTTCCTACCGCAGAGATCGAGCCAGTCAGTCGATCGCTCCCTCGATTTAAGCTGGATCGAGTGCACTCCCTTGATTCACTTGCTCGATTGGATATAAATCGAGCAGGAGATCGATTCACGAGGTCGTTCTCTGAAACAGATCGAGTTGTCTCTATCGAACATCTCATCGATCTCTTTCCTGGATCGAGACATCTGATCGATCTCCAGGTCGATCTCTAGGCACTGGCCTTCATCTTCATTCACGACCTTGCGAGAGTCAAGGATGCGTACATATTCCTGGGTTTGTTCACTCAAGAAACCATACTCCCCACACTCCTTTGTCAAAGCCAGCTGTAGATGATCCTCTTGTGCCAATTCCTCAAGCAACTCATCGGCCAATGCATCCAAAGTTTCTATGTAGAATGCTTGTCCACCAATCGTTGGCTTCTTGAAGACTTCGTTGATGTCAAAGTTCAGCTTGATGTCTTTATCCAGGTGCAGAGAAATCTTGCCATTCTTCACGTCTATGATGGCCCCAACAGTTTCTAGAAAGGGTCTACGAAGGATTAGAGGGTCTCTTGGTTCCTCATCCATTTCTAGCACTACAAAATCTGTTGGCACATTCACGTTGCTAATCCTCACAGGTAGGTCTTTAAGCATGCCTACAGGGAGCCTTTTACCTTGATCAGCCAGAATAAGTGAGATTCTGCACTCCTTAAACTTGGTAAGGCCTAGCTTTTTGACAATGGAGTGAGGCATAAGGTTAATGCTTGCCCCTAGATCACACAAGCAACTTTCAAACTTCAAAGGGCCTAGTGCACAAGGGATAGTGAATGACCCCGGATCTCCTAGCTTCTTTGAAGCTATCTCCTTGTGGATGATTGCACTGCATTCTTGACTCAATACCAAGACCTCTTCACTCTCTTTATCTTTCTTATCCAGAGTGTCTTTCAAAAATTTGGCGTATTTTGGCACCATAGCCAAACAATCAAGCAACTGCAGTTTTATCTCAATGTCCCTCAAGTGCTTCTCAAACAGGGCTTTATGCTTCTCAACCAACTGCTTCTTGAAACATCCAGGGAAGGGGAGCTTTGGTTTGTAAGGTGGAGGCACAAAAACTTCTTTCTCTTTGCTAACTTTCTCCACTTTTTTCTCCAAAACCGCTTCCTTGCCTTTCATTGGCCTTGCAATGTAAACATTGTCAAATGTGATCTCTTGATCATTTGAGAGATTACTCTCCCCCTCTTGAATCACAATGTCCTCATTGTCCTCAGGTATAGACCGTGATGGTAGCTCTTTCCCACTTCTCAAAGTGATCGCGTTTGCATACTCCTTAGGGTTTGTCTCACACTTTCCGGGTAAGCTACCTCGACCGCTTGAACTGGCCTTTCCTTTCTCTAGATGGCGAATCTTGTTGATCATGTTGGTGATTTGTGTAGATACCTCAGTATGAGAAGAGTCCAGCCTATTGTTCATATCAACAAATGTTTGATTTGTATATGCTTTTCCTTGAAGTAATTGTTGGAACATAGCTTGTACCGGATCTTGAGGTGGCGGTTGAACTTGTTGCTGCTGTGGCGCGAAACCAGGAGGAAATACAAGAGGGTAGCTTTTGTTCCCTTACTGTTTCTGGCCGTGGAAGTTTCCTTGTCTTCGCCCTCGGTACCCATTGTTTTGTGTAAACCCCCCTTTGTTGTAAGGAACAAAAGGTTTTCCTTGTTGTGTAGGGTATACTTGATCCTTTGGGTTTTCCACATTGGTACTTCGGTAAGAGAGATTGTTGTTGCCTTGATACCTTTGAACATATCCCTGTGGCTTAGTATAGTCTTGGCCTCCAACCCAATTCCCTTCCTCTTGGCTCTGCTCCAACTCATCTAGAACATCCGTAGCCTCTCCCACAAAGTGTACATGCTTTTGATTTGCAAGTACCAACTTGTCAATCTTTTCATGAAGTGACCCTCTAGGTGCTCTATCATAGTCTTCAGTGTAGTTTCCATCACTCAAAGCAAGGTTCTCAATAAGCTCCATTCCATCTTCTACATCTTAGCCAAGAAAATTCCCTTTACTCGCCGTGTCTAGAAGCATTCGAATCTTGGGAAGAGCTCCTCTATAGATGGTGCTCAAGAGTGTCTCCTCATTGAAACCATGATGAGGACATGCAATGGTGTAGTCCTTGAACCGCTCCATTGCTTCACTAAAGGTTATAGTCTTCTTGCAATCAGCCCATGAGGTTATAGTCTCTTTAGGTAAGGTCTTCTCCCAATGCCTTGCTTTATCCCCAAGTGAAAAAAGGAAAAGCCTAAGCTTAAAACTATCCTCCGAGATCCCATTGATCTTGATCATACCGCACACTTGCTAAAAGTTGTCTAAATGCTCCAAAGTATCCTCCATTGCAAGTCCATGGAACTTGTTGTTCTGCACCATTGAGACAAAGCCTGACTTGATCTCGAAGTTGTTGTTTTGCACCGGTGGTGGAGTGATGCCAAAACGATTGTGATGAGTGTTTGGTGCATCTCTTCTTGGATTTGGGGGCGTGGTTGGGGTTTCCATTACCCCTACCAGCAGCAGCATGGTGATGTAGAGCCTCAGCTTGGTCTTTCTCAGCCATACCCTCAAAATCAACAATACCCGGTTGCACTATCTCTTCAAAGTGTTGTGCTTGCTCTCTTGCCCTTCTTGATCTTGCACTTCCCAGTTGATGAATGTTGTCTAGAGGTTGCAATAGGTTGTTGTCACCTCTAGACCTCAGATTCATGTACCTGAGAAGACAAGTAGGAATGTAGATATATTAGTAACCAAAGTAAAAATAAAGACTTAGTCTCTACTAAGCTCCAAATCCTAATACTTTCAAACTACCCAAGTTGGCAACGGCGCCATTTGATAACTAGACTTTTATGCAAGCTAGTTTGATCAAACCTAAAGCGGTTTTACTGTTGTAGTATAGTGCTAAAGGTGTCAATCCAAGTCAGGTTGATGAAAGATACTAGGAATGCAAGAGCTTTGTAAATCTATGTGAAATCTGGATAATTTGAGGAGAAAATCTATTAAAACTAATTGCAGCTACTAAATGACCACGAAAACTATTTTAAAATCTCTACTGATGGGTTAAACAAATACTAGATGATCTCTAAGAATTTAAAATGCAAATCTACTTGTTTTTAAAATTCGAAAACTAAAAGCAGGTAAAAAGGGAAAGTTCTAACAACCTAGGAAATGATTTTTAAGAAACTAAGACAAAAGATGCAAACTTTAGAACTAGGAAATGATGACTTAAAGTTTTAAAAGGCTAAAAGCAGATTCAAGGTTGAGGATCATGCTTAAGAAGGTTCAAGATTCAAGTTTTGGGTTTTGAAAACATAGATCTACACATTTTAGTGCTATCTCTAGGCCTTGAGAAGCTAAAGCTAGATTTATCCATGGCGTGTGGTATAAACCCTTTCCTCAACCTTTCCTCCTAACCCATGGCGTGGGGTGGAAAGAAAGGGTGAAGAACATGAAGCATAAATCTCAAAAATGGCCTAACTAGCTCCCTAAGCATCCATGGCGTTTGGGAAAGGATGAGCTAGTCTCTTGGATTTGAGTTTAAGGGATCTCCTGAATCCTGCTAAGGTAAAGAAATTCCTGAGATCAAAGAGATCTTTCTCAAGAGTCTCTAGGCATTAAAACCCCCAAATCCAAGAAGAGATTAAGTTAAGTGCAAGAAAGATCCAAGCTTAAACCCTTAGAACCCTTTTAATCACCTCAACCTTAAACCCTTGGTGGATTACTTACTACACATGATTAAAACACACGAAAATGCAAAGGAAGAAAGGATAAACATGATTAAACTACTAAACAAGAAAGATTAAGAGAAATACTTAAGATTAAAAGCAAGATTAAGGTTTTACAAACTATGAAAAACTTAAAAAGTAACAATTGCGGTTTTCGTAAGCTAAAGAAGAAGGAGACATAATATATGGTTGTGAAAAAATATCGGATCCCCTCGCCCAAAAATAGGGTAAAAACATTTATACCAAAGAAGGAAATGGTCCCCTCACTAAACTCCAAAACGTGAGCTGTCCGGATAAGATTCAGAGATCGACATGAGTCATTGATCTCTTACTCGATCTTCCGCATAGAACGTCTTCTTTTGCTCGATCGTCGGGTCAATTCAGTCTGAAGGACCGAGCGCTTCTATCGATCTTCTGGTCGATCCTTGGACGATCGAGTCGTGACCTCGATCTGGCTCTCGTTCTTCCCGGGCTTAATTTTCATGTCCGTACTCACGTTCGATCACCTTGGTCGATCTTGACCTCGATCCTCTTCCTTGAAACGACCCGAGTGTCTTGATCTCGTCTAGATAGACCTGCCTAGCTTGATCTTCCCCTCGATCTCGGTTCCTTTGCTGCACGGCTGAGTTCTTCCAAGTATCCATAGGCTCCTTTTCCATCCTTAGCATATCCACACACCCTCCATAGCTCCAGTGTATCCAAAACAACCTGAATATGATGCAAGAATGCAAGAAATATGCAAAATGCTAATGCAAAGTGTTATATGACCTAAAATGAGATAAATGGTACAAACTAGCCTATTATGAAAGATGTATGCATGAAAAATACTCTAAATGTATGCTAAATATGCAAAATATATGAGTATATCAATTGGCAATCCTCATAGATTCCTAAGTTCTTCATTGTTGGCACATGGAGATATCTTGAAGGCCTTTTGGAAGAGGTCAAAGTGCTTTCTTTGGGCAGGAGTACTTGGGCTTTTCTTCCTCTCCATGGCCTTCTCACTAGGACCAACATCAACCTTCTCTTTTCCTTAAGCCTTTTCGCTAGGACTCCCCACTTCTTTGCTCTTCCCTTTTGCCTTCTCTTGCCTCTCCACCTCATTGCAAGCTCCACTCCTTGTTGTTCTTCCCATGGTACCTAAAACACAAAATTTTCAAAAAAAAATAAAGAACCAAGCTTTGAACAAAATGTAATACCCGCCTCTCATCATTTTAAGATGGCGTGCCACCCACTTAACTTTCTAACCAAGTTACCACTCTTTCAACTCATAATCAATACTCTTTCATAAATAGAAGTCAAAGTAGTCTTGCAAAACCAAACTTAAACTCGAAATAACCATAATTTTTTTTAAAAACCAACTAAAACCATTTGAAATAGAAAACTAAGTGTTTTAGGTTCCCCAAGGATCGAACTAAAGAACCATTCACCACTATCACACGCCAATCACTCGTGCTGCTCCTGCTCACCTGCGCAAGGGGGTAAAGGGACAGGGATGGGATGAGTAATTTAGATTACCCAGAAGAATGCATACATGTGGTCTACCACACATATCACAACCTAAACATGTAGCTAGCCATCAGCTAAACGAACAAGCATTCACAACTCTTCAATAATCAACAATCAACAAACTATTATAATAGGTTTAGGTAGGAACTGCATCTACCATAACCTCAACAAGCAATCCTATTAGGTCTAGGTAGGAACTGCATCTACCATAACCTCAACAACCCTAGAAGTGGAACTGCATCACTTTTAACTATCGGTATAGGTAGGAACTGCATCTACCGTAACCCCAAACAATCCGATAAGTGGAACTGCATCACTCTCGGAACTCATGTCTAGGTAGGAACTGCATCTACCGTAACATCAACAATCCGACAAGTGGAACTGCATCACTTTTGGCTCCTAATGCAATTGTTTGCTTAACACTCTATATGCAATGCAACCCACAATTCTCACAAGCAACCAAACAGCAAACAGCAATCAACAATATTAACCATGGTCCTAGATCTATGTTCAGAAATAAATAAAACAAAGCACATAATAATCAACTACAAGTTATGCCATAAGCGCAACCTGCAGGGGGAAGGAAATCCACTTATCCTTAACCAGAGACAAGTGAGGAAGATGATACGGAAGGGAAGGCATGGATATATCCTCACCTATCACGGATTGAATGAACAACGAACGGGGGGGGGGGGGGGGGGGGGGGGGGGGGGGGGGGGGGGGGGGGGGGGGGGGGGGGGAGGTTTAGGGATCTAACGACAAGGAGCAGAAAACGCAAGGAGACGGCGAGACGGAGCAAACGAACAGTGACGGCGGCTCCTCCCTCCCTTAGCGGCGGGTGGCGACGACTGAAGGCTAGGGTTTATGGTTTCTATCTCTGAGTGCTCTGGGAATTGTGATGAGCATTCTCTTCTCTACATCCATTTATGTAGAGGAGGGGGGACTCTAGGGGTAGAGGTTTTATAACCTAATTGGCTTAACGAGCTTTTGGGCTTCAACACATTAAAGAAAAAAATAACATACTAGTTTAGTTAAACTGAGGTGTTACACAAAAGGCTATAGTTTAATGTGCTACTAAATTCACAAAATGAGGAGTTTATTTACTTAAACTAAAGTAAACCTCTATCAGATGTGGAGCAACACATTAAACAAAACCTGCATAGGATTTTTTTTAAAATCGAAATTTATACTAGCATGAATCCTAGCATGGTAAAGCCAAACAATAGATTACTTAGGCTAATGGGAAGGCAAATTATAAACTTGACAGCTAAATAAATGATAATTAAAGGTGGCTCTTAGCCACAATTCAAATTTTCACCACGCAAATCAACAAAATTAAACTAGAAAGCAACACCCTCAAACTAAAATTTGATTTGCGTGGTTTTGATGTTGTATCAACCAATGTATCGGGGTAAGGCAAACCTTTAATTATCGACCAGTGTATCGGGGTCGGTTTGCCTTACCCCGATACACTGGTCGATACAACATCTTCTCATTTGTATAGACCAGGATCACCCTGGTGCACTCATCGATACATTCTCAAGACACAAGTATCAAGCAAGAACTGCCTGATACACTATCTGATATGAGCTGTATCGGTTTGTGTTGGCCAATATGCTGGTCGATATTGACCCTTCTGCGCCTCCTTCCTTCTTCCAAGCCTAGCACCTTCTTCCCCAGCTCAAACCTGGTTACTAGGGACACTCAAAAACACTCACACAAACAGAAAAAACATAAGAGAGCATTAATATGTACAAGGATACCATGGGACTGCCTCCCAAGTGCGCTTGTTTAGAGTCACTTAGCTTGAATTTCCTTGGCTCCTTAGTTAGGGTAAGGAGAAGGAGTTTGGGAACTCCTTGGTGGAACCTTGCTTCCTTTGACTCTCTTAGTGACCCCATCAATCTTTAGCAGAGCAAAAGGCTTAGACCTGCCTTCATGCTTTATTTTGTAGGACACTTCACCAAGCTTAGAGCTAAATGGCCTCAAGACCACCCCATCTTCAATAGAACCCAGCAAAATTTCATTACTAAACTTCAAACCATCCATTTTGAGGACCTCATATTCAGTGGTTTCACCAAACAGCTTAGAGAGACTGCATCCATCAAAGCTTTGACCATCATACCCATCAAATGAATGCCAATTCTCAGCAGTTCTTTCCAGCTTCTTCACTTCCATGGAGAAGGCTTGCTCACTCTCCAGCTTGTTGCCTTTAGAGTCAAATCTCAGAACCTTGTTATTGGTCAACCTCAGCTCAATGGTGCACTCTTTAGCATCAAATACTGCTTCAGCTATTGCCAAGAAAGACCTTCCCAAGATTATAGGGTTCTTGATATTTCCTTCTACATCCAAAACCAGAAAATATGTTGGTATCACCACACCCTTTATCAACATTGGGAAATCCTTCAAGGTTCCAAGTGGTGTTGTGACAAGACCATCAGATATGGTGAGAGAGACATTGCTCTCTTGGAAGGTGGTATAGCCTAGTGCTTTGGCTGTAGAGGAAGGGAGCAAATTAATGCTTGCTCCAAGATTACAAAGGCAACTTTTGAAAGTCTTTCCCATCAGCTCACAAGGCAGAGTAAAGCAACCTGGATCACCAAGTTTGGTGATGTTGAGCTTCTCCAGTTTTGGCCTAGCCTTGTCTCCATTGACCTTCTTATACTGAGCTTCATAGAGACTAATGTACTTCTCAAGAAGCTCCTTCTTGAACCTTCCAGGAAAAGGGAGAGAAAGCTTGTAAGGTGAAAGATCATAGACATTGTCTTCCTTCTTGGCCTCAACAGTTACAAGTGGCGCCCTCTTCTCCTCTTCCTTGGTGGTTTCTTCTTCAAGAGACTCCTCCTTAGTGTCCTCCTTGGTGGCGTCAGCTACTAGAAACTCCTCTCCCCCACTCTGAAGTTCAATGTCCTCATTGTTTAATGAAAGGAAGTTTTCAGTGACAGCTTCTTCATCAGCCAAGAGAGGCTCTTCATTTGAGACTATAGCATTGCAAAACTCCTTTGGGCTAGCCTCTGATTTTACAGGAAGGTTTTCTTGAGGTCTTGGTCCAGCAATGCCTTTGTTGACTTCAATGTCATCACTCTTGAAGTCAAACCATCAATCTTGGTTGAGAGTTCAGCATAGAAAGTATCAATCCTGTTGTAAACCTCAACAAATTTCTTGCTGATCTCTATGCTTGTGGTTAGCTGTGTTTGAAGGAGTTGTTGTAGAATTACCATCATCTCTGCATCATTAGAATTAAAGGAGCTGGCTTGTCTTAGTGTAAATCCAGGAGGAGCAAACTGCTTGGGCTGGAAATTTCCCTGAAAATTGTTCTTTGGAGCATAGCCTTGGTTAAATGGTACAAAGGGTCTTTGTTAGTTCCCTTATGACTGTTGTGGAGGATAGACCTGATCTTGTGGGTTTGCCACATTGTTGCCTCTGTAAGAGAGATTGGGGTTAGGCCTATTGATATATCATGGTTTTTATGGGTTTTTGACAATGATATAAGTCTTGTTTATAGAGTCTTTTTGGTATTTTTCGAGTCTTTTTGAGTCTTCACAGGTTTGGATATGTTTGGATCTTATTTGGAGATATTGGAGCATTCTGGAGCAAAACAGAAGATGTTGCTGAAGAAATCAAGTCGTGCAAAAATTGTACACTCTCGAGCAGAAATTGTGCAGTGCGCGTGCAAATCCCGTGTCGATCGACACTAGGGTCTTGGTGTCGATCGACACTAAGGTCTTGGTGTCGATCGACACTAGGGTCTTGGTGTCGATCGACACTAAAAGTACACAAATCTTGCCCGAGTTTTTAAAGATTTCTGAAGACTTACAAGTTCGCCCAGAAGTTTTATATATTTGCAGTTTCGCCCGAAGTCGTATTTTGGGTCTATAAAAGGATTTTTATGGTCATTGTTTAGACCTAAGCTTTATTTTACAGAGAGATTTAGAGAGAGATTTTTAGAGAGTTTTTGGAGAGATAAATCATTCTGCTTTAGAGAAGATTTTGAACTCCCTTGTTTCTTTTATTGATTTCTTTTATGCTTTCTATTCAAATTATGATTTCTGTTTCATTGATCATGTCTGAGTAGTTTGCTTGTTAGGTTTAGGGTTTTTCAAAGGTGATGATGAATTGCTAGGTTGAATTGAATTGTTAGGGAAAAATCATTAGAGTTCTTCATCTGGATTTGTATTTATTGTTTATTCTAGTTTCGCGACCTAGAATCTGATCTTAGGTTGATTAATAGATGCGGAAATATTGTTAATCACCAGAACTAATCTTAGATGAGCAAAATTCCTATCTGCAAAGGAATTTGGTTTAGGATTTTGTGAACAATTGAACCTGATTTTAATGCTTGTTTGAATTGATAGGATTTGCAAAGGAATTCGGGATTCTAGGATTTAGACATAGATAATCTCTGCAGCGGAAGTTGATTGATTTTATATTAGTGTTTCAAGTTCAAGAACAGTGCTTAATAAACTCCTAACATTTTGTCTAGATTTGCAATTAGGATTCACCTGCGAATTTCCCAATGGCCTACCGTTTCTCTCCTTGATTTAAAACCTCCTCACAATCGATTTGCTGCTTTCTTTTTATTACTTGCATTACATCCATTTAGTTTTCCTTAGCTTGATTTGAACCTGAAATTTATTGTGCAACAATCTAAGTCCTTGTCGATTTGATCCCTAAGTACTACAGTGATCTCTTAATTTGAGAGAGTAACTCTAAGGGTTAATTTGAGTATATCAAATTTTGGCGCCGTTGCCGGGTGCTTAATTGTTGCATATAGATTTTAGTTTTAGAATCTTGTCTAAGTTTTTGGTTTTGTTACTAATATTTTCTTGTTTGTTTCAGGTGCATGCATAATCGCATTACCAGAAGCGAGAAGGAAAAGGAGCTGATTGATTTGGACAACCAAACACTAGCACGTTTGGATCGAACAAACAGGAAAGCAACCAAACCTGTTAAGATGGTTGCTCCATTGGTGCTGATTCAAGGTGAAGATGGTCTGCTGTATGATGCAGAAGGTAACATGCGAAATGAAGAAGGACAGCGACTTGTTGATGATGGGATTGTAATAGTCGAGCAAGCAGTGTTACCAATGCGGAATCAGCAGCCAGCAGACGCAGGGAATGGCGCAGGAAACGCTGCTGGGCGTTTTGTTCAGCGCACTCTGGGTGATTACAACAGACCAGACCAGTTTTACGCCAACAGAGCTGCAATCCGCCCTCTTGCATTCCAGAGAAACGATTTTCAGCTGAAGCCTGCCTACTACCAGCTTGTGGGTCAGCATCCTTTTCATGGCCTTCCACATGAGCATCCCATGGACCACATAGAGAAGTTTGAGGATTTGGCAACCAGCATTAAAGCTAATGGAGTCAGTAATGATTTTCTGTTCTGCAAGCTGTTCCCTTACTCTCTTGGTGGAGATGCAGCTTACTGGCTGAAACAGATGGAGCCTGGATCGCTGACTACTTGGGAGGACACCAAGAACACCTTCCTCAACAATTTCTTTGATGATGCAAGGTCTGAAGAGCTCAGAAAAAAATCGCCTCCTTCTCTCAAGGACCAGTTGAAGCTTTCAAGACTGCTTGGTTGAGGTTCAGATCATATCAGAGGGACTGTCCACATCATGGTTTCAATCAGGTACAACTGCTTGGCATTTTCTTCAGGGGCGTTGATTGGAGGTACCAGATGGGTCTAAATGCTGCTAGCAATGGGAACTTCAACAGCAGGATTCCAGCAGATGCAATCACATTGATTGAGAACTTGGCATCTAGCAATAGTACCAAGAATGCAGACTTAGAGAGGCAGAAGAGAGCTGGAAACATGGATGACAATCAGATTGCTGAGGTGAAGGCTAAGTTGGACTCTGTACACAACCTTCTGGTGGGTAAGAAATCAGTCCAAATTGCTGCTGAAGTGGAGCAATTCAAACCAGCTGAGGAAGAAGCTGTTAACTTCATCAATGGAGCTGGTTTTCAAGGTCAAAGGTTTGGCAATCAGCAAGGATTGTGTTCCTCTTACCATAAGCCTTTTCAGAGCAACAATTTCACTAGGAACTATGGTTCCTCTTCTTATCAATCACCACCTGCACCATCAGCTGCAAGTAAGATGAAAGCTATGCTTGAACAGCTGCTAGAGGGTCAGCAGAAGATCACAGTGGTCTTTAATGAGAAGATTGATGCCTTGTACACTGATTTGAACGGGAAGTTTGAGTCTTTGAACAGCCATGTCAGAAATTTGGATTCTCAAGTTGCACAAAATGCTGAGTCTGTTAGGAGGCAAGAAGGATTCCTTCCTGGAAAGACTGTTACTAATCCAAAGCATTATGTCAATGCCATCACAGTGAGAAGTGTAAAAGAGGTGAACCCAGTGCTGCAGAGTTGTCTTACTGCAGAAACACCCGTGCAAAATTTGTGCGATTTTGGGTGTGCAGATCCCGTGTCGATCGACACTCAGGAGGGGTGTAGATCAACACCCGTGCAAATTTTTTCCACTTTGAATTCTGACAAAGAGTTATCGATCAGGGTCGACACGGATCGAGGCAAAAGGTCGACACAAGGTCCTGGTGTCGATCGACACCCTATTCGAAGCCTGCAAAAACTGGGCAGTGACGTGCAAAAATTGGGCAACGTTCTGGAAACCAAAACTCAACCTGAATCTATCATAGAACGTGTCTACACTCCTAAGGTTCCATATCCCCTTCCACCAAAGCATCTAAGGAAGCCTATTAGTGATGAAAAGCTAGCTGATTTTAACAAGAGGGTGAAAAAGATTTCCAACCCCATCTCATTTGCAGAAGCTTGGGAGAGATATCATTTGGGTAATTTCTTTATGCACTACAGAGAAAGTCTTGAAGAGATTTAAGAACTCGTTAACAAAGCCAGAACTACACCACTCCCAATGATGCATCTGCTTAAGGTTGAAGATCCTCGGATATTTGTTATTCCATGCTCCATTGGAGGAGTTGAGTTTGAATATTCTTTCTGTGATTCTGGTTCTAGTGTGAATCTCATGTCAAAGAATATTGCAGAGAAGTTAGGAATTGCTGATATGAATCCTTCTCAGATGACTCTTGCTTTTGCCAACTCTTCCACCACAACTCCATATGGTACAATTCTAAACTTACTTATTCAAGTAGGAGATTGTCTAGTACCTACTGATTTTCAGGCTGTGGAGGTGGACAATGATTCTGATATGCCCTTGATTCTTGGAAGACCATTTATGGCTACAGTTGGTGCAGTTGTAGACTTGCCTAATAAGAGAATCTCCTTCTCTAACATTGCTAAAAAAGTCTTCTACAAGGCCATCCCTCCTAGTGGAACCACCAAACATGTTTTATGCATTACTGTGAGCACTAGAGAGAAGCTCGAAGTTGCTTCTAAGGAAAAATCTTGTGATAAGAAGGAAGCTGATGAAGTCAAAGGTGATAATCCTAATATGACAACAAGGGAAGCTAGTAAAAGGGTGAAAGTGACTGAGACAGTGCATAGCAAAATGATCAAAGAAGATCCTCAAGTGACTTTGATACCTCAAAGCTGTGATGGCAACACAATTGAGTATAAGGTGAAATGCAAAGGAACTTCAAGGCCTTTCTCAAGGTTTAGAGCAGTTCTTACATCTGAGATGAAGGAGAAAGGACAAGGTGCTGTGAAAGGATTTCTGAGCAGAAATTTGAAGCTGAAAGTATCTGAATGTGGAGTTTGTTTTGCAACAAGTTTTCATGATCAGCCTACTAAATTCCAGCATCCAAGTCAAGCTAATGACTGAAAACAAGCGCTTAGTGGGAGGCAACCCACTAGTAAGTGTATATATTTCGTTTTTTATTTTGTTTTCTAACCTTCAGTTTTGGTTTTAAGTGTTTCAGGATTAAAAAAAATAAAAAAAATTGACTTGAGACGGACTGATATCGACCGAGGTCGACACCTTGGTTGACAGTAAACAGTGTCGATCGACACCCACCTACTGGTGTCGATCGATACCTTGACGGGACTGCAATTCCAAAAGTTCAATCATCCATAACTTTTACGTTTTTTGACCGTTTTGAGTGATTCAAAAGCCTAAACTGGTTGGATTTTTGTGCTCTTTCACATTCTATGACTCATTCATCCAACCTGCAAGGTATGTTTCACGAAAACCTCTGTTCACTGAGTTTGGATTCTTCTTTTCACCTACTTCAGGCTTGATAACACTGGGGACAGTGTTGTTTAAGTCTGGGGGAGGTAGTTGCTGACGTTGTGTTTGTTTTTGAGAGTCAGTTTTGAGTTAGTCCAAAATTTGTTTTATTGAGTCAAAACTAGTTGGGAACTAGGATCTTTCTCTGGATTATTTGTGCTGATTGTTTCATCTGAGTGACCATTGCTGCATGATTAATACCAGTTTCTGACTAATGAAAAGTCCTTAGGCTGACCAGTTAACTAGAAACATCCATAGCTCTAGCAAGTCCACTTAACTTAAGCTTCAAAAAGACTACTTTTGTAAGTTTAATGTTCATAGAGCTTGATTCCTCATTCATACCTGATAAATTGCCTACAATGTTTGAAAAGTAATGGTACTCCTCTCCCTTGTTTAAATAAAAAAAAGGAATTAAATGTAATAAATTTGAAATTTTGATATGATTCTCTTTGGGTGAAGAGTAGGAAAATTTCCAATGATCCCAATATTTCATTTTAAAGAGATGATCACAGGTGGAAGTAAGGTTAGGATTATCCCGTGATACCATTATTTACCTACACCTGAATAATATAATGAAACATAAATAAAAAAATAAGTCTGGGAGAGAGAAAGAGTACCAAAAGTTGATAGATTGCAATGCATGTTTATTTAGGTATAGTATAAGAATGAATCTAGAAGGTTCTTGAACATTTAGACTGCTAATGAGGTTTAACAATGATAGTTATTGGACAATGCTGTGAATTTATGTGTTGAATCTGAGATGTTATGAATGTCTAAGGAGAAGTACATCGTGGTTCGACTTGGTTTAGGAAATACAATGTGTGGATTACAGGATGAACAGTCAAAGCAATGATCCATGAGAAGGTGAATTCCCGCATTTTCAAACCTCGACTCTGTATTTAGTTTTCTGTTTGCTTGAGGGGAAGCTAAAGCTAAGTCTGGGGGAGTTGATATATCATGGTTTTTATGGGGTTTTGACCATGATATAAGTCCTGTTTATAGAGTCTTTTTGGTATTTTTCGAGTCTTTTTGAGTCTTCACAGGTTTGGATATGTTTGGAGCTTATTTGGAGATATCAAGTCGTGCAAAAATTGTACACTCTCGAGCAGAAATTGTGCAGTGCGCGTGCAAATCCCGTGTCGATCGACACCAAAAGTACACAAATCTTGCCCGAGTTTTTAAAGATTTCTGAAGACTTACAAGTTCGCCCAGAAGTTTTATATGTTTGCAGTTTCGCCCCAAATCGTGTTTCGGGTCTATAAAAGGATTTTTATGGTCATTGTTTAGACCTAAGCTTTATTTTACAGAGAGATTTAGAGAGAGGTTTTTAGAGAGTTTTTGGAGAGATAAATCATTATCCTTTAGAGAAGATTTTGAACTCCATTATTTCTTTTATTGATTTCTTTTATGCTTTCTATTCAAATTATGATTTCTGTTTCATTGATCATGTATGAGTAGTTTGGTTGTTAGGTTTAGGGTTTTTCAAATGTGATGATGAATTGCTAGGTTGAATTGAATTGTTAGGGAAAAATCATTAGAGTTCTTAATCTGGATTTGTGTTTATTGTTTATTCTAGCTTCGCGACCTAGAATCTAATCTTAGGTTGATTAATAGGTGCAGAAGTATTGTTAATCACCAGAACTAATCTTAGATGAGCAAAATTCCTATCTGCAAAGGAATTTGGTTTAGGATTTTGTGAAAAAATGAACCTGATTTTAATGCTTGTTTGAATTGATAGGATTTGCAAAGGAATTTGGGATTCTAGGATTTAGACATAGATAATCTCTGCAGCGGAAGTTGATTGATTTTATACTAGTGTTTCAAGTTCAAGAACAGTGCTTAATAAACTCCTAACATTCTGTCTAGATTTGCAATTCGGATTCACCTACGAATTTCCCAATGGCCTAGCGTTTCTCTCCTTGATTTAAAACCTCCTCACAATCGATTTGCTGCTTTCTTTTTATTACTTGCATTACATCCATTTAGTTTTCTTAGCTTGATTTGAACCTGAAATTTAATGTGCAACAATCTAAGTCCTTGTGGATTCGATCCCTAAGTACTACAATGATATCTTAATTTGAAAGAGTAGCTTTAAGGGTTAATTTGAGCATATCACCTATAGTTGCCATAATTGTTGTATCCTCCCTGATTTCTCGCATACTTCATCTCTTCCACTTGCATCTCTTCCTCAATTGGAATCTCAATCATATCACCAACAAACTTTATCTCCTTATGCTGCACTTGAAGCAGCTTATCTAGCCTAGAGTTCAGCTCCTTCAACTCTCCTCTTATGGACTCTAACTCCTTTGTAGTCTCTTCACCTCTAGGAGTCCTGTCATAATCCTCATTGTAGTTGCCATGACTTTGAGCCAAGTTCTCAACCAGCTCAAGACCTTCATCCACATCTTTAGACAAGAAGTTCCCATTACTAGCTGTGTCAAGGAACATCCTGATTTTAGGGAGGGCGCCTCTATAGAGTGCAGACAACAGGGATTCATTTGAGAAGCCATGATGTGGACATTGAAGAGTGTATCCCTTGAACCTCTCCCATGCTTCTCCAAAGGACTCATTGCTTCTTTGTGAAAAGCCTGAATTCTCATTTCTGATCCTTGCTGTTCTAGAGATGCTAAAGAACTTAGCCAGAAATGCTTTCTTACACTGATCCTAGCTGGTGATGCTCCCTTGAGGCAAGTTCTTCTCCCATTGGTGGGCTTTGTCTCCCAAAAAGAATGGGTAAAGCCTTAACTTGAAGCCATCTTCACTAACTCCATTGATCTTTGTGAGGAAACACAATCCATCAAAGTTTTACAGATGATCTAAGGGATCCTCCAATGGCAGTCTATAAATTTGCTGTCTTGAACCATTGAGATAAGGCCAGACCTGATCTCAAAGTTATTATTGTAGACAGGAGGAGGAAGGATACCATTCCTGTTTTTATATGAATTGGGAGCATCTCCTACGCCTATAGATCTCATAGGGCATGGAGTATGAGCTTGACCTCTTTGTCCCTGTTCTCCTTGCACACCTTTCTGTCCTTGTTGGCCTTGCACTCCTGCAGCTCCTTGAGCTCCTTGAGGACCTTGATGTCTAATATCATCAACACCTTGATCCATGTTGAGCTGATGGAACCTTTGAAGCCTTTCTCTTTCTCTTTTTGCTCTTAAGCCTCTCTCAATTTGCAGGATGTTATCTTGGTAGTCTAGCAAATTTTGATTTCCTCTAGACCTTAGGTTCATAAACCTACAAGAGAGAGAACAAGTGGGCAAATTAGTAGCCAATTAGAGAATAACAGGTTAATCTTGAGAAATCTACAAATCCTAATGCTTAGAACAAGCCCATATGGCAACGACGCCAAATTGATGTAAGGTTTTGACCTCTTTAAATTCCCAAATACACTCATGTCGTTGTAATATGTGAGGTATCAATCCAAATGGGCAATCTCAGACACTAGGAATGCAATAGTTACTTAAGTTAAACCAAATCAAAGATGATCGAATAATAAACTCTAGCAATCAAATTAATCAAGACTAAGCAAGGATAATTTTGAGATGTGTAAATCAATATATTAAAGTAGGACCTAAGATGGGGTTATTGATATATAGGGGATTAGAACAGACTAGTGATGCTTTGCAAATCATCAAACAATACTATCTCCTAGGCATAGAATTCACAGCTATAACTAGTCCAATCTCTTGAATACTAATCACTTTGCTAAATACTTACTCAAAAACTAACTCTCATTAGTGAACAAATGATTAACAAGCATTAAAAGCAGAAATCCAATTCTATAATGCCAAAATGTTCCCTAGATATCAAATCTCTTAGGCTAGGATGAGAATCAGCATTTCATCAAAACTTACTAGGCATAAGAGAAAGCACAGATACTAAGCAAGCTTGGCCAAAACTAACCTAGTGTTAAGCACATCTAATAGAGAGGAAACAATCATATTAAGCACAAGACATCACTAATCTAATCCTAAAACCTCTCTAATTTATCCCATCTTAAACCCTAAAGAGGACTACTCACTAGCCATAGTCAAAACCATAAATTCCAAAGAGAAAGAATGATTAAGCATGGTTAGAAAGCAGATTAAACAAGAATATATTAAGGAAAGTACAGAAATTCACTAAATCAAACAAAGTTCTTACAAATATTACTCAATAAGAGAAAGGTTTTTGTTAGAAAATAAAGAGTGAACAGATTGCTTAAACATTTTAGGACTTCAATTAATTATAGTGAGGCTTGAAAACCCCTAATAAACCAGGAGAAAACCGTGTTTTAGCTGGTTTTCCTGACCCATATCGGTTATTCTGGTCGATACACACATCGATATTGGCTCTCCTTGTGGGTGTATCATCTTAGTCTTGATCGATACAGTGGTCGATACGTCAGACTTCTGGGGATGTATCGGCTTGACCCTGCTCGGTATGGATGTCGATATGATCACCTTCAATTAAGGCAGATTGGGCACTCCTAAGCTAATATGCTGCTCGATATTGTCCTGTCTCATGTGTATCGGCTTCGGTACCCAGTACACTGCTTGATAATAGCTCTTCTTGATATATCGAACTCCTCTCAGGTCGATCTGCTCCTCTTTACGCCTTTGTCTCCTCTATATCGATACGAGGTGGTCGATATTCAGTCTGGTGCATGCCATATCGGTCAAGACACCTCGATATCCAGCTCGATATTGGGCCATCCGCCCTTGTTCTCCTTCTTGCTCCACTCATAGCTAACATCCATTGCACCACTTGGCCTCCAAACACTCCTCATGTACCTTATACAACTCCAAATTCAAATAAAATGCAATGCAACATCTAAAAGTACTCTAAATCCCAAATGTATGCAAATAGGACAAGAACGAGTAAACTATGCATGCTTAAGGACCAAAAACTAGTAATGAATGTATGCTAATATGGTATAAAGAATGGATATATCACACGAGTGCGGGTTGTGTGGGTCGAATGGGCCTTAAGGTCGTAGGCGACTATTTTTTGGCCTAATTTTAACAATTGTTTTTCGGCTCAGACTTCAAAACTAAATTTTTAATAGTTTTACCAAAAATTAAAGAATCAGTCTATCAGATTAAATTCAAATGATATGATTCAAATGAGTCATAATGTTTAATGAATTTTTGCTCATGATCTTTTCTTGAGTGCATTACGCCTTTGCCATTAGTTGAGACGATTCTCAACAGGCTCCCCTTGGCTATAAAAAAAAGTCTCCACTCGCATTCTAAAAACACAGTTTTCTAACAAACAAAAATATATCTCTCTCGTTCCAGCAAACCTCTTGTTCAAAGTAAGTCTCGAGAGTTTAAGTAGAATTTTTCAAGTTCGTAGATTCTTTTTTCGAGTGTTACAAAACAGTCTCCCATTGGTTGTATCCTGGGACTCTACATCGTACAGTACCGCCACACTACATGCTATTTTTTGAGTTAAGCAAAGAGAATCAAATTCTCGACGCCGATCATTGTTTATTTATAAATCATGTTTTCAATGGTCTCATTTCTACTTTTCCTCTTATACTATTATCATCTTTAATAGGTTTATACATTGCAATTCTTATTTTGGTTTTTGCGGTTCCTACAATCTTAACTCAAAAAATCCGTTTATAGCTTTTCGCTACAATCGGATAAAGTTGTATGGCGGTATTGTAAAAAAAGTTATTTATTATTTTTTTTCTCCAAAATCGTCTTATTTACGGATTTCTTAAATGATTTCTTAAACGGTTTTGGTTCTAAAGACGATAAACGGATTTGCGATTCGCCTATATAACATTTTTGCAAATCGTTTTCGAAACTATGCTATTTTTAGCAATTATGCAAAACGTTTAATTCTTCTAAACAATTCTAAAATGGTATTAAGGTTTCTGCAAACACTTTAAAAGCGAGTTTGCAAAACGCTTTAACCTATTTAAACTTTTCAGTGAACGGTTTAAAAGCGAGTTTACTAAACAAAACGATCTATATAAGATTTGCTAGAAATGATATATTGGTTTAAGTGTAAATCATTACTTGAAGTCTTCTTTAAATTATTGGTATACTGATTATCTTTTGCTTAATTGTGATCAGATGGCTACCAGTACCTCGAATGTGATCAATCAATAAAATCCTTTGGGCATTCCACCACAAGTGAATGAGTATGGACCAGTGGGTGCAGATGATGTCGATGAGACGGCACGCCTCATCTTGTTTGGTGATTGTCCTCCTATGGCTGTTGCAACTGGTTCTTTCCACCTAGTCATTCCGTCAATCCATGCTTCCGCGAGTCAAAGACTCATGATGGATTACTTTGATAGAAAAGGTTTCAAAACATGGAAATTGATGATGCACTTCTACTTGACGAATCTGAAGTTCAATAAGTTTCTCAAAGAGGTTCCACTGATCCTTCCAATTGGAAACACTGATGCCTACACTCTTGCAAGTGTTCAAGCATGGACCCATGGAGATTTCCTGTGTAGAGGGCGGATCTTAGGCCGCCTCAGTGACCAGTTGTATCTTGTCTATAGTAAGGAAATGTACTTCAAGTCCTACTGGAAAGCGCTTGAGAAGAAGTATAGATAAGAAGGTGCTGGTTGTCAGAAATATATGTTTGCAAAATTTCTCGACTTCAAAATAGTGGATTCCAAGCCAATCATGGATCACGTGGAGGCCCTCCAATTGATTTGCCATGACATAGCTGGTGAGGGAATGTCAATCTATGAGATTTTCACGGTGAACAGCCTCATTGAGAAGTTTTCTCCGGGTTGGGTGGATTTCAAGAACTACCTCAAGCACAGGAGGAAGATAATGTCTCTTGAAGATGTTGTCACTAGGCTGCAAATGGAAGACATAAACCGTAGGGAAAACTGTCTGCATTTCTAGGAGCATAATGTGAATGTGGCAACCCACAAGGGCAAAGGAAAGAGGAAGGATGTGGCAATGCCATCCCCTTTGAAATCGGCCTCTTCAACAAACTTTAAGAAGCATGGCAATGCTGAGATAAAGTTTAAAGGGAAATGCCACAAGTGTAACAAGATTGGTGATAAAAGTGATGTGTGTCGCAGCAAGCCCAAAGACAACAGGAGAGCTCAAGCCAACTTGACAGAAGAATATATGTGTGTTGTGGTCTCAAAAGGCAACATGGCTGAAGATAACCCGAAAGAGTGGTGGTACGACACTGGTGCCATAACCCACATTTATGCTGATA
The DNA here is from genome assembly GCA_911865555.2 of Thlaspi arvense. Lineage (NCBI taxonomy): Eukaryota > Viridiplantae > Streptophyta > Magnoliopsida > Brassicales > Brassicaceae > Thlaspi > Thlaspi arvense. The sequence goes on along the minus strand of OU466862.2, from coordinate 52,544,119 downwards.
GGGCAATGTTCAACACCTATCAGAAGAGCAAATCAACTGAGCAGTTGTTCATCGGAAACTTAGCATTCTCCAAAATCGTTGGTCGTGGAAAACTGCTGCTTAAGATGACCTCATGGAAGGAACTCACTCTTCAGAATGTGCAGCATGTGCCTGACATGAGGAAGAACCTGATTTCCAGCACTCTGATAAGCATGGCCGGATTTGCTGCTAACCTTGATTTAGACAAGCTTGTGCTGAAGAAATTTGGGGTGTTTATTGGCACGGTGTATGAGAAGAACGGACTGATCAAGATGTGTGTCAAGGCAGTCTTTCGTAACAACAAAGATACACTTGCTAATAATGTTGTTGCTAATAGTGCTGCTTTTGTTTCAAATGTTGTTGAATCTATTTCTATGATTTCTATCAATAAGAACACTCCAGTTGCTTATTTGCTTGAGTCATTTAATATTTGGCATGAGAGGTTAGGACATGTGAATTATAAATCAATAAAATGATTAATAAACTTGAACCTAATTCCAAAGTGCAAAACAAGCAAAGAAAAATGTGAAGTGTGCGTACAGGCCAAATTCACAAAAACCCCATCATCCCAAGTTGAAAGAACAACTGAACCTCTAGATCTAATACATATAGACTCATGTGATTATATGCACCAACTAGAGGCGGTAAAAATATTTGTAATGTTCATCGATGATCACACAAAATATTGATATGTATATCTGTTACGAGTAAGGATGAAACCTTGGAAACGTTTCAAGGAATATAAACGTGAAGTTGGAAATCAACTTAATAAAACTACTAAAATAGTCAGAAGTGGTAGAGGAGGCGAATATGAAGTACCATTTAATGCCTTTTGTCAAGAAAATGAGAAGCTTTGCTTACCAAAAATTATATCCTTAATAAGATACCACACAAAGTCACAGAAAAAAACTCCTTATGAACTTTGGGAAAGTACTCCACCATTGTATAAATACTTACGGTGAAGATTTCTTAATGGTCTTTCTTGCAGAAAATGAACCAAGAACTTTTGCTGAGGCCATGTCTACACCCGACGCACCTTCATGGAAGGAATCCGTTAATAGTGAGATCGACTCTATTATGAAAAATCATACATATGTGATAACCAATATACCACAAGGGTTTAAAGCACTGGGGTGCAAACGGATTTTAAAAACAAAGCTGAAAATCGATGGCTTCATAGAGAAATACAACGCTAGTCTTGCGGTACAAGGATTCCGGGAAAAAGAAGGCCTGAATTTCTTTGACACATATTCTCCAGTAATGAGAATAACCTCAATCCGACTGCTAGTAAACATCACAGCATTGAGAGACTTAGAAATCCATCAAATAGATAAAAACAGCATTTCTAAATGGTGATTTAGAAGAGGAAATTTATATGAAACAACCTGAGGGGCTTGTAGTTCCAGGTCAAAAATCATTGTGTGGACTTAAAAAAGCTCCAGAACAATAGCATGAAAAATTTGACAATGTAATGAGGTCAAATAGTTTCAGCATCAACGAATGTCATCAATGCATCTACATAAAATGTACGTCAGAAGGGTATATTTTATTATGCTTGTACGTTGATGACATGCTCATTCTTGGAAGCACGAAAGATCTTATCAATGAAACAAAGCAATTGCTAAGCAGTAAGTTTGATATGAAAGATATGGGACTCGCAAATGTAATTCTAGGGATTAAAATAACTAGAAATTCCGATGGAATCATCCTGTCTCAAGCTAACTATGCTGAAAAAATACTTGAGAGATTCAAAAATTACTCAAATGGAACAGCAAAAACTCGAGTAGATTCACAACTTCACTTAACAAAAAAACATGGGTGAAGCATTGTCACAACTGGAGTATGCAAGTGAGATCAGAAGTCTAATGTACCTAACAGATTGTACAAGACCCAATCTAGCGCATGCAGTAAACGTACTAAGTCACTACACAACCAATCTGGGACATAATCATTGGAAAGCTATAACTAGAGTATTAAATTACTTAACTTATACCAAAAATTATAGTCTTCACAATGGTGAAGAACCAGCCGTCTTAGAACGATATAGTGATGCAAACTGGTTATCTGATTCTAAGAACTCAAAATCCACGATTGTATATATTTTTACGCTTAGGGTGGAGCGGTGTCCTGGAATTCTTCCAAACATACTCTGCTAGCCAGATCTACCATGGAATCTGAGTTTATAGCGCTAGAAAAAGCCGCATAGGAACAGAATGGCTTCAAAATTTTCTGGAAGATATCCCGATGCAGTAGAAACCAGTGATAGTCAATCAGCTATAGCACGGGAACTGAATAATTTTTACAATGGTAAATCTCGTCACATTAGATGACGACATAAAACCATTAGACATTTGATCTCAAGTGGTGTAATAGATTATATCAAATCAGCAGAAAACCTAGCGGATCCATTTACTGAAGGCTTCTCAAGAGATCAAGTTGTAAAATCATCAAAAAGAATGGGTTTAAAGCTTATAAGATGAAGTTTGATGGAAACTCCACTTATGTGACTGGAGATCCCAATATATAAGTTCAAAGGAAAAACAAAATCAAACGGATTCTAACAAGAGCACTGTGAAACTTGTTCTCTACTCAGTTCCTAGGATGATAAACAATGCTATCTACTTGTACGTGATAAGGCTAAGAACTGGCTCTTTAATGATTCCATAAATTTGTAAGAGTGAAGTATAACAGGATACTTATGGATAAATTATTGGCAGATCACCTAGTGAGTGAGAAATGGGGCCGTTTCTAGGATAATGAAAGTAAGGCTATATTCTCTAAGTTCACTCATGAATAATCGGACATGTTCAAGACCAAACTGAACACAACAGAGAACTTAGTTCTACAAGAAATGAATTTGTATTATAGATGTTGTCTTGGTTTACATCAAAATCTGGGTGGTTAATGACATCATGTTCTCCTCCTGGCCGAGTAAACCCGACTGATATTAAAACTGAGTGGTTCAAAGCTGAGAAATGATACTTACTCAAACACATTGAATTTTCATTCAAACTCTCGAAAAGTCTGTCTGTGTAGTCATATGAGAAAGTCTAGTCAATCGAGTCACCATATGTTTACAGTCATTTCAATTTATGTGGGGGGGATTGTTGGATCCTATTTTACAAAGTCATTGGGCTTGGGAAAATTGGGCTGACGAGTGCAGAGGAATGGGCTGCGGCCCAAGTGAAATGAGAAGTGTAAGTGATCAAGAAAATTAAATTTGTCCCACATCAAATACATTGAGAAAAATCATCTAGTATATATATAGAATGGGTAATGCTGATGTTCAAACAGCTAACTAACTATGGCGTTGCCAAGCCAGGCCAGACACGGGCGCCGGTCATGTTGGTTGAATGGACCTTTATGCCGTGGGACTCTAAATAGTACAGTACCATCACACTACGGGAGATATTTTGAGTTAAGGAAAGAGAATCAAATTCTCGACTCTGATTATTGTTTATTTATAAATCATGTTTTTAAAGGTTTCACTTCTACTCTTTCTCTTGTATTATTATCGTCTTTAATCGGTTTATACGTCGCAATTCTTATTTTGGTTTTTGCGGTTACTACAATCTTAACTAAAAAAAATATGCTTATTGCCTACCGCTACAATCGGGTTAAGTGTTTTGCGGTATTCTAAAAAAAAAATCTAATTATTTTTTTTCTCTTATTTACGGATTTCTTAAACGATTTTTCAAACGGTTTTGGTTCTAAAGACGATAAACGGATTTGTGATTTGCCTCTATTGCGTTTCTGCGAATTGTTTTCGAAACTATGCTACTTGGTTTTGTGAATGCTTATACTTAGTGATTCTGCAAAACATTTAATTCTTCTAAACAATTTTTAGAACGGTATTAAGGTATCTGCAAACGCTTTAAAAGCGAGTTTGTAAAACGCTTTAACTTATTTAGACGTTTGATATCTCTTGCATTTACATCATTTAAGCTTGCATTTAGTTCATGTTTTGGTTTCTTTTTGCATGTTTTCCTTCTCTTTAGTCCCATTTTCCTTTCCTTTTAGCATTAGGTTGCATTTAGGTTGTAGTTTGCATTCTCTTTGCTTTAAGGATGTTTTTAGGTACCTAAGGAGCTATTTGGAGCAATGAAGAAGCATAGGAATGATTCAAGGAGTTGCCCAAGCTGAGGAGAAGCAAAAGGATCTAAGGAAGATGATTTGTGTGCAACATCGATCAAAGCACAAACCACATCGATCAAGGAGTGATCGATGTAAAGCATTCGAGAGTTGGGAGGTCCACATCGATCACTGACATCGATCAAGAGTGATCGATGTGAAGAGACAGGACACCTGCATCAATCACCAGCATCGACCAAGACTGATCGATGTAAACGGGCAAGAGCTACAAGACTTTCACATCGATCAAGCACATTGATCATCAGTTGATCGATGTCAAGCACCAGAAATCCACATCGATCATCCACCTCAATCACTTGTAATCAATGTGAGCCTAATCTGAACTTCTTTTATTTACATATTTGCCATTGCTTTAGGATTTTTATCATTTAGTATAAATAGGCTTGTACTAATGGCTTTTAGCCAAGTCTTGATCTTGCTTAGTTTCTTAAGTGTTCTTTCATCTTTGTAAGACAAGATCTTCTTTTTAATCTAAAGTTTTGTAATTGAATCTTTAAAGCGTCTCTAATCTCCCTCTTAATCATGTTTAACATCTTTTGATTTGGTGTTTTTCATGATGATGAGTGAGTAGTCTTTTTAGGGTTCTTAGATGTGGTAGATTAGGGGAATTTAGAGGCTTGACTAGGGTTTGTTAGTGTTTAATTAGGTTGATTCCTGTCTACTAATCTGTGTTTAGGCTAGATTTATCTTGATTACATGAATCTAGATTTAGGCTTCATCTTATGCGCACCAAGTGTTTGATGAAATGCTGACCTTGTTTGATGGAGGATTTACTGGTCTTAGCTCAAGAGATCGACTGTCTGAGAAGTATTTTGGCTTGAATAGAGTTGGTTCTGCATGCTTGTTGATTGTTTCAGCACTAATGAGAGTTAGTTCTTGTTAGGATGATTAGCAAAAGATTATTTGTCAAGAGATTGAACTTAACTTGCTTGATTGTGAACTCTACGTCTAGGAATTAGCATTGCTTGTGTTTGCATTGTCAATGTGATAGAACCCAAAATCTATCAAATGCAATTATAACAAGAAACAAGAGAAATAAAGAAATGAGGGGAGAAATAGAGGAATATGAGATGAGAAAAGAAAGAAAGGGGGAAGAAGATTTGGCTGATAAAGAGAAGCCACTCTCGTTGTTTGAATGATCAATAATCTGATATCGTTTCCAAAGAAAAAGCAACATACATATAGAAAACAAACGATAAAGACAATGGCATAAAACGTAAATAAGCAAGGGTAATATATTTGAGCTTCAATCTCCTTAGGCCCAAACCCAATATCGTATCAATGCTCCCTCGAAGATGAACTACCTTGTCCTCAAGGTAGAAATCCGCACTCGACCCGTTTTTCGTCTTGTCTAAATCTGAGCTGCGGTGGTCGGGTCCTTCTATCATATATTTAAAAGACCTTAGCCGCATAATCTCTCTTCTTTTCTTTGTACCCCTCCAAGTAGTAGCTCCCATCGATCCAACACACGTCCATAATATTCTCTGAGCAACATCAAGGACCTCAAAGAAAAAGATAAATAATTCTGGTGGTCTTGGTGAATGGAACCTCTCATACGTGAAGAGTGAAGGCAACTGATTTCCAGAATACTCCACTGTGAACTTGACCATCTTAGTCTCGATGAGTGGCTCTTCACTTCTTATGTTCATACCCACAAAACTTTGTACCAAGTATCTACGAGCATAAACGAACTTGTTGTGGTTGTAAGTGCCCTTGATCATCCCCATGATAGCATCCTCGGTCAGCAAGAACTCCAAAAGAGAACCACCATGACACTTTACCAGATTTAGTTTCACCGCTGTTGTTTCTCTTTGGTGTATGCCTCGAACAAAATCTGCACAACTCAAATTCAGCAGCAAGTGACCCTTTGAATATGAGTCCCATTTCCAACTCTCCTTAAACTTGCACTCAGACATACTTGTTCTTTCTCCAATAAGAGAAGATTTCTCGACTACCAAAATTGACATGCTCACATTCCCATTTTGTCCAAAACCGTGACACCACTCTTGTACTTTCGCTCTCATGATCAAGTTGAAACTCTCCTGCTGAAAAACTTCTCTAGCAAACATCCATACTTTCTCTTGTTTGTAAACATTATGTTGCAATTCCTTTTGAACCTGTCGAAATAATGTTCCACCAGGCTCCCATACCCTATTGGCCAGAGAGAGCTCAGAGACTAGTTTTCTTGTCAAGGTTTCCCTTAAACAAAAGTTCCACTTCTTCACACGTCTTGAGAGTCTGCCGTTGCTCTTTACTGCCTCACTAGACAATCCTTTTCTGACTGCATCTACTACCAATCCTATGTCCATGCCTTTACTCTCCCTTAAAAAATGCACCTTGTTCTCAATGTGTAATGACAAAAAGTTCAGGAACCGGAGTGGTATTACCATGACTTCAAAGTTCCGCAGATGATATGTCTCAAAGTGAGATCGAGTGCTAGATCGACTGATCCTGACTCGATCTTTGCTAGATCGAGTCAGTGAATCGAGAGGAGCCAGTCGATCTAGACGAGAACGAGTGATAAGATCGACATTGACGAAAAAGGATCGATCGATCCAAAATGGATCAACCGATCTAATTTCTCTCGGGAAAATCTGTTGGAAACAGATCGATCACTCGACTCGATCCATCACTCGATCTATGCCAAATCGACCCCTAAATCGAGGACATAGCTCGATCATGAGGACTTAGCCGTGGAGCCAACATCTCAATGATCGAGGGAGCCAATCGATCCAAGACTCGATTCGTCATGAATCGAGTCTCAAATCGAGTAACCCTCTCGATCTAAGCCACTATTGGCATGAGATCGAGTCCTAGATCGACCAAATGGACTCGATCGAACAAATGGAAGCCCTTACATCAGCTCCTATAGTTCAAGCACCAGACTGGTCTCTTCCCTTTGAGATCATGTGTGATGCTAGTGACTACGCCGTAGGAGCTGTTCTTGATCAGAAGAAAGACAAGAAGCTACACGTGATCTACTATGCTTCAAGAACCTTGGATGACACGCAAACAAGGTATACCACTACAGAGAAGGAGTTGCTTGCAGTAGTGTTCACCTTTGAGAAGTTCAGATCATATCTTGTTGGTTCCAAAGCTATTGTCTACACGGATCACGCTGCTTTGCGATACATCTATTCGAAGAAAGACACTAAGCCTCGGCTCTTGAGGTGGATTCTCTTGCTCCAGGAGTTTGACATGGAGATTAAAGACAAGAAGGGAATAGAAAACGGAGTCGCTGACCATCTCTCACCGCTAAGAATCAACGAGTCTCTTCCCTTAAATGACTCTCTTCCAGAAGAACAACTCATGGCGATCACCACGGCTGTTTGTGGAAAGCTAGAGGGGAGGTTTGAAGAGGTGTTAAGTTTCAAAGAGGAGGATCTCCCGTGGTATGCTGATATGGTGAACTATTTAGCATGTGGTGAGTCCAGTTCAGCATCAAAACATCTTGCAACATGCGAATCCTATCTTCTAATGGCACAATATATATGTTCATGTCTTAAAGCCTTATCAGCTCTAGCTAAATTGCTTGACCCCAGCGACTCTCTCTCAGCTTCCATAATCAATTGATCATCATAGTTACAAGGATCGAGCAGTTGTTGTAATCGAAAACCAAAACCCAAATTTTTACTTAACTCCGAAGTTAACCCCTGAATTTTCTGAAACCATATCCCACTTGGATCCAAAGCACAACCTTGACCACTTTCGCTGATTTTACTGATTCTTATGTGCTCACTGAAGTTCTTAACTTGCCTTGGATCCCATACATACCCCTCAAGATACACGGAAAATTTCTCATAGTAGTTTAACCTCTTTCCCAGGTCGCTATCCAAACCTTGTATAGACACAGAACATCTCAAGTGTGGAGAAATCCATTGGTTACTAACAACGCCATGAGTTATTTCTTGAAACTCATTCCCTAATAGTCTCTTTTCACCCCCACTGTTAACTCTCATTAACCACACAAGCTGGACTTGATCACAACGAATTCCTCCTGGATAAAAAGCTAGTGTAGTGCATGTGCATACTCCCAATGCTAGAGACATAGTTTCATCAACATTTCCATAAGTATCATACATCTCCTTCTCCTCTGAACCGTCTCGGTAAGCTCTGAAATTCTGATTGGTTTTTGATGTTTCTATTATCTTGTGGCTTCCCACAACAACCCAAACGACACAAACTCTAATGATAACTTAGGACATGTACTCGCTATTCTCACAGCAACAAGGCAACCACGTTTATACCCCAGATTCACTAGCCCATCAAAAATGTCACTTACCAGCAATTGAGACTTAAGCCTTACTTTCTGTTTCTGTGAGCTCAATCTCATTAACTCACAAAATATCTTCCCTCTTTGCTTCCACTGCTGAGTTTCTTTTGCAGGTTGAATGAGCATCTCAGGAGTTTGATGTAAAGACGTCTTATGAAGCTTCATAGTTAGCTCCAACATTTCACCATGAACATAATACCTCTCTAGCAACTCCCACAAATCTGATTTAGCGATACTTTCAGGTTCACATATATGATCAATCTTAATCATCTTGTGGCGAGTTGATCCTTCATGATCTTGGCTTATGTTTTTAAGGTTAACTCCACCAAAACTAAGCTTTGCACAACTCCACCCATCTTTTTCAAGCTTCTGTTCTTCACGTTCTCAAGCTTTAGTAGTCTTGGTGAATATGTTAATAGCCAGCGAACCTTTTTGAGCATCCACCATCACTCTCCTTTCTTTAAACTGAACAGTTAAACATTAAAATGGACTGAAGGGTGCTCTCTCTGTCTTGTGATTCTCTAAACAACCTCTAAAACCCGAGCAGTGAAACATTCCGTCGCACTTAAGAGCTTGCACCAAATTAGGATGTCGTGTGTACTTAGTTGATTTCTTTTTCCGAGCCCTGTGATGCCGTCGTTTGACCAGGATCATCATAACCCCCAGATTTTTCCTTACCCTCTTACAAGCCGAAAACTTATATCCAAGAGTAACTTCGCTCACCCTGTTCTGAATCAGTTCAGAATGAACTTGGGTCTGCTTGAGGAGTCTAAAATCATCAGCCTGCGAGCCCATTTCTGGATTTTTGATCAAAGAATCCACCATCAAAACTTCATGTTTTTGTCCTGCAACTTGTTCGACGAAATTTCCCTCTGGTTTTACTGAGATTTCCATCGGCTTGAGCCCTTCAGTGTGCTTCACAGGCTCTTTTTCTTTATCTAAAGCAACATGAACCTGCAAAACTTCTTTTCCGCTCTGATCTAACTTAGAGATAGGTGTTGTAGGAGTCTGAAAATGTACGCCTGAAAGGTAATAGCAGAAATCCACTGGAATCGCTTCTCTGTCTTTTCCATACCTTTGATTATGCATAAGCTGACACAGATAAACCTTAATCCAGAACAATTATCAGAAATCTGCTCTGATAAGGGAATCTTAGACTTGAGTTCCGGCGAGATCTCTCGAGGATCTGAAGCAATAGCAGCCACTGGTGTAGAAGCCATTGCAGCTCTCAGCAAAAGCACCAATTGATAGAACCCAAAATCTATCAAATACAATTGAAACAAGAAATAAGAGAATTAAAGAAATGAGAGGAGAAATAAAGGAATATAAGATGAGAAAAGAAAGAAAGGGGGAAGAAGATTTGGCTAATAAAGAGAAGCCACTCTCGTTGTTTGATTGATCAATAATCTGATATCGTTTCCAAAGACAAAGCAACATACATATAGAAAACAAACGATAAAGACAATGGCATAAAACATAAATAAGCAAGGGTAATATATTTGGGCTTCAATCTTCTTAGGCCCAAACCCAAGATTGTATCACAATGATGTTTGAAGCAGCCTTTTCTTGCCTTTGAATTCTCCAAAACCAATAACCACATCTAGGAGCTTGTTTTCTTTTATTGAATTTCGAATTTGCTTTAGTACTCTATTTTTATTGCTCTGTTTTGCTTTGAATCATTGCTAAGTTGTTTTCCTTTAGATTCTGCTTGGTTCTTGGTTCACTTAGGTTGATAGTTTAGTTGCAAAGCAACACTCTCTTCTTTGATTCACTTGACTTAAGGTTTTCAGCTCATAATCCTAGTGGCATCTAGCTTAACCTCATTGGATTGATAAAAAAACCTATGTTATACTACAACTGATTAGTACAAGCTGGGTGATTGAGAAAGAGACTCAAAACTCTTGTATGAATTTTGCCCTGTTGCCGTTGGGATTATTGTTTGGATCATTAGAATTTGTAAAATCTTTAAGATCATGTTTTATTTGTATTTGGTTACTAATAGTCTTTAACTCTCATTGCTGTTTTCAGGTATATAAACCTTAGATCAAGAGGCTCTAGCAACTTAGTGGACTTCATAGATAACATTATTTTTCTGGACAGAGGTCAAAGGGCAAGAAGACTAAGGGAAAGACAGCAACACTTGAGAGATTGGGGATGAACATCCAAGATCAAGGTGTGGATGATATGAGGTTTCAAAGACCTCAAGGAGCAGCTGGTGTTCAAGGCCAACAGAGCCAACAAGGAGTTCAAGGACTGCAAGGAGAGCAAGGTCCTAGAGGAGCAGCTCAAGCTCATAGATCTATCAGACCCATTGGAGCAGGAGATGCATCCAAGGCTTACAACAACAGAATAGGAATCTTACCTCCAGCTGTTCAGAACAATAACTTTGAGATAAAATCTGGTATGATCTCCATGGTCCAAGGAAGCAAGTTTTATGGCTTACCTTTAGAAGCCCCTTTGGATCAGTTGGATAACTTTGATAGGCTCTGTTCACTTACCAAGATCAATGGAGTCAGTGAAGATGGTTTCATGTTGAGCATGTTCCCATTCACTCTTGGAGACAAACCTCATAAATGGGAGAATAATTTACCTCAGGGGAGCATCACAAGTTGGGATGAGTGCAAGATAGCATTACTAGCAAAGTTCTTCTCTACTTCAAGGACAGCTAGAATCAGGAATGAAATATCTGGTTTTGCTCAAAGGAATAATGAGAGCTTTGGTGAAACATGGGAAAGATTTAAAGGGTACACACTTCACTGCCCACACCATGGGTTCTCACAAGCATCACTCCTCTCCACTCTCTACAGAGGCGCTCTCTCAAAGATCAGAATGCTCTTGGATACTGAATCTAATGGTAATTTCCTTTCCAAAGATGTTGATGAGGGAATGGAACTTGTGGAGAATCTAGCACAATCAGATGAGAATTATAATGAGGAGTTTGATAGAGCTCCTAGGAGTGCTAAGGATGAACTGAAGTCTAACAAGATAGAGATCAAGGCTCTGATATTACCATATATTTTGCATATTTTTCATGCATTTAGGATAGTTTTTCATGCATTCATCTTGCATTATAGGCTAGTTTGTTCCATTTGTTGCATTTTAGGTCCTAGGTCCCTTTGCATTCGCATTTTGCATGTTTTTGCACTTTTGCATCATTATCAGGTTGTTTGGAGCACTCTGGAGTTGTGGAGGTTATGTGGACGTGAGGAGGATCAGCTAGAAGCTTGTGGACACTTGGAGAACTCAGCCATGCATGCAAAGGACCCGAGATCGAGTAGCGGATCAAGCAAGGTAGGTTGATCTAGACAAGATCGACCACAAGATCGAGTGACCCAAGTCGATGCAAGTGGAAGGATCAAGACTATAATCGAGAGAGGTGATCGATCGGGAGTACGGACGTGAATGACGCCATGCAGAACGAGAGCTAGATCGAGACCACGACCCGATCACCCGAGGATCGACTACAGGATCGAAATGAGAGCTCGATCCCTCCCACCAGATCGACTTTAAGATCGAGCAGAACAAGGCGATCCATGAAGAAGATCGAGTGAGCTGATCGATCTCAAGGTCGATCTCTACGGCCTTAACCGTTTTTGGCATCTAGTGAGGGGACCATTTGGAGGTGTTTGGCCATTTTAGGAAGGAGGCGGCTACCACTTTTTCATACACGCTTTGTTTTTCACTTTTTCCTGTTCTTATCTTAGGCGATTCGCCATTGTTGAACGGGAAGCTTTTCTTTAGATTTTGAACTTGGATCTTTTTAATATTAAGCAGTTTTCTTTTAATCGCTCTTTAATCATGCTTAGTTGTTTGTTCATTGCTTTTCAATCGATTTCTATCATGAGTAGCGAGTAGTTCTTTCTGGGTTTTGGGGTTGAGGTGATTCAAGGGTCAAAAGGGGTTTAAGCTTTCTGTTTTCCTTGTTCTTCATCTATTTCTTTCTAGGATCTTGGGGTCGTAAGGCTTAGAGAGTCTTGGAAAAGATCTCTATGATTCCAGGGCTTTCTTACCTTGATAGGATTCAGAAATCCTTGAAAACCAAGTCCTAGAGACTAATCGACCCTCTCCCAAACGCCATGGATGTAGAGGAGGTTAGTTAGGCCATAGATTGAAATCTGTTTTTCTTGCTCTTTGATCTCTTTTTCCACCAAACTCCATGGGTTTGGAGAAGAGATTGAGGAAGTGAATCATACCACACGCCATGGATGGTTCTTGTTTTGTTTTCAAGGCTTAGGAAAAGCTCATCAATTAGTAGATCTAAATGTTTTCAAACCAAGGCTTGACCATTGAACACTCTTGAATATGACCCTCGACCCTGAACCCTCTTTTAGCATTTTTAAACCTCAAGTAATCATCTTTTAGTCATAAAGCTTGCATCTTGTTCATTAGAAGACGTTTACCTTTAAGTTGTTAGATCGGTCTGTTTTACTCGATTCAGTGCTCGATTTTTAGTTATTAGTAGATTTGCTCTTTTATTCCTCTGTTTTCTTCTAGTAGTAGTTAACCCTCTTCCAGGGATTTTAAAATAGTTTTGCATCTCATTTGGTCGTTGTATTTAGTTTTCATCGATTTTACCAATCATTTTCCCGATTTGCTTAGCCTTGCTCTACATTTGCATTCTTAGTGTTCTTCCTGCTTCCTAGGTTGGATTGATACCTCTTGCATACTATACTAAATCAATAGTTTTCTTGAGCTTTGATATTCCTTGCTTGTTGCAAAAAAACCTAGTTTCAGGCTCCACATGAGAAGATTGATCTGTTGCTAAGGGAAAGGAAGGAAGTTAGCTTTGTTGGTGACTTGGTTCAGATTGAAGATCAAGAGGCTTGCCAAGTTGAAGAGATGAACTATCTTGGGAATCAAGGAGGTTACAATGGCTATGGAACTACAGGAGTAATCCTAACCTCTCTTAAAGGAGTAATAATGTAGCCAACCCTCAAGATCAGGTCTACCCACCTCTACGACAACAGCAAGCTGGTCAAAGACCTTTTGTGCCTTACAACAACAACAATCAAGGCTTTCAACAAAGGAACAACAACTTCCAGCCTAGAGCGCCCTACAACCCTCCAGGATTGAATGCAAAAGCACCAGCTCAAGCCTCTTCCAGCACTCCAGACTGTGAGATCAAGAGTCTCATCCAACAGGTGGTTCAAAATCAGATCAACACTACCTTGGAGATGAAAAAAAATTTGCTGAAGTCCACAACAAGATAGAATCTATTCATGTGGAGTTGACAAACAATTTTGATAGTCTAGCTGCAAGAGTGAAGACTTTGGAGAACAACAAAGGAGCAGCTAGTGGACCACGTCCCCAAGGTAACCTTCCAGGAAAGTGTGAGATGTATCCCAAGGAGTATTGCCAAGCTGTTGATTTTAAACATGCTTTCACCACTATTGAGGAAGAAACTATTATAGATGAGTTCTTGCCAATGCTCAATGAGGACATTGATGAACAAAGTGAGGGGGAAGACCTTGTCCAAGTCTCTGATGCTAAGAAGGAAGTTCAAGCTAATGTGCTTCCCATTTACCAACCTGAAATTCCATTTCCAGGATGATTCAAAGAGCAGCTAGTCAAGAAGTATGTAACTCTTTATGCTGCTCATTTGGAAATGAGAGGTCTAGATGCTGAAAAGAGCTTGGGAAAGTGAGAGCTAAGGCTGAGGCATCATAGGTTAAGGAGCTGAACATCAAGAAGCTTGGAGATCCTGGTTGCTTTACTGAACTCAAAAGAAGAACCTTCAAGAGCTGTTTGTGTGACTTGGGTGCTAGCATAAATCTGTTGCCATCGGGTTCCAGCAAAGCAATGTGCCCTTAACCATTGCTGATGGGACAATGAAGATGCCATTAGGAGCCCTCAAGGACGTGCCTATGAAGATTAAGAATGCAATCATTCTAGGAAGACCATTCTTAGCTTCAGCTGGTGCTGCATTTGACGCCAAGGAATGCACAACAGAGCTTAGGCTCACCAAGGAGAAGGTCTTGAAGTTTGATAGCAAGGGTAACAAGCTGAAGCATGAACATGCTTTCTCCATGGAGCTGAAAAAGATGAAAGGAGTTGATAAGAACTGGAATGAGTTTCAAGGCTATACTGGAGAGAGCTTTGATGGCTGTTGCTTGTCAAGGTTGTTCCAAGACACTACTGAAGAGGAGGTCCTACAAGTGGTTAGTTCCAAGAAGATGAATGAAATTGTGCTGGTTACTGAAAAAGGAGAGGTGGTTTTGCAACCATTTAGCTCAAGGAATGATGAGGTCCACTACAAGATGAAGCAAGAGGGGAAGTCTAAGCCTTTTGCTATGTTCAAGATGAATGGAGTCACCACAAGGGTCAAGGGAAGCAAGACACCACCAAGGAGTTCCAAGACACCACCAAGGAGTTCCAAGACTCCTTCTCCTTACCTCCACTAAAGAGGTAATCAAATTCAAGCTTAGTGACTTTAAACAAGCACACTTGAGAGGTAGTCCCATGGTATCCTTGTATATATTTATGCTTTTAGTTTATGTTTTATGCATTTTGAGTGTTCTTAGAAGCAGGAGTTTGGTTAAGGGGAGGAGAAGATGTTTGGGGAACAAAAGAAGGTGCATTCTGGTTAACATCGATCATGCCAGATCGATGTTGGGTACATCGGTCATGAACATCGATCAACAATGCTCGATGTTGTGGAACCAGAAATGCATCGTGCAACTACATCGATCACTTGTGATCGATGTGGGAAAAGAAGTGTCTCGGGTAGACCTCATCGATCAGGAGTGATCGATGTAATCAACCCGAGAGTTAGGCATACAACATCGGTCAGCAACATCGATCATCCATATCGACCAGAAGTGATCGATGTGGCCAGCGAGATTCCTTGTCTTCCCTCATCCCACAATTCCTCCAACCACAACTAAGGAACCACATCCTTTCCATTCTAAATACAATTGCATTTTTTTAGTTTATGTGATATATTTCTGTTGCTTCTCTCTCTCACTCTTTCATTACACAAAGGATTGTGTAATTTAAGTGTGGGGGAGAGATTTGGGGTTTGACATTGTTTATTCTTTTCTTAGTTTTTCTTTTCTTTCATCTTTCAGTCTCATGCATCTCATGCATACATGTAAGTGCATAGAAAAACACAAAAAAAAATCAAAAAATTTGAAAGATTTTGTATGTTTTGCAAACCAAAAAGAGAGTATATAGTTGCATTTCATTTGTTTAAGATTGAGTCTAGTGTTTGCATATAGGTTGCATTGCATTTTCATAGGGCACAATGATGAATTTTTCTTGTAAGTGGTTAATTGTTTGATGCATCATAAGAAAATTAGAAGTTAAGGCTGTATCATGCTTGAATTGCTAAATTTGATTCTCTCATCTCATACTCAAAACCATTTTTTCATTAAAAATCAACTCTATCTATTTGAACCTTAATCTGATTTTTAATTATCATGTTTGTGCATTGAAAAGTGAATTCATGGCTACCATATACATATTTGGATCATCTTTTTTCTTAATGCCACTCTTGTTATCCAAGTAGCTGATCCTCATACTTATAGAACAGTTAATCCACACCCTTGACTAAACCTCCTTTGTGAGCCTAAACACCATTTGTGAGAGTTGTGAGGCCTTGAATTCATAATTTTTGAATTCTATCTTGGCAAAAAATGTTAGGATGAAGGCTTGCAAGGAGAACCTCTCTTGTAGATATCAGCTTGCATTTTGAGCTTGATTCTAGGTTAGGAGTTTGGGATAAAAGGGAAGTGTTAAGTGGTTTGAACTTCATGTTTATATCTTTTTAAGAAGAAGAAGAAGTATGGGATGGTAGTATGGGGAAGTTGAGTTAAAATTGTTGTTAAGTAAAGAGAAGAAAAGCTCTAAGTGTTTAAAGTAAGGAGGCGCCAAAAACAGCAAGGCTTTGAAAGGTCATTCAAAAGAAGAAATCAGACCCAAGGCAATCCACCAAAGGTAAAAAATGGCGCCTAATCAACAAAAGAAGAGCATATCCCAACAAAAAGGATCAACCACACAAGCAAGAAGAAGAAGTTTCCCCACACATGAAGAAGAAGAAGATCAAGTTCTTTGGAAAAGGGTAGACTTAGGGGTTCACTTTGGGTTTAGAAGTCTTTAGGATTCATCTATGGGTTAAGGGTAGAAGAGAGCTTTGACTTGCATGCCTAAGTGTTCTTTTACCTTTAGCATTTTGCCTAAGATAGGATTATTTTCATTGAGTGATCCCTTGAGTTTACTAGCCCTTACTTAAATGATATCATTTTCATCTCATGACCATACCCTAAGAACAAATATTTTCACTTGATCTGCACAAACTTGATTCATGGTTACAAGCTTAATGAATGTTAAAGAGTTGATTGATTTGGCATTTGTCTAGGTTGAGATTTGAGATCATTTTGAAACATGATGAGCATGGTTAAGTTCTTTAAAGTATGAGTGATTGTGTTATGCATCCTACACTTAGGCACTTAGACATTGACTTCACTTATTTTCCTTAGCATTTTTGGATTTGAGTGCCCACCTTTAAACCTCATCCTCCATCTGTCTTAGTTTGATTGCTTGAGGACAAGCAAAAGGCAAGTGTAGAGGTGTTGATATCTCTTGCATTTACATCATTTAGGCTTGGCATAAGTTCATGTTTTGGTTTCCTTTTGCATGTTTTCCTTCTCTTTAGTCTCAATTTCCTTTTCTTTTAGACTTAGGTTGCATTTAGCTTGTAGTTTTCATTCTCTTTGCATTAAGGATGTTTTTAGGTACCTAAGGAGCTATTTGGAGCAAGGAGGAAGCATGTGAATGATTCAAGGAGTTGCCCAAGCTGAGGAGAAGCAAAAGGAGCTAAGGAAGATGATTTCTATGCAAAATCGATCAAAGCACAAACCATATCGATCACGGAAAAGCAGCCGAAAGTTGGGAGATCCACATCGATCACTCACATCGATCAAGAGTGATCGATGTGAAGAGACAGGACACCAGCATCGACCAAGACTGATCAATGTAAACAGGCAGGAGCTACAAGACTTTCACATCGATCAAGCACATCGATCATCAGTTGATCGATGTCAAGCACCAGAAATCCACATCGATGTGAGCCTAATCCGAACTTCTTTTATTTATAAATTTGCCATTGCTTTAGGATTTTTGTCATTTAGTATAAATAGGCTTAGACTATTTATTTTTAGCCAAGTCTTGATCGTGCTTAGTTTCTTAAGTGTTCTTTCATCTTTGTAAGACAAGATCTTCTTTTTAATCTAATTTTTTGTATTTGCATCTTTAAATCTTCTCTAATCTCCCTCTTAATCATGTTTAACATCATTTCCCCTTATGATGAGTGAGTAGTCTTTTTAGGGTTCTTAGATGTGGTAGATTAAGGGAATTTAGAGGCTTGATTAGGATTTATTAGTGTTAATTAGGTTGATTCCTCTCTATTAATCTGTGTTTAGGCTAGATTTATCTTGATCACATGAATCTAGATTTAGGCTTCATCTTATGCCCACCAAGTGTGTGATGAAATGCTGACCTTATTTGGTAGAGGATTTACTGGTCTTAGCTCAAGAGATTGACTGTCTGAGAAGTATTTTGGCTTGAATAGAGTTTACTCTGCATGCTTGTTGATTGTTTAAGCACTAATGAGAGTTAGTTCTTGTTAGGATGATTAGCAAAGGATTATTTGTCAAGAGATTGAACTTAACTTGCTTGATTGTGAACCCTATGCCTAGGAATTAGCATTGCTTTCTTGTTTGCATTGTCAATGATGTTTGAAGCAGCCTTGTCTTGCCTTTAAATTCCCCAAAATCAATAACCACATCTAGGAGCTTGTTTTCTCTGATTGAATTTTGAATTTGCTTTAGTACTCTGTTTTTATTACTCTGTTTTGCTTTGAATCATTGCTAAGTTGTTCTCTATTAGATTCTGCTTGGTTCTTGGTTAACTTAGGTTTATAGTTTAGTTGCTAAGCAACACTCTCTTCTTTGATTCACTTGACTTAAGGTTTTCTGCTCATAATTCTAGCTGCATCTAGCTTAACCCCATTGGATTGATAAAAACCCTATGCTATACTACAACTGATTAATATAAGCTGGGTGATTGAGAAAGAGACTCAAAACTCTTCTATTAACGTTTCAGTGAACGCTTTAAAAGCGAGTTAACTAAACAAAGCAATCTAGATAAGATTTGCTAGAAATAATATATTGGTTTAAGTGTAAATCATTACTTGAACTCTTGTTATAACTTATTTTTCTTCTGAGGGAAATTACTATGCATAAGTCGTCAATTTCTATGGGAGCCACGCATTGTTTGCTGAAAACTTTTGTCCTTGTGGAACTGGAAAGCAGGATTGGGGTTCTGTAATAGTTTGCATATTTTGCATCACTATAAACATCATATTTAGTAATTTTTGCATCATTTCATCCATATAAGTAGTGCAAGAGTAATAATATCCCTTGTATTTACACTATTTAGGGCTGCATTTAGTACATGTTTTGGTCCTCTTTTGCATATTTTCCCTTAGCTTTTGTCCCATTTTCTTCTCCTTTTAGACTTAGGTTGCATTAGGAGTATAGATTGCATTTTCCTTGCATATTGGATGTTTTTAGGTGCTTTTGGAGCTTGGAGGAGCTTTGGGAATGATCCAGGAGGCTAGCTGGACAAAAGGGAGCAAGAAAGATCAAAGCAGAAGATCTCTGCAGAAGTTTTCGGTCAGAGCCTGGAATTTTCGGTCTCTGGTGACCGAAATGGAGCAGTATTGATCACCAGTATCGGTCTGATGTGGTCGACACAAACACACTATACTAATTTCGGTCGTGTGTGTCGATCACTGATGACCGATACAGGTAAATTTCGGTCACTGGAAGTCGACACAACTGACCGATACTGACCCAGCCCGAACCTGTTTTTAATTACACTTTTGCCACCTTTCTAGGGTTTTCTCCCTTAGGCTATAAATAGCCCCTTTTTCTATATTTTCGAGAGGTCATGTCAAAATACTGTTCTTAAGCTATTTCTTTAAGTTTGTAAGACAATTTCTTTGCTTTGTTTAATACAATCAAGTATTTGCTTTAATCTTTCTTTAATCTTTTTTTAATCATGATTAGCATCTTCTCCCTTTGTGATTTGATGTTAAACATGATTATGAGTGAGTAGTTACCTTAGGGTTTCTAGATGTGGTAGATTAGGGGAATCTATGACTTGATTAAGGCTTGTTATGTGCTTCTGTTTATGGGTTTCTCTCTAGTAATATGTTATTCATGCTAGATTAGTCTTGATCAAACTGGTCTAGGTTGTTAGCTTTCTCTTATGCCCACCAAGTGTTTGATGAAATGCTGAACCTGATTATTAGAGGATTTGCTGGCCTTGGCTCAAGAGATTGACAGTTTGAGAAGCATTTTGACTTGAATAGAGTTGATTAGTCTTGCTTGCTTGATGTTTTAGCACTAATGAGAGTTAGTTCTTGTTAAGATGTTTAGCAAAGGGTTATTTGCCAAGAGATTGGATCTAACTAGCTTAGTTGTGAACTCTATGTCTAGGAACCACCATTGCTTGCTTACTTGCTTGATCAATGTAGTTTGAAACAGCCTTATTCAATGCCTGAAATTCCCTAAAGTCAATAACCACATCTAAGAACTTGTTTTTCTCTAATTTGAATTTCGGATTTGCTCTGTTTCACTCTGTTTTTCTTGCTTAGAATTGCTTAGTTTGCTTTTGCTTTCACCTTGTTGCTGCTTGTTTCACTTAGGTTGTTAGAACTGTTGCTTAGGCAACAAAACCCCTTTCCTGGCTTGCTTGACTTAGAGATTCCACTCTCAACTCTTCTGTCTTTCAACTCTTCCCATTTGGATTGATACAACCCTATGCTATACTGCAACTGACTAGTACAAGCTAGGACAATTGTCCTACAAGGGGTAAAACCTTTGTATCAATTTGGCGCCATTGCCATTTGGAAAACAGTTTGAATCATTAGAGTTTGTAGAATCTTTAAGATCAAGCTTTTAGTTTTATTTGGTTACTCACTCCTTTTCAAGCATTTTCATTTCAGGTACATCTCTACAAGTGGAGAAGATGCTCTGTTTTGAAACACCAAGGTGCAACAACTTCTACCAAGAGCCTCTGCCTATGAACAACTTTGCAGACTCCCACAATACCCACCCACAGTTTGAGCCAACGCCTGCTATCCCCCAAGCTCAACTCATTGATTCTACTTCTACTGTAGCTGATATCAAGAGTTTGATCACTGAGTTCATCAACTTACAACTCCTTGCAAAATTGAAGATGAATCAGGGATTTGCTGAGTTGCTCACCAAATTAGACTCTGTTCATGCTGAGCTAAACACCACGTCTGATGATTTGCATTCAGGGATAGCAACCTTAGACACCACCCATGAGTACTGCCAAGCTGTTGAATCTACAGTTACCTTTACTCCTATTGAAGAAGAAGCCATCATTGACGACTTCCTCTCCTTAATCAATGAGGACATTGACACCCTGAATGGGGGACGGGAGCCTATTGAAACTTATGCAACTAAGGGGAACTTTCTTAATGAAGGCACCAACAAGGAAGAAGATCAATGGTGGGCACCACTTGAGATTATTGATGCCACTGGGGAAGACCCTGTTGAAACCCCTGACGCTAAGAGTGTAGCTCAAACTGTCTACAACCTCCAGGAATTCTGCCATCTACTTACTGAAGAGGCAGAGGAAGCAGAAGAGGAATTCACTGATGAAGATGCTTCATTGGAAGAGCTAGGCATCATGATCGAAGAAATGCTGATGCACATAGACAGGATGAGGGTTGAGTATGGAGGAGAATCCAGAAGAAGAAACATCAGTGATGAAGAAGCTCAGGAAGTTGTAGGGACATTCCTCCGTGGCTTTGATGAACACTTGAACAGAGAAGAAGAACAGGAACGAGCAGCACTGGAAGCTGCTCAGAAAGAGGGGGCTGAGGAAAACCCAACCGCTACAGAAGAGACCCCCACACCAGAACAACCTGATGCTGAAGAAGAGGAACTAGAGACACACCATGCCTTGATGGTTCTGTCTCACAACACTCCTCAGGAATCTAAGGAACTTTACCATAATCAAGTGGGTGATTCTTCAAGCACTATTGCAAAGGGTAAAGAACTCTCAGCTCCAGTCTGTAAACCACCATTCTCCTACCCTACAATGCTCTTCACCAAAGCTAGAATGGAGATGTACACAAAGTTCAAACAAGACATAGAAGATGCTGGTATACAACTCCCACATGGCACCACTCTGATGGAGGTGAAACATCAAATCAGGTTCCTAAAAGAAGTTTTTGACAAGCTGGAAGTGGTGGAACCAATCCTTGAGAATTTGGGGGCTGACATGAAAAGAAGCAAGATGATGAAGTCATCGCCAAAACTTCCAAACCCAGGAAAATTCCTCATCACTTGTGAGCTGGACATGCTTGACAATGTAAAAGGTCTATGTGATTCAGGATCAACTGTCAATGTTATGTCCCTCCACCTTAGCCAAACTCTGGGGATCAAGAAACTGCTGCCGTCCAGGGGTTCCCTCACCTTTGTGAACAACACTTCCACAAAGCCGTTGGGCATAGTGAAAGACTACCCTTTGAAGATTGGAGAATGCCTGGTTCCAACAGACTTTATGGTCATGGAGAAAACATACTCCAGAGAAGTGCCTCTCCTCCTAGGCACTCCATTCTTGGCAACAGCAGGAGCTCAGTTAGAATTCAAAAGAGGTTCTGTAATCTTGAAGAATGTTGATGAATTCAGAGTCTACAAAATTGACTCTCCTTCTCTCACCTTCTGTGGAGTACTTGAGCAAGAGGGTGAACAATGGAATCTCCCAGATAACCTAGATGATGTGTGGCGCTTCACTATGGATATGTTTTCGGCTGATACTTCCCCTACTGAGCAAGGACAGACACTGAATGCTGACTTGAAGCTTGAAGCTGGTTTGAAGGGCAATGAGAACTTAACCACCAAGGCTATGAAGCCTCCAGTCGAACCAAGTGCCAGACAGGTCAGGCATGGGATGTCAACCAGGGACAAACAGAACCAGCCTTTAGCAGGAAAATGGGTATGGAAGAAGAAGGAGGTAGGAGCTCCAGCTCCACCAACTTCTCCTCACCTCAACTAAAGAAGTAACCAAAGTCAAGCTTAGTGACTTTAAACAAGGACACTTAGGAGGTAATCCCATGTTATCCTTTTGTATATATTATGCTTTCTAGATTATCTTTTATGCTTTGTTTTAGTGTATAGAAACAGGATTCTGAACTGGGGTTTGAGAAAGTCTGAAGGGGGAAAATAACAGGTGTATTCTGGCTGGTATCGGTCATTTGTATTGGTCATGACAGACCGATACACATATTTTCGGTCAGTAATATCGACCATGACTGACCGATATCAGTAGAGCCAGTCTACACCAGTTAACATATCAGTCACTTGTGATCGATATGGAAAGAAGTTTGAAGGTGGGAAAGTTTTTTGGTCATTCATATCGACCACACTTGGTCGACGTAAACATACCGTATGATTTTTGGTTTATCGTGTCGACCACTGTTGATCGATACAATTCTTGAAATCATATCGGTCACCAATATCGATCACTCAAGATCGACACAATCATACCGGAGGTATTTCGGTAAAGTGTGTCGACCACTGATGACCGATACAAATCCCAGGAAGCACGTCAGTCTCCAGTATCGATCACTCATGACCGAAAATGCAATTTCGGTCAGTAATATCTGTCATGAGTGACCGAAACTCCATCCGAGGTAAGTGTATCAACTTCCAGAAAATTTTCTCTCCTTTGGTTTGGCGTCAATGGAGTTTAAATTTTTAATTGGGATTCCTTCTGACCTCTTTCTTGGCTTCTGAACACCTTTTGTTTTTGTCCCCCACACTTTTGATTCTTATGTTCCCTCACGAACCTTTGATTCCTTTGGTTTCTCCTCCTTTCTCTCTATTTAAGCAACAATCTTCTTTCACTTCTCTTCACACTTAAACTCACTCTTCTTCTCACCTAAGGCTCGAAATTACTAGTTCTTCTTCTCTTTTATTGCTTGCTTTAAGTGTTCAAAAGCTCAACAAAAGGTTTGCTTCCTAAACTATCTCTCTTTGCTCTTACTCTTTGCTTATGTTAAAAATCGCTTAGTAAGAAGTTTTTAAGAGCAAGTAGTGTTTAGTTTTAAATGTTGTGTTTGCATTTTGGATTTTTGTTAAAATATCAAGCTAGACTGTTAAAGTTATGCTTAATTGTTTATTCATCTCATAGCTTGTTTAATTTCATCCATTTTGCAAGATCATCATCTCTTTGCCTAGAAACCGCTTTGCTAGGATGTCATGCATAACTGCTTATCTTCTGTTCATCCTAGCTTATTTAGTTGTCAGCTTTTGATCTCTTTTTGCTTTAAAGAATTTTAAGCTTGTTGTTAGGACTTGTTAGACTTCTCTTAGCTTAAGGAGCTTTTTATTTAAAAGCTTTCAGCTATTTGGTTCTTCAACTTTTGTTCTTTCACTTACATTGTTTTCAAGCTTTACTTTTGAAGGTACAATGGGAAGAACAAAAGTAGCTGCTGGGAAAAAGGGAAAAGCACCTCAAGAAGCAAACACATCACCACCAGCAAGGCAAGAAAAAGGAAAGGGAAAAGCTGATGAGCAATCCTCCAAAGCCGCTGGGAAGAGACCGGTTGGGAATGAGGGAGAAGATCAACAAAACAAGGGCAGTGCTGTTAAAGAACTCATGAAGGCTTTCAACCAGTGCACTTTCAAGCCAACAAGATATCCATGCACTTCCACAATGAAGGCGCTTGGACTCTATACTGACTGCAAAGCCACGTTTGAGCGCATGGGTCTTGGAGCCTTCATGGGGATGCCACTCCCATCTTACCAACAGCTCACTTACCAATTCCTCTCCACACTCAAAGTGGTTTGGTATGAAGACAGTGAGCTCCCTAATGGCGATGGATGGATCTCTTTTAGGGTTGGCAAGGAAGAGTTCTCCTCAACATTCACAGAGATCACCAAGGATCTAGAGCTGAAGTCCCACCACACCAAGCTGAGCAGGTTCGAAATCCCAAGTAGGCAGCACACCAGGCTGTGGGGTCTCATTGGAGTTGGGCAATACACTCCTGGAAGATCAAGGAACCAGCACCTAAGGCATCCAGCCGTGAGATATGTCCACAAAGCACTTGCGAATACACTCTTTGCAAGGAAGGAGACGACATATCTCACAGGAAGGGAGACAGATCTGATATACCAAGGACTGTATGAGGTGTTGGGAAGCGATGAGTATGGGGAAACTCTCAGAGCACCCAGAAGCAACCCCTGCTATGTGGCTATGTTGATGGAGCAGCTTCTATCCTACCAGAGCTGGGTTTTGAGTAAGACAAAGAAGGAGAAGAGCCCTCAAATGCACGTTGGGGGAGTTGTGACAGCAATTCTACAAGCTAGTGGAGTAGACCTTGACAAACATGAAGGTGATGCACTTGAGCCACTATGGATTGACATTGATTACCTCAAGAGAAGCCACTACCTTGAAAGAACCATTGGTAGAAAGCATGTGTACAACTTCATCACAAGCTTTGACACACCAGCAAAAGTCCTCCTCACTAATCAAAAGCTTACATCCTTCTTCAGAAACGGAAACATCAGCTTCAACCCAAGCACTGAGGAGCTCTACACAGGCGGCCCTGTTCCTGGAGAGGAAGAAGAAGACAGTGATGCAGAGGAGGAGCACACTGAAGAGATCAGAGAAGAAGAAGAAGAAGATCAAGGGAATGCTAATGCTGGCGCTGATTTTCAAGGAAGAACCCATGAAGAAGATGAGCTTGGAGAAGAGGAAGTGTTGAACTACAGCTCAAGGCAGTTCCTCTTCCAACCTTATGCAGCACCCAACCAAGGAAGCTCTTTGAGAGCAGCTCATGAGCACATCAGCACACTCCAGAAGTGGTGCAAGTGACAGGATAAAGCCATCAAAGGGCTTATGAAAATGATGAAAGGGAAGTTCAAGAAGAACAAGGCTACATCAGCAAGAACTTCCCACCACAGCCACACCCATGAGCTCAACTCTCAACAAGAAGAGCAACTTCAGCCAACTGAAGAGGAGGAAGCTATATGGAACCCCCATGGAAGACATTCATTTCATACACAACCAAGAGACCAGTAGGGTACATGGGAACAACCAAGGGCTTCATCTTATGAGCCAAGAGTCCATGTTCCATCAGCTTGGGAGGCGCCAAACCCCAACTCCTCTGAAGTTCAGGAAACATGGCAATGGGGCTCACAAGGAACTTCTTCACAGGCTGAGCAACTTTGGTCAAGCTGGGTTCCACCACCTCAAGCAGCTCAGCATTCCACTATTGTTTATGAAAGAAGGAAGAGGAGAGCTAGCAAGTCTCCTCAAACCTCAGGATCATCCCACCACTCCTGCCACTAAACCGAGTACAACATCCTTTTCATTGTTATATACCATTGCATCTTTTCATTTTTGTAATATATTTTGTTGCTTCTCTCTTCTATTGCTTTCATTACACAAGGGCCTGTGTAATTTAAGTGTGGGGGAGAGATTTGGGGTTTGACTTTGTTTTCTGTTTTCTTAGTTTTTCGTTTTCTTGTCACTTTGAGTCTCATGCATATCATGCATACATGTAAGGCATAGAAAAACACAAAAAAATTGAAAAAATTTGAAAATCTTTTGCATTTTTTGCAAACCAAAAAGAAAGCATGTAGTTGCATTTCATTCTTTTAAGATTGAGTCTAGTGTTGACATATAGGTTGCATTGCATTTGCATAGGGCATTATGATAAATTTTCCTTGTAAAGTGCCTAGTGTTTAGAGATGATTTCGGTTTTCAAATGCTTAGTTGTTTGATGCATCATATGATTGCTAGAAGTTAAGGCTGAACCATGCTTAGATTGCTAGATTTAGTCTTCTCATTTCATTCTGAAAGCATTTGTTCTCTGAAAATCAACTCTATCAACTTGAACTTTAATTTGGACTTTCAATTATCATGTCTTATGCATTGAAAAGTGAATTCATGGCTACCATATACATATTTGGATCATCTTTCTCCTTTCTACCACTCTTGTTTATCCAAATAGTTGATCCCCATACTTATGGGACAAACCAAAACCTCCTTTTGAGCCTAAACACTATTGTGAGAGCTGTGAGGCCTTTGCATTGCATTTTTGATTTTGTCATGGCAAAAAGTGTTAGGAATAAGGTTGGCAATGATTAGCTCTCTTGTAGATATCAGCTTGCATCTTGAGCTTGATTCTAGGATAGGAGTTTTTGGGGTTTGAAAGGGTAGAGTTAGGTGGTTTGAGCTTAATGTTTTTTTATCTAAAAAAAGAAAAGGGAAAGATTTGAAATGGTAGATAAAGGGGAAACAGTTTAGTATTGTGGTTAAGCAAAGGGAAGAAAAGCTCTAAGTTCAAAAGGAAGAATTAGCGCCAACAACAAAGCTCAGAGAGGGTCCAGAGAAGAAAAATCAGACCAGGAGCAATCCATCAAAGGTGATGAAGGTGCCATTACAATAAAGAAGAGCAAGTCCCAACCAAGAAGAAGCAACCACTCAAGCAGAATGAAGAAGGTTTCCCCAGCCATTAATAAGAAGAAAGATAAGGGTAAAGTTTAGGAAAGGGTAGACTTAGAGGGTTCACTTTTGGGTTTAGAAATGTTTAGGACTCATCTTTGGGAAGTAAGGGTAGAAGAAGGCTTTGAATTGCATGCATAAGTGTGCTTTTACCTTTAGCATTTTGCCTAAGATGAAGTCATTTCATTGAGTGATCCTTTATGTCTTTAACCCTGTGCTTAAATGAGATCATTCTTGTCTCATAACCTTACCCCTTTTCAACCAAATGTCTTCACTTGATTTGCATAAGCATGATTCATGTTCTGAACTTAATTGAATGTTAAAGAGTTGATTGATTTGAGCATTTGCCTAAGTTGAGATTTGAGATAATTTTGAAACATGATGAGCATGGTTAGGTTCTTTTAAGTATAGCTGATTGTGTTTGCATCCTACAACTAGGCACTTGAGCATTAAAACCATCTCTTTACCTTTGCACTTTTGGAATCTGAATGCTCACTTTCAAACCTCACTCTCCCATTTGTTCTTACTTGCTTGAGGACAAGCAAAAGGCAAGTGTAGGGGTGTTGATATCCCTTGTATTTACACCATTTAGGGCTGCATTTAGTACATTTTTTTATCCTCTTTTGCATATTTTCCCTTAGTTTTTGTCCCATTTTCTTCTCCTTTTAGACTTAGGTTGCATTAGGAGTATAGATTGCATTTTCCTTGCATATTGGATGTTTTTAGGTGCTTTTGGAGCTTGGAGGAGCTTTGGGAATGATCCAGGAGGCTAGCTGGACAAAAGGGAGTAAGAAGGATCAAAGCAAAAGATCTCTGCAGAAGTTTTTGGTAAGAGCCTGGAATTTTCGGTCTCTGGTGACCGAAATGGAGCAGTATCGATCACCAGTATCGGTCTGATGTGATCGACACAAACACACCGTACTAATTTCGGTCGTGTGTGTCGATCACTGATGACCGATACAGGTAAATTTCGGTCACTGGAGGTCGACACAACTGACCGATACTGACCCAGCCCGAACCTGTTTTTAATTACACTTTTGCCACCTTTCTAGGGTTTTCTCCCTTAGGCTATAAATAGCCCCTTTTTCTATATTTTCGAGAGGTCATGTCAAAATACTGTTCTTAAGCTATTTCTTTATGTTTGTAAGACAATTTCTTTGCTTTGTTTAATACAATCAAGTATTTGCTTTAATCTTTCTTTAATCTTTTTTTTAATCATGATTAGCATCTTCTCCCTTTGTGATTTGATGTTAAACATGATTATGAGTGAGTAGTTACCTTAGGGTTTATAGATGTGGTAGATTAGGGGAATCTATGGCTTGATTAAGGCTTGTTATGTGCTTCTGTTTATGGGTTTCTCTCTATTAATATGTTATTCATGCTAGATTAGTCTTGATCAAACTGGTCTAGGTTGTTAGCTTTCTCTTATGCCCACCAAGTGTTTGATGAAATGCTGAACCTGATTATTAGAGGATTTGCTGGCCTTGGCTCAAGAGATTGACTGTTTGAGAAGCATTTTGACTTGAATAGAGTTGATTAGTCTTGCTTGCTTGATGTTTTAGCACTAATGAGAGTTAGTTCTTGTTAAGATGTTTAGCAAAGGGTTATTTGCCAAGAGATTGGATCTAACTAGCTTAGTTGTGAACTCTATGTCTAGGAACCACCATTGCTTGCTTACTTGCTTGATCAATGTAGTTTGAAACAGCCTTATTCAATGTCTGAAATTCCCCAAAGTCAATAACCACATCTAAGAACTTGTTTTTCTATAATTTGAATTTCGGATTTGCTCTGTTTCACTCTGTTTTTCTTGCTTAGAATTGCTTAGTTTGCTTTTGCTTTCATCTTGTTGCTGCTTGTTTCACTTAGGTTGTTAGAACTGTTGCTTAGGCAACAAAACCCCTTTCCTGGCTTGCTTGACTTAGAGATTCCACTCTCAACTCTTCTGTCTTTCAACTCTTCCCATTTGGATTGATACAACCCTATGCTATACTGCAACTGACTAGTACAAGCTAGGGCAATTGTCCTACAAGGGGTAAAACCTTTGTATCAATTTGGCGCCATTGCCATTTGGAAAACAGTTTGAATCATTAGAGTTTGTAGAATCTTTAA
Organism: Thlaspi arvense; assembly: GCA_911865555.2. Lineage (NCBI taxonomy): Eukaryota > Viridiplantae > Streptophyta > Magnoliopsida > Brassicales > Brassicaceae > Thlaspi > Thlaspi arvense. The sequence goes on along the minus strand of OU466862.2, from coordinate 52,515,012 downwards.
GATCAAGCTTTTAGTTTTATTTGGTTACTCACTCCTTTTCAAGCATTTTCATTTCAGGTACATCTCTACAAGTGGAGAAGATGCTCTGTTTTGAAACACCAAGGTGCAACAACTTCTACCAAGAGCCTCTGCCTATGAACAACTTTGCAGACTCCCACAATACCCACCCACAGTTTGAGCCAACGCCTGCTATCCCCCAAGCTCAACTCATTGATTCTACTTCTACTGTAGCTGATATCAAGAGTTTGATCACTGAGTCCATCAACTTACAACTCCTTGCAAAATTGAAGATGAATCAGGGATTTGCTGAGTTGCTCACCAAATTAGACTCTGTTCATGCTGAGCTAAACACCACGTCTGAAGATTTGCATTCAGGGATAGCAACCTTAGACACCACCCATGAGTACTGCCAAGCTGTTGAATCTACAGTTACCTTTACTCCTATTGAAGAAGAAGCCATCATTTACGACTTCCTCTCCTTAATCAATGAGGACATTGACACCCTGAATGGGGGACGGGAGCCTATTGAAACTTATGCAACTAAGGGGAACTTTCTTAATGAAGGCACCAACAAGGAAGAAGATCAATGGTGGGCACCACTTGAGATTATTGATGCCACTGGGGAAGACCCTGTTGAAACCCCTGACGCTAAGAGTGTAGCTCAAACTGTCTACAACCTCCAGGAATTCTGCCATCTACTTACTGAAGAGGCAGAGGAAGCAGAAGAGGAATTTCGGTCGTGTGTGTCGATCACTGATGACCGATACAGGTAAATTTCGGTCACTGGAGGTCGACACAACTGACCGATACTGACCCAGCCCGAACTTGTTTTTAATTATACTTTTGCCACCTTTCTAGGGTTTTCTCCCTTAGGCTATAAATAGCCCCTTTTTCTATATTTTCGAGAGGTCATGTCAAAATACTGTTCTTAAGCTATTTCTTTAAGTTTGTAAGACAATTTCTTTATGCTTTGTTTAATACAATCAAGTATTTGCTTTAATCTTTCTCTAATCTTTCTTTTAATCATGATTAACATCTTCTCCCTTTGTGATTTGGTGTTAAACATGATTATGAGTGAGTAGTTACCTTAGGGTTTCTAGATGTGGTAGATTAGGGGAATCTATGGCTTGATTAAGGCTTGTTATGTGCTTCTGTTTATGGGTTCCTCTCTATTAATCTGTTATTCATGCTAGATTAGTCTTGATCAAACTGGTCTAGGTTGTTAGCTTTCTCTTATGCCCACCAAGTGTTTGATGAAATGCTGAACCTGTTTATTAGAAGATTTGCTGGCCTTGGCTCAAGAGATTGACTGTTTCAGGAGCATTTTAACTTGAATAGAGTTGATTAGTCTTGCTTGCTTGATGTTTTAGCACTAATGAGAGTTAGTTCTTGTTAAGATGTTTAGCAAAAGGTTATTTGCCAAGAGATTGGATCTAACTAGCTTAGTTGTGAACTCTATGTCTAGGAACCACCATTACTTGCTTACTTGCTTGATCAATGTAGTTTGAAACAGCCTTATTCAATGCCTGAAATTCCCCAAAGTCAATAACCACATCTAGGAACTTGTCTTTCTCTAATTTGAATTTCGGATTTGCTCTGTTTCACTCTGTTTTTCTTGCTTAGAATTGCTTAGTTTGCTTTTGCTTTCACCTTGTTGATGCTTGTTTCACTTAGGTTGTTAGAACTGTTGCTTAGGCAACAAAATCCCTTTCCTGGCTTGTTTGACTTAGAGATTCCACTCTCAACTCTTCTGTCTTTCAACTCTTCCCATTTGGATTGATACAACCCTATGCTATACTGCAACTGACTAGTACAAGCTAGGGCAATTGTCCTACAAGGGGTAAAACCCTTGTATCAAGTATCATTTTCGTTCATAAATGGACTAGTGTGTTTTACAACTTGGTATGCATAATTTGTTGCATTTGGAAGCTTTTTCAGATCCATATGAAGCTAAGGAAGTTGTTGGGAAGATGGTGCTTGAAGTGGAGATGGAGAGCCAAGCTGAAACAACATCAAGGAAAGACTCTGCCCCTGTACCGAGCAGGTGCATGGTGGAGAGCACACTGTTCTGCTCGATACTCCTCAATGACGATTGCACTGTGGAGGGAGAGCCATACATTGCGTGTCTTGCTCGATAGCGATCACACCGTGGAGAGACAGTCGTACACCGAGTACCCTGCTCGATATCCATAGACACAGGACATACCGAGAACGTACACCAACCAGGGAGGTTTTAGCGCCGAGGAACCTCCTTGATGGTGATTGCACTGTGTAGGGACAGACGTACACCGCATGCCATGCTCGATGGCGATCACACTGTGGAGGGATAGCTGTACACTGAGTATCCTGCTTTATATCCAGAGACACATGACATACAGAGTACGTACACCGACCAGGATCCATTAAATATCTGCCTGATGCTTTCTGAGTCAAGACACCAACCGGAGAGCCTACTCAGCCAAGCATCTGGCGCTGCATTTCCAAGCACATTGAGCAGCTACACCGTGGAGAGCACGTTTTATTCTGCTTGGTATAGCCTATCCGAGAGATGACTTTTTTATTGACTAGGTTCTATTTTAGTTGACCAAGACTATTTTGGAACTTTCCTATAAATATTCTTGGCTTAAAAAACCTCTCATTATCTAAGTTTTATCTTTTATCACATCAACCTCTCTTATTTTGTATTTCTCTTAAGAACAAGTTGTGATTTTCGATCATTTTAATAAAGTTTTTGTACTTGCCTTTAATAGTTTGCCACCTCTTAATCATCTTTAGCTATACTATTATGGTTCTAAGCATGGTTAGTGAGTAATTTTATTTGGTTTTAGGATGGGTAGAGTAGGATGGTTTGATGATTAATTTTTCATGTTTAGTGCTTAATTCTTCCATATCCATATTTGTTTGATTGCTCTTACTGCTTGATTGACTTTGGAAAAGTATTCTTGATCTTAGGGATTTTGATGCATTGAAAGTGTTTGTTGAAATTCCTGAACTAGTTGAACAAGTGATTTACAGGTTTAGCCTAACAGATTATTTGTCTAAGATATTTATTGACTTCATAGAACTGAAGTTGAATGCTTCTTAATTGTCTTTTCAATAATGGGAGTTAGACTTGATTAGGTGATTGACAAAAAGATTAGTATCATGAAAGTGAATTAATCTTGTTTAAAAGTTATATGCATAAATATTAGCATTGTTATGCTTGTTGTGTTTGTTATAAATATATTAGAGCAAGAGGGAGAGAAAGTGTCGTTTGTGGGTAAATTGACGCTTCTGCAAAAACTACTTTTATTTGACTGAATTGATTAAAATGGTTTTCAAAAGATGAAAGTATGTATTTTTATGATCTAAATTTCTTATTATTATTTAAAAAGATCAATCTATTAATTAGATTTATTTTAGAGAGTACAATAGAAATTTTATAAATTAATATTCGATAAATTAATAAACTCTATAAATTATTAAATTTCTTTAGTATCAAGTTGCGCGGATATAAAATATAATTTAAATTGATAAGATAATATTGTTTTCGGAAAATATATGTAAATATATGGTTCCATTAATATCATAAATTAATAACTATTATAAAATAGTCTTATAAAAGTATATACCTATGATAATTTACTAAAATATAATATGTAATTGTTTGTTTTCATTAAAACTGATATAATGTTATGGTTTATCTATAATTTAAAAGTAAAATATTTAAAAATGTTATTAAGTTTTTAAATAAATATTATTTTTAATTAATTATTAATAAATAATTTAATTAATACAAAACTGATAAATTAATAAAATATTAAAGTTTCAACAATAATAATTTATAGAATTTCTATTGTAATCATATTAATTTATTTAAAGCCGATAAACTCAAGCTTTTTGGTAATTTATTTAAGAGATTAATAATTTTAATTAACATGTTATGGTCTCTTACCAAAAAAAAAAGTAAGCAATAATGTCATATGCCATATGTTCTTATATAGTAAATTTGAATAGTAATAATATATATCATAATAATTTTAGAAATAACATATATTTTTAATAATATTTTTTGTATGTATTATTATGAATTATTAAAAGATATACAACTATTCATGAAGTATTATATATGTTTTCATAATTATTCTTGTGTATGCTATAATTACAACAATATGTGAATAAAATCATTATCACTTTTCTTTATTTGTTCTGATTAATTTTTGAGAAAAATAAAATATTATTTTTAATTATTCTATTGTACTTATATTCAAAAGAACAAAATAACAAATCTAAGAGAATATAAAGAATAAGATAACAAAGCTAAGCTTTTAGAGAAAAATCTCTTTAATTATTCCAAAATTTCAGTATATTTTTCATTAAGATCAGATGAGCTTTTAGAGTGTTTACAGGAGATCGATACAATCAAGTACAATTAAATGAAATTATTTATATTTAAACAAAAAGAAAAAATAAGTTAAATCAAATAAATGTCTTCTTAACACTAATTTTGCTTTGGACTTAAATGAGAATCCTTTGATTTTGTAAAATTATAAAGATCAAATTCTTATAATAATCCACACATGATATAAGACTCGGTATGGTTACTTATATGATGCGGAAGTGATGGAATGGTGGAGTCAATACGCTGGCTATGTCGCTCTCTCGTACGGACTGATGGGTGAATGGTGATAGAACAAGGCTTGATGAACAAGACTTGAGCCGAAATGGGATCTATCAAGTTTGATGAGGATATAGACTTCACCAATGTACCGAGAGAAGGAGAACTAGGAGAGATATCCATACCACCGGCCAATGACTCAACCATGACACGTTTCAAGACCAGGAGATTAATAGAAGGGTTTAATGAGGCTATACAAACGCTCTTGACCAACATGGATATGGAAAACATACTTAATCCCCAACCAAGCCCCATTGCACCCAAGATAGACATTGCTGAGGGCTTTGCTAAGATGAGACTTAAAGATGACCAAACCAATATAAAGCAAGGTACGCAAGTTTACTTAACAGGAAATGGAGATCAAAACAACAAGAATTTCACCAATGCTGTACCGGAGCCACGAGATATGCCAAGTACAAGTCAAGAAGCTGATAGAGCATCAATGGAGCAAGAAGACGTTTCAAGCCAAGACAATGAGGAAACATTACTAGAAACGTACCAGCTCGACTTCAGTGGACTTCAAGGGAATGAGGACTTCAAAGAACCAACAAAAACAAGGCCAATGCAAGACATAATCGCCAACCTCCCAAACAAGCCCCATGCGCATCAAAACCAGGTATTTTCAATTTATACAATCCTTGCAGGTAATGAGGCTTGTCCCACTGGTTCTTAAGCACAACAACATGCCAAAGGTGCATCAGTTTGAGCCACAAAGAAGTCAGCATAGTTTAGTTCTTTTTATTTCTTTTTAGTTAATGAACTTTCCTATTTTGATGTCTTTGCACCTTAAGCGTTTTGTAGCTTTTTTTTTCCCTTTGTGTTGTCGTTTTATGCTTTTATTTCAGCCCTTTCGGGTTAGCTGACGAACTTTTATAACAACCACTTGCCATTCCCAAACAGATGGCCAAACTGAAGTGGTAAACCGTACTCTTTCTTCGTTACTTAGAGTTACGCTTGGTAAAAATTAGAAAACAAGGCTTGATTGTTTACCATTCATTGAGTTTGCTTACAACCGAGCTGTGCATTCAGCTACTAAGATGTCCCCCTTTGAGGTTGACTATGGTTCTAATCCACTAACCCCTCTTGATCTTTCGCCTTTTCCCTAAGTTGAGCAAGTTAATCTAGATGGTCTCAGGAAAGGAGAATTCATTAAGAAGTTACACGAGAAAGTCAGGAAGAACATCTTGAAAAGGACAGAAGCTTACAAGAAGCATACTGACAAGAAGCGTAAAGCTATGACGTTTGAGCCAAGAAAGTGGGTCTGGCTACATATGAGACATGAAATATTCCCACAGAAAAGGAGTTCTAAGCGTGCACCAAGAGGAGATGGGCTATTCAAAGTCCTAGAGAAGATCAATGACAATGCTTACCGATTGGAGCTTCCAGGTGAGTTTAACATTTCACATAGTTTTAATGTTTCTGATCTATCTCCTTATGATGCAGATGAGTCAGTTTTAAGGACAAAACCTCTCCAAGGGGGAGGGAGTGATAAGTTAATAGACTTCACTAATGTACCAAGAGAAGGAGAACAAGGAGAGATGTTCATACCATCGGTCAATGACTCAACCATGACACCTTCCCAGATCAGGAGATTAAAAGAAGGGTTTAATGAGGCTATAAAAATGCTCTTGACCAACATGGACGTGGAAAACATATTCAATCTCCAACCAAGCCCCATTGCACCCGAGATAGACATTGCTGAGGGTTTTTCTAAGATGAGCCTCAAAGATTATAAAACCACTATCAAGCAAGGTATGGAAGATTACTTGACAGGAAATGGAGATCAGAACAACAAGAATCTCACCAATGCTGTACCGGAGCCACGAGATATGCCAAGTACAAGTTAAGAAGCCGATAGAGCATCAATGGAGCAAGAAGACATTTCAAGCCAAGACAATGAAGAAACACTACAAGAAACGTACCAGCTCGACTTCAATGAACTTCAAGGGATTGAGGAATTCAAAGAACCAACAAAAACAAGGCCAATGCAAGATATAATCGCCAACCTCCCAAACAAGCCCCATGCGTATCAAAACCAGGTATTTTCAATTTATACAATCCTTGCAGGTAATGAGGCTTGTCCCACTGGTTCTTAAGCACAACAGCATGCCAAAGGTGCATCAGTTCGATCCACAAAGAAGTCAGCATAGTTTAGTTTTTTTATTTCTTTTTAGTTAGTGAACTTTCCTATTTTGATGTCTTTGTACCTTAAGCGTTTTGTAGCTTTTCTTTTCCCTTTGTGTTGTCGTTTTATGCTTTTATTTCGGCCCTTTAAGGCTAGCTGACGAGCTCTTATAAAGCTCTTCTGCAGCATTATACTAATTTTTACCTTTGATTATCAATAAAGACCGAACTTTCTTCACAAAGCAAAGCCGCTGTTTTACCTTTGTTCTTGCTTGTGTTCTTGTGTGTGTGATATACTCAAGGCTCGAGTGTTTGCTGTATCAGAGAGATATTCATGCTCTCTGTGGTTCCCTCATTCCACTTCGCGTACCATTCACCAGATCCCTGAAGAGAGAGCGTTATAGCCAGCTTGATAGATCCCACCTCGGCTCATGGATTGTTTACAAGCCTTGTTCTACCATTTTCACCCATCAGTCAACACAAGAGCAATACAAGAGAGCGTCAAAGCCAGTGTGTAGACTCCATCAAATCACCTACTTTGTACCATGTAACACTCTCATACCGAGTATTATATCAAAGTTGGCTTTAACGCTCTCTCTTGAGGGATCAGTGAATGATGAACTAAGTGGATCGATGGCACCACAAAGACTATGAATGGCTCTCTGATACAGCAGGTACTCGGATCTTGGTTAATCTCACACGCAAGAACACAAGCAAAATACACAAAGGCAAGCGGCAGCTTGAACTTTGAAGAAAGTTCAGTCTTTATTAATAATCAACGGTAACCAAAGATACAACGCTGCAGGAGAGCTTTATAAACAGCTCGTCAGCTAGCGCTAGGGCCGAAAATTAAAGCAAAATGACATAGGAAACAAATACAAAGAAACAAGACACAGCAAAGACAAAAACTACAAAATATGGAAAGTTCACTTAACTACTTCAAATAAAAGAAATAAAACTAGGCCGATTTTCTTGATGCCTTTGGGGCTCGAACTGGTGGTGCTTGGACGTGTTGCTGTGCTTAAGAACCATTGGAAGAAGCGATATTACCTGTAAAAATTGTATAAATTGAAAATACCTGTTTTTGGTGCGTATGCATCTCGGTTGGCAAGTTGATGCGTATGTCCGGTCCTGTGCTTGTTTGGCCGAGTTTCTTGAAGCTCTTATCTTCTTGTTGTCCACCAAAGTCGAGTTGGTAAGTGTCTTCACAAGTTCCTTCACTATCTTGGCTTAAAACGTCTTCTTGGTCCATTAGTGTTCTCTCAGGTTCTTGACTTGAATTGGGTGTAACTTCGTGCACATGTACGGTATTGGAGAGATTCTTGTTGCTTTGAGCTCTATTTCCTGTCAAGTAAATGGACATGCCTTGATCTGTAGTTTGCTGATCTTCTTTGAAGCTCATCTTAGCAAAATCCTCGGCAATGTCTATTTGGGATACAATGGGGCTCGTTTGGGGGTTTAGCAAAGTTCCCATGTTCATGTTGATCAGGAGTGTTTCTATAGCTATGTTGAACCCTTCTCTCAGCCTTCGGGTCTTAGAACGTGTTATGGGTGAGTCGTTAACCGGTGGTATAGCCTTTTCTTCTAGTTCCTCTTCTCTCGGTAAGGTTGTAAGGTCTATGTCCTCATCTAACACATTGAAGACATTTGATTCACTGATTTTTAATATTTTGTCATTTTCTCCCTTTTCAAATAGTTTTATCCTGATTTTTTTTTTTAAATTAGAAAATTGTGTTTATGGTATTTTTATAGAAAAAATAAAATAAAAACTAAAAACAAATGGTAACCAAATTTTGTTATTTTTTTATATTAGAAATAATTCTGAATTTGACTTAAAAATGATTTTAGGTATTATTGTTTTTAATAAAATTATAAATCAAAAGAAACAGAAACATAAAACTATTTATGTGGTTTTTTTTAAGTTTATTAGAAAAAAACATAAACAATCAAAACCTTTATTTTTTAAAATGAAAATTTCGATGGCTTGAGTGGTATGATTGATGGAGCACAGCTTTAGCTACTAGTTTAATGACCTCATCAACATGTCACTTGTATAATCAACAAAAATGATGAGATGTCTAACACATGGAGAAGCACTTGTAAAATTATAATATCAATTAATTACTATGTTTATATCTACTTTTTATAAATATGTACATGATGAAAAGTATTATAATTTAATTATTTTAGGTTCATCAAATAAAAATTGGAAAAATTAGAAATAAATGACAATTATTTCTAATTTTGGTTTTTTTACATATTTTTATTTATATACATAATTATACATATATAATAAAATCTCTATAAATTAATAATATTATGACTTTCAAATTTAATTAATTTATAGAATTATTAATTAACTGATAAATTAATATTTTTTAATTTATATAGATACTCTCAACAATATAGAATTTATTCAAAAAATTTCATATCAATGAATGTGTAGAATAAGTCAAACAACATGTATCAACTTTAAACAATAATAAAATCATATTATACTATATTACATTATTTATATATATTTGAATATATTATTATTAATTTATCTATTTAGTGGCACAATACTCTACAAAGGAGTTCTAAAAAAAATTATTATCTTATCAAAATTGCTAATTTTTATATAGGCCCAACTCAAAATTAGTCAAATTTATTAATTTATCTAGTGTTAACTTATAGAGGTTATATTATATATATACACTACTCCAAATTAATATATATTTTATTTAATTTATTTTTCATAGAAAAGTTTAGGAAAATAATTTTTTTAAGGATAAATTTGTTTTTTGATTATTTCAAATATGTAACAAAAAATAATTAAACTGAATAAACTGTTTATAAATAGATTTCAGTTCTATTTTTGTTCACTTATTTTGATTTGATTTTGAAATGTTATATGTTTTGTTCTTAATGTTTATTAACTGAATAAACTGTTTATAAATAGATTTCAGTTCTATTTTTATTCACTTATTTTGATTTGATTTTAAACAGATTTGATTTTTTCTTAATGTGAGTTCAAATTCAATATATTATTAATTTTTAAAATATAATTTAGTTTAAATTCGAATCCGGTTACAGTTTCATCATAACCGACACTATCAACGGGAACAGTTAATAAGATTAAGTTTAGTAAGGGACGAACCATGGTTTTTAATTGGAGATTTTTATGAAATAATGGAAAACCACGAAAAACAAAGAGTAATCAGACCAGTATCAACATTCACAAGCTTTAATACTATGATTAGTAATTGTGGGTTGATGGATTTTCCAAATCGAGGGAATACTTCATCTTGGAAAGGGTGGCGCAGTTGGGGTAATGTACGGTGTCGCTTGGATAGAGCCTGGCAACAACGGATTAACATGATAATTTTCCTTTCTCATATGCGGAATATTTACGGATGATTGGATCGGATCATCAGCCGATGGTGGCAACAATAGAATCAAAGAAGATTAAAAGAAAGAACCCATTTCGATTTGACAAAAGATGGATTGCTCAGGAGGGTCTGATGGATGCAATATCACGGGGCTGGGATAATGATTCAGGGTTTCCGGATCGGTCTTTGGTGGATAAAATCGGAACTTGTAGACATGAAATCTCAAAATGGCCTCATGATAACCCTTCACATGGGAGAAACACGATTGAAAAACTGCAACGGAAACTTGAGGAGATACAGACAGATGACACATGGACACAAGAGGAACTTAACGATGTTACGAACAACCTTCGTAAGGCGTATCGCCATGAAGAACAGTTCTAGAAGCAGAAAAGTAGGAATCTATGGAACAAATATGGGGACCTTAACACAAAATTTTACCATGCTTCTACACAGCAGAGGTGGACGATTAATCGTATCGTGGGTTTACACAATAACCAGAATGTCTGGGTGGAGGGAGAGGATTAAGTGGAGAAGGTTGCGGTAGAGTACTTTGAGTATTTGTTCACAACTACAAGACCAACAGAATTTGAGAATGTGTTAGCAGTGATACAACCGGTTATATCACAGCGAGAAAATGAGGATTTAGTTCGACCAACAACGGAGGAGGAGGTTAAAAGAGCACTCTTTTTGATGCATCCTGGGAAAGCTCCGGGACCTGATCGAATGACGGCTTTATTCTTCCAAAAGACGTGGGAGATTATTAAGGGGAATGTGGTCTAAATGGTTAATAATTTTTTCACATCTGGTTTTTTTGATAAGCGATTAAATATAACGAATATTTGTCTCATACCAAACATGGAAAGACCCACTAAAATGATGGAGCTGAGACCTATTAGTTTATGTAATGTGGGTTATAAGATTATTTCTAAGATATTGTGTCAAAGGATGAGGTGTCTATTACCAAAATTGGTTTCAGAGACACAGTCTGCTTATGGTCGACTAATATCAGATGACATTCTGATAGCACAGAAGATGTTTCATGGGTTGCAAACGAACAGTGCTTGTAAACAGAAATTTATGGCAGTTAAGACGGATATGAGTAAAGCGTATGATCGGGTTGAGTGGTCTTTTATTGAACACCTTCTTCGGAAGATGGGCTTTGCACAACAATGGATAACTTGGATGATGTGGTGTATAGGTTCGGTTCAATATAAGGTCCTAATTAATGGTTCCCAACGGGGAAATATCAAGCCTCACAGGGGGTTGCGACAAGGTGACCCTTTGTCTCCGTATCATTTCATTTTATGTACAGAGGTACTAATTTCAAACCTAAAAAAAGCAGGAAAGGAAAAGAGAATTACAGGATTATGGATGTGCCGAGCAAGTCCAAGAGTCTCCCGTCTATTTTTTGTCGATGATAGTTTATTCTTTTGCAAAGCCAAGATGGAGGAAGCAACATGTCTTATGAGTCTTCTCAAACAATATGGACTAGTATCTGGACAACAAATTAACTTTGACAAATCATCTGTCCAATTTGGTCATATGGTGGACGATATGCAACGTGAAGTAGTACATAGAACATTAGGTATTAGATCAGTAGGAGGTATAGGTACGTATTTGGGAATACCGAAAAGTCTAGGAGGTGCTAAACCCAAAAAAAAAATCATTTTCTTATAGACCGTCAACAGAAACGGTTCAATGGGTGGACAGCTAGATTATTATCGAAAGGAGGAAAAGAGATTTTGATCAAACCAGTGGCGGCCGCATTCCCGACGTTTGCTATGTCATGTTTCAGATTACCAAGGACAATAACCTCAAAACTCACAAGTGCAGTGGCAAAATTCTGGTTGAGTGGTAATGGGCAATCTCGCGAGATGCATTGGATGGCTTGTAACAAATTATGCAAGCATAAAACAGGTGGTGGGTTAGGATTCCGGATTATAGAGGACTTTATTACGACTTTATTAGCCAAACAACTATGGAGACTTATTGATCATCCAGAATTGCTTTTTGCGAAAGTTCTTAAGGGTCGATACTTTAGGAATTGAACTCCTCTTGACCCAATACACTCATATGCCCCATCATATGGGTGGAGGAGCATTACATCAGCTAGATCTCTGGTGAACAAAGGACTAATCAAAAGAGTTAGATCTGGTAGTTCTATATCAGTATGGAATGATCCATGGATACCAACATCACCCCTGAGATCAGCCTTAGGTAAAGGATATAATTTCTAATCCAGATTTAACAGTTAATCAATTGATTAACTCCACAACATCATCATAGAATTTACCATTACTGGAACAGTTGTTTGAATCCCATGAGATATCACTGATTACTGGAATTCCAACAACTAGGGACAGCTGACCGGATAAATTAGGATGGAGTTTTACAAAGTTAGGACGATACACGGTTAAATCAGGATATCTAACGGATCAAGCTAGTATAAGACCGGGTACCCAGCTCCCTTCAGTATACGGACGCGACCTGAGCAGATTACAAGCACAGGCATGGCAGGCCCAATGCCCACAAAAAATGAAAATATTTCTTATGGTAGACGATATCCAGATGTTTGGCAGTAATGGACCGGTTACAAGGTCGTGGTATAAATTGTGCTTCACATGCAGTAGATGTGGAGCCGAAAGAGAAACAATTAATCACACTTTGTTTCGATGCCCTCCAGCTCTGCAAGTATGGGTTTTATCTCTAACCCCTACACCACAAGATGGTTTTCCGAATAAGGCCCTTTATACAAACATGGCACACCTATTTTGGCACCTTCCAAAACATGAGGACATGCGGATATAACCTTGGCTGTTATGGTATATATGGAAAGCAAGGAACGATAAGATCTTCTCAAATTCAGAAAAGGACCCGAGAGAGATCATACATATGGCATTAGCAGAGCCAAAAGCGTGGGAATTAGCACAGATAGACGATGTAGAAGGAATACCTACCCACCGAGGCACACCCATTCCTAAGGAGATGACTGGGTTGACATGTCACAGGGCTAGGATGGTATTGTCAGGAAACAGATATGACAACTAGATGGATGGGGGCGAAAAATGTTCGGAAGAGTATTTCTCCATTACATTCAGAACTAGAAGCAATGATATGGGCAATGCACTGTATGCTTGATATAGGAAATTTGAAGATGACTTTTGCAACATACTGCTCAGAACTAGTGCAGATGGTGTCTAATCCAGAGGAGTGACCAGCTTTCTCCATACATTTGGAGGAATATAAGAAGAGCAAAAGAGAGTTTGAAGACTTCAAGATTATTCAGATAGCACGTGAGCAGAACAAGAAGGCAGACAAGTTAGAACGTGGTGCTAGGGACTACCTTCATCTTCTACACTATGTTAACTCAGTCCCATCGGCTTGGATTACTGAGCCGTTCTAGGAATATGAGGCTGTAAAAAAAATCACACTAGTTAAGCTTTTCGACACAAAAGATCAATATGCAAAACATAGAAATATATCAAGAAAAAAAAACAACATAAAACCACAACTTTGGTTATGTTTCGGCATCAAGATTGCCGCAAACTTTTTTTAAACACAAACATAAATATAATGACTCATTCTTCAAGCAAACATAACGCAGCAGTTATGAATAAACTGGTGGAATTCAACAGCATCGGAGTAGTGTCTTAATTGCTCGCAAAGCTGCTCTTCCTTATCTGGAGAAGGGCGACATGTGTAAAGCACCACTCTCCTATTGGAAGGCGAAGGTCCAATCACTAAAAGCCTATCTCCAGTAGACTTAAACGCAACTCCACAACCAAAAGCGGCATTTGCGCACAACACCAAGTTTCTTCTATGCGTTTGCGTTTATATCATAAATACAAAGCTTGTTCAATGATATGTCCAACGAGTACAGATTGTTGTTGACCACAACAATGAAGGGCGGCGACTGGGAAGACGTGAATGTCATGTCTTCGAGTATGTTAGGTATCAGCTCCCAAGAATTTGTCACCTCATCGTAACTTTCTCCACAAGTTAGGTAGTCTTCATTCTCATCTCAGCCACCGAGCACGTAAAACTTGCCATGTAAGAAACATCCTGAGCTGAACTGCCTTCGCTTATGCATTCCATGAATCGCAGTCCACATTTTGGATTCAGAAAATTTAATTTTCAGCTGTGTTCAAAACCTCAGGCGTACCGTCTTCGTCTATATGAATTCCTCCCGCAAAATAAGCATTGGTTCCATGGCTGGCAGAACCATACATTACGCGCGGACTGATCATTGCAGAACCTTTGAACCACTTATGCTCCTCTAGCTCGTATCGCCATACCACAGTGTCCTCCATATCCTTCCCGATGACGATCAATTGCGTATCTGCACTAATCGTTTCCTTATCGCTATTGCATAAGCAATAGTCAGAAGGAACTTGTGGAAGTACGTGAAAACTCTCAAAATCCTTATCAAACATTGTCCAACGAGAAAGCCCGCGTTCTTTCCTAACCTTTAAAATCTTCAAACTGTTTAATAACTGCAAGAACTGTTTGTTGAGATACTGTAGCTTCATGTATTCGAAGCATGGAACACGTGCAAAGATCTCAACCTGAAGCTCTTCCAGAAGCTTAGGTAAAACATAATCTGCATCTTCAGCTTTTGAATCTGCCAAACTCTGAATTTTTTCAACGGTTTATCCTTCTTCTCCATCCGAATTGTAATAAAGTTCTGCATTTAGGTCAAGAATGCTAGGTTTAACTCCAGCAAACAGAAATTTCTTTGGCTCGGATTGGCTAAAACTTGTTCCAATTCTCGGAGTTTGATATTTTTTTACTGTCAACAAGATTTTTGGTTACTTTCTGTTGACATCTTTTCTCTGTAGCTTCCAAACAAAAATAATAATAATATAAATAGATCATCACTTAATTTAATTACACGTATTTAGTAAAACATTTTTATTACAGAAAATTACATTTTTAATCATTTAAAAAATCTCAGTTTTATTGTAAAGAAACAAGAAAAAAGATTAGAGTTTTGTTTGACCAAAAAAAAAGATTAAAGTTTCTTTTACACTGAAACATCAAACAAAATTAAATTACACTACGTAGACCACAATAATTTAGACAAACAAAAAACTTATTTAATTGGTGCATTAGAAAAAATTACGATGTATTTGAAAAAATGGTATATTATTATTCAAGAGATTATAAATTACTTGGAAGAAATTATATCACTTATCAAAACAATAGCAAAAACCATTATATATAAAAAAAAAAGATTTTATGACAAAAGGATATATTTTTAAAATAAATAAATTGAGAATACAACTTATCATTCTAATATTTCATATTTTTACAGGGTTAGTTCTTTCTTTTCACAAATTTTTTATTACTTCAATGCATTTGAAAATAATGAAAAGAATCAGTGTGTATTGCTTAACTGAAATTACAAGTTAGAAATTTATATTAATATATCAATTTATTCATCTACATAAAATAAAAAACTATTTCTTACATATACATATATATATATATTATAATTCTTTAATAATGACATGTAAATACTTAAAATAAAAGATTAACAATGATACTAGATTCATTATAAAATATGATGCATTATACCTTGAAAGCTGTCTGAGAAGACTTTCGTAAATACTCACTTGAGTTTAGATTTATATTCAGTTGATCAGAAAGATGTGGCACCGCTAATTTTGCAGATTAGTAACCCATAAATTTGCTATGATATATATAGTTTTCTGCTTTTATTTTTTGTCATAATATAGTTTTTTTTTAATTCAATTCTATATTATAGTATTGAAATCTTTTTATTCAAATTTCTATCATAAATTACTAGTGATCATTGATTTGACAATTTTGACTTGTTTTTAGGTACTTATTTAAATTTTTACCATAAATACTATTAATAAATTGTTATTCAGTTTTGACTAATTTTTATTAATTTTCTAAGACGACTAGAAGAGATATTAAGTTGACAAAAAGTTAATTTTGACTCTGTTTGAAATTTCCCATACATTAATTAAATTAATTTGTTCCCATTTTTTTAAAAAATAATAAATATAAATAGCTAGAGTTATATCTGGAAAACAACATGTTGTTTCATGAAAGTAATAAATTTAAAATTGAAATTTTATTACTATATATAGAAACTCCTATTTGTAGTTATAGTGGAAGTCTATTTGTTAATATAAAACACATAAAAACAATCTGTCAAAAGTAGTATACTACTAGTTTTACATTTATGAATTTTGCTATTAAATTTATTCACGTCCCAACAATGTGATAACAGATTTTGTATTAGAAAACCACTATATTCACTTTTATAAGTATATATATAGATAGAATCCTAGATCACTAGAAGAGAGCATTACAACATTAAAAATATTAAGAACAGATTTATTTTATCTTTTTATAGTTGGGACATCACCATTAACCACTTTTTATATCTCATTCCATAGTCTTTCGATTGACATTTGAAAATTTGGTATCTCATTTATGAAAAAACGTAATGGATATATTCATCATCGATCTAGCCGGCTAAGTCATGCAACTATATAGGATGATCGGATAACAAGTCATGAAACTAATCAATCCAATTATTAGAGTCAATTTTGCTCATCATCAATATCTTCTGCTATGTTAATTTAGTAGTGGAATACCATGATGGGAGTTCTTTTATTTGTATTCTATTTGTAAAAGCTTTATGTTTCAGTTTATGTTTAGTCATTTTACCAAAAATTGGAGCATATAATATATCACATATGGTCTTCTCCTAACTGCCACTTAATCATGCGAATTCTAAAATTCGTCTTTGGTGTTTTTCCGATAAAAGAAAAAATAATTTGTGCTTTTCCAGTCGTGCTTTTGACACTTGGTCATGATAAAAAAAAAAAAATCTGGCTTGCAATTATGCATTTATTCTCTAATTAACTAATTATTACCAAAACAATTCAAAGAAAACTGCTTGATACCTTATTGGTACATCACCAATAGCCAACTAGCCAACTTTTGAACTATTAATTTCAGACATTTTAAGTAATAATTTTGAGGATTACTGTACTAATTTTAAAAGATAGGTTTATCGCTAGAAATATCTAAAACTCTTTTTATTACTTAATTAATTTAGGATATCTATTTTACTCTTAAAGTCTTTGTTGACAAAAACGGCATTTACGATTATATTATTACTTTTCGCTTGCCACGTACACGACTCTTTTGACGGTAAACTTATTATTTTTAGTCAATGAATGGTAGATTTGTTTTCTGCTGGAGCATGTTGGTAGACTTGTCATTGTCAAGAATGTAGATACAACGCAGTAGATTTGTTTAGAAAATGGTAGACTTAATACTAATGATGGAAGATTTAATTTTGTCGACCCTTACTGGGGGAAATCCGTGGTGGTTATTTGACTTTTTTCGTTCATTGACTTTTAATGACGGTATATTTATTGGTTATTTTGGTAGATTTATTGTACACTTGGTAGAGTTATTTATTGAGATGGTAGATTTATTTTGCATTGGCGGATGTTTGCTTCGTGTTAGAGTTGTATTATTGATGTTAGATTTTTATTTCCTACTAGATAACCATGACGTTGTGGTAGATTAATTTCGACTATGTAATGGTTGACTTATATGTTTCAATAATTACTAGAATAACTTCATAGTAGATTTGTCGTGACTACGTTATGGTAGACTTTCTATTTGATGGAAGACAGTTGACTTTTAAACAGAGAAATTTAAATCTACCATGCTTGCGAAACTTGTAATACTTACTTTGGCATTACCTCATGTTGAGCTATGTAGGCTGTAATTGGATATAATAATTCAAACATCATAAGCAAGAGATTAAACTTCAATTTTGACAGAAATAATATTGAAGACCCTTTCAAATACATCGGATAATTTGAGGATCTTAATCTTCACAAAGTACATAAAGTCATCGATACATATTACACAGTAGAAAATACACTACATCAGAACTCAGTTCTTAGCAGCTGGTACTGAACGAAAAAGTAGCAGTCCTGACAGCACATTAATGTGTGTTTGAACCTGCTGCTAGGAAAATCATCATAGCTGAAAGCATTTGGCAACAAACCTGCACTATCACTCCGGTTTTCCTTCTTGGATCGAGAAACTTCTTCACCAAGTTCAAGCATGTACTCTATGTGTGATCACCAGCCTACAACTCTGTCCAACATCTTAAGTGCAAATGGATAGTGGCCATATGCAATTACCAAAATAGCGACCATCAGTGTTGCTTGGTCTATCCCGGCTTTAAAAGCCTTGTTGAAAAAGCTGAGTGAATTTTCAAGGTCGTGGGAGATATCTATTGTCCTCATCCCGTGCAAGTATAAAGCATGAGTATTGTCGGATGACACAGCCAACTTGAAGAAGCGAGATATCGATCGATCAAAGTTGTATCAGCAAGGAAGTCTGATAGGTTTAGTGCTTGCATTACAGATAGTTCTTTTAATGCTGTGTTTAGTTGTTTTGACGCACAAGCTGCACGAGATGCGTCCTTAGCAGAAAGTCGTCCCACTCTCTGTAGAATAAGACCAAGTAGGTCTCTTATTTGGTCGAGTCCATCTATTGTTTCCATTTTATGCTGAAACAGAGAGAGGATACAGAAGCAGAGAAGTCAGAAATACAAAAAAGTATAAATCTACCATCAATAAGCGAAGTATATATTCCATAAGTAAATCTACCACAACTGATTAAAGACAGAACTACAAAAAAAAAAAAAAAATCTACCATCACTAAACCATTTATATCTACCATAACTGATTATTGACAGACATACGGGAAATTAAATCTACTATCAATACACCAGATATCACTAAACCATTTATATCTACTATAACTGATTATTGACAGACATACAGGAAAATTAAATCTATTATCAATACACCAGATGATGTAACTCAACCACACAACTGACATGTGAAATCCCGATAATCCCCAACTATAACCTAAAAATGGGTCCGAACTCGCCGCAAATTCAGAGTTTGTTTTGTAAAATTTGGATATAGTTAATGGGAGGTGGTTGATGTCAAATTTGACACAAAAACGAGGATGTGAAAAATTTACTGAATTCGCGGCCTCGGAATCGGAGAGGGGGACAACAGGCGGCGGCCGCGCCGACGATAGTGATGATGGCAGTGTCGGAATCATCGAAAAGGACAACACGGGGCGGAGAACTCGATGGGAGAGGAGTTTGTTGGGAGTTTGTGGATTTTTAAGTAAGGAAGGGACCACACAAAAAAATAAAGGGAACTAAATAAAAAAAAGAAGGACCAAAACCAAAAAAAATAAAACTACTGACATTACCTTCAACACTCGACGGCAAGCCCTAGAGTGTGTTCCCAATTTTCTTCATCTCCTTCTTCAATCAGTTCTAAAAAAAAATTGCATGAAATAATCATTTCGAGCTTCTTTCTCTTACTTATCAAAGTCTTGATTTCACTATCTTTTGGTTTCGATTTGTTAAGATTTCACAGATGGAGCAAATAGTTTTTGTTTGTGGTCAATGGAGTTTTCAGAAGAATCGATGGACTTTTAGCGTAGACAAGAAAAGGGATGTAGGATATTACGGGTACAAGCATAAACTTCTTTTGCTGAGTTTCTGGGAATGGTGTTTGAAGATTTTGGCTTGGATCCTCGAAATCAAGATGTGCAATTGAGTTATATGTTGTCGAAGGAGATGTTGCAAAGAGTACCACAGGATACACATCATGTATTTGTGGGAAATAATAGACAGTTGAGTGGGTTGCTCGAGCAATTGAAAGAAGATCCCATTCGCATGTGCATTGAGATTAAAAAAAAAATTCCCGATGATTGTGCTTCAGAAGGAGACAATCTTCCTGGTGTTGGGAACAAGTCTTCATTACAATCTGAGGATGTTGCTGTTGAAGAAGACGAAGAAGATGAAGAAGAACAAGAAGATTTGAGTTCCAGATATGATGGTTGCAAAGATCCGGATGGTGCTAATTCCGATGAAGAAGAATACAGAACTTCTGCAATATCAAAGGATAGAGGAAGTTCTGAGGTAGAAGATAATGTTGAAACTCTACCACGAACGACAATTTCTGCAACAATTCTCGAATATGTTAACATCGAGCTTAGTTCAATGGAGTTAGCGGTTGGCCAAAGTTATCAGAAAAAGATGATTTGATGACGCGGCTGCAAATTATGAGCGTCATTAAAAATTTTGACTACAATGTGGGATATTCAATGCCAAAACATTTACGGTAAAGTATTGGGTTGCAAGACTTAAATGGCGGGTTCGTGCTTCAACCGTAGGTGATAGTTCTATATTCTACATTAAGACATACGTTAGCAAGCACACATATTCTGTAACGGTCCGATCACTTTGTACCCGCCATACAACTTACCATTCTAGGACGTCTTTATAAAGATTTTGTCGGTGGTGTTGAATCTACTGTACTGCCAACCAATGTCTCAAATGCACTGACAAAACGATTTGGACTTAAGGTAAAGGTATGTTCTGGTAGATTTATGTACGACGTGGTGGTAGATTAATTAACGTCGTGCTGGTAGATTTATATAGGTTGTGCTGGTAGATTTTTTAATGCTGTGCTGGTAGATTTATGTAGGTCGTGCTGGTAGATTTATGTGTACAAATGACTTTTCATTTCTAGAGGTCGATTACTTTAAGGCACACCGGGCTCTACGATATGCATGAGAGTTAGTTGTCGGAACTTTGGAAAGTGTGTATGAAGAACTGCCGTCTTACTTGTACATGAATAGGCGAGCTAATCCGGGGACACTTATAAAGCTTGATGTTGACGATGAAGATCGGTTCAAGTTTATGTTCATCGCGTTTGCTGCAAGCATTCACGGGTTGCCATACATGAGGAAAGTTGTTGTGGTAGATGGGACGTTCTTGCATGGGAAATACAAAGGTACACTATTAATCGCAACAACCCAAGATGGAAATTTTAATATATTTCCAATAGTGTTTGGTGTTGAAGATACTGAGAATGAAGATTCTTGGGAATGATTCTTTAGACAACTTCACCGTGTCATTCCAGATGATGAAGGTCTAGCTATTATTTCTGATAGGCATAGAGCAATAGGAAAGATCATAGGGAATGTGTACCCCTTAGGTATATGCACATATCACTTGTATAAGTACATTTTGTTGAAATTCAGAGGTGGAGAAACATTCGGCCTTGTAAAAAAGGATGCTAGAGCATATACAGAAGCAGAGTTCAACGCCTACTATGCACAGATTCAGGCTTTAAATCCTCAACTTTATGATTATTTGTAAAAGGCTGATGTGTTTAAGTGGAGTCGTGTTTATTTCCTAGGTGATAGATATAACTGCACCACTAACAACATACCTTAATCGCTGAATAGAGTGTTATCTAGTAGTAGAAGTAAGCCTATTGTTACCCTCCACGAAGATATTCAGATTCTTCTGACAAGGTGGTTTGCAAAAAGGTGCCAAGTTGCTAGTCTAATGCAAACATCTCTCACAACGAGAGTGGAAAACTTGCTTGCGGTATGTCTTCATAGTAGCTTTGTTTTGTATGTTAAAAGATAGGGATCATTGAAGTCATGTATCATACTTCTTTATTTCTCCATAACAGGTTTGAGTTGAAGATGCAAAGTAGTTGGGAGTCCAAGAGATAGATGACCATCTAACACAAGTAACGTATGAGACAACATTGCATGTTGTTAACCTGACAGAGAAAAGATGTACGTGTCGTATGTTTGATTTGGATAAACTCCCTTGTGTCCATGCCATTACAGCGGTTGAAGCATTGAATATGTCTCAAAATCCCCCTTTGCTTACACCCATCACCCTTTCGCATCCTTACTATCATACCAACTACTTGTGCAATGCCTACTCAAAGTCTATTATGCCACGAGATATTGCAATGCATGTGCCTGATGAAATGGCCACAAATGTGTGTCTCCCACCTGTGATGCGAAACCCTCTGGGAACTCCAAAGAAAACGCACTTTAAGGGACCATTTGAGGTCGCCATGGGGAAAAAACTTCGTAGGAAAGAACACAAATGTTCTCAGTGTCATTAAGGCGGTCATAATCGGGCTACTTGCACTGCTTAAATTTTCGTTCAGAACTACTTTCCTTCTATTACCTTTGTATATGTAATGCTTAATTTTGTTCTCATATTATGTCATTAGGAACCATAAATTTATGTCATAAATAACTTTGTTATCATATGATTTTATTGTAATAATTATGTCCATCAGTTTATGTGATGCTTGACTTTGTTGTTCTCATATGTTTGATCATAATAACTGACATTAGGAACCATGAATATATAATTGCATAGAACAACACTTTAGCAAACAAGTCTACCACAACTTTAAAAGATTTGGAACAAGTCTACCAAAACTATAAATGATTTGGAACAAGTCTACCATATCATTGTTGAAACAGTTTGCCATATCACTATTAATATTTTGTTACATAGATCAATAAAAGCCGCAATTAAGTCTACCAATAATATGCTAAAGGGTCATACATACAAAAACGGTGCAATCTACCACCAAATAAAATAACGCGACTCTCTCAGATGTTAGTGTACCAAAAAAGTCATTATCGCTGTACAACTCTACGACATCATCAATTGGCTGACCCTGTCTACAGTGGATATCTGTCATCTCATTCACCTCTAGGGTTCAGATCAGACCACTGCAAATTTTATTCATCGTCTGCTACATCCAATATCTCAGCTGCCAGTTTAAGCCGCATTTCTGCCATGTTACTATATGTGAGGGGATCTCAGCCATACCGAAGAGCTATACACTAACAATACTTCACTGTATACACCCCACAATCACCAGTTTGTGTGTTAGGTGGAGCTATTTTCACTCGGTTTGTGCTATAGCATTGGTCGCGTTTTTTGGCCTGCTTCTCTGGTGATGCAATACGCTTCAACAAAAGAGGAATCAACTTCGCATATGGCTTAACTGACTCTTCTATGTACCTATCATCATATAATCAACAGACACTATCAAATACTCGAATCTTCCTCTTCGAAAATTTAACCTCTAGAGCCACCCAATGTTGATTGGTGATGTTGTGGGCGATGTACAACACATAATTATCTTCCTCCCATTTCCTCAGTGGACAAGGAAACTCATTGAAAATCCCTTTCGCTGTTTTGATATATGAGTATGGAAATATCTAATTCTTCTCGTCCCCTACAAGCTTCTTTTCATAATCTCTACACCATATATATGAGAAGAATGGTCTAGGAATGCAACCCTACCATTTCGATATGGAGATGGAACTCGATAAGAATGAGATCTCAACATATCAAATGCAGAGCCAATATGCTGAAACAATAAAAAGGAAACAAATTAAGCAAGTCTACCAAGTCTACAAACAAGTCTACCGCAACTACAACATTTGAACAACTATACCAGTCCTACAATACAAGTCTACGACAACTATACTAGCCTAGAAAACAAGTCTACCACAGATATAGTAGCCTACAAAACAAGTCTACCATAACCATACCAGCCTTGCAAATACTCTAAAAATAATAAGTCTACCACAACTATACTGGCCTACAAAACAAGTATTCCACAACTACACCAGAGCCTACGAAACAAGTCTACCACAACAACAAAACAATACTACCACAACTACATAAAGCTTACAAAATAAGTCTACCACAACTACACCAGAGCCTACAAAACAAGTCTACCACAACTACACCAGCCTACAAAACAAGTCTACCACAACTATTTAGCAAACAAGTGTACCACAACTATACAACTACTCATATCAACAAACAAAATATACCTAGCCCGACAACCATCCATATTCTGGAGTTGGCCACATTTCTATAGGTGTCATCAATGTGAGGTAAAATTCAACCCCTGCAATTGATTCGCTGAAATGGTTTTCCCTACAAAAATTTAAAACTCTTACTAAAGGAACTCCTTACTAAATTGTTCTACTAATTTAATGAATATCCTTTAAATAAAGAGAAGAGAAAGTTCGAAGCACTTACAAATCTTTCTTGATGTATTGGAGCAAGCAATCTAATTTTCGCCGTTCAACCTCCTCAAATAGGTTGTAATAAGCCTCGCCATGAGATACAGCACCCATCATTCTTCACAGAACAGAACTCTCTGCAAATGGTGAGTATTTAAAGGGTGCAATGACACGGCCTCTTGGCTTTCTGCCGGATTCTTGGTGAATGACGGTGGGAAGTGCCATAAGCCGCTCCAAAGCTTAGAGATTCAGGTTGTCGGGTTCATCGACCAACTGTGGAATCTTAAATTCCTCTCCTTTAGGCGTCACATCTGCTTGATCATCAATATCCTCCGGTTTGGCCTCACAGCCTTCTATTTTCACTTTTGCCTCACAACCTTCTATTTTTACATTACGGAGAATCTGACCTTTCAACTTCGGATTCCTAATCACCGTTGTTTTTGGAAACTGAGGATCATGTGTATCCTGCATCTCCACAGTCCATGACTGTTGAACCATCACCCAATTAGTAGTACATTGTTTTAAACTTATCATTTCAATGGTAGATTTGTTTTAAAATATAAAAATATAAGGTTTGTAAGCATTATGATTTAACCAAAATAAAACCAAATCAGCAAACTTGTCTACAAATTTCAAATAAAAGATTCATAAACATCTGAAAGACCACACTTTGTAACAGACAGAAGAAATAGATACTACAAATCTGCAAAGTTTGGTACCACAACTCTACCGTTATTAGTTTCAAGATGCCAAAAAAACAAAACACCCTCAAAGTTCTTACGATGTTGATTACTAGAAGAGAGACTTGCGTACACGATCCTTCTAAACTGTGGTTTTATCTGCTTTGGATTCAGCATCTCCACCTGGATTTGCTCCCACAGGTTCTTTCTCTTCCAGAATTTGGACATTGTCTTTCACCCCACCCACAAATTTAGTGACCCTCTGGTCTATAGCGTCAATTTTGGAAGATAATAGCTGAAGGTGTAGCTATTTCCTCCCAAAGATGCCACATTGATGGACACAACCATCTCCTTAAAACCGATCCGCCCCCATGGATAAGTCTCAAAAGCTTCATCATCCATAGCTCTCTTAGCGCAGTTCAAAGGAAGTCGATTATTCCGATTAATATCGAATATCCCAACGTGCTGTATGAACAGCAACGCAACCATCTTGTTCTTTTCATACGACCAAGTTTGCATCTTCCAAATACTTCAACCAACTCATGCCAATTTGACCCTACACCTGCATTCACGCCATGCTCTCCCCACAACTTATTGTGATCTATGTCCCACGGCTCATCCTCAATGGGCTGATAGTTGAGCCTGATTATCTCTTCAAACTCGTGGAGCAAAAACCGCACTGGATGCCCACCGATCAGTGCCCAAATCTCGTAACTTCGATCAAAAACTAGTTGGTTTGTTACCATGTTATGGACCATTTTGGCTGCCCATACGTACGCCTTCTCTCCAAGACTCAATACCACTCCTACTTGAGAATTGTTCCTTATGTCATTGTAGACCTCCTCGCCAAAAGCATCCTTCGACATCTCAAAATTCGTCCAATAACAATAGTTGTTCAAACTCCACTTCTGAACAGGAGATTTCCCTTGGGGAAACAATCGAAGTGGGTATTTCAGCTTCTTCCCACACTTCGCACTTGAAGATGCCATCCACTAAGCTGAAATAGTATAACACATATATCATAAACAACTCTACCAACACAGAGTAAACAAGTCTACCACCAACATAGCAAACAAGTCTACCACCACAATGCAAAGAAGTCTACCAACAAACGTCTGAACCATCAAGTCTACCAACACGTTTACCATCATAAAACAATTCTACCACCAAACAGCAAGTCCTTATCATCAAGTCTACCATCAATACACAACAAATTCGACAAATGTACTTTTCGCAGTTCACTTTCTCAAAACGGAAAAAGTCACTCAAAACAGAAATATTAAAATCTGGTTACCTTTTTGCGGTTCACTTTCTCAATATTCACCGGATTTCGTCTTCCTCGTCGTAGTCGTCCTGCAAATAAAGAAGAAATTTTATCAGCAAATTCGAAAATTGGAACTCCCACAACAAAAATCCTAAATCTACAAATCGAGTCCAATCATAGCTGAAAGTACTTACTCGAAAGGAGGTGCCGCTGATTGTGCTAAAGAGACGCCGTCGGTGCTAAAGAGACACTGCCGTCACAGGTCTGAAAACGCTACCTTTGCTCCACCAACGAAAACGCTACTTGGACACCGTAATCGGATCTTCCCAGTACTTCCTTAACGGATTCAGATCCCATGCCGCTAACACCAGTGGAGATTGAATAACTTTCTTCAAATCGGGCTAAACCGCCGTTTAGTCGCCTCGCCGTCGCGAGCAATTTTTTTTTTTTTTTTTAAGGTTTTCGTGTTTTGTATTTTTTTTTTTCTGACTTTTATCATTTGTAATGTTTTTTTTCCTTTTAATTATCAAAATGGCAATTTTGAAATTTTATTCAAAATTTGGATATTTTTGTCTTTCCACAATTTTCTAAGGTTCTTCTAGTTACTCAGTTATGGAAGTGTGCTAATCTAGTCAATACTCTATTTAGTAAGATTATTCTAGGTAAATAACTCATATATATTTACAATCAACCTAGTGAGGCATGCAACCCTATAGGATAATCAACAAGTTAATAAAGAAACAAATCAATGCAATTATATTAGATATGTTCGCTTTTATGTAATATGAAGAAGCTTTATAATATGCTCAAGCCTACTAAAAACAACAGAAATAGAGGAGAGAGAATGAAAAAATGAGAAATGAGGAAGTAGATAGAAAGGAGGCAGAGATAATTGGAAGTTCTACTAGTTTAGTGACCCACTACTTAGAGCTCTGATAGACATCTTCCATTAGACTATTACTTAAAGCTCAAGATAGCTAGAAGTTCTTGAGCTTGCTTAGTCATGGTAACTGCCTTCTTTAGTTAGGACATATGAAATACGGGGTGAATGTTACGGTGTGGCAGCAATTCCAATTTGTAGGCTACTCTTCTGACATGCTCTTTTATCTGGTACAGCCCAAAGAAAAGCTGTGCCAGCTTCTCATTTCAACGTCGAGCCAGTAAGGTCTGAGTTTCAGAAATACCCATTTCCCAACGAAGAACCCAACGTCTTTACGGTGCTTGTTATCTCCTACATCATTATGTGCTGCATTATCTCCAGATTCTCCCTCAGCTTCACCAATAAACTGTCACCGTCCTCAATAGGCCCACATTGTTATCCAAACTGAAGTAACCGAACCGAGCCAAACCATACTTTTCGGTTTTTGGTTCTGGTTCGGTTACCTAGATAAAACCGATCGTACAATCTTAAAATCTGATCATGTTATTGGTTCAGTTCAGTTTGCTGAACTGAACGATTATCCAAATTTTTTATCTATAAAAATTTAAAATTCTAAGAAACAAACCAAACTATACAAAATTATACTGAATTAAAGAACCGAACTACTTGAAATTACCCGAATTTAACTGAATTTAAACAGAGATTCTAAAATTCAGTTAGTTTCGGGTAACAAATTTAATATCAGAAATATCCGATATCCAAACCGAAGCGAATTAAAAACTTCAGTTATTTTTGGTAGAATTTCAGTAAACCGAACTACTCGATTATCTAAGCTACCTGACCCAAACTACTTGAATTACCCAAAGTCGCAGGGCTATTCCTTAAGCAGGTCCTCTACTTGGGCATTTACTGTCAGAGTGTCACTGTAACACAGTAGTTTAGGTGGTTCACTGCCATAACCACGAAGAATGGAGTGTGTTTAATCAAGGACTAGTATGAAGCACTGTACCAATACTCACCCTAAGGAAGCCACTGTGCCTACAATTTCAGTCTCCAAGTAACAATTTACCACTTCTGTTTGTACATCAGTTTGAAGGTGATAAGCTGTGCTTTTGTATAGAGAAGCTCCTTACAATTGGAATAGCTCATACCATAAGCTGCTGTAGAAGACTTTATCACGATCAAACACTAATGTTTCAGGTAAATGAAACAGCACTTTTGAATCACTAGATCAAATTTCCTTAGCCTCTAATCAGTTGTAGAATATGGATCATGTATCAATCCATTTGTGGAAGATGAGATGCAAACAATATCATAAGCTAAGCAATGATGGGGTTTCGATTGAACAAGGACAAGTCTAACAACCTAATAATGCAATGGAAAGAAAGCATAAACTAAATGCAAGTGAACAAAACTAAGCAATGAACTTAAGGCAATAACTAAAGCAAGAATTAATCAAGATGACTACTTAAACAGGAACTATGCAAGATGATCTTAAAAAACAATTATTTAAAAGCAAGATTCAAGGTTCTAAGCAATTATGGGATAATGGTTTTCAAGTAGTAAAAATGGGGATTTTTAACAAAGGAAAACATCAAGCATTTATAAGCAAGCAATTCTCAATGTTGGCATCAATAAGCAGTTCATATTAAACAAGATTGAAGTGTCAGACCCACTTGTGATGGCGTATCCTTCAACCATGAGCATAAAGATCAAAACCATTATAGCCTAAGAGATGTAGTAATCAAGCAATCATTCTCTCAACCAAGCAAAAATCTAGATCAACTTATCAATCTTGTGAACCAATAGAGACCTAGTTAGCTAAACACTAATCAAGAACATGGGTTTAAGCACACAGATGCAACATTCTAACAATGCTAAGTAATGAACATGAATGAAACAAAGGCAAGATCTTTTAATGCATACTATCTAACCATCAAGAAAGAATCTCAAAACCAGCATTATCTAGCCCTAAGCGAATCATCGAGCAATGATGAACTATCACTTTGGTGTCACTGAACAAAGGAAACACCAAGCCAAACTATCAAGCCAAATAAGCGAACCATACTTAGAGATGAGATAACAAGCCATTTAGTAAACCATATGCATCAATAATACCATATTCAATCTAAAGGAGCAAGCTTTATGAACAATAACCACTTTGCAAGAGAAGGAGACAAAAGAGAATAGTTAAATAAGCCTAATCGCCCCTTAATCACATCATAATCACCACTTTCCCTGCTTAGAACCCTAAATCTAATGTAAACTACTCACTAATCAGGTTTAATCCCATTGGTTTGGAGTTAAACATAACTAGATGAGGTTAAAATGCAAAGATGATAAATCTAAACTACCAAGGTGCAAGAACAAAGATTAAGAAACAAGATTAAACCATAAAAATGCAAACTTTATTAAAGATTAAGATCCTTAAGGCAAATCGCCCTTTAAGGTTTAGAGAAGAGAGTATATTTGATCGAAAGCTAAACTTGGATAAAGATTATGTTTTGTGGCTTCCCTTTCAAAGTAGGGAACCAAAAGAAGCATAAAAACCTAAAAATAGGATAAGGTTAACAAAAGTCAAGTGGTAATCGCGGATAAGTTGCATCGAGGTCGTACGGACGATGTTCTGCTCGATATGCGACCTCGATATGGTCCGTGCAGAGTGAAGATGTATTGCTGACTGATTGCGAACCTGCTAGAACAGGATGTGCTACAACTACTGTGACAGATGAAACAGAGATACAGTTATAAAGCATCGATATAGAGGTTGTGGCAGTTCAGGCAAAAGACATTGAGATGAAACTGACACACAAGCTGAGGTAGTACTTGAACGCAGATTCTGAAAAAGTACTTGGTGTGAGCGTTGATACAGCAGAGGAGGTATCAGAACGTGTGTTAAGACTTGGTACATCGGGCGATGTATCAGACATCGTATCAGGAGGCAAAGACTTGACGTCGACCAAAATATGATATGGCAAGTGGCTTGCTGAGCTGGACCAAGTTGCTAGAATATGTTATATTCGTTGCAACAGATTTGGTAAGTAGATAAACTTGAGGAGCAAGTTGTTTCTATCCGTAATCGCTGGAGATCCTAGGGTTTAGGGTTAAGCGATCAGTATATATACCGAGACCGTCTCATGAAGACAGTGCGCGCTTAGGGTATCATTGACAGAGGAATACGTGAGTGTGGCGTCGTCCCTACCAGACATACATGATGTAGAACTATAAACTCTGTTGGTGGTGTTCTTGTGAATCGACCAATCCACAGAAAAATAGAATGTATGAGGATTCACAGTAGGAGTTCATACAATCATATAATTGTTATCTTGTTCTAATGGAATTATTCTAGACGAGATCCCGGAGATGTAGGAAAAGCCGAACCCCTTTAACAAATGTGTGTATTCTTTACTTTATGCACTTTACATGTTTGTTATGTTCCTCTCATCGTTGGAACCTGTGTAATGCCATAAGTCTGCACTTACAATTGGTATCAGAGCAGGACTCAATAGAGATCCGTTCTTATTTCGGGTATGATCCGGGACGAGATTTGCGGCTTGCGGAGAACGTTAAAGGAAGTTAAAAAGATGAAGAGGAACTTCAGCAATCAGGTTTTGGAGTTGGTTTAAGTTATGAATGTTGATCTTGCTGATGAGTGTAATCAGAACTGTTTTTTGGTTGTGTTGATTGTGTCGCCGTAGAATGATGAGAAGTTGTCGAAGAAGAAGAATTGGGTGTTCTACTCGTCTCAGTATTTGGGTTTTGCGCAATTGTCAGGTCAAAGATTTCTTGGCAATGACATTTATTGCAAGCTTCAAAAGGGGAGCTCATATTCCATGGACTTTTTTGTTCACGAGCATGAGAGAAAAAGTTCTTAATCAGATTTGAAGAGAATACAGGATAAGTGTTTCTAGCTTTTATCGACAAGAAAAAGTCAAAGCTGAAAATGGAATCTTTAGCTCGCACGATAAGCTAATGTCGTTTGCTCTGGGATGAAATCACAAGACACTGGAGATGGCTAATAGAAGTTGCAGTTATCCCAGTAAACCGGCGAAATAGTTGCTTGGATAAAGGCTGCATGTGGTCTGAAAAAGCAAGGATTATTTGGTGTTCAACGTCTTTTAAACTGACATGAAGGTGGAGTCAAAAACTTTAAAGAAGATGGCTTGGGTTTGTGCATACTGGCTCAGAACAGTTGAATTTTCTGATCGAGAACATCATTGAGTAAGTAATTTCTTGAAATCATGTCTCTAACTGGTGGTTCAGAGTTGGTTGGTGTTAAATTAAGTTCTGCCAGATTAACTGAACCACTGTGGAATGTTTGAGTTAACTTAGGGTCAGACTTTCGTCAAAGTCTTTGTGTGCCGAAGACGTAGAGGATGGGTAACCGCTATCAGTTTTGCAATGTTGTTGTTGCCATCGGATAGAGAAGAAGACAACTTGAAGTATTAAGCTCATCTTGTTCTGAAGAGGGAAAAAAACATTTTACTGGGTGTTCAGATTGAGTTTTGGTTTGGATATGAGATAGAAAATCTGCTACAGTTAGTGTTCAAATTGTGTAAGAATTTTGGGTTCAAAGTACAGAAAAGTGTGAAGCCGGTTGAGACGTGTGGCTGGAAAAGACACTTGCTCTATCCACAAATTCAGAGGGGGAAGTGTGAATTCAGATCAGAGAATTTGTAGAAAGAGAGAGTTTTATTTTTCTCGGTTTCAGATCAGAGAATGTATAGGAAGAAAAAGCTTGTTTTGTGATGAGGTGATAAGACGTTTGCTTAGCTTGCCTTGCCTCGGGTATATATTTTAGGTGAACAGAAGAGCCATCGGAAAATGTAAGATTCTGCAATCATCAATGTGGAATGTAACGATAATCTGGTCAAAAAGTGCAGAAATGCGCTACAGAGTTATATGTCTGTTTAATGTGGAAATCAAAATCAACAAGAGCAAGCTAAAGTAATTGTGGAATCCTATATTTGTCTCTGATGACAACAGCAAAATGGAATCAAGAAACCTGAGTCTTTGGTTTCTATTGATAACAAAAAAAAAATTGAGCCTCAGGATAACTCATTTAAGGTGTATTAGAGTGGTGATCAACAGTAACGAGTAGGACTTCTGATTTTCTAGAGAGAAATTCGAGTTTTCAAACACTGGTTTGAGAAAAGTTTTTCTGGAGTATATAGTCCGAGGAGGGTCTGTTTTTTAAGCTAGTAAAACTGATCCATGCTATGTGATTCAAATCAAGAGGTCTCTTAAAAAAAATGGCGGGTGTCTTCATCAAAACGTGAAGCAGAGTTAAGGTAGATATTGAAGAGTATGAGAGTTGAGATTTCTTGTTGTGATTTGAACCTGTGATTGTGACTTGGTTGTTTAGCGTTGGAAAGAAATCAGAAACATCATCTAGGCGACAAACGAAGAATCTTGTGGATTGGTGGAAATATGTTCCGTATGTTTAATGGCTAGTCCAAGGAAGGAAATATTGAGCATAGGTTATTGTGAATCTGTGGAGCAGTTCAAGAATGGTTCAGAAAGGACTCGCATATCATGGTAGAGTTAGAACATAAATGGTTGCTGAATTTGGTAATCAAGAAAAGTGGTTATTAAGAAGATGAAGTCTCTAGTAAATCATGGTTATTTGTCCTTCCTTAGTCTGCTCAGATGGGGCAGTTCAGAATCATGTTAAAGTTACTATATGGAGGCCAAGCTAGGAGGAAAAGACAGATTGGAGAGAGTTTTGTTAATTTGTGAAAAGAGGAACAAAAAGATTTCTCTAGTAATCATGGTTATTTGTCCTTCCTTAGTCTGTTCAGATGGGGCAGTTCAGAATCATGTTAAAGTTACTATATGGAGGCCAAGCTAGGAGGAAAAGACAGATTGGAGAGAGTTTTGTTAATTTGTGAAAAGAGGAACAAAAAGCTCTGGTTGTCTCAGACTAAAATCTCAATTCTGAACAGCCCAAAGTGAATTCTACTGAAGCTGAATCAGCGACAAAAATTCTCTCTAGCTAAAAGCTAACTTGATGTGATACAAGTGCTGAAGAAGAAGCAATTGCAGGTTGGTTCTGCAGATTTCTCAAGAGTTGCAGGTCTTGTCACAGTAGTCTGAAATTTGTGTGTGCGTGGCTACTTTGAAGTTGATTGGTTCGTTATGATTGGCAGATTGTTATTGTATCATTAAAAGCAAAAAGAGATGGATATACTGTCAGATTATTCAGCATAAAGCCAAGTGAGTGTCTTTGATGGTACAGTTCATGAACGTCACAGGTGACTGTTCGTATTGTCAAGAGGAAAACATGTGCAATGATTTCAGGAAGAGACTGATGGGTTGAAAGCATGAAAACATTTGGAAAGGATCTGATAGAAATCACAAGAAAGCAGGTTTCTAAATCTCTTACAGTAGAATTTAAGGTTCAGGTGGAGCTCTGCTGTGTTTCAGATGTCTCAAGTTAAGAAAGGCTTTGATTCAGATTTTTATCAGTTCTAAGAAGTTGGTTTTGAAGAGAGAAAATCATTGTTGAATTCAGATCTTGCTGCGTACAAGTGTGGAGAAATCAGGTCCGTCAGACCAACTTCAGAGCAACGGTTGGAGGCTCAAACTTGTTCGGATCAGGCTGAAACTTGGTGACGAGATTCGTGGCACTGTTGTTTTAAAAATAAACGGTTGGATTAAATTTCTGACGGTTATTTCAAGATTTACTCATGCATTTCCCAGACATGTCTGTTCAGAATATGCTGTGATAAGTGTAAAAGGAAGATTTTTTTTTTTTGAATGGTCAAACAAGCTCTGTTTAATCTCACTACTTTTGGGAATATGCAAGAGATAGGGGGCCATGTTATGACCAAAGGAAGCACTCATTTGGAGGTAGTAAAGACTAGTGAAAGCTCATGGAGAACTTAGATCTGGCAATTTGCTGAATATTAGCTTAATCAAACCCAGAGTGTTTCAGTTTATAATGTAAAGAAAGGTTATCTGGAAAAGTCAGTCTTAGGAAAAAGCGCTGTTTGGAACAAGTAAAGCTGATCTTTGAGCTATGTCCTTCACATCAATAATCTCTACATATATGATAAACACAGTAAGACTGATTGCAGGTTCTGCAGAGAATGTCTTAAAGAGCATAAAAGGTCCTCATATTGGTGCTTGATAAACTGTTTCATGATTTATCAGTGTTAGAGTATGCAATTCAGTGAGGGTGCAGTAAAGATCACATTGGTGTTCTGCTGTGATCGCTGCAATTTGTGTTTTCATTGTGATAGGTTTTTGATGATAATTTGTCTCATGATCAGACCAACCTTAGCGGAATGTTTGAAGGATTAAACGTCTTCTGATCATACTGAAACTTGGTGGTGTGCTTCTTGGCACTGTTGGCTCCGAGATCAACGATGGGATTGAGATTTTGACGGTTACTTCAAGAATTATTTGGGCATCTCTGGCACAGGCCTGTGATGATTATGTTGTGCCCAGCTTGACGAGCATTTATGTTTGTATGGCGAATCAAAGTCAGTTTGATATGAACTTGAGCAAGAGTAGTCTTGACTTATGTGGATATGCTCTGTCTTAAGGCCAGCTTACAAAAGATTTTTCAGATAAGGTTGAGGGACGGTGTTTCGGAAATTACAGTCTCAGTTTCATCATGTTTCTGGAAAGGTTCTGATTGCAAGGCAAAAGTAGATTTCTGGATTGTGGTATTCATATCAAGAGTCAAGATAGGAGTTATATATTGGTTGTATAATTCACAGACCTGCAGTCTTCCGGCGTTTATAAGGACATCAGTTCAAGAAAATGGCTTCTGCAGAATAGTCAAACAAAGAGAAGAAAAAGTGTTGGTTTAATTTGAGATACAGAGAGATGCATACATCAACTACATGAGGCTGATTAATCTGTGATTACTTCAGAGTTGAAAATCTGTTGGTGACATGTTTCAGACAAGCGTCAAAATTTGAAAAAGAGTTTTTCTTGAAGAATCATATTTTCTTCCTCTAAGCAAATCTTGTGGTTAGGTTTGAGTTTTGACCACGTTCAGCTCACAAAAAGGGATTTCTTGAATTGTGTTATGACAAGTTCAGAGGGAAAGTGGTTCTGAAATTCATTGATGATGGCTGTGTTTGTCTGCAGAAGGAACGCCTGCATATAGTTAAAGCGTTTTCAAAGAAATCCATGGATTAGTGTTGATGACTGCAACAAAATCTGCAATCGTGGCTTATACATGTCTAGCGAATGTGCTTGGGTAAGAGATTGGAAACCACAGATGATGGGTGATCTGTGTCTTATGGAAGAGCTCATTAGATTTGCGTTTTTATCTTAGTTGTGCACTCAAGCAGGGGGAGATGACATAGAAGACAGTCTGAGTTTGACATATGAGTGAATGTCAAGTGCGCCTGTTGTTTGGGGGAGTTTGGAGCTTAATGTATGGAGGAGTTCTCTGGAGTCTTTGGTTCTCAATGTAAGCTCTAATTCTGTTTTGCTCGTTTTGCTTCATCTTCATGAACGTTGTTGCAGGTTGTTGTTATTAATGAATGGAGTACTTGAGTAAAAAACTAAGCTAAAAAGGGGGAGATTATAGATGTTAGATCTTATGAGCGTGGTGCTGATACAACCAGATAGAGCAGATATATTGAAGCATGGCATGTTTAAGGTGCAGAGAGAACTTGTGTCATATTACTAGTTTACTTAGGTTCTCATACACAGTCATCTAGAGGGAGATTGAAGATGTATTGCTGACTGATTAGCAAACCTGCTAGAACAGGATGTGCTACAACTACTGTAACAGATGAAACAGATATATAAAATTAGAGCATCAATATAGAGGTTGTGGCAGTTCAGGCAAACGAAATTGAGATGAAACTGACACACAAGCTGATGTCGTACTTGAACGCAGATTCTGAGAAAGTACTTGTTGTGAGCGTTGATACAGCAGAAGAGGTATCAGAATGTGTGTTAAGACTTGGTACATCAGGCGATGTATCAGACATCGTATCAGGAGGCAAGGACTTGACGTTGACCAAAAGATGGCGTGGCAAATGGCTTGCTGAGCTGGACCAAGTTGCTAGGATATGTTATATTCGTTGCAACAGATTTGGTAAGTAGATAAACTTGAGGAGCAAATTGTTTCTATCCGTAATCGCCGGAGATCCTAGGGTTTAGGGTTAAGCCATCAGTATATATACCGAGGCCGTCTCATGAAGACAGTGCACACCTAGGTATCATTGACAGAGGCACACCTGAGTGTGGCGTCGCCCCCACCAGACAGACATGATGTATATCTATAGGCTTTGTTGGTGGTGTTCCTGTGAGTCGAGCAATCCGCAGAAAAATAGGATGTGTGAAGATTCACAGTAGGATTTCATGTAGAAAAGATTTCATACAATCATGTAATTGTTATCTTTTTCTAATGGAATTATTCTGGACGAGGTCCTGGGGATGTAGGGAAAGCCGAACCCCGTTAACATATGTGTGTGTTCTTTACTTTATGCACTTTACATGTTTGTTATGTTCTTGTCATCTTTGGAACCTGTGTAATGCCATAAGTCTGCACTTACACAGCGCGCATCGGCTTCCTTCCTCGATGCTGGTCCTCGATGCAGACCAACTGCTTGAAATCCTCGTGCTGATCATTTTCCTCTCGTCCAGCTGCTTGCATCGAGCATACTCCACGGTGTCCTGCTCGATATGCTTGCTCGATATGGACCAGACTTTGCAAGAGCTCCATTTCTGACATCTTCTTTGATCATGAGCTGCTTCCATCTCCTTTCCAACTCCAAAAAACTCCAAAAACACCTGAAAACCACCACAAGCATGCACATGTATGCAAATGTATGCAATCTTAAGCTAAATGCATGCTATGTTGATTCTAAGTGCAAATGATGCTAAAATGCTAAACTATAATGCAAAAACAGAGGAAAAGATGCATGAAATGCAGCCTAAAATATTCTAAAATAGCAAGTTCTCAACACCCTCATACTTAACTTTTGCTTGCCCTCAAGCAAACAAACACTTAACATGGTGATGAGGTTTTAAATGGGAACTCATATCTTTGAAAATGCTAACAATAAATCAAAATGAAGTCCATGTTCTCAATTCTACAGTGCACTTGATGGAAGAATACTTTAAATACTTAGCCACTTTCATCACAAAACAAGAATGATCACAAAGCTATTAACCTACACATGCTCATAAAATCAAACAACCTTTTCAACATTCAATTATGCTCAAACAGTGAATCATGCTTATGCAAATGCGAAAGTGTCATTTGGCTAAGGGACAAGGCTTAGTGTAATAAAAATGATCCCACATCACAAACTGGTTTTGGTGTTTAAATGGTTCTCTCAAAGAAAAGCATGGTTGTGCTTTGGCAAAATGCTAAGGGGCAAAGAACAACTTACACATACAAAGGAAGGCTCCCATCTACCCAAGATCTATAAGATGTGTTCCTAACTCTAGCATATCAGTGTAAAACCCACCTATGCTACTCTTTTTAAGAATTTCAACCTTTTAAAAACCCAAAAACTTTTCTCCTTCAAGCGCTTTGGAGGACACTTCTTCTTTTGAACTTCATGTGGTGGCGATTTGCTTCTTTTGAGTTTGGCTTTTTAATTTTCTTGTTTTGCACTCCTTGCATCTTCTTTTCTTCTTTGAACATGAGCCTTCTTTCTTTGAGTTTAGAATCTTTATTTCAACCCTTTTGCTTGTGTCACACTCCTTTTTCTTTTGTGACTTGACTTCTTTTCTTCTTTGCCTCTCTTAAAACCTAATCCCAAGATAAACCCAAACCATTCCCCAAACATCCTAGCCTATCTAACTCAACAGTGAGCTAGTTCTACAATGGGAATACTTCCCTTGTAGTTTCAACCCAACACTTTTTGCTAAGCAACAACCATGATGGAAGAGGCCTCACAAATCACACACTATTAATGTCTTGGCTTGAAAGAAGGTTTAGTTAAGGATGGGGAAATCTAAATGGATTTTTTAGAGAGTGGAAAAAGAGGATAAGAAGATCCAAGTATTATAAACTATCCATGGCATCAATCACAAAAGCATAAGGCATGATAATTGCGAATTCAAATTAGGTTCCACTTAAACAAAGGTTGAAACCATTTCGAAGCATGCTTCAGTCTCAAACAAAGCTCACATAAATGCAAATTCCAAAAGTGGTTCAGCTTTATTTTTAGTTCAACATCAAATGCACCAAAGGATTAAAAACAAGAGCTTCATTTTTATAATTCACTAGCATTAACGAAGATGTACTATTATAGTTCCCAATTTAAAGAATCAAAATAGTCCTATATGAATGCATGAAGTCTAAATCTTATAAGAATGCATGAAAATAAAACTCTTTTTTGTGAAGCAATGTTTTTGAAATTTTTTGGTTTTTTCTATGCCTTAGATGCTATGTAATCATGATGCATGGTTTCTATTCTAATATGCAAATGCAAATGCAAGCATCAGTCCATCATGCAACCTCCCCCACACTTAAATTACACAGTGCCTGTGTAATAAAAATACTAAGGAGAGTGTTCACAAACATCAAGCAAACAATCGTATAAAAAATAAAATATGAGTGGTATTTACAATGGTTAGTGTGGTGTACCTTACTTCAGGTGGAGGAGTTGTGAGAGTCTGAACTCTTAATGGCATGGGAAGGTGAATCTTTCTCCTCTGATGGAGCTTGCTGTCTACTCCTTCTCTTCTTTCCTTTTCGCTTTGGAGCAGCTATATGAGATTAATGCCTGGCCGCTCACTGATGTGGAATGAGTGTCTTTCTTGGACTGTAGCCTCTGGTGTGTCCTCAGACATGTCTTCAGCATCAGATCCTCCTCCTTGTGGCTCTGCTTGGACCGCTTGGTCAGTTATCTTGGCTGATGAAGATCCTCCCAACTTCTTCTTGAGCTTCCTTAGTTTCTTCTTCAATGAGTCAACCAATTTCTTGCTTGCTTTGACTGTCTTCAGCAAGCCTCTGATGGCTTTGTCCTGGAAGTGGTTGCACCTCTGAAGAAGCCTAATGTGCTCATGTGCAGCCTTTGAAGCTTCAGATGTGCAGATCACATCATAAGGGTCAAATGCATAAGGGCGGTTATCATAGTCTTCATGTTCATCTTCCTCCATCCCTTGATGTTGAACCTCTTGTTTTTGATGCTGCTCTTCAATTTCTTCTTCCACATCTGAGTCTCTGATGGTGCTTATGTTCTTCATTTTGCTTGGCCTCATCAATGGTGGGTCAGTCCTTGGGTCATAAAGCTCATCTTCTGTTGGCATGAATTGGATGTTCTCATAGGAGGTGAAGTTGGTTAAGCGCTGCTTGGGCAAGATGATCTTCCTCTTCCTGTTTTCCAGCTCAAACTAATAGCCAAATCCTGTCTCAACAGCTCCAGAAAGGTATCCGATCTTACTGATATAAGGAACATCTAGGAAGATCATTGTAACATCTGGTGTGCTAAGCTCAACTCCAGCACCAAGCAAGATCGGAGTGATCACACCTCCAATGGCTATCTTTGGCTTCTTGTCTCTGGTGTTGAAAGCCCATTGTTGGCATGATAGAAATTGCTTCATTAGGATTGTCCCAAGACCAACTCCTAAGCGCTCTCCTTGGATCTTCCTATGCCTTGTTTCAATTATTATGTTCTTCAAGCCATTCACAAACAACTCCATCTCTTCTTCTTTGACCATACTTTGCTCTTTTCTGTAAAAGAGTGTGCTAGTGAGGACTCTATGAACATATCTGATAGCTGGATGGCGGATGCTAGCACTCTTCAGATGACCAGCTCGATAAGCATCATTCGCTATCTCCTCCCATACATGCCTTAGCTCATCATACTTGAAGCGCATGTTTTGTGCTCTTGAGCCTTGATCAAATCCAAAAATATCTTCAAGTTGAGTGAACCCCATAGTGTACCTTGCTTTGTTGGCTCTGAACTTGATGAATCCATTGCCAAAGTCTTCTTCTCCTTCATCATATTCTTCATCAAACTTGTAGAATTAGACCTTGAAGCTTGCAAGGAACTCACAATAAAGTTGCTTGTAAGTTGGATAGCCAAGACTAGAAAATTTCTCCAGTCGAATGTTGCTCAACAACTCATCCACTTCAGTCTTGATTCCTAGCTCTCCCAACAGACCAGTATCAGCATATCTTATAGGACTGCTTCTTCTTCAATAACTGGCTTTTTTTTCCCTCAGCTCTGTTTCAGCAGCATTTGAATCAGAAATCTCCTCATTTCCCCTAGTGTTCGACATAGTACTTGAAAATGCAATGGTTGAAGCAAGAATTAGTATACTATCCTTTGAGGACACTGTTCAGGAAATTAATTTTCAAAATTCAAGCAGGTACTGCAAAATTCTGTAAAACTTTACACTGATTACCAATAAACAGAGTCGAATTTAGCAAACATTTTCAGCCCAAAAGGATAGATACAGTTAAAACTAAAATTCCAACAGTAACAAGCAGCGATTAGAGCAAGTTCAAGCATGTACAGCAAAAACATCATTCTCTCTCTACCAAACTATGAAAATGCATCAGATTCACCATTGCTAGTCTAAGAAGAAACATTTCAATGGTCAATATTCTGAAAAAATAATAGCATGCCTAGATTGGCCAGAATCTAAACATAATGTCAAACTAAGCACAAAAATAGCATTTTCTAAAGATTTCAGCCATAGATTTTCAAAGAAGAGCAACAATGGTGACATGCAAATCAAAATCTTAAACAAAATTGTGCAAAACAACCTCAATCCATCATTCTAATGCATCCTACTTCAATTTGCCAAGATTAGACTCAAGAAACAAGGAATCTAGCAAAGCTTACCTTAATTCTTGAACCAAAAGATGAAGTTCTAGGACAGAGAATGTAAGAGAGAAAGAAAAGATGTCTGGCAATGAGTGTTTAGCTCGATATAGATGTGTGGAGAGAGATAAAAATGCTAGTATTAAGGCAAAAGGATAAGGAGTTTCTAAAATATCTAAGGATAATGCAAGAAAATCTCATTTAAAATTAAAAAAAAAATACATGTGACGGGGAAAGAAAAGATTTTTTTACCACCCATCAAGGCCCACAAAAAGGTTTTACTCGATTTACCAATGAAAGAATTTCCAAAGTTTTTTACACGGATCATATCGAGCAAAACACTCGATGTGGTACCTCGATGTGTACCATATTGGGGACGTCGGGTCCTGTGGCACGAATGATGCTCCTCTGCCTCGGGGGTTCTGTGTTCTGGTCAGCTTCTCCTTAAGGGCACCTTGCATCGAGCAGTCTCAGTAGATGATCTGCTCGATGTTGTTGCTCGGTGTTGGGAGACTCTACAGCTTGCATGATCCTTCCCGTGGGCAGTGCATGGCATAGTTTGGATGCTTGTTTCTGGATCGGCCATTGTCATCGAGCAAACATGTTGGTGGTTTGCTCGATGCTACACCTCGATGTGGAATGTCTCGTACTCGGTTGCTGTTCTCCTTGGTGGTTGTCATACCGGATACCGTCTTGCATCAAATTGGCTGATAGCACCCATATCGAGCAGAACCTTGGATGTTCTGCTCGATGCAACTCCTCTGTGTGGCTCCATCGAGCAATCTGGTTTATGTACGGTCCACCCTCCTCGTTGTATGGACTTGTGCTTTAGGAGCGATCACATCGAGCATGGCTTTTGGTGTTCTGCTCGATGCTACCTCGATGTGATCTCCATCGTGCAATATGCTCGGTGTACGGACTGCTCCTTCCCCGAGATAAGCTGTATCAAGCAGCGATGACAGATGTTCTGCTCGATATGGTACCTCGATATGAAAACAGAGTTTTCTTTCCTTGGCCTTTAAAGCATTCTACATATCCATGGACCTGTTCTTTGACTTCTGAAACACTAAATAAAGACATTAGTAACTGATATCTCTTGTATTTACACCATTTAAGCTTGCATTTAGTACATGTTTTGGTTCTCATTTGCATGTTTTCCTTAGATTTTGTCCCATTTTCTTCTCCTTTTAGACTTAGGTTGCATTTAGGATATTGTTTGCATTTTTCTTGCATTAAAGATGTTTTTAGGTGCTTATTGAGCTAAAAGAAGCTTAGAGGAGCTTTGAGGATGATCCAAGAAACTAGCTGGGCCAAAAGGAGCAAAAGGGACCAAGGCAGATGATATTGCTGCATATTTCGTGTGTTTCACATACATATAAGATAGTTTCTCATGCATTTACCTGGCACATTAGGCTATTTTGCATCATTTAAGGTCCTAGAGCACTTTTGCACCAGCATTTGCATGTTTCTTGCATTATGCATCACATTCAGGTTGTTTTCGGCTACTTTGGAGCTTTGGAGGATTTGTGGACGTGCTAAGGCTCGTGAGCAAAGTCGTGGACACTTGGAGAACTCAGGAGGGCTTGCTAAGGACCCGAGATTGAGTGGCAAATCGAGCAAGGCAGATCGATCTAGGTGAGATCGACCAGAAGATCGAGTAACCAAGTCGATGCGAGGAAATGAATCGAGACCAAGATCGAGTGTGGAGCTCGATCTGAAGTACGGACGTGAATGACGTCATGCATGATCGAGGACCGGATCGAGCCTTCAACCCGATCAGCACAAGATCGACTCAGAGATCGACTAGAGCCATCCGATCCAAGACGAAGATCGAGAGCCAGATCGAGCTTCGTGCTCGATCCCAGACTAACCTTATCCGTCCAGCTGGTTTTGGACTGTAGCGAAGGGGGGACCATTTGCGGTTTGGCCATTTTTGGCAAAAGGCAACGATCCCTTTCATGATCCCCATCCTGTCTTTTACTTTGCTAACCAAAAGCATGTCCATTTTGTTGGGGAAGCTGCAGTTGTCTTGGATGAGCTAGAGCAATGCCAAGAAGAAAAAGCTAATTGGGTAGCCGGTTAGAACAACTACAAGCCTCAAGGTTACTCTCAAAGCTACCAAGGCAACGACAACTTGTCTTATAGAAGCACCAACGTTGAAAACGCAAAGGATCAGGTGTACCATCCTCAACAAGCTAAACCGTTTGTGCCCTGTAACAAAGGTTTTCAGCCGAGTGGTGGTTTTCAAGGTCAGAGACAGCGTAACTTTCAGGGACAGAAGCAGCAGCAAGGGAACAAATCTTATACTCCTATGTACCCTCCAGGCTTTGTTCCTCAACAACAGATGCAACTGCAACAAGTTGATCCTGTACAAGCCATGTTTCAGCAGTTGCTTCAAGGGCAA
Organism: Thlaspi arvense; assembly: GCA_911865555.2. NCBI lineage: Eukaryota > Viridiplantae > Streptophyta > Magnoliopsida > Brassicales > Brassicaceae > Thlaspi > Thlaspi arvense. The sequence goes on along the minus strand of OU466862.2, from coordinate 52,471,892 downwards.
GCTTCAACAAACCAGAAGTTCGCCGAGATGAACAACCCCTTAGACTCCTCTCTCACTGATGTCTCTACTCAGTTAACAACTCTAAACAACAAGATCAAGCAGTTAGAGAAGGGTAAAGCAAGTATAAGCGGTCAGAGCAGTTTACCGGGAAAGTGTGAACAAAATCCCAAGGAATACGCCAATGCTATCACACTAAGAAGTGGGAAAGAGCTTCCACCGAGGGTTGCGCCTAAGGACAATGAGGACATTGTGGTTCAAGAGGGGGAGGATAAGCCGTTAGCTGATGCTGAGATCAACTTCCACAACGTGTGGATAGAGCGGCCAACAAAAGGGAAAGAGGCAGCTGTAAAGAAACAAGCGGAGAAAGCAATCGAGGAGAAGGATGAGTACGTACCTTCACCTTATGTTCCTAAACTTCCTTTTCCTGGTCGCTTCAAGAAACAGCTTATAGAGAAGCATAGGGTCTTGTTTGAGAAGCATCTAAGGGACGTAGATATCAAGCTACCTCTCGTGGATTGCCTTGCCATGATGCCTAAGTGTGCAAAATTTTTCAAAGACACACTTGCAAAGAAGAATAAGGAGAGCAAGGAAGTGCTGGTGCTTAGTGAAGAATGTAGCGCCATTATACACAAGGAGATAGTCCCCAAGAAGTTGGGAGATCCAGGAGGCTTCACTATACCATGTGCTCTCGGTCCTTTAACATTTCAAAGCTGCCTATGCGATCTTGGAGCTAGTATAAATCTGATGCCCCATTCTATAGCAAATAAGCTAGGTTTCACGCGGTTCAAAGACTGTAGAATCTCATTAGTGCTAGCTAACAGGAGCGTGAGGTTACCCGTGGGTTTGCTTGAGGACTTACCAGTGAGGATCAGTGGAGTAAACGTGACTTCGTTGTGCTTGAGATGGATGTAAAACCTAAGGATCCACTTATACTTGGGAGGCCATTCCATGCAACCGGCGGAGCAATCATCGATGTCAAGAATGGGAAGATAGCTCTACACTTGGGCAAGGATATAAGGCTGGATTTTGATATCAACGAGGTCTTGAAGAAGCCCACCATAGAAGGGCAAGCTTTCTACATAGAGACGTTGGATGCTTTAGCGGATGAACTGCTAGAAGAGCTTGCACAAGAGGATTACTTGAAGCTGGCATTGACTAAGGAGCCAGGGACGTTTGGTTTTCTGAGTAGGAAGACTCAGGAGTACGTTAATCTCCTCAATTCTAGGAAGGTTCTGATGGAATATGAAGGCGGCTGCCTTGAGATCGACCAGGAAATCGAGGAGATCTCTCGATCCAGAGAAGAGAACAACTTAGAAAGTCGATCCACTACTCGATCCCAACAAAATCGAGTAAGTGATCGACCTGAGAGCAGTCGATCCAGCAAAACAATAGATGGGAAGATCGAGGGAAGTCAGTCGATTAGTTCAGAGAACGAGACGGGGACTCGATCTCCTGCTCGATCCCAATTAAACCGAGTAGGAGAATCTAGTAAAACTGCTTGATCCGGGCCAGAACGAGTGCAAGATCGACTGGAAGACTCGATCTCGGAGGGGACAACGGTTCAAGAAAGCAGTCTTTTGGGTCATGTCTCGGGTTCTAAGGAGGCTATTGAGGATGGGAACGTCAACAAGAGCCACAAGGAGGACTGGAGCGAGCTGCTAGCCCCAAAGGTGGACCTTAAGGAGCTCTCAAAAGGGCTAAGATATGCTTTCTTAGGGCTTAATGAAACCTATCCCGTGATTGTGAATGAGAACTTAAGTGATGATGAGTTGCACTCGCTCCTAAATGAGCTGAGAAAGTATAGGAAGGCCATTGGGTACTCTCTAAGTGACATCAAAGGCCTTTCTCCAATGCTTTGCACTCATAGGATTCACTTGGATAATGAGAACGCTTCTTCAATAGAACACCAAAGGCGTTTGAATCCTAATTTAAAGAGGTTGTTAAGAAAGAGATTCTTCAGCTGTTAGAAGCGGACGTGATCTATCCCATAAGTGACAGCACGTGGGCTTCTCCTGTACTCGTGGTGCCTAAGAAGGGAGGGATCACAGTCAATAAGAATGATAAAGATGAGCTTATACCTACTAGGACTATTACAGGACACCGTATGCGCATAGACTATAGGAAGCTTAATCTTGCTACTAGAAAAGATCATTTTCCTTTACCTTTTATTGATCAAATGCTTGAGAGGCTTGCTAATTATCCTTACTATTGCTTTCTTGATGGATATAGTGGTTTCTTTCAAATACCAATCTATCCGAATGATCAAGAGAAGACGACATTTACATGCCCTTATGGCACCTTCGCGTATCGAAGGATGCCATTCGGGTTGTGTAACGCACGGGCTACGTTTCAGCGGTGTATGATGTCGATCTTCTCTGATCTAATAGAAGAGATGGTAGAAGTGTTTATGGATGACTTCTCTGTATATGGTGCGTCTTTTTCTGCGTGTTTGTTGAATCTTTGCAAGGTACTAAAGCGTTGTGAAGAGGCGAATCTGGTGCTTAACTGGGAGAAGTGTCACTTCATGGTGAAGGAAGGGATCATGCTTGGCCACAAGATATCAGAGAAGGGCATAGAGGTTGATAAAGCCAGGGTTGAAGTCATGATGAGTCTTGAGCCGCCGGTTAATGTCAAAGGGGTGAGGAGTTTCCTAGGCCATGCTGGATTCTACAGGCGTTTCATCAAAGATTTTTCCAGGATCGCACGTCCCCTCACAAGGCTGTTGTGCAAGGGAGCTGGCTTTGTGTTTGATGAGGATTGCCTTCATGCTTTCGTGACCATCAAGGAAGCTCTTGTATCCGGGCCAATAGTGCAAGCACCGGACTGGACCCTAAGTACATCTTGGTGGCGGTTGATTATGTATTTAAATGGGTTGAGGCCATTGCTTCCCCTACAAACAACTCTAAGGTGGTGATCAAGCTCTTTAAAACCATCATATTCCCAAGATTCAGAGTTCCTAAGGTTGTTATCAGCGGCGGTGGCAGCCACTTCATCAACAAAGTATTCGAGAACCTCTTAAGGAAATATGGTGTGAAGCACAAGGTAGCTACACCTTACCATCCTCAAACTAGTGGACAAGTAGAGGTCTCTAACCGGCAGATCAAGGCACTACTCGAGAGGACAGTAGGAACTACTCAGAAGGATTGGGCGGCTAAGTTAGACGATGCTTTGTGGGCTTACCGGACCGCTTTCAAAACCCCCATTGGTACTACTCCTTTTACTCTTCTCTACGGCAAAGGATGTCACCTCCCTGTTGAGCTGGAACATAGAGCATTGTGGGCTGTGAAGCAGTTGAACTATGATCTCAAGACAGCTTAGGAGTAGCGTCTGATTCAGCTACACGAGCTTGATGAACTAAGGCTGGACGCCTACGAAAGCGCTAAGATGTACAAGGAGCGTACTAAGGCGGCTCATGACAAGAAGCTGGTTCATAAAGAGCTTAAGGAAGGCAGCCTGGTGCTACTCTATGACTCGAGGCTGAAGCAGTTCCCGGGCAAGCTCAAATCAAGGTGGTGCGGACCGTTTGAGATCAAGGAGGTATTGCCCTATGGAGCCGTTACGTTGGTTGGCAAGAGTGGGAATGCATTCACAGTCAACGGACACAGAGTTAAGCCATACATGGTCAGTGCATTCAACAAGGAGAGCACTTCAATGCTTCTCCAAGACCCACCATCTGCTTAAACCAAGTAAAGTCTAGCTAAAGACGTTAAAGAAAGCACACTTGGGAGGCATTCCCATGTCTATCTTGTATATATTTCTGCTTTCTTTCCATTTCAGTTTTATGTTTTTATCTTTTAAGTGTGTAGGAAAAGGTATAAGGGATTGCAAGCCACGATCTTAGATCCAATAGGAGTATGAAGGGGCGAATATAGGCTAGAGATCGAGTGCTAGATCAACACATCCTGGCTCAATCTTTGCTAGATCGAGCTAGTGAATCGAGAGGAGTCAGTCGATCTAGACGAGATCGAGTAGACAAATCGAGTGGAACGGTCGATCATGAGAGGACAATCCGCCAATGCATTCAGCCTGAAAAGCGAACGAGGTGTAGATCGACCGAGTCACTCAATCCTTGAAATAGATCGAGTAGTCTACTCGATCTGCCATTCGATCTTAGCCAAATCGACCCCCGAATCGATCAAGGAAATCGATCCAAGGAGTACAGCCTAGTTGACCAAAAGTCAAGGAACGAGAGAGTATAATCGATCTAAGACTCGATTCTAATCCAATCGAGTCACTGATCGATCAAATCTCTCGATCCAGCCAACATGGTCATGAGATCGAGTCCTAGATCGACCAAAAGGACTCGATCTCATGCCGAGGTAACCAATTTTTTTTCCCTCCCTGTTTCTTTTCCCTCTCTTTTTGAATTTGAATGGTGGTCAAAACAAGCATCTTTGACCACGAAAGATGTGCCTTGACCACACCTTTTGTCAGAAAACCGCTTTCCTTACCCGTGGTTTTGGATTTTCTTGGCCTTTATGTTCTCAACAACTTCACACTCTCTCATTTCTGTTTTTGCGAATTCTAAATCGAGAGAGCGTGCTATTTTACTTTTCCTAAAGGTCATTAGCTTCTGTCTTCAATCCTGCAAATGCATTTTCAGATTTTTAATTAAAAATCTTTTCAAATATCCTTTAATAATCGCATGGTTGATTTAAGTTGCTAGAGATTTTAATAAATTTTTAAAAGTAGCTAGAAATTAGGAAATTATCTAGATTTAATCCCATCTCAAGATTTTCTTTTTTTTTATCTAGTTACAATTTTTATAAATCTCCCAAATATCTAGGGTATTAGTTGCGAATCTCTCTCTCTTCCTTGTGTTTTCTTTGTATTCGCCGCCTACTCTAACTCTCTCTTCCGAGAATCACCTTTCAGGCACCAATGGCACCTAAGAGAACCAGAGAGGAGGATACACAAAGAGAAGAAGAGCCGCAAGTGGTTCAAGAGGAAGGAGCTCAGCAAGTTCAAGAGAGGATCCGTTGGACTAAGGAGGAAAAGTCAGCGAAGAAAAGGTTAGAGAGGCTGCGCTTTGAGCCTACCAAGTTCGTGAGTAGAGACTTGTTGGGAAGAATGGGTCTTCTAGAAGATTTTGACTCTCTTCTCCAAAACATGGGGCTTGCTTGCCTTTCAAGGATGGATTGCCCAACATATCCGCAATTCACCTTGGATTTCCTCTCTACCTTGGCGTTTTCCTATGAGAATCCGAGCCTCCCTACTCCCTCACAAGGACATCTCACCTTTAAGGTCAAGAGGCGAGCTTATCACCTTTCCATTGAAGAGCTTTGCCAAGCATATGGACTCAACGCCGCGGCTAAGCAAGTAGAGTTTCCCCCTCTCAAGAACGCCAGCATTATATGGGACGTGCTTTGTGATGAAGACTACAAGCCAAACACGGCCAAGATCAAGAAAGTGAGGAACCCCATCCTGCGGTATACTCTCAAGCTACTAGCAAACACTTTCAGCGGGCGGTCCGTGTCTCCTACAGTGACAAAGACTGAGTTGTGCTTCCTTTTCCAAGGGATCAAAAGGATACTGTGCAGCAGCGAAGAAGAGAACCATGATCCGCTGATGGATGACCTTGGGAATGATGTTAACTACGGGTGTATTCTAGCATCCTCCTTGGTGAAGTACAAGGCATACGCTCTGAGGTGCAAGGCGAGTTCAGCATACATTGGAGGTTTCCTCATGCCACTCTTTATCCAAGCCGGTGTACCTCTTCAAAGCTTCGAGCCTTGCGCGGATAGATCATTCATGGACGAGACCTACATGCGCAATACGGATAGCTTGGGACCTACGCCAGCTCCAGGATTCTTTGCTTATCTGTTCTACAATGCCGAAAATAAGAAGAGCGTGTGCATCTTACCCAATGTTGATGAGACACACTTGGATAGCATCGGTACAATCGAGTTTTGCCCAACCCACGAAGAGTGCTACGCCCCACGTGGTGCAACCATGATGCCTATTCAGTCTGCGCGTGAGCAGTCAGAGTCACCACACTTAGATGGCACAATGCCAGCCAACTTTGAGCTTCCCAAGATGGACTTTGAGCCACGGACCAAGGCGGAGAAGTTTCTTGATTCGGTGGTGGAGGTGCAGCGAAAGATAACTAAGTGGCAAGGGAAGATGATCAAGAAGCTTGCCAAGAAAGTCAAGGCGCTTCAAGGGAGCTCATCCGCAAACTCTAAGGAGTCCATGAGTGTAGAGGTCAACCAGCCCGAGATGAGGGGGAGATCGACTGGCGGCATTGTCATCCGTGAGCCACAAGGCAGCACGCAACAAGCACGTCATTCTGTCCATGGTTTCCCGACCGCGGATAAAGGCAAAGACATGGCACGACGCTCCTCTAGCAAGAGCAGTTCCGCAGGAACATCCTCAAGTTCCAGCCGAATTTAGCTCCAAGTTACCAATGACCACCCTTTGTATATACCGTGCATATTCTCTTAGTTTTCTTTGCTTGTGTTTGAACTCTTTTGAATTTGTTTGCCACCGAGACGGTGTCATTCAAGTTTGGGGGAGTATGTGGTGTGTTTAATGTGTTTTCTTTCCTCTTATTTTCTATCTGCATCCTTTGAGTCTTGCATTACATTTCATTGCATCTAAGGCATAGAAAAGAACAAAAAAATTGTTAAAATTTTTAAAAATTTTCAAAAAAAATCATGTAGTCTCATTCACTTTGTTAAACATTTTTGGATTAAGTCTAGAATTTTTAAGCATCTAGGTTGTTCACATTTGCATAAGGGGTTAAAGTTTTCTTAAAAAAGTGTTTTAAGCTCATGAATTGTTTCAAAGCCCTAGTTAGTAGTTCTTTGATGCATTGCACACTCTTAGAAAGTAAGTTCTAACCATACTTGGATCATGTGTTTTGATTTTCCTGGCTTGACTTGAACATTCATGAACTGAATCTTGTCCTAATAAGTGAAAACCTTAATCTGAATTTTAATTATCATACTTATGCATTTGAAAATGAACACATGGATCTTATACATATTTAGGCTCTCTTCCTCCTTTCACCACTCTTTTGTGAGCCTAAGTAGGGCTCCCACCATAACCCTTACCTTTCTTTCAAGCCAAATGTTCTTGTGTGACATCATTGGGAGGCCTCTTTTCGGTTTGAACTTAGCATAAAGTGTTAGGTCTTGGCGACATGGTTAGGCTCTCATTTAATTGCTAGCTTTGCATTTTGAAGCTAGATCTAGGCTTAGGTTAGGTTCGGGGTTCATTGGGGTTGTTTGTTTTGCTTATTTGTTTATGGTTTCAAAAAAGGTTTGGTGATTGAAGTGTTTGAAAAGGTTTTAAGTGGAAGGCAATGTTTTCAGAAATAAAAGCTCTAAGTTTTTTTCAGAAGATAGCTCTAAAATAAAAAGAAAAGAAAAAATAAAAAAAAATAAAAAAAAAAAAGCCTAAGTGCCAAATAAAAAAAAAGAGAAAAAAATTGAGTAGGGAGCTATCATTAAGAAAAGTAAAGAGCTAAAAATGTTTTCAGCCTTTCCACTAGCCTAAAAGAGTAAGGATGTTTTCTGTTTTTATTTGGGTTTGAGCTTGAAAAGGATAGTATCTAAGAGGGTGAGTGAGCTGAAAAGAAAAGAAATGAGAGGGGTTTTAGGATCATTGTTAGTAAACATGGGTAGATGAGAGTCTAATTATGTATGCATCAATTGTCTTTACCTTTAGCATTATGCATAAAGTTCATAACCTTCTTGAGAGAAACCCTTTGCATTATAAAACCCTTTTAAATGAGATCATTCTATGCTCATAGCCTTTGCCCTTAACCAAATGTGTTCGGATTTAAAGTGCATAAGTGTGATTCAACGGTTTGATCATTAATGAATGTTAAAGGATAAGGTTCTTTGATTGTTTGGAATAGGAGAGACACGATTTGAAATTCATTGTGTGATGAGTATGGCTAAGTCTTTTGGAGTATGAGTGTGTGCATTGCATTTTAGAATTAATAACTAGGACCATTGAAATGATTCATTTGAAAGACACCTTTGCAAGAAGCTTAAACCCCCGTTTTTAAAACCTCTCTCCCTTCTTGAATTTTGTTTGCTTGAGGGCAAGCAAAAGGCATGTTTGGGGGAGTTGATATTACTGCATATTTTGTGTGTTTTGTATATATATAAGATAGTTTCTCATGCATTTACCTGGCACATTAGGCTATTTTACATCATTTTAGGTTCTAGAGCACTTTTGCACCAGCATTTGCATGTTTCTTGCATTATGCATCACATTCAGGTTGTTTTCGGCTACTTTGGAGCTTTGGAGGATTCGTGGACGTGCTAAGGCTCGTGAGCAAAGTCGTGGACACTTGGAGAACTCAGGAGTGCTTTCTAAGGACCCGAGATCGAGTGGCAGATCGAGCAAGGCAGGAAGTGGATCGAGACCAAGATCGAGTGTGGAGATCGAACTGAAGTACGGACGTGAATGACGCCATGCATGATCGAGGACCGGATCGAGCCTTCAACCCGATCAGCACAAGATCGACTCAGAGATCGACTAGAGCCATCCGATCCAAGACAAAGATCGAGAGCCACATAGAGCTTCGTGCTCGATCCCAGACTAACCTTATCCGTCCAGCTGGTTTTGGACCGTAGTGAAGGGAGGACCATTTGGGGTTTGGCCATTTTTGGCAAAAGGCAACGATCCTTTTCATGATCCCCATTCTGTCTTTTACCTTTTTCGTTCTCTCTCATTTTGGAGGCGATTTCCGCCATTGTAGACTTTTGAAGATTTTTCTTGCATTTTTAACTTTTGAATATTGAATCTTTAGCCTTAATCTTTGTTAATCATGCTTAATAGATTGTCTTTTATGCTTTCATCGGTTTTCTTTATGAGTCGTAAGTAGTCTTTTTGGGTTTTGAGGCTGGGGCGATTCGAAAGGGTTAAAAAGGTTAAAGATTTGTGTTTTCTTGTTCTTCATCGCCTTCTCTTCTAGGATTTCGAGTGCTTAAGGCTTAGAGACTCTCACGCCAAGATCTCTAAGATCCGAGGGATGTCTTACCTTGACAGGATCACGATGTCCTGGAAAATCGAATCCTAGAGGCTAGTTTTCCTTTCCCACATGCCATGGTTGTAAAAGGGACTAGTTAGGTCGTTTGTTTGAAATCTATGTTTTATGCCCTTCAATCTCTTTTTCCACCAAACGCCATGGGTTTGGAGAAGAGAATGAAGGAGTGATCCATACCATCCGCCATGGATGGATCTTGTTTTGTTTTCAAGGCCTAGAGAACCTCTCAAAGAGAGTAGATCTAATGTTTTCAAACTAAGTTTTGACCTTTGAGACCCACGAACGTGACCCTTAGCCCTAAACCCTCTTTCTTATTGTCTTAAGTCGTTTAATATCATTCCATCATCATAATGTTGTGTTCTTGTCAATCGCAAATCGCATCATTTCATCATTCTAGGTTGTTTATACAAGATTGATCGTTGTTGCTCGATCTAGTGGTCGATCCTGTGGTCGATCCTCTAGTCGATTTTTAATAATTAGTAGCTTTGCATTTTAAATAATTCGCTTGTTCCTCGGGGTAGTTAACCCTCTTCCAGGGATTTTAAAATTGTTTTGCTTTGCATTTGACACTTGCATTTAGTGTTTAGGGATTTTACCAATCATTTATCATTCTCGCTTAGCTTTGCTCATCCTTTGCATTCTTAGTGAACTTGCTACCCCTAGGTGTGGATTGATACCTCTCTTGCTCACTATACTACATCTTTGTGTGCATTAGAGCTTTGATAACCTCTCTGTTGCATCTTGATACATCATTGCATTCCAAAAACTTGTTATCAGCAGACGATCTCTGCAGAGCCTATCAGTCAGTGCACGGAAGCTATCGGTCAAGGAGTGAACGATACAAGCCATATCGATCAAAGCTATCGGTCAAGGAGTGACCGATACAAGCCATATCGATCAAATCTATCGGTGAGGAAGTGGCGAATAGAAATGCACCGAATATATTTCGGCCAGTATATCGGTCACATTCCAAACCAATAGGATTCATATCGATCAAGCCTAGACCGATACAACTGACAACTGACCGATAGGAACCCAGTCAGAGCCTGTTTTATTTACACTTTTGCCATTACTCTAGGGCTTCCTTCTTTTGCCCATAAATAGCCCATTTTCTAGGATTTTCGAGAAGTCATGTCAATTTACTGTTTTAAGCATTTTCTTTGAGTTTGTAAGACAAATCTTTTGCTTTATTTAATATAAGTTTGTATTTGCCTTTAATCTTTCTCCAGTCTCTCTTTTAATCATGATTAGCATCTTTTCGTCTTGTGATTTGGTGTTAAACATGACTATTAGTGAGTAGTTTGCTTAGGGTTTCTAGATGTGGTAGATTAGAGGAATTTAAGGCTTGATTAAGGGTTGTTTAGTGCTTCATTATATGGGTTCCTCTCTATTGATCTGTTCTAAATTAGATTTATCTTGATCACACTTATCTAGAATTTAAGGTTTCTCTTATGTCCACCAAGTGTTTGATGAAATGCTGATCTTGTTTGATAGAGGATTTGCTGGCCTTGGCTCAAGATATTGACTGTTTGAGGAGCATTTTGACATGAATAGAGTTGTTTATTAATGCTTGCTGAATGCTTTAGCACTAATTAGAGTTAGTTCTTGTTAACGTGTTTAGCAAAGGGCTATTTTACAAGACATTGGATCTAGCTTGCTTGTTTGTGAACTCTATGTCTAGGAATCACCATTACTAGCTTCTTTGCTTGATCAATGCTGTTTGAAACAACGTTAATTAGTTCTTGAATTCCCCAAAGTCAATAACCACATCTAGGAACTTGTTTTTCTCTTTTGTTATATTTCGAATTTGCTCTGTTTTGCTTTGCTTAATCTTGTTTAAACTGCCTTTTTCTTTATTCTCTTTCTTGCTTAATCACCTTAGGGTTTTGGATTGGTTTCTTAGGCAAAAAAAAGCTCTCTATTCTTGCTTGACTTAAGGATTTTTACTCACAACTCCATTGTTTTCAACAAACCCATTTGGATTGATAAAACCCTATGTTATGCTACAACTGACTAGTACATTGGGTAATTGACCAAGACAGTCAAAACTCTTGGATCAATTTGGCGCCGTTGCCATTTGGGTTTACAGTTTGAAACATTAGAGTTTGTAGAATCTTTAAGATCAAGTTTTTAGTTTTCTTTGGTTACTAATCTCATTTGACTCTCATTGCTGTCTTTCAGGTATATGAACTTGAGATCCAGAGGTTCAAGCAATCTTGTAGACTTCATAGACAACATCAATCTGTTGGACAGAGGTCAGAGAGAAAGGAGACAGCAAAAAAGGCAGCAAAACTTGCAGAAACATGGGATGAACAATCAGGAACCAGTTATGGATGATATCAGATTTCAGGGTCCTCCAGGAGCTGTTGGCACCCAGGGCATACAAGGACATCAAGGTTTTCAGGACTTACAAGGTGAGCAAGGACCAAGAGGCGCTGCACAAGCTCCAAGAGCAGCTAGACCCATTGGCGGGTGTGATGCACCAAATGCCTACAACAACAGGACTGGCATCATTCCACCAGCAGTCCAAAAAAACAACTTTGAGATCAAGTCTGGATTGATTTCAATGGTTCAGATCAATAAGTTCTATGGTTTGCCATTTGAAGACCCTCTGGATCACCTTGACAATTTTGATAGGCTGTGCTCATTAACAAAGATCAATGGAGTTAGTGAAGATGGCTTCAAACTGAGGTTATTTCCATTCTCTCTTGGAGACAAAGCACACCAATGGGAGAAGAACCTGCCCCAAGGAAGTATCACCAGCTGGGATGAGTGCAAGAGAGCCTTCTTAGCAAAGTTCTTCTCTACTTCAAGAACTGCAAGAATAAGGAATGAGATTTCAGGATTTGCACAAAGGAACAATGAAAGCTTTGGTGAAGCTTGAGAAAGATTCAAGGGCTACACACTGCAATGCCCTCATTATGGCTTCTCACAAGCCTATTTTCTCTCCACTCTCTACATAGAAGCCTTGCCTAAGATAAGAATGCTTTTGGACAATGCATCAAATGGGAACTTCATGTCAAAAGATGTGGATGAAGGATTGGAGCTAGTAGAGAATCTGGCTCAGTCAGATGAAAACTATAATTAGGAATTTGACAGAGCTCCAAGAAGCGCAAAGGATGAGTTAGAGTCTAGCAGGAAAGAAATCAAGTCTCTACATGAGAAGTTGGACTTGTTGCTAAGGGAGAAGAAAGAGGTTAACTTTGTTGGAGACATGGTTCAGCTTTAGCAACGCCAAGTTGAGGAGATGAACTACTTGGGCAATCAAGGTGGATACAATAGCTATGGGAACTACATACCAAATCCCAACTTGTCTTACAGGAGCAACAATGTTGCTAATCCACATGATCAGGTTTACCCTCAACAGCAACAACAAGCTGCCCCAAGACCTTTTGTTCCCTACAACAATCAAGGTTTTCAGCAAAGGAACAACAACTACCAGCCTAGAGCACCCTAGAACCCTCCAGGATTCAATGCCCAAGCTCAAGGACAAGCTTCCTCCAGCTCTCAAGACACTGAACTCAAGACTCTCATGCAACAAATGATCAGCACTCAGGTCACCACAACCTTGGAAATGAACAAGAAGTTTGCAGAGGTCCACAACAAAATCGATTCAGTACATGTAGAGCTCACCAACAAGTTTGAAGGGTTGGCTGCAAGAGTCAAAACACTGGAGAACAACAAAGGCATAGCTGGTCCCAAACCTCAAGGACACTTTCCTGGAAAACCAGAAGCTAACCCAAAGGAGTTCTGCAATGCCATAGTCATAGAAGAAGAGAGCTTCCCAGCTGAAGAGGAAGCTATCATTGAAGAATTCCTCTACTTGTTCACTGAGGACACTGAACCTCAAAGTGAGGGGGATGAGTTCTTGGAAGTTGAAACTAATCAAGGAGCTGCAGAAGAAGAACCCTTTGAAGAAGGGGAAAACACAGAAGAAGAAGAGTGGTGGGCGCCACATGAAGTTGTTGATGATTCCAAGGAATACTTGATTGAAGTTCCTGATGTTAAAGAGAAGACTCAAGCTGTTATCCTTCCTGTTTACCAAACAAATATCCCTTTTCCAGGAAGATTCAAGGAACAGCTAGTGCAGAAGTATGAGACCCTCTATGCTGCTCAAATGGAAAAGAGGGGTTTGAATGGCAAAGAGGAGCTTAAGAAGCTAAGAGTTAAAGCTGGAGCATCTGAGGTTAAGGAGCTTAATGTCAAGAAACTTGGAGATCCAGGTTGTTTCACTCTCCCATGTGAGCTTAAAGGGCAAACATTCAAAAGCTGTCTTTGTGATCTTGGAGCAAGTATCAACTTTCTCCCATCCTCTACTGCTAAAGCTCTTGGCTACACTTAACTTCAAGAGAGTAATGTGTCCCTTACTATAGCTGATGGGACTGTGAAAACACCACTTGGGAGTCTCAAAGATGTAGCAATGATGATTGAAAGAGTAACCATCCCCACTGATTTCTTGGTGCTTGATGTGGAAGGCCATATAAAGAATGCTATCATTCTAGGAAGACCTTTCTTAGCCTCAGCTGGAGCAGTGTTTGATGCCAAGGAATGCACAATAGAGCTGAGAGTGACCAAAAAGAAGGTTCTAAGGTTTGACTCCAAGGAGAATAAGCTGGAAAATGAGCAAGCTTTCTCAATGGACATCAAGAAGTTGAAGAAGCTTGGGAAACATTGGCCAGAGTTTGAAGGCTATGCTGGTGAAAGTTTTGATGGTTGCTGCTTAACCAAGCTGTTTGCTGATACCACTGAAGAGGAGGTCCTCAAAGTGGGAGTTTCTGATTGCATGAATGAAGTTCTATTGGATGACAAAGAAGATGGGGTTGTCTTGAAGCCCTTTGTTTCTAGGAATGGTGAAGTCCACTACAAGATGAAAGGGAGGAACAAACCAAAACCCTTTGCTGTGTTGAAGGTTGATGGAGTCACCAGAAAGATCAAAGTGAGCACTGCAACACCAAGGAGTCCCAAGACTCCTTCCCACCACCTCCACTAGAGAGGTAAGCAAAATCAAGCTTAGTGACTTTAAACAAGCACACTTGGGAGGTAGTCCCATGGTGTCCTTTTGTATATATTATGCTTTCTAGTTTATTTTTATGCTTAGTTAATGTGTATAGAAACAGGAGTTCGAATTGGGGGTTGAGAAAGTCTCTAAGAGACAATGAACATGTGCATTCTGACTGCTATCGATTAACTGTATCGGTCAAGACGAGACCGATACAGACCGTATCGGTCATTTCTATCGGTCATTTGTGATTGATAGCAGTAATGCCAGATTGCACCAGTCATCAGGGAGTTTGCAAGTGAGTTTCCTATCGGTCATTCGTATCGATCAAACACTGACCGATAGAAATCCAGCGGATATATTTCGGTCAAGTGCATCAATCAGATGGAGACCGATATGATTCTAAAGAAGGCATCAGTCACTGCTATCGATCACTTGTGACCGATACAGACCCTATCGGTCAATCCTATCGGTCACTTGTGACCGATAGCCCCGCGAGGTAAGTACTTCAATTTTGAAAAACATTTCCCTCCTTTCGTTTGGAGCCAAGGAGGTTTAAATTCAAACTTTGGATCCTTCCTGCCACTTGCAGAGCTCCTGAGCACTTTTGTTCTTGTCCCCCACTCTTTAGATTGATATGGTTCCCTCACCAACTTTTGATTCCTTTGGTTCCTCCTTTTCCACTCTATTTAAACCAACAATCTTCTCCTCTTCTCTTCACACTTCATTTCACTACTTCTCTCACTTATAGCACGAAAATTTTAGCTCTTTCTCTCTTTTATTCATCTCCTCTAAGTGCTCAGAAGATTCATTAAGGTTTGCTTCCTCAACTATCCATTCTTTGCTCTTAATCAATACAGGTGTTTATAATTGGTTAATCTATGGTTTTAAGAGCAAGTTTTGATTAGTTTTAACTGTTGTGCTTTGGTCTTGCATTTTGGATTTGTTTAAAGTGAGCAAGTTAGATGTTTAAGCTTTGTTTACTGTTCATAAATCTCATTACTTGCTTGTTTATGATCATCATCTCTTTTGCTTAAGAACCACCTTCCTAGATTCACATGCATAGCTGTTTTATTTTTATGAACTCTAGCTTGTCTGAACTGTTAGCTTTTGAATTTCTCTTGCTTTTTGGAAGTTTAATCTTGTTGTCAAGACTTGTTAAGCTTATCTTAGCCTAGAGAGTTTTCTTTTTAAAGCTTTCAGTTATTTGGTTTTTCAGCTTTTGTTTTTTTTACTCACCCTATCTTCAAGCTTTGTTTTTGAAGGTACCATGGGAAAGACAAAAACAGCTGCTGGGAGAAAGGGAAAGGCACCACAGGAGGAAACACCCACTTCACCAAGAGCCAGAAGAGATAAAGGAAAGGGCGCTGCTGCTGACCACTCATCCAAAGCTGCTGGAAAGAGGCCAGTTGGAGACAAAGGCGCCAAGCGAAAAGGCAGGGGCAAGGTTGCTGAGGAGGAAGTTCCATTCAGGTAACACAGTGCTAGGGAACTCATGGAAGCTTTCAATCAATGCACTTTCAAACCCACAAGGTACCCATGCACCTCCACAATGAAGGCGCTAGGGATCTATAAAGATTGCAAGAGCAACCCACAAGATAGCGAACTGTTGACAAAGCCACTTCCCTCCTATGAGCACCTCACTTATCAGTTCCTCTCCACTCTCAAGGTGGTCAGTTACGAAATGAGTGAGCTCCCCAACCATGATGGATGGATCTACTTCAAGCTTGGGAAGCAAAGGTTCACAATCACTTTCTTTGACCTCTCTCAAGAGCTTGGGCTGATGTCTTATGCACAAAAGGGAAACAAGTTCTCAATCACCCAAAAGCAGTACACAAAGCTATGGAGGAAGATTGGAGTTGGGGAATTGAAAGCTGGAGCCACAAGAAACCAACATTTGATTCATACTACAGTTAGATATGCACACAAGGCGCTTGCAAATACTTTCTTTGCAAGGAGGGAAACCACAAACATGACTGGCAAGGAGAGAGACTTCATCTACACTGGAATGTATGCCAATGTGGATACCAGCAAAAATGGGACACCTATAGGTCCACCAAGCAAATTCCCATGCTTTGTGAGATTGCTGATGGAGCAGCGGCTGACCTATCAGAACTGGGTTCTAAACAAGGGAAAAATGGAGAAGAATCCACAACTTCACATTGGAGGAATTGTCACAGCTGTTCTCATAGCTAGTGGTGTGGACCTTGAGCAACATGCTAAGGATGCTCTAGGTCCCTCATGGATAGATATGGATTATCTGAAGAGAAGCCATTTCATTGAGAAGAATATTCAAGACAAGCATGTCTACAAGTTCCTCAATGATCTCCAAGAGCCAGCAAGAGTCCTTCTATCTAACCCAAGGCTCACCTCCTTCACCATAAGGAGCAACATCAGCTTCAATGGAGTGAAGAGGAGCTATACAAAGGCGGCCCTGTCCCTGAAGAAAGAGAAGAAGACAATGAGGAAGAAGAAACAGAAGAGATTGAAGAAGAAGCTGAAGAAGATGCCCAAGAAGATGCTGCTGCTGGCGCTGAGGCCAGGGAGAAACCCATGAAAAAGAAGACTTTCATGAAGAAGAAGTGGTGAACTACAATGCTGAGCAGTTCCAGTTCACACCTTATGAAGTACCCAGCCAAGGAAGCTCTTTGAAGGTGGCTCATGAGCACATCAATGCACTTCAGAGATGGTGTAAGTGGCAAGACAAAACTATAAAGGGGCTTATAAAGATGGTGAAGGGAAAATTCAAGAAAGACAAAGCTACATCAGCAGGAACCTCCCATCACAGCCACACTCATGAGTACCCCTCTCATCAAGAAGAGCAAATACCACAAGCTGACCGAACTGAAGAGGAAGAAGCTGTATAGAACCCCCATGGAAGACACTTCTTTCATGCACAGCCTAATGATCAATGGAGAACATGGGCACAACCAAGGGCCTCATCATATGAGCCAAGGACCCATGTACCATCAGCTTGGGAAGCGCCAACTCCCAATCCCTCTGAAGTTCAAGAAACATGGCAATGGGGTACACAAGGTGATTCTTCTCAAGCAGAGAGGTTATGGTGAAGCTGGGTTGCTCCACCACAAGAAGCAGCACCATCTACAAAAGTTTATGAGATGAGAAACAAGGGGAGAGCTAGCAAGTCTCCTCAGATATCTGGATCCTCCCACCCCTCCACTTATTAAACAGGGTACCACATCCTACTCATTGTCTATACCATTGCACTTTTTTTTCAATTATGTATTATATTTTGTTGCTTCTCTATCTCATTGCTTTCATTACACAAGAGACTGTGTAATTTAAGTGTGGGGGAGAGATTTGGAGTTTGACTTTGTGTTTTGTTTTCTTAGTTTTTATTTTTCTTTCATCTTGAGTCTCATGCATATCATGCATTCATATAAGGCATAGAAAAGCACAAAAAAAATCGAAAAATTTGAAAAATTTTGCAATTTTGCAAACTAAAAAGAAAGTATGTAGTTGCATTTCATTCTTTTAGGATTGAGTCTAGTATTGACATATAGGTTGCATTGCATTTGCATAGGGCATTATGATGAAATTTCCTTGTAAAGTTCTTAGAGTTTAGAGATGATTTCAGTGTTTAAGTGGCTAGTTGTTTGATGCATCATAAGATTGCTAGAAGTTAAGGCTGAACCATGCTTAGATTACTAATTTTGATCATCTCATCTCATACTGAAAGCTTTTGTTCTCTGAAAATCAACACTATCAACTTGAACTTTAATTTGGACTTTTAATTATCATGTGTTGTGCATTGAAAAGTGAATTCATGGCTACCATATACATATTTGGATCATCTTTTTCCTTTCTACCACTCTTGTTGATCCAAATAGCTGATCCTCGTACTTATGAGACAGTTACATCCACACCCTTAACCAAAACCTCCTTTTGAGCCTAAACACTATCTTGAGAGCTGTGAGGCCTTTGCATTACATTTTCGATTTTGTCTTGGCAAAAAGTGTTAGGAATAAGGCTGGTAATAATAAGCTCTCTTGTAGATATCAGCTTGCATCTTGAGCTTGATTTTAGGATAGGAGTTTTGGGTTAAAAGGGTAGTGTAAGTGGTTTAAACTTCATGTATATATGTTTTGAAAGAAAAGGAAAATGTTTGAAATGGTAGAAAAGGGGATACAATCTAGAGTTGTTGTTAAGTAAAGGGAAGTAAAAGCTCTAAGTGTAAGGAAGAAAGGCGCCAGCAACAAAGCTTAGAAAGGTTAGAAGAAGAAAAATCAGACCAAGAGCAATCCACCAAAGGTGATGAAGATGCTAATACAACAAAGAAGAGCAAGTCCCAACCAAAAGGAAGCAACCACACAAGCAAAAAAGAGGAGTTTCCCCAGCCATGAAGAAGGGTAAAGGGTAGAGTTTAGGAAAAGGGTAGACTTAGGGGTTCACTTTTGGGTTTAGAACTATTTAGGATTCATCTTTGGGTAGAAGGGAGCTTTGAATTGCATGCATAAGTGTGCTTTTACCTTTAGCATTTTGCCTAAGATGGAATCATTTCATTGAGTGATCCCTTATGTTTTTGAACCCTTTGTCTAAATGAGATCATTTTTATCTCATAACCTTACCCTTTGAACAAAATGTCTTCACTTGATTTGCAGAAGCATGATCCATGGTTCTGCTCTTAATTGAATGTTAAAGAGTTGGTTGATTTGAGCATTCGCCTAAGTTGAGATTTGAGATCATTTTGAAACATGATGAGCATGGCTAGGTTCTTTAAAGTAAAGCTGATTATGTTTGCATCCTACAACTAGGCACTTAAGCATTGATACCATCTCTTTACCTTTGCATTTTTGGATCTGTATGCCCACCTTCAAACCTCACTCTCCCATTTGTCCTTATTTTCTTGAGGACAAGCAAAAGGCAGGTGTGGGGGTGTTGATATCTCTTGTATTTACACCATTTAGGCTTGCATTTAGTACATGTTTTGGTTCTCTTTCGCATGTTTTCCTTAGTTTTTGTTTCATTTTCTTCTCCTCGTAGACTTAGGTTGCATTTAGGATATAGTTTGCATTTTTCTTGCATTATGGATGTTTTTAGGTGCTTATGGAGCTAAAAGGAGCTTAGAAGAGCTTTGAGGATGATCCAGGAAGCTAGCTGGTAGCAAAAGGGACCAAGGCAGACGATCTCTGCAGAGCCTATCGGTCTGTGCATGGAGGCTATCGGTCAAGGAGTGACCGATACAAGCCATATCGATCAAAGCTATCGGTCAAGGAGTGACCGATACAAGCCATATCGATCAAAGCTATCGGTCAGGAAGTGACCGATAGAAATGCACCGAGTATATTTCGGTCACCATATCGGTCACCTTCCAGACCGATAGGATTCATATCGATCAAGCCTAGACCGATACAACTGACCGATAGGAACCCAGTCAGAGCCTGTTTTATTTACACCTTTGCCATTACTCTAGGGCTTCCTTCTTTTGCCTATAAATAGCCCATTTTCTGGGATTTTCGAGAAGTCATGTCAATTTACTGTTCTTAAGCATTTTCTTTGAGTTTGTAAGACAAATCTTTTGCTTTATTTAATATAAGTTTGTATTTGCCTTTAATCTTTCTCTAATCTCTCTTTTAATCATGATTAACATATTTTCCTCTTGCGATTTGGTGTTAAACATGGCTATTAGTGAGTAGTTTGCTTAGGGTTTCTAGATGTGGTAGATTAGGGGAATTTAAGGCTTGATTAAGGGTTATTTAGTGCTTTATTATATGGGTTCCTCTCTATTGATCTGTTCTTAAACTAGATTTGTCTTGATCACACTTATCTAGAATTTAGGCTTTCTCTTATGCACTCAAATCTAAATATGCTAAGGTAAAGAAATGAAGTCAATGTCTAAGTGCCTAAGTGTAGGATGCAAAACACAATCAACTATACGTTAAAGAACCTAGCGATGCCTACTTCAGTTTCAAAATGATCTCTAGCTCAGCTTAGTCAAATGCTCAAATCAATCAATCCCTTTAACATTCATTTAAACTTTGTAACCAAGTGACTCATGTTCAAGAAAATCAAGTGGAATCATTTGGCTAAGGGTAAAGGTCATGAGATAAAAATGATCTCATCAAAATGTGGGTTCGAGTGCAAAGGTTTCTCTAAAAAAAGAATGAACTTAGGCATAATGCTAAAGGTGAAGCACAACTTATGCATACAAGGATAGATTACTATCTACCCAATACCTAAGAATGCTCTAAACCCCAAAACTCTTACCCCAAATCAAACCCAAGCCTAACTACCCTTTTTCAGCACTCTCACACTCTCCACACTCTGCCATTTTTCAGGGAAGCTTCTTCTTTGATCTCACCATTTTGTGGCCTTCTTTTTGCTCCTTTTTGTGGGCGTCTTCTCTTTGTATTGGGGAATCTCCTTTTCTTCTTCTTTTGATATATTAGGCTTTGGTGCCTTGTTTGTGGTTGTTGCTGAAACTCCATCTTCATAATGGCCACCCTTTTTGAGCTTATTTGGTTACACACATGCTGAGTTTTTGCTCGCTTACCCATTCTCATTCCATCCCCCCTTTTACTTTCTTTATTCTCTCACTCTCTCCTTTTAGATCATTGTAACACTCAAATCCGCCCAGGACTATAACTACCATCCTAAACCTATGTCTAACTCAAAGTGAAGAGCTAGTTCTACATAGTGACCAACCCTTGTAGTGCCAACCTAACACTTTATGTTTAGTTCATTCAAAAATAGGCCTCACACACAAAGATAATGTTTAGGTTTGAAAAGAAAGTAAGGTTAAGGTGTGGTAACTGTCCCTTAATGATGAAGATCAGAAATTTGGACTATCAAGAGAGGTAAAAGGGAAGAAAGAAAGTCCAAATATGTATATGGGTAATCCATGAAACCATTTTTCGTTACAAGAACATGATAATTAACAATTCAAAGAGCAAGCAATATCAGGATGAGACTAGAGGATCAAATTTAGCATTCAAGAGCATGGTTCTGCCTTAGTTTCTAACTTCTTATGATGCATCAAACATTTAACCACTTAGACATTTAAATCAGTCCTAAACACTTAACATTTTACAAGGAGTTATTATCATCATGCCCTATGCAAATACAATGCAATCTATATGAAAAATATTAGACTCAATCCTAAAAAAATTAATGCAACTGCATGCTTTTCTTTTTGGCTTGCAAAAGATGCAAAATTATTAATTTTTTCAATTTTTTTGGTTTTTAAATGCACTTAGATGAATACATGAGACTCAAAGATGAATAAAAAGAAAATACTAAAAAAAGAACAAACAAAGTCCAATCCCAAATCCCTCTCCCACAATTAAAGAGTAGAACCGAGAAGCAACAAAAATATATTACAAGAATTAAAAAAAATGCAATGGTATATACAATGGAGGAGTGTTTGGTACCTTAGAAGGTAGTGTGTGAGTTGTTAACCAATGTTTGATGACCAAAATATTCTACATGAAGATGGTGACTATTCCAGTTGTCCCATCTGCTCCCTTGAGCTCAACACCTTGCCTTGTGAAGTCAAGAATGTCCATAAGACCTTGATCAATGAGCTCTCATTCTCCTCCTTCAACAGCTCCACTTTCCTTCCTTGCAAATAGAGTATGCGCCAATGCCTTGTGCACATATCTGATGGTTGGATTTCTGATCAGAGAAGCCTTGCTTCTTCCTGGCCTGCGAGCACCCTTAGCCACATGATCCCAAAAGCTTCTCATCTCTTTGCTAACCCCCAGATTTTGACCTCTAGCGCTTCCATAGGAGAACCCAAAGGCATCTTCAATCTCTGAGAAGGAAATCCTATAGTTCTTCTTGGAAACTCTGAAAGTGATGAAGCCATCACTATCTTCTTCAGGAGTCTCCTCTCCCGACTCATAGAATGTCACTTCAAAACTTTCAAATAACTGAAGCACTTGGTCCTTGTTGGTTTAACAAGGAGTTCCCACCAGCTTTGTGAGCTCCATTGTCTCAAGCATAGAAGAGCAGTCTTCAAGATTCCCAAGGCCTTTAGAGATGGCACATGGGGATATATTGTAGGTCTCACATCCACCCTTTGCAGCTTGTCATAGAGTTGCCTTTGAGCTGGGGTGGTACCCTTCTTCTTTTGGGGGAACTTGCTCACTAGCGCCAGCATCAGCTCTCTTTTTGCCTTGAGATTTGGCACTTGGACTCCCAACTTCTTTAGCTAGGCCCTTTGCTTTCTCTTGCCTTTTATCCTCTTTGTTTTCTCCACTCATTGGTGTTCTTCCCATGGTACCTAAAACAAATTCTCAAAAGAAAAATCAGAACTAAGGAAGCAACAAAACACAAAGCTTAATATTGCTAAAAATCACAAAAGAAGGAGTTTATTCACATAAAAAGTAAACCTCTATCAGCTGTGAAATAACTAATAAGAAATGCATGCAAACGATGCATGCATAGGATTCATTAAACTAAATTTATCATCTAATTGAAAAGCATGAATCTTAGCATGGTGAAACTAAACAAATGGACTAAATTGCTAATGCAAAGCTAAATAAATAAAATTGACAAGCAAGTATTTGTTAATCTAAATGCTTCAAAGGTCAAAAACAATTATTCACCATGGAAAAGAAATAAACTAGATGAGAAGCAATTATCATAAATCAAGCAAGCAACCACACCATACAATAAAGTTCGTAAGTGCTGAGAGACATTACCTTGAGTTGTTTGGCTCTCTTAGACACTTGATACACTACAGATTTCGAAATTTTGTGGTTGTAAACAAAAAAATGAAAGTGAGAAAGAGAGAAGGGTGTGTTTTCTTAAATAGAGGGTTGGGAAATCTTTTTATGGGGAGCAAGAGGACAAAGTATGCCTAAGAGAGGTCCTACTCATGCTTGGCAAGGGGAAGGATTCAAATTCAAACTCCTTGATCTAGTTTGATGATACTAAGTTTTATGCAACAAGAAAGGAATATCAAAGCTCAAGCAACCTATAGATGTAGTATAGTATGCAAGAGGTATCAATCCAACCTAGGAAGCAGGAAGAACACTAAGAATTCAAATGTAAAGCAAAGCTAAGCAGATCGGGAAAATGGCTGGTAAAATCAGCGAAAACTAAATGCAATGACCAAATGAGATGCAAAACAATTTTAAAATCCCTGGAAGAGGGTTAACTACCACTAGGAGAAAACAGAAGATTAAAAATACAAATCTACTAAGAACTAAAAATCGAGCACTGAAACGAGTAAAACAGATCGATCTAACAACTTATAGGCAAACGGCTTCTAATGAACAAGATGCAAGCTTTGAAACTAAAAGATGATTACTTGAGGATTAAAAATGCTAATAGAGGGTTCAGGATCGAGGATCACATTCAAGAGTGTTCAAAGGTCAAGCTTTGGTTTGAAAACACATAGATCTACTCATTGATGAGCTTTCCCTAAGCCTTGAAAACAAAACAAGAACCATCCATGGCGTTTGGTATGATTCACTTCCTCAATCTCTTCTCCAAACCCATGGCGTTTGGTAGAAAAAGAGATCAAAGAGCAAGAAAAACATATTTCAATCTATGGCCTAACTAACCTCCTCAACAACCATGGCGTTTGGGAGAGGAAAGATTAGTCTCTGGGATCTGGTTTTCTAGGATATCTGAATCCGGTCAAGGTAAGACAGCCTTGGAATCATAGAGATCTTTTCCCAGACTCTATAAGCCTTAAGATCCCAAGATCCTAGAAGAGAAGGAATGAAGAACAAGAAAAACTCAAAACTTTAACCCCTTAAACCCTTGAATCGCCTCGACCCTTTACCCAAAGAAAATCTACTCGCTACTCAAGATTGAAACCGAATGAAATGCAATGAAAGATAAACTAAGCATAATTAAACGATTGATGAAAGGAAAAGACTTAATATTCAAAGGATTCAAAGTGCTCAAAAAGAAGAAAAGCTTAAAGTTCAACAATGACTAATCGCCCAAAAAACAAAGAATAGAAAGATAAGACTTAAAAATGTTTAAATAAAGTGATGGCTGCCTTATCTCAAAACAGCCAAACAGCTGGAATGCTCCCCCCCACTACGCTCTAAAAATGGTTAAAGTACCAGAGATCGATCTTGAGAACGATCAGTGCACTCGATCATCTTCAGGGATTGCCTTCTGCTGCTCGATCTGCAAGTCGATCTGGTTGGATGGATCGAGTACTTTGTCCGATCTTCTACTCGATCTTTGGATGATCGAGTCGTGGTCTCGATCCGGCTCTCGTTCTGCATGGCGTCATTTACGTAGTACTCCAGATCGATCTCCTCTCTCGATCTTGGTCTTGATCTTTCCTCTTGAATCGACATGGGTCACTCGATCTTCTGGTCGATCTCATCTAGATCGACCTGCCTTGCTCGATCCGCTACTTGATCTCGGGTCCTTTGCATGCAAGGTTGAGCTCTCCAAGTGTCCACAAGCTTCTAGCTGATCCTCCTCACGTCCACATAACCTCCACAACTCCAGAGTGCTCCAAACAACCTGATAATGATGCAAAAGTGCAAGAAACATGCAAAATGCGAATGCAAAGGGACCTAGGACCTAAATTGCAAAAAATGGACCAAACTAGCCTATAATGCAAGATGAATGCATGAAAAATTATCCTAAATGCATGCAAAATATGCAGAATATATGGTAATATCAACTCCCCCAAACTTGCCTTTTGCTTTCTCTCAAGCAAACAAAATTCAAGAAAGGAAGAGAGAGGTTTGAAAGTGGAAGCTCAAAACGAAAGATATCAATGGAAAAACCGATTCAACGCCCAAGTTATGAGTTCTAAGATGCAAAGAGGTTGTTCTACTTCAAAAGCTTTAGCCATACCCATCAAAGCAAACAATGAACTCTAGCTTAGCCTACACAAGCATTCAAATCAACCAACTCCTTAACATTCATTAAGCGATAACCAATGGATCAAGTTTGTGCACATCAAGCGAAAGCATTTGGTCAAAGGGATATGGTCATGAGATGAAAATGATCTCATTTAAAGAGGGGTTTAAAATTTCAGGGGATCACTCAAAGAAAGAATCCTATCTTTGGTAAAATGCTAAAGGTAAACGCACACTTATGCATGCAAGTTAAAGCTCCCTTCTACCCATTTTACCCAAGATGATCCTAAAAACTTCTAAAACCCAAAGTTAACCCCTAAATATACCCTTTCCCAAAGCGCTTGATCATCTTCATTCTTCACAATGGGGGAAACTCCTTTTTGCTTTGCCGTGTCGTTTACTTCTTTTTATTTGAACTTGCTCTCCTTTGTTGTATGTTTGGCACCTTTTTCATCAACTTTGGTGGATGGCTCGGTCTGATTTTCTTCTTTTTGAACGACCCCTTGTAAGCCTCGTTATTGTTGGCGCCTTTCTCTTCTTTGACACTTTACTTTACTTAACCACAAATTACTTGTTCTCCGTTTTTCTACTAATCCCATACTTCTCCTTCTTTTGAAAATATATAAACAAGAAACTCTTAAACTACTCAAATATCCCTTTCCCCAAACTCCTAACCTAATACCAAGCTCAAAATGCAAGCTGGTGTCTAAAAGGGAGCTTTTCCTTGCCAGCCCTATTCCTAAAACTTTTTGCTAAGATAGGATAGAAAATAATGCAATGAAAGGCCTCACTACTCACGCAAAAGTGTTTAGGTCTGAAAGAAGGTTTGGTTTAGGGCATGGTTAACTGTCCCATTATGATGAGGATCATCTACTTGGATTAACAAGAGTGGTAAGAAAGGAAGAAGATAATCCAAGTATGTATATGGGTAAGCCATGCAATCGCTCTTAATGCACAAACAAGATAATTCAATGTCAAGATTAAGGTTCTACTAAGATGGAGTTGGCATCAAATCAAAGCGAGTTTCATCATAAGACTAGAGTATCAAATGCAAGTAATCAAGGTATGGTGCAGCCTTAACTTCAAACTCACTAAATGCAATCAAACAACAAACAACCAAGGCATTGAAAACAATTCAAACATTGACAACTTAACAAGTGTTTATCATTCACTCTCTATGCAAATGCAACAACATAAATGATTTTTGAAAATTCTAGACTCAATCCTACAATATCTAACAACGCAAGTGCAACTATATGAATTTTTTTTGAAACTTTTTGAAAACTTTATCATTTTTTTGGTGTTTTCTATGCCTTATGATGCAATGCAAGCCTCAAGGGATGATAACAGAAAATAAGATCAAAGAAAACATGTCAAACACACCACACACTCCTCCAAACTTGAATGACACCGTCTTGGTGGCAAACAAAGCTCAAGAGGAGTTAAAACACAAACAAAAATCAAATGATGCGTGGTATATACATGGGTTCGGTTGTTGGTACCTCGGAGCTAGGCTCGGCTGGAGCTTGAGGATGCTCCAGACTTCCTGCTCTTGCTAGGAGGGTCTTGAGTGACCAGCTTGCCTTTCTCCTTGCTTGCTCCTTCGTGTAGAGAGCGGCGTGCAGCTTGGTCGTCGCCTTGGGGCTCACAGATCACTATCCCACCAGTTGATCTCCTTCTCTTCTAGTGCTGCTCAACCTCTTCGCTTGAAGATGCCTCAGATGATTTCTTCTTTAAGTCCTTGATCTTCTTGGCAAGCTTTTTAATCATCTTGCTTTGCCATTTGTTGATCTTGCGCTGCATCTCGACGACTGAAGCAAGGAACTTCTCGGTTTTGGTTCTTGGCTCGAAGTCAAGCGTGGGGAGCACAAAACTCTCGGGCATCTCAGCATCGGATGTAGGCGACTCTGATCGAGGGCGAGAAGCTTGTGTGGGAGCGGCTGTGCCTCCTAGAGGTGCAAAGCACTCCTCTACACTCGGCAGAAACTCAGTGTTGCCAACACCTAGCAGCTCCATCTCTTCCTTGTTTGGCAAGAAGCACACCCTCTTCTCGTTTTCGCAATCAATGAACAGGTATGCAAAGAATCCCTCAGCTGGCGTGCGTCCCAAGCTATCCGTGTTCCTCATGTAAATCTCGTCCATATAGGCTCTCTCCGCGCAAGGGACGGAGTCTGGAAGGGGTACACCAGTCTGAACAAACATTGGCGTATAAGCGCCGAGCTTGCCTTGCATCTCATCGCCCATGCCTTGTACTTGATCAATGAGGCAGCCAAGATGCATCCGTAATTAACATCATCTCCGATTTTGTCCTCCATTGGCTCGTCGTTCTCCATAGGATCACACAGAAGATGCATAATGCCTTGGAACAAGAAACACAGCTCGTTCTTGGTGAGTATAGGAGCCACGGACCTTCCACTAAAGGTATTGGCGATAAGCTTAAGCGTGTATCTCAAAACGGGGCTGCGGACTCTCTTGATCTTCGCCGTGTTTGGCTTGTAATCATCGTTGCTTATCAGATCCCACAAGTTTTGGCTTGAGTGAAGGCAGCAAACTCAACTTGCTTGGCGTTAGCCTTCAGATAGTATGCTTAGCAAAGCTCTTGGATGAAGAGATGATAGGCTTGTCTCCTGATCTTGAAGGTGAGGTGACCTTGAGAAGGAGTAGGAAGACTTGGATTCTCGTAAGTGAACTCCAAAGTGGCGAGGAAGTCTAGGGTTGCCTCGGGGTAGGTTGGGCAATCCATTCTTGACAAGCACCAGAGCCTAATGTTCTTGAGAAGCTGATCAAAGTCTCCCAATATACCCATCTTTGCCAACAGATCCCTGCTTGCGAACTTCGTGGGGTCAAACCGGAGCCTCTCTAGCCTTTTCTTGGCTTGTTTCTCCTCCTTTGTCCATCTGACTCTCTCCTGAACCACTTCTTGAGCTTCCCCTTCTTGTGCTGTCTCTTCTCTCATTCTCTTTGGAGCCATGGTACCTGAAACGCAAATTTCAAGCAAGAGAATGAGTATAGGCGGTGAATGCTAGAGAAAGACAAGGTAGAATGAAAAACTTGTACCAATAACCCTAGATTTTTGGGGAATTTATAAAAATTATAGCTAAATACTAGAGAAAGAAATCTAGAGATAGGATTAAATCTAGAAATTTTCCTAATATCTAGCTATTTTTAAAATTATCCTAATTCCCTAACAACTAATTATCATCCAAAGTAGATAAAAGGAATATTTCTAAAAGATTTTAAACAATTGAACCGAAAATACCTTTGCAAGGATGAAAGTAGATGTTATTAGCCTTTAGAAGTAGAAAATCACACTCTCTGTTTCTTTAGAAAACTCAAAATACAAATGAGAGAGAGTGTGTGGTTGCATGTAAATATAAAGGCTAACAAAAGTGTAAAACCATGGGCAAAACAAGTGGTTTCTTACAAAAGTGTGGTCAAGGCACATCTTTCATGGTCAAAGATGCTTGTCTTGACCACAATTAAATTTTAAAAACTGGAGGGTAAGAAGAACAGAGGGAAAAAATTTACTTACCTCGGCACGAGATCGAGTCCATTTGGTCGATCTAAGATTCGATCTCATGCCCATGTTGACTAGGATCAAGAGGTTTGATCGATCAGGGATTCGATTCAGATTGCATCGAGTCTTAGATCGATTGTGCCCTCTCGTTCCATGATTTTTGGTCACTCAGGCTATGGTCCTTGGATCGAGCCACGTGATCGATTTGGGGGTTGTTTGGGCTTAGATCGAGTGGCAGATCGGGTAGACTGATCGATCTAACCTCGAGGATCGAGTGAGGTCAGTCGATCCACACCCCGTTTGCATTTCAAGCTAAATGTATGGGTGGTTTATCCTCTCATAATCGACTGACTCACTCGATTGTCTACTCAATCTCGTCTAGATCGACTAACTTCTTTCGATTCACTAGCTCGATCTAGTAAGGATTGAGCCAGGATATGTCGATCTAGCACTCAATTTCTAGCCTATACTTAACCCTTCTCGCCTCTTTTGACTCTAAGATCATCATCTCCATTCACCTATCCTTTCACCTACACAGTTAAACATAAAAAGCATAAAACTGAAATGGAAAGAAAGCAAAAATATGTACAAGATAGACATGAGAATGCCTCCCAAGTGCGCTTTCTTTAACGTCTTTAGCTAGACTTTACTTGGTTTAGGCCTGAGGTGGGTCTTGGAGGAGCATTGTAGTTCCCTCCTTGCTGTAGTCTCTCGCCAAGTAAGGTTTAACCCTGTGCTCATTGACCGTGAAAGCATTACCGCTCTTGCCAACCAATGTAACCGCTCCGTAGGGTAGAACTTCCTTGATTTCAAAAGGTCCACACCACCTTGATTTGAGCTTGTCAGGGAACAGCTTCAACCTCGAGTTGTAGAGCAACACCAGATCTCCTTCTTTAAGCTCCTTGAGTACCAGCTTCTTGTCGTGAACCGCCTTGGTCCTTTTCTTGTAGATTTTGGCACTCTCATAAGCTTTTAATCGTAGCTCATATAACTCATGGAATTGAATCAACCCCTTCTCCTGTGCCGTCTTGAGACTGAAGTTCATCTGCTTCACTGCCCACAGTGCTCTATGCTCCAACTCAACAGGAAGATGACATGCCTTGCCGTATAGAAGAGTGAAGGGAGTGGTACCAATATGTGTTTTGAAGGCGGTCCGGTAAGCCCATAAAGCATCATCTAGTTTAACCGCCCAATCCTTCCGAGTTGCTCCTACTGTCCTCTATAAGATAGCCTTGATCTGTCTATTCGAGACCTCTACTTGCCCACTAGTTTGTGGGTGATAAGGTGTTGCTACCTTGTGCTTCACTCCATACTTCTTCAAGAGACTTTCAAACACCTTGTTGATAAAGTGGCTTCCACTGTCACTGATCACTACTTTTGGTACTCCAAACCGTGGGAAGATGATGGTCTTGAAGAGCTTGATCACCACTTTTGCATCATTGGTTGAGGAAGCTATAGCCTCAACCCACTTAGACACGTAATCAACAGCCACCAAGATGAATTTGTTGCCGTAAGAAGATGGGTACGGTCCCATGAAATCTATCGCCCAAACGTCAAAAACATCAACTTCAAAGATTGGCACCCGAGGCATCTCATTCCTCTTTGTGATGTTTCCAGCTCTCTGACATGCTTCACAAGACTTAACAAACTCATGAGCATCCTTGAATAACGATGGCCCCAAAACCTGGCTTGTAACACTTTCGTGGCAGTCTTGAAAGAAGCGAAATGACCTCCATAAGATGAGCCGTGACAATGTAGAAGGATGTCCTGTGCTTCCTCTCTTGAAACACATCTTCTATACAAGCTGTCTACTCCCCTCTTGTACAAGTGAGGCTCGTCCCAAAAGTAATGAGAGATGTCTCTCATGACCATCTTCTTGTGATAATGATCAAGGTGAGTAGGCTCCTCTCCACAAGCTAAGAAGTTCACTATATCAGCATACCAAGGCAGGTTCTCTTCTCTCAAAGCCAAAACATCTTCGAACTGATCCTCTAGCCGTGTGCATACAACCCTGTTGATCATCATGAGTTGCTCTTCAGGGAGTGAATCATCTAAGGGTAAAGCTTCATTCACTCTCATCCTAGAAAGGTGATCAGAAACACCATTCTCTATTACCTTCTTGTCTTTTATCTCCATATCAAAATCTTGTAGAAGGAGAATCTACCTTAAGAGCCTCAGCTTGGTATCCTTCTTTGAGTAGATGTACCTCAACGCCGCATGATCAGTGTATAGAACAACCTTAGAGCCCACCAAATATGATATGAACTTCTCAAAAGCAAACACAACGGCCAGCAGCTCCGTCTCAGTTGCAGCATATCTCACTTGCGTGTCATCCAAGGTACGGCTGACGTAGTAGATAACATGCAACCGCTTGTCTTTAATCTGACCAAGAACAGCTCCCACGGTGTAGTCACTCGCGTCGCACATGATCTCGAAGGGTAAGCTCCAATCTGGTGCTTGTAATATAGGTGCCGTGACAAGACCCTCCTTGATGGTCTTGAAAGCGTGAAGACATTCATCAAACACGAACTCAGATTCTTTGCACAACAGCCGTGTAAGAGGGCGATCTATCTTGGAGAAATCCTTTATGAATCTCCTGTAGAAGCCTGCGTGACCCAAGAAACTCCTTATACCCTTCACATTAGCCGGCGGCTCAAGACTCATCATGACCTCAACCTTCTTGATCTCAAACTGTCCACACCACCTTGATTTGAGCTTGCCCGGGAACAGCTTCAACCTCGAGTTGTAGAGTAGCACCAGACTGTCTTCCCTTAACTCCTTGTGAACCAGCTTCTTGTCATGAACCGCCTTGGTCCTTTCCTTGTAGATCTTAGCACTCTCGTAGGCGTCTAACCGTAGCTCATCAAGCTCATGTAGTTGAATCAACCGCTTCTCCTGCGCCGTCTTAAGACTGAAGTTCATTTGCTTCACAGCCCACAGTGCTCTATGCTCTAACTCAACAGGAAGATGACATGCCTTGCCGTATAGAAGAGTGAAGGGAGTAGTACCAATAGGAGTCTTGAAAGCGGTCCGGTAAGCCCATAGAGCATCATCTAGTTTAACCGCCCAATCCTTCCGAGTTGCTCCTACTGTCCTCTCTAAGATAGCTTTGATCTGTCTATTCGAGACCTCTACTTGCCCACTAGTTTGTGGGTGATAAGGTGTTTCTACATTGTGCTTCACTCCATACTTCTTCAAGAGAATTTCAAACACCTTGTTGATAAAGTGGCTGCCCCCGTCGCTGATCACTACTTTTGGTACTCCAAACCGTGGGAAGATGATGGTCTCGAAGAGTTTAACCACCACCTTTGCATTATTGGTTGGGGAAGCTATAGCCTCAACCCACTTAGACACGTAATCAACAGCCACCAAGATGAATTTGTTGCCATAAGAAGATGGGAACGGTCCCATGAAGTCTATCCCCCAAGCATCAAACACATCAACTTCAAAGATTGGCACCTGAGGCATCTCATTTCTCTTGGTGATGTTCCCTGCCCTTTGACATGCTTCACAAGCCTTAACAAACTGATGAGCATCCTTGAATAGCGATGGCCACCAAAACCCGGCTTGTAACACCTTTGTAGCAGTCTTGAAGGTAGCAAAATGTCCACCGTATGATGAGCCGTGACAATGAAGAAGAATGTCTTTAGCTTCCTCTTTTGAAACACATCTTCTATACAAGCTGTCTACTCCCCTCTTGTACAAGTAAGGCTCGTCCCAAAAATAATGAGAGATGTCTCTCATTAACTTCTTCTTGTGGTAGTGGTCAAGATGAGTAGGTTCCTCTTCACAAGCTAAGAAGTTCACAATATCAGCATACCTAGGCAGGTTCTCTTCTCTCAAAGCCAAAACATCTTCAAACTGATCCTCTAGCCGTGTGCATACAACCGTGTTGATCATAATGAGTTGCTGTTCAGGAAGTGAATCATCTAAGGGTAAGGCTTCATTCACTCTCATTCTAGAAAGGTGATCTGCTACTCCATTCTCTATTCCCTTCTTATCCTTTATCTCCATATCGAACTCTTGTAGAAGTAGAATCCACCTTATGAGCCTTGGCTTGGTATCCTTCTTGGAATAGATATACCTCAACGCCGCGTGATCAGTGTATACAACAACCTTAGAGCCCACCAAATATGATCTGAACTTCTCAAAAGCAAACAAAACGGCTAGCAGCTCCTTCTCGGTTGTAGCATATCTCACTTGCGTGTCATCCAAGGTACGACTGGCATAGTAGATAACATGCAACCTCTTGTCTTTCCTCTGACCAAGAACAGCTCCCACGGCGTAGTCACTCGCGTCGCACATGATCTCAAAGGGTAAGCTCCAATCTGGTGCTTGTATTATAGGTGCCGTGACAAGAGCCTCCTTGATGGTCTTGAAAGCGTGAAGACATTCATCATCAAACACAAACTCAGCTTCTTTGCACAACAGCCGTGTAAGAGGGCGAGCTATCTTGGAGAAATCCTTTATGAATCTCCTGTTGAAGCCGGTGTGACCCAAGAAGCTCCTTATACTCTTCACATTAGCTGGCGGCTCTAAGCTCATCATGACTTCAATCTTTGCTTTATCAACCTCTATCCCTTGCTCAGATATCTTGTGACCGAGCACAATCCCTTCCTTCACCATGAAGTGACACTTCTCCCAGGTCAGCACCAAGTTTGTCTCCTCACACCTCTTAAGTACCTTGCAAAGATTCAACAAACAAGCAGAAAAGGACGCACCATATACAGAAAAATCATCCATAAACACTTCCACCATTTGCTCTATAAGATCAAAGAAGATAGACATCATGCACCTTTGAAAGGTTGCTGGTGCATTACATAGCCCAAATGGCATCCTTCGATATGTAAAGGTACCATAAGGGCATGTAAAAGTCGTCTTCTCTTGATCGTTAGGATGGATTGGTATTTGAAAGAAACTACTATAACCATCAAGAAAGCAGTAATATGACTGATTAGCTAATCTCTCAAGCATCTGATCAATAAAGGGAAGAGGAAAATGATCCTTTCTTGTAGCTGAATTGAGCTTCCTATAATCTATACACATTCGGTGACCAGTTATGGTTCTTGTAGGAATCAATTCATCTTTTTCATTCTTAATGACTGTGATTCCCCCCTTCCTAGGCACCACATACACAGGAGAAACCCACGTGCTGTCATTGATGGGGTATATCACATCAGCCTCTAACAGTTTCAAAATCTCCTTCTTAACTACTTCTTTCAAATTCGGGTTTAAGCGTCTTTGATGTTCAATAGAAGAAGAGTTTTCATTATCTAAGTGAATCCTGTGAGTGCAAAGCATTGGTGAAAGGCCCTTGATGTCACTTAGAGAGTATCCAATGGCCTTCCTATACTTTCTCAGCTCATTAAGGAGCGAGTGCAACTCATCATCACTCAAGTTTTCATTCACAATCACGGGATAAGTCTCATTAAGCCCTAAGAAAGCATACCTTAGCCCTTTTGGGAGCTCCTTTAGGTCCACCTTTGGGGCTAGCAGCTCGCTCCAGTCCTCCTCGTGGCTTGTGTTGACGTCTCTGTCGCCACTGCCCTCCTTAGAACCCGAGTCATGAGCTTTAAAGCTGCCATCTTGAACCGTTGTTCCCTCAGAGATCGAGTCATCCAGTCGATCTTCCACTCGTTCTGGTCCGGATCGAGTAACTTCACTCGATTCACCTACTCGATTTGATGTGGATCGAGCAGGAGATCGAGCCCCTTACTCGTTCTCTGAACTGATCGATTGGCTTCTCTCGATCTTCTCATCGTTCTCTTCTCTGGATCGACCAGCCTCCTCGATCTTCTTGTCGATTGCTGTCCTGGATCAAGTGATCTTCTCGATTTCCTGACCGATCTCTAGGCATTCGCCTTCATCTTCTTTCACAGCCTTGCGAGAATCAAGGAGTTGGACGTATTCTTGAGCCTGCTCACTCAGAAAACCAAACTCTCCATACTCCTTCGTCAAGACAAGCTTGCCCTCCAATGGTTGGCTTCTTCAAGACTTCATTGATATCGAAGTCTAGCTTGATGTCCTTGCCCAAGTGTAGAGAGATCTTGCCATTCTTCAGGTCAATGATGGCTCCAGCGGTTGCAAGAAACGGTCTTTCAAGGAGTGGAGGATCCTTTGGTCTTTCAATCCACACATTGTCAAAGGTAATCTCCTTATCAGCTGAAAGCTTACCCTCCCCCTCTTGAACTACAATGTCCTCATTGTCTTTAGGTTGAACTCTCGGCGGAAGCTCTTTACCACTTCCCAAGGTGATAGCGTTTGCATAGTCTTTGGGATTCTGCTCACACTTGCCCGATAAGCTGTTTTGACTGCTTCTACTAGCTTTGCCCTTCTCTAAGTGCTTGATCTTGTTATTCAGATTGGTGATCTGTGTAGAGACGTCAGTAAGAGAGGAGTCTAGCCGGTTGTTCATCTCAACAAACTTCTGATTTGTAGAAGCTTGACCTTGAAGCAACTGTTGAAACATCGCTTGAACCGGATCTTGTGGAGGTGGTGGAGCTTGTTGCTGTTGAGGCATGAAACCGGGAGGAAACATAGGAGTGTAACCTTTGTTGCCTTGTTGTTGTTGCTGAAAATTACCTTGCATCGGACCTTGATACCCGTTATTTTGTTGAAAACCCTTGTTGTAAGGTACAAAGGGTTTTGCTTGCTGAGGGGGGTACACCTGATCCTTTGGATTCTCAACGTTGGTGCTACGGTATGAGAGATTGTTGTTTCCCTGGTAGCCTTGTGAATATCCCTGAGGCTTGTTGTAGTTCTGACCAGCAATCCAATTAGCTTCTTCTTGACTCAACTCTAGCTCCTCTAAGACATCTTCGGCTTCTCCCACAAAATGAACTTGCTTCTGATTTGCAAGAACGAGCTTATCTATCTTCTCATCGAGGGACTTAAGCTCTTTCTTGTGTGACTCCAGCTCAGAACCTCTAGGTGCTCGGTCGTAGTCCTCGGCGTAATTCCCATCACTCAAAGCCAAGTTTTCTATGAGTTCCATACCCTCTTCCACTTTTTGACCAAGAAAGTTACCCTTGCTTGCCGTATCAAGTAGCATTCGGATCTTGGGTAATGCTCCTCGGTATATTGTGCTCAAGAGAGTCTCTTCACTGAAGCCGTGGTGAGGACACTGAATGGTATAGTCTTTGAATCTCTCCATAGCTTCATTGAATGTCTCGTTCTGCCTTTGAGTGAAGCCACTAATCTCACTCCTCAACCGAGCTGTTCTGGTACTTGAGAAAAACTTTGAGAGGGACGCCTTCTTACATTCAGCCCAAGAGGTAATGGTGCCTTGTGGAAGGGTCTTCTCCCAATGCCTAGCCTTATCTCCAAGAAAAAATGGAAAGAATCGTAGCTTGAAAGCATCTTCCGAGATCCCATTGATCTTTATCATCCCACACACTTGCTCAAAGTTGTCAAGGTGCTCCAAGGGGTCTTCCATAGACAGCCCGTGAAATTTGCTATTCTGAACCATAGATATGAATCCAAGCTTTATCTCGAAGTTGTTATTCTGGACTGGTGGAGGAGTGATCCCAAAGCGGTTATGATGTGTATTTGGAGCATCTCCAGCACCAATAATCAGTGGTAGTCTAGCTGCGTGGTTGGAGTTTCTATTACCCCTTCCTATACCACCGTGAGCTGGTGTAGGTCCCTCAGGATGTTCTTGCTCAGCCATTGTTGCAAAGTCTACTGAACCAGCTTGCACAATCTCTTCAAAGGCTTGAGCTTGCTCTCGTGCTCTTCTTTGTCTTGTGTGTCCGAGTTAGTGAATATTGTTCAGGGGTTTAAGTAAGTTTTTGTCACCCCTGGAGCGTAAGTTCATGTACCTGAGATCACAAACAAGAAGGTAGAGAAATGAGTAATCAAAATAAAAGGTAAAGGCTTAGTCTTTGCCAAACACCAAATCTTAATGCTTCCTAACAATCCTAAGATGGCAACGGCGCCATTTGATACTAGGTTTTTTGCAACAAGCAAGGAATATCAAAGCTCAAGCAACCTATAGATGTAGTATAGTATGCAATAGGTATCAATCCAACCTAGGAAGCAAGAAGAACACTAAGAATGCAAATGTAAAGCAAAGCTAACCAGATCGGGAAAATGGTTGGTAAAATCGGCGAATACTAAATGCAATGACCAAATGAGATGCAAAACAATTTTAAAATCCCTGGAAGAGGGTTAACTACCACTAGGAGAAAACAGAAGATTAAAAATGCAAATCTACTAAGAACTAAAAATCGAGCACTGAAACGAGTAAAACAGATCGATCTAACAACTTAAAGGCAAACGGCTTCTAATGAACAAGATGCAAGCTTTGAAACTAAAAGATGATTACTTGAGGTTTAAAAATGCTAAAAGAGGGTTCAGGATCGAGGGTCACATTCAAGAGTGTTCAAGGGTCAAGCTTTCGTTTGAAAACACATAGATCTACTCATTGATGAGCTTTCCCTAAGCCTTGAAAACAAAACAAGAACCATCCATGGCGTTTGGTATGATTCACTTCCTCAATCTCTTCTCCAAACTCATGGAGTTTGGTGGAAAAAGAGACCAAAGAGCAAGAAAAACAGATTTCAATCTATGGCCTAACTAACCTCCTCTACAACCATGGCGTTTGGGAGAGGAAAGATTAGTCTCTAGGATCTGGTTTTCTAGGATATCTGAATCCGGTCAAGGTAAGACAGCCTTGGAATCATAGAGATCTTTTCCAAGACTCTCTAAGCCTTAAGACCCCAAGATCCTAGAAGAGAAGGAATGAAGAACAAGAAAAACTCAAAACTTTAACCCCTTAAACCCTTGAATCGCCTCGACCTTTTATCCAAAGAAAATCTACTCGCTACTCATGATTGAAACCGAATGAAATGCAATGAAAGATAAACTAAGCATGATTAAACGATTGATGAAAGGAAAAGACTTAATATTCAAAGGATTCAAAGTGCTCAAAAAGAAGAAAAGTTTAAATTTCAACAATGGCTAATCGCCCAAAAAACGAAGAACAGAAAGATAAGACTTAAAATTGTGTAAAGAAAGCGATGGCCGCCTTATCCCAAAATATCCAAACCGCTGGAATGCCCCCCCCCACTAAGCTCCAAAAATGGTTAAAGTACCCGAGATCGATCTTGAGATTGATCAGTGCACTCGATCATCTTCAGGGATCGCCTTCTGTTGCTCGATCTGCAAGTCGATCTGGTTGGATGGATCGAGTACTTCCTCCGATCTTCTACTCAATCTTTGGATGATCGAGTCGTGGTGGCGTCATTTACGTCCGTACTCCAGATCGATCTCCTCTCTCGATCTTGGTCTCGATCTTTCCTCTTGAATCGACTTGGGTCACTCGATCTTCTGGTCGATCTCATCTAGATGGACCTGCCTTGCTCGATCCGCTACTCGATCTCGGGTCCTTTGCATGCAAGGTTGAGCTCTCCAAGTGTCCACAAGCTTCTAGCTGATCCTCCTCACGTCCACATAAACTCCACAACTCCAGAGTGCTCCAAACAACCTGATAATGATGCAAAAGTGCAAGAAACATGCAAAATGCGAATGCAAAGGGACCTAGGACCTAAAATGCAACAAATAGAACAAACTAGCCTATAATGCAAGATGAATGCATGAAAAAATATCCTAAATGCATACAAAATATGCAGAATATATGGTAATATCATTTGACCAAGGAGGGAAAAAATTTGAATTGAAAAAAACTTACCTCAGGTGCAATAACGACCACCAAAGTCGATATTGTGATCGATATTGATTATATCGACTTGGTCCGGTCGATATGCATGCTGATATCGGATGTCCGGGTCATTATATCCACCTGTATGCACGTCAATATTGATTGACATGTCTTGTATCGATGTCCCCCACCTCGATACATAGTTTGATGATCACACTCAGCTGTCCATTATCGAGCTAGACAGCTCGATATGTAGCTCGATATGATTATGCATCCATGCATATCGGACGAGTACCTCGATATGCACATCGATATACCTTGACTTATGCTGAGTAGCATATTTTCATTCGTCCTTTTAAGATGTATCGACATGAGACGCCGATATTCACCCCGATATGCCTTAAAAAGGGCAATTGATCGCCTTTCATCCTCGCAGTTAAGGCATATCGTTGTGTTATGTTGATATTGTGCTCGATATGCACTCCTTGGTGTCTTCGACCTGGTACATCTATACATGTGATCGATATTTGTACCAGTGGAGGCATATCAATCTGTTTATTAGCCGATTCATTACTTGTTAAAGCGTATCTGTTTGCCTTATACCAGTACACTGATCAATACATAAATCCTCACACAAGTGTATCGATCAGCATCATCCTGGTACAAATGTCGATACCATTCCTACACTTCAGTATCAAGCAAGACATGCTCGATACTCTGATCGATATGACTGTATCGACATGTTTTGGCCGATATGCTGGTCGATATTGAACCTTCTTCGCCTCCTTCCTTCTTCCAAACTTGGTTCATCCTCATGCAGCTTGAACCTGGTTACTAGGGACTCTCAAAATCACCCACATAAACATAAAAAACATAAAAAATGCAAAGCCATGTACACGGATACCAAGGAATTGCCTCCCAAGTGCGGTTGTTTAGAGTTACTTAGCTTGACTTTCGTCAGCTCCTTAGTTGTGGTAAGGAGCATGAGTCTTGGATCTCCTTGGTGTGATCTTGCTTCCGTTGACTCTCCTTGTGACTCTATTAACCTTCAGCACTACAAAAGGCTTAGATCTTCCCTCTTGCTTCGTCTTGTAGCAAACTTCACCACCCTTAGAGCCAAATGGTCTCAAAACCACACCTTCATCTATAGGACCCAACAAGATTTCATTCACAGCATCAGAACTACCCACTACGACGACCTCTTCTTTAGTGGTATCAGCGAACAACTTGGACAGACAGAAACCATCAAAGCTTGTACCCACATAGCCCTCAAACTTTGGCTAATGCCCACCAACTTTCTTCAGCTTCTTAACCTCCATAAAAAAGGCTTGCTCATATTCCAGCTTGTTCCCCTTGGAGTCAAACTTCAGCACCTTCTCCTTCGTTAATCTCTTTTCTATTGTGCATTCCTTTGCATCAAATATTACCCCAGCTTAAGCTAAGAATGGTTTTCCTTGAATGATGGCATTCTTGATCTTCCCTTCAACATCTATGACCAGGAAATCTGTTGGGATGACCACTCCTTCAATCATCATTGGCACATCTCTGAGGGCTCCAAGTGGTACCTTTACTGTGCCATCAGCTATGGTTAGAGACATATTACTCTCTTGAAAGGAAGTGTAGCCAAGAGCTCTAGCAGTAGAGGATGGGAGAAGGTTGATACTTGCTCCAAGGTCACAAAGACAGCTCTTGAAATTTTTTTCTTTCAGCTCACAAGGTAAGGTGAAGCAACCTGGATCTCCAAGCTTCTTGATGTTGAGCTTCTCCAATGTTTTTCTAGCAGGCAGCTCAGCATTGTCTCCATAGACTTTCTTGTAGTGGGCTTCATAGAGATTAGTGTACTTCTCAAGAAGCTCTTGTTTAAACCTTCCAGAAAAAGGGAGAGCTGGCTTGTAGGGAGAAAGATCATAGACTCCTCTTCCTTTCTCATCTTTATCAGCGACAAGTGGCTTACTATTCTCCTCTTCCTTAGCTGTTACTACTTCAAGAGACTCTTCCTTTGCAACTTATTGGTTGGCGTCAGCTTTTGAAAATTCCTCTCCCCCACTCTGAAGTTCAATGTTCTCATTGAACAAAGAAATGAATTCTTCAATGACAGCTTCCTCTTCGGCTGAGAAGGTCTCGTCTTCGGTAACTATGGCGTTGCAAAACTCCTTAGGATTAGCTTCACGTTTTCCAAGGAGGTTTCCTTGATTTTTAGGGCCAGCAATGCCCTTGTTGTTCTCAAGTGTCTACACTCTTGCTGCCAACCCATCAAACTTGTTAGTAATCTCAACATGGAAGGAGTCCGTCCTGTTATAAACCTCAACAAACTTCTTTATGATCTCCAAATTAGAAGCTTGTTAACCTTGAAGGAGTTTTTGCAGCAGTCCTTTCACTTCAGCATCATTGGTGTTTAAGGAACTTGCTTGACCTTGAGAGAAACCAGGAGGAGCAAACTGCTTTTGCTATGAGTTGCCTTGGAAGTTATGCCTTGGTGCATAGCCTTGGTTGAATGGCGCAAAAGGCCTTGGCTGATTCCCTTGAGGTTGTTGTTGAGGGTAAACTTGGTCTTGGGGGTTGGCAACATTGTTTATTCTGTAGGACAGGTTTGTATTAGCTCTATAGTTCCCATAACCATTGTAACCACCGTGATTCCCAATGTAGTTCATCTCTTCTACTTGTAACTCCTCTTCACTAGGCAGCTGCACCATTTTACCAACATAGTTGATCTCTTTGTGTTGCACTTGGAGCAGTTTCTCTAGCCTAGTGTTTAGCTCTTTCAACTATCTTATTTTAGACTCCAGCTCCTTCTAAGTATTGCCATCCTCTCCTCTTGGACTTCTATCATAGTCTTCACTATAATTGTCATCACTTTGAGCTAAGTTCTCCACAAGCTCTAGACCTTCATCTACATCCTTAGATAGAAAGTTTCCATTGGAGGCTGTATCAAGTAGCATCCTAATCTTAGGGAGAGCGCTTCTGTATAGGGTGGAGAAGAGTGAAGCTTGAGAGAAGCCATGGTGAGGGCACTGATATCTCTTGTATTCACATCATTTAGGCTTGCATTTAGTGCATGTTTTGGTTCTCTTTTGCATGTTTTCCTTATCCTTTGTCTCATTTTCTTCTCTTTTTAGACTTAGGTTGCATTTAGGATGTAGTTTGCATTTTATTTGCATCATGGATGTTTTTAGGTACTTATGGAGCTATGAGGAGCATGGAGGAGCTTTGGGAGTGGACCAGGAAGCTAGCTGAGCTGAAATGGAGCAAGAGGAACCAAGGCAGACGATCTCTGCAGAGCCTATCCGTCTGGACACGAAGGCTATGGGTGAAGGAGTGACTGATAGAAAAGCTATCGATCAAGCCTATTGGTCAAAAGTGACCGACAGAAGTTTACTGTGAGAATTCCCGTCACCCTATCCGTCACCTTCTAGACCGATAGAATTCCTATCGATCACCCTATCGGCCACAACAGACCGATAGAAACCCAGTCCAAAGCTGCCTTTTTATTACACTTTTCCCATTACTTTTAGGGCTTCCCCTTTTATGTATAAATACTTATTTTTCTAGGATTTTCGAGCAGTCATGTCATATCACTGTTCTTAAGTTATTTCTTTGAGTTTGTAAGACAAATTTCTTGCTTTATTTAATATAAGTTTGTATTTGCCATTAATCTTTTCTTAATCTCTCTTTTAATCATGATTAACATCTTTTCCTCTTGTAATTTGGTGTTAAACATGACTATTAGTGAGTAGTTTGCTTAGGGTTCTTAGATGTGGTAGATTAAGGGGATTTAGAGATTGATTAAGGTTTGTTTAGTTCTTAATAACATGGGTTCCTCTCTATTGATCTGTTTTTAAGCTAGATTTGTCTTGATCACATTTATCTAGGATTTAGGCTTTCTCTTATGCCCACCAAGTGTTTGATGAAATGCTGATCTTGTTTGATAGATGATTTGCTGGCCTTGGCTAAAGAGATTGACTGTTTGAAGAGCATTTTGACATGAATAGAGTTGATTATTAATGCTTGTTGAATATTTTAGCACTAATGAGAGTTAGTTCTTGTTAAGGTGTTTAGCAAAGGGCTATTTATTAAGAGATTGGACTTAGCTTGCTTGTTTGTGAACTCTATGTCTAGGAACCACCATTGCTAGCTTGTTTTCTTGATCAATGATGCTTGAAACAACCTTAGTTAGTCTTTGAATCCCCCAAAATCAATAACAACATCTAGGAACTTGCTTTCTCTTTGTTGAATTTCAAATTTGTTTAAGTGCTCTGTTTATTTACTCTGTCTTGCTTCTTTGATCATTGCTAAACAGTTTCGTTTGAGTTCTCTTTGGTTATTGATCACTTTAGGGTATTAGTTCAGTTGCTTAGGCAACAAAAACCTCTTTGCTTGCTTGACTTAAGGACTTCTGCTTGCAACTCTTTTGTATTCAACAACTCCCCATGGATTGATAAAACTCAATACTGCAATGACTAGTGTAGGTTGAGGATTGAGATAGTCAAAAACCTATCATTTATTTGGCGCCGTTGCCATTGGGGTTTTCTGTTTGAATCATTAGAGTTTGTAGAGACTTCAAGATCAAGTTTTTAGTTTTATTTGGTTACTCACTCCTTTTCAAGTATTTTCATTTCAGGTACATCTCTACAAGTAG
The DNA here is from genome assembly GCA_911865555.2 of Thlaspi arvense. NCBI lineage: Eukaryota > Viridiplantae > Streptophyta > Magnoliopsida > Brassicales > Brassicaceae > Thlaspi > Thlaspi arvense. The sequence continues at coordinate 52,429,270 of OU466862.2, read as the reverse complement.
AGAAGATGCTCTGTTTTGAAACTCAGAGGTGCAACAACTTTTACCAAGAGCTTCTGCCTATGAACTACTTTGCAGACAGCTACAATTCCCACCCACTTTTTGCACGCACTCCTGCTCTCCCTCAAGGTAAATTCACTGCCTCTACCTCTAGTGCAGCTGATACCAAGAGCATGCTCACTCAATTCCTCAACTTACAACTCCTTGAAACATTGGAGATGAACCAGAGATTTGCTGAGTTGCATAACAAGTTATAATCTGTTCATGATGAGCTAAATACCAAACTTGATGATTTGGATTCAAGGATACAAACCTTAGAGAACAACAGAGGCACTCTTCCTAAAGAATGTAAGAAAAATCCTCAGGAATTTTGCCACTTGCTTACTGAAGAGGATAAAGAGTTTAATGATGAAGATGCTTCATTAGAAGAGCTTGGCATTATGCTTCAAGAGTTGCTGTTACATGTGGACATGTTAAGGGCTGAGTATGGGGGGGAGGTCACCCATGCCAACATTGATGATCAAGAAGCTACAAATATTGTAGACAAGTTCCTCAAAGGACTAGATGACAGCTTGAACAGAGAAGAAGAGCAAGAAAGAGCAGCACAAGAAGCTGCTGAGAAGGAAGAGGCTGAGAAAGCCTTAGTTGCTCCTGAAGAAGAAGCCAAACCAGAGCTCAGTGAAGCTGACAAAGAACATGTAGAGACATACCATGCTTTGATGATCTTTTCTAGTGAAAGTCCTGAAGACTGCAGGGAGCTATATGATCGCCAAGTGGGCAGCTCCTCAAGCAAAAATGAGAAGGGTAAAGCTCCTGAAGTTCAAGCTTACAAACCACCAATCACTTACCCCATGATGCACTTTACAAAGGCTAGGATGGAAATCTACACAAAGTTCAGGAAAGACATACAAGATGCTGGAATAAAGCTTCCCCATGGAACCACTTTGAAAGATCAGATCAGGTTCCTCAAAGAAGTCTTTGACAAGCTGGAAGTAGTGGAGCCAATTCTGGAGAATGTGGGGGCTGATCTGACTAGAAGCAAAGAGCTGAAGACATTGACAAAGCTTCCCAATCCAGGAAAGTTCCTCATCACTTGTGAACTAGAGATGCTAGACAATTATGGGGCCTTGTGTGATTCAGGTTCAACAGTGAATGTCATGTCTCTCCACTTAAGCCAAACTTTATGAATCAAGAGACTGAAGCCCTGCAAAGCCTCTATCACCTTTGTGGATAACACCTCAACAAGACCTTTGGGCATGGGGAAGGATTTCCCTTTGAAGATTGGGAACTGCTTAGTGCCAACTGATTTTGTGGTTATGGAGAAGACATATTCAAGAGAGGTGGCACTCCTTCTAGGAACACCATTCTTGACAACAGCAGGAGCTCAGATGGACTTCAAGAGAGGCTCTGTTACTCTGAAGAATGTTGATGAGTTTAAGATCTACAAGATTGTCTTTCCTTCCATATTCTTTTGTGGAATGATCATTGAGGAGGAGAGTGAGCAACAATAACTTCCAGAGCGTGTGAAGCATGCTATGAGCTTCACAATGAGTATGTTGATGAGTGACACTCTCCCTGAGGAGCCAGATCAGAAGCTGGACACTGGGTTGAAACTTGAAAATGGTTTGAATGAGGGTGAAAGCTTGATCACGAAGGGAGTGAAGCCTTTGATCACACTATGTGTCAAAAAGAAGAGGAACAGGAAGTCAGCTCGTGAGAAAATGAGACTAATGTCAGTGGGCACTTGGGTCTACCAGAAGAAAGAGGTAGGAGCACCAGCTCCATCAACCTCTTCTTACTAGTAAGGTAAGCAAAGTCAAGCTTAGTGACTTTAAACAAGCACACTTGGGAGGTAGTCCCATGGTATCCTTTGTATATATTATGCTTTCTAGATTAATTTTATGCTTAGTTAATGTTAATAGAAGCAGGGATTCGGTTTGGGGGTTGAGAAAGTTTCTAAGGGAACAAGAACAGGTGCATTTTGGTTACTATCGATCACTGTATCAGTCAAGACAAGACCGATACAGACCCTATCGGTCATGTTATCGGTCAGCTGGTGATCGATAGTGGTAGAGCCAGAATGCAGCAGTCAACCTATCGGTCAGTTATGATCGATAGGGAAAGGAGTTTGCAAGGTGTGAATCCTATCAGCCGTGCTATCGATCAGATACTGACCGATGGAAATATACCGTAAGAATTTCGGTCACTCTATCGGTCTAGAGAGTGACCGATACATGTTAACGGGTATATTTCGGTCAGTGTATCGATCAGGTAGAGACCGATGAAATTTAACAGGAAGCTATCGGTCAATGCTATCGATCACTTGTGATCGATAGGCATCCTATCGGTCAAAAATGATCGATAGCCCGCGAGGTAAGTGTTCAAAATTTTCAAAAAAATTTCCCTCTCTTGGCTTGGAGCCAAGGAGGTTTGAATTTGAATTTTGGCTCCTTCCTGACATTTAGCAGAGCTCCTGAGCACTTTTGTTCTTGTCCCCCACACTTTAGATTTCCTTGGTTCCCCACCCACCTCTTTAAAAACCAACAAACTTCTTCTCTTCTCTTCACACTTCATTTCTTCACTTCTCTCACATTTAGCTCGAAATTTTTAGCTCTCTCTCTCTTTATTATTTTTTCTAAGTGCTTAGAAGCTCCATAAAAGTTTGCTTTCTCAACTATTCACTTCCTGTTCTTAAAATTTGCATGTGCTTAAAGTTGTTAAATCTATGGTTTTAAGAACAAGTTTTGTTTTGTTTAAGGTGTTATGCTTTGGTTTTGCATGGTGGATATGATTAAAATGAGCAAGTTGAATGTTTAAGCACTGTTTACTGTTCATAAATTTCATTTCTTGCTCGTTTAATATCTCTTTGCATAATCATCTTCTCTTTTGCTTAGAGCCACCATGCTAGGTTCACATGCATAAATGTTTTAGTTTTATGAACTCTGGCTTGTCTGAACTGTTAGCTTGTGAATTCCTTTTGCTTTTTGAATGTTTAATCTCGTTTAAGGACTAGTTAAACTTCTTTTAGCTTAGAGAAATTCTTTCAAAAGCTTTCAGTTATTGGTTTCTCAACTATTGTTCTTCTACTTATAGGATCTTCAAGCTTTGATCTTGTAGGTACCATGGATAGATCAAGAACTGCTTTTGGAAGCAAAGGGAAGGCACCACAGGAGGAAGCGCCTACTTCTCCAAGAGTTAGAAGAGATAAGGGCACGGGTACTGTTGCTGGGTAGTCATCAAAAGCTGCTCGGAAGAAACAAGCTGGAGACAAAGCTTCCAAGCAGATAGGAAAGGGAAAAACTGTAGAGGAAGAGGTCCCATACCATGAGCCAAGTGCTAGAGAACTCATGGAGGTTTTCAGCCAGTGAACTTTCAAGGGTACAAGATACCCTTGTGCTAACACCATGAAAGCACTTGGGATCTATAACGATTGCAAGAGTATCTTTGAGCATATGGGGCTTGGTGATTTCATGGCAATGCCACTTCCCTCCTACCAGCAGCTCACTTATCAATTCCTCTCTACTCTCAAGGTGGTTGGATATGATGAAAGTGAGCTCCCCAACAAAGATGGGTGGATCTCCTCCAAGCTTGGAAAGCAAAGGTTCACAACAACCTTCTCCTAAGCGCTTGGTCTGATGTCTTATACTCACAAGAGGAACAAGTTCTTAATCGGCCAAAAGGAGCACATGATGCTATGGGGCATGATTGGGGCTGGAAATTTCATAGCTGGAGCCTCAAAGAATCAACATCTGAAGAATCCTGCAATGAGGTATGCTCACAAGGCGCTTGCAAATACATTTTTTGCAAGAAAGGAAACAACAAACCTCACTGGAAAGGAGAGAGACTTCCTATACAATGGGATGTATGCGCTTGTGGGCACCAGCAGAAATGGAACACCTCTAGAGCCGCCAACCAAGTTCCCATGCTTTGCGACCATGTTGATGGAGCAGCTCTTAACCTACAAGAGCTGGGTCTTATACAAAGGGAAAAGAGAGAGGAACCCACAGCTCCACATTGGAGGAGTTGTGACAGCTGTTCTAATGGATAGTGGTGTAGACCTTGAAGAACATGAAAAAGATGCTCTAGAGCCATTGTGGATAGATATAAACTATCTCAGGAGAAGCCATTTCATTGAGAAGAGCATTCAAGACAAGTATGTCTACAAGTTCTGCAATGACTTTGAAGAGCCAACAACAAGGCATACATCCATCACCATGAGAAGTAACATCAGTTTCAACCCAAGAGAAGATCAGCTTTACCATGGAGACCATATTCCAGAAGAGAGAAGAGAAGATAGTGAGGAAGTAGAACCAGAAGAAGTTAGAGAAGAAGGTGAAGAAGAAGTCCAAGAAGATGCTACTGCTGGCGCTGAAAGCCAAGGAGAAACCCAAGAAGAAGAGCTTGATGAAGATGAGGTGCTGAACTACAACTCCAAGCAGTTCCATTTCAAGCCTTATGAAGTCCCAAGCCAAGAGAGCTCTCTGAAGTCTGCTCATGAGCATATCAACACCCTTCAGAAATGGTGTAAGTGGCAAGACAAAGCCATCAAGAAGCTGGTGAAGATGGTCAAGGGGAAGTTCTAAAAGAACAAAGCTACATCAGGAGAAGCTTCCCATCAGAGCCACACTCATGAGTACACTTCTCACCATGAAGAGTTAATGCCACAAGCTGATCCTACTGAAGAAGAAGAAGCTGTTTGGAACCCCCAAAGAAGGCATTCCTTTCATGCACAACCAAGTGATCAATGGGGAACATGGGCACAACCAAGGGCTTCATCATATGAGCCAAGGACCCATACACCATCAGCATGGGAAGCACCAGCTCCTAACCCTTCTGAAGTTTAACCTACATGGCAATGGGGCACTCAAGGTGATTCTTGTCAAGCTGAAAGGATATGGTCAAGCTGGGTTCCTCCACATCAAGAAGCAGCACCATCTCAAAAGACTTATGAGAGGAGGAACAAGAGGAGAGCTAGCAAGTCTCCACAGACATCTGGATCCTCCCACAAAAGTTAAAAGGTACCACATCCTACTCATTGTTTATACCACTGCATTTTTTTTAAGTTTTGTATTATATTTTGTTGCTTCTGTCTCTCTCATTGCTTTCAGTACACAAGAGACTGTGTAATTTAAGTGTGGGGAGAGATTTGGGGTTTGACTTTGTGTTCTGTTTTCTTGGTTTTTCTTTTTTTTCATCTTGAGTCACATACATATCATGCATTCATCTAAGGCATAGAAAAACACACAAAAAATCGAAAAATTTGAAACTTTTTGCATATTTTTGCAAACCAAAAAGAAAGCATGTCGTTGAATTTCAATCTCTTAGGATTGAGTCTAGTGTTAACATATAGGTTTCATTGCATTTGCATAAGGCATAATGATGAATCTTCCTTGTAAAGTGCTTAGAGTCTAGAGATGATTTCAGTGTTTAAGTGATTAGTTGTTTGATGCATCATAAGAAAGCTAGAAGTTAAAACTGAACCATGTTTGGAATGCAAATTTTGATCATCTCATCTCATACTGAAAGCATTTGTTCTCTGAAATTCAACTCTATCAACTTGAACTTTAATTTAAACTTTTAATTATCATGTCTTATGCATTGAAAAGTGAATTCATGGCTACCATATACATATTTGGATCATCTTTTCCGTTTTTACCACTCTTGTTGATCCAAATAGCTTATCCACTCCCTTAACTAAACCTCCTTTTGAGCATAAACACTATCTTGAGAGCTGTGAGGCCTTTGCATTTCATTTTCGATTTTGTCTTGGCAAAAAGTGTTAGGAATAAGGCTGGCAATAATAAGCTCTCTTGTAGATATCAACTTGCATCTTGAGCTTGATTCTAGGATATGAGTTTTGGGTTAAAAGGGTAGAGTTAAGTTGTTTGAACTTTATGTTTATATGCTTTGAAAAGAAGAAGGAAAAGTTTGAAATGGTAGAAAAGGGGAAACGGTTTAGCATTGTGGTTAAGTAAAGGGAAGTAAAGGCTGTAAGTGTTTAGAAAGAATGGTGCCAGTGATATATCATGGTTTTTATGGTTTTTAACCATGATATAAGTCCTTTTTATTGAGTCCTTTTTGGTCTTTTTAGAGTCTTAAAAGAGTCTTTGCAGGTTTTAGCATGTCTGGAGCATAATTGGAGATTTTGGAACCTTTTGGAGCATTCTGAGTTGAAGCCACGAAGTACCTAGCTCGAAGAAGAAAAGTATGCATATGGGTGACGCTCGTCACCAAGCTGGTGACACTCGTCACCTAGAAAGGAAGGGGTCGTGGCCTGTTTTTAAAAGATTGGGGAGAAATTGCAGTTTTGGCCCAAAAGTTCTAATATTTGCAAAAAGGCCCCATATCGTGTTTTAGCTTGTATATTAGGTTTTTCCGCCATTCTTTTGGCAGTTATCTTGTATCTTATTATTTTAGAGAGTTTTAGAGAGAGATTTGTAGAAGAGCTTTTGGAGAGACAAATCAGACTCCTTCAGAGCAGATTTTGAACTCCTTTATTTCTACTTCTTATTTCTTTTATGCAATCTATTCTTTTCATGATGTTTTCTCAAATCACCATGTCTGAGTAGTTTGTTAGTTAAGTTAGGGCTTTTCAAAGGTTGAAGAAGAGTTTGTAGAATTGCTAAAAACTTATAGGAAATTCATTGGTTCTGCATCTGTGCTTGCATTCATATCGATTTCTTAGACACATCATCTGGATTTCGAAACCCTAGGTTGTTTGATAGATGTGAGAGCATTATTAATCACCTGAACTAGTATTAGATGAGCAAAACGCCCTAGTACAAAGAGATTTGGCTTAGGAGTTTTGTGAACAATTGAACCTGATCATTACTGCATGTTTAGATTGTTAGGGTTTGCAAAGAGATTTGAAACTCTGTGATTTAAACATAGATAACTTCTGCAATGAGAATTGATTAGTTATAGCTTTGCGATTCATGTTCAAGACGGTTTTAATTCATTCCTGATTGCATGCATTCTACACTCTCGAATTCAACCTGCGAACTGTCCTGCTTTAGCGCCTTTAGCTTTCTGAACTTTAAGAACAGTCTAAAAAACACCCACTTGCTTTTATTACTTTAGTTATTTCGCATTACATTCATTACTTATCGCTTAGCTTAATCCGAACCTGAACTCTTTAACAGGAAAGCTAAGAAGCAATCTACAATGGCCGCTCCACTTATCTTGGTTGAAGATGCAGAAGGTCACTTGGTTGACAGGGAAGGAAATAGGAGGAACGAAGAGGGGCAGAGAATTGATCAAGAGGGGAATGTCATTGTTGAACAGCAGGTTCAGCAAGTGGCTGAGAACGTGGGAGTCCCTGCTGCTGTCAATAACGCTGCTGGGCATTTTGTTCAGAGGACTCTAGGTGACTACAACAGACCTGATCAGTTCTATGCCAACATAGCTGCAATCCGACCTCCTGCCTTCCAGAGGAACGATTTTGAGGTTAAACCTGTCTACTATCAGCTGGTTGGCCAGCATCCATTCCATGGTTTACCTCATGAACGGATCACATAGAGAGATTTGAGGACTTGGCTTCCAGTGTCAAAGCTAATGGGGTTAGCAATGACTTTCTGTTCTGCAAGTTTTTTCCTTACTCTCTTGAAGGAGAAGCTGCATATTGGCTGAAGCAACTGGAACCTGCTTCATTGACTACTTGGGAAGACACCAAGAATGCCTTTTTGAACAACTTCTATGATGATGCAAGATCAGAGGACATGAGGACGAAAATTGCATCATTTACACAAGGCCCTACTAAAGCTTTTAAGGCTTCTTGGATCAGGTTTAAGTCTTATCAAAGGGACTGTCCTCATCATGGTTTCAATCAGGTGCAGCTGCTTGGTATCTTCTTCAGAGGCATTGACTGGAAATATCAGATGGCGCTGGATGCTTCAAGTAGTGGAAACTTCAACACCAACAGACCAGAAGAAGCTGTAAGATTGATTGAAAACTTGGCCTGCAGTAACAGCACTAAGAATGCAGATTTTCAGAGAAAGCAGCAGGCTGGTTTGAATGATGGAAACCAAATAGCTGAAGTTAAGGCTAAGTTGGACAGCATGCACAGCCTTTTGGTGGGAAAGAAGTCAGTCCAATTCGCTGCAGAAGTGGAGAGTTTCGAAAATCCTGAAGAATTTGAGCAGAAAGATGTTAATTTCATCAATGGAGGGGGTTTTCAGAGTCAAAAGTTTGGAAATCAGCAATGGAACAGAGGCTACAACAGCAATAATCAGCAGAGTACCTTTACAGGAGGACAGAGCACGCCTGGTTACACTCCTAAGCCCCCATTCCAGAAGACTGAAGTTGAGAAACCTTACCTAAACAGCAGGAATTTTGGTTCTTCTTCCTACCAAACTGCACCTCCAAAAGACAATAAAATGGAAGCTATGCTGGAGCAGGTACTTGAAGGACAGCAGAAGATGACAGTGAACTTCAATGGCAAGCTAGATTCGCTGTATCAAGACCTGAATGGAAAAATTGAGAGTCTGAACTCTCACATGAAGAAGCTTGATGTGCAGGTTGCTCAAACTGCAGGAGCTGTTCAAAGGCAAGAGGGATTCCTTCCTGGAGGGACTGATATCAATCCCAAGCATCAGGTTAATGCCATCACAGTCAGGAATGAAAAGGAGCTTAAAACAGTGCAGAAAAAAAGGTTGAGTGCAGAACAGATCGTGCAACTCATGGAGTCTGAAGATGAAATTTTTTCTGTCTCAGAGGTGAGTGACGAGCATCACCAAGGAGGAGTGACGCTCGTCACCAACCTACAAGGATATCGGGGGTTGTCACAAGTGAGTGACGTGCGTCACCCCCTTGGTGACAGTCGTCACCCACCCCAGAACGAAGCTGCTTCGCCTGTAACTGCAAATTATGACCAGGAACGTGTCTATAAACCCAAAACACCATTCCCCAAGCATCCTAGGAAGTCTAAACAGGAGATAGAAGAAGTCAGATGCAAAGCTATGATAGACAAGCTGATGCTTGAGATCCCACTTGTTGATGCAGTCAAGCTTTCACCAGCTCTAAGAAGGTATGTAAAGAGAATGGTTGTGAATGGTGTAAGTCCTGAGGAAGGAGCATTGCTTACCAGAGACATCAGTGCAATTCTCTTAGGCACAGTTCCAAAGAAGAAGAAGAAGGTGACTGTTTCGGAACAAGTCAATACCATCACTCAAAGCAGAGTTCCAGAGAAGCTATCTGATCCAGGGACCTTTGTGCTTGATTGCTCAATATTTGCAGGACGTTTTCCCCACTCTCTATGTGATCTAGGGTCAAGTATTAACTTGATGCCTTTCTCTGTTGCTGCTAGACTTGGAATGACTGATTTCAAGCCAGCTGGGATCTCTCTCATCCTAGCAGATCGATCCATAAGGACCCCAGAAGGCATGTTAGAGAATGTTCATGTTAACATTGAAGGCTGCATAATTCCTACAGATTTTATGGTTCTGAAATATGCTGAAGAACCTAAAGATCCTCTTATTCTGGGAAGACCATTCTTGGCTACTGCTGGAGCCATCATTGATGTTAGAAAAGGGAACATTGAGCTTGATCTTGGTGATGTTGTCATGAACTTTGACATGGATAAGTTAAGAGGTAGTTCTACCATTGATGGTCAGACCTTTTCTGTAAGAATTTTCAGAGATGAAGAGACTGTCATGGAGCATTCAGAAGACACTATTGCTGAGTGTGTCAATGAATCAGATATTAGTGGGCAAGTGAGCAAGATGGCTGTTGAAGAGCTAATATCTGAAACTTCTGCAGAAGCTGTTGGGTTTGAGGATTGCAGTGAGGATCATATCTTCATGACTGGGCTTGAAAAAGAGGTTCCAATGAATGCCAAGTTGCTGGAGGAAGACGTGTTTGTGATGGAAGCAACACTTGCAGAGCTGAATTGCAGGAAAACTGCAGAAACTCGAACTGCAGAGTCAGCGACTACCGTCACTGACCTGGTGACGCTCGTCACCAACCTGGACACAAAGCAGCAACGTGATATTTGCTCTACAAGTCCATCATATGTTGCCAATCCGAAAATTCACCATTCAACAACCCAGAAACCTGTAACTAAGCAAAGGTATGCACTTCCTGGAACCAGTTCCAAACCTCCTAATCTCATCAATAAGAATTTAAAAGGTGAAAAAGCTGCTTCACACTTATGCAAGCAACGAGATTCTCGTAGAATGCTTGGTGTTTCTTTTGATGATTCTGCAGGAAAAAGAAGTATCCCACCCACAGTCACGACCCAATCTGCTGATGTTCCTCACTTCCTTGGAAGTGTTCATACATCTACTGCTTACAAACCACCATGGATGAGGAGACATTCTTCTCCAAGGCATTCACTGCCACCTTCTGCTCCACCAGCTGTCTGAGCAGCAATCAAAGTCGAGCTAATGACTTTAAACAAGCGCTTAGTGGGAGGCAACCCACTGTTTGACTTCGGAGTACACATGATGGCATAGCATTTAAACATCCAACATGTCGATTTCTGGAGTATCAGAGATGGTGACGCTCGTAACCAATATGGTGATGCTCGTCACTAGCTCCTTCGCGAGGTACCACTTTTCCACCTTGGTTTTACACATTCTCATACTTCATTTTGACCAACTCTTGACTTAATAACACTGGGGACAGTGTTGTTTAAGTCTGGGGGAGGTGGTTACTAACGTTGTGTGCTTTGTGTCATGTTTATAGAGTCTTAAAGTTGAGTAAAAAACCTGTTTTTCTAGAGTCAAAATTTTTGAAACTGTTAGTTTTTCTTGGAACTAACCATAGGACGTTTTTGCTGATAAGAACCATTGCCACAGTAGTTGATTACAAGTCTCACTAAGTTGAAAGTCATAGGTATATCAGTCTAGCAATGAAGGTTTAGGTTCTTAGAGAATCTGAAAAATTTGCTGTTAGCTCCACCTTAATGAACTTTAAACTTCTTGTCTTGGTGATTGATTCTTATTGATCTTGATTCTCTCTTTCAGCACTGACAATAAGGTTAAAATACAGTCTCTCTTTGATCTTCCCTGATGTAGTTTTTAAAAAAAAAGTTTAAGTCCAAAGAATGGTGCATTCATGACCCTGTCTCCTCACAAGGAACAACAGTAGTGAACACATTCAAGAACCTGTCTCCTCACAAGGAACACAAGTATTGAGTAACACCATATCTTAGACTGTAAAAGTTGAGAAAAAAAGAAGTGAAAAATCGAAAATATTAAAAGGAAAAGATCAAGGGAAGAGAAAATAGGAGAGCTGTGTTAAGATTGATTTGTTCAGTTGCTAGGAAGGAAAAAGAATATGTAAAGTGATTAAGATGATAAAACTTTGATGAGATATCACACTTAGATAAAAAATAAGGAGTTAACAGTAGAAATTTCGGATTTCTTGAAGGGATTTGGACTGGATTTGAGAGATTTGCTAAGCTTATGATAATTAGACTAAAATTTGATCTTGTGTTGACTATGTGGTATGTGGATTCGAAAGCTCTAACTAGTGTAGTGTTCCCGATGACTGACTGACTGTTTCTTGTTTTCAAACCTCGACCTTATTCTTTGTCTAATGTTTGCTTGAGGGCAAGCAAAAGCTAAGTCTGGGGGAGTTGATATATCATGGTTTTTATGGTTTTTAACCATGATATAAGTCCTTTTTATTGAGTCCTTTTTGGTCTTTTTAGAGTCCTAGAAGAGTCTTTGCAGGTTATAGCATGTCTGTAGCATAATTGGAGATTTTGGAACCTTTTGGAGCATTCTGAGTTGAAGCCACGAAGTACCTAGCTCGAAGAAGAAAAGTATGCATATGGGTGACGCTCGTCACCAAGCTGGTGACACTCGTCACCTAGAAAGGAAGGGGTCGTGGCCTGTTTTTAAAAGATTGGGGAGAAATTGCAGTTTTGGCCCAAAAGTTCTAATATTTGCAAAAAGGCCCCATATCGTGTTTTAGCTTGTATATTAGGTTTTTCAGCCATTCTTTTGGCAGATATCTTGTATCTTATTATTTTAGAGAGTTTTAGAGAGAGATTTGTAGAAGAGCTTTTGGAGAGACAAATCAGACTCCTTCAGAGCAGATTTTGAACTCCTTTATTTCTACTTCTTATTTCTTTTATGCAATCTATTCTTTTCATGATGTTTTCTCAAATCACCATGTCTGAGTAGTTTGTTAGTTAAGTTAGAGCTTTTCAAAGGTTGAAGAAGAGTTTGTAGAATTGCTAAAAACTTATAGGAAATTCATTGGTTCTTCATCTGTGCTTGCATTCATATCGATTTCTTAGACACATCATCTGGATTTCGAACCCTAGGTTGTTTGATAGATGTGAGAGCATTATTAATCACCTGAACTAGTATTAGATGAGCAAAACGCCCTAGTACAAAGAGATTTGGCTTAGGAGTTTTGTGAACAATTGAACCTGATCATTACTGCATGTTTAGATTGTTAGAGTTTGCAAAGAGATTTGAAACTCTGTGATTTAAACATAGATAACTTCTGCAATGAGAATTGATTAGTTATAGCTTTGCGATTCATGTTCAAGACGGTTTTAATTCATTCCTGATTGCATGCATTCTACACTCTCGAATTCAACCTGCGAACTGTCCTGACTTAGCGCCTTTAGCTTTCTGAACTTTAAGAACAGAATCAAAAACGCCCACTTGCTTTTATTACTTTAGTTATTTCGCATTACATTCATTACTTATCGCTTAGCTTAATCCGAACCTGAACTCTTTAGTGTAGTTTACTTACTCCCTTGGGATTTGATAACCCCTTGTACTACAACTGCTTTTGCTGTGCACTTGCTGTGGTTTTATTTGGGTAAAACCTGAGCCCTATCAGCCAGCAACATAAAGGTTTTGAAGGGTCAATCCAAAGAAGAAAGCAGACCCAAAGCAATCCACCAAAGGTGAAGAAGGTACCAATGCCACAAAGAAGAGCAAGTCCCAACAAAAAGAAGCAACCACACAAGCAAAAAGAAGAAGTTTCCCCAGACATGAAGAAGGGTAAAAGGGTAGAGTTTAGGTAAAGGGTAGACTTAGGGGTTCACTTTGGGGTTTAGAAGTGTTTAGGATTCATCTTTGGGTAGAAGGAGCTTTGTATTGCATGCATAAGTGTGCTTTTACATTTTGCCTAAGATAGAAGCATTTCATTGAGTGATTCCTTATGTTTGTGCACCCTTTGTTTGAATGAGATCATTTTTATCTCATAACCAAGCATTTCATTGAGTGATCCCTTATGTTTGTGCACCCTTTGTTTGAATGAGATCATTTTTATCTCATAACCTTACCCTTTGAACCAAATGTCTTCACTAGATTTGCATAAGCATGATCCATGATTTTGAGCTTAATTGAATGTTAAAGAGTTGATTGATTTGAGCATTTGCCTAAGTTGAGATTTGAAATCAATTTGAAACATGATAAGCATGTCTAAATTTAATAAACTATGGCTAATTATGTTTGCATCCCACAACTAGGCACTTAAGAATTGATACCATCTCTTTACCTTTGCATTTTTGGATTTGAATGCTGATATTGCTGCATATTTCATGTGTTTTGCATACATATAAGTTAGTTTCTCATGCATTTACCTTGCATATTAGGTTAGTTTGCATCATTTTAGGTCCTAGAGCACTTTCACACCAGCATTTGCATGTTTCTTGCATTTTGCATCGCATTCAAGTTGTTTTCGGTTACTTTGGAGCTATGGAGGATTCGTGGACGTGCTAAGGCTCGTGAGGAAGTTTGTGGACACTTGGAGAGATCAGGATTGCATGCTAAGGACCCGAGATCGAGTAGCAGATCGGGCAAGGCAGGTCGATCTAGATGAGATCGATCAGAAGATCGAGTGACACGAGTTGTTGCGAAGGAAGGGAACGAGATCAAGATCGAGAGAAGAGATCAATCTGGAGTACGGACGTAGATGACGCCATGCAGATCGAGGACCGGATCGAGCTTTCAACCCGATCAGCACAAGATCGACTTAGAGATCGACCAAAGTCACCCGATCCAAGCCAAAGATCGAGAACCAGACCGAGCCTCCTGCTCGATTCCAGACTACTTTAACCGTTTTTGGCTTCTAGCGAGGGGGGGACCATCGAGCTGTTTTGCCCATTTTAGAAAGGCGGCGATCCTGCTTTTGGAGGAGCGTTTTTCACTTTATCTTTTTATCTTTTTCTCTCTAGTTTGGAGGCGATTATCTCCGCCATTGTAGAACCTTGAGTTTTCTTGCTTTTACATTTTAAATATTGAATCTTTGCTTTTAATCTACCGTTTTCATGTTTAGTCTATCATCTATTGCGTTTTATTCAGTTTACTTTATGAGTAGTGAGTAGTTTCATCCGGTTTTCGGGGTTGAGAGGATTCAAAGGGGTTGAAAAGGTTTAAAGCTTGGTGTTTTCTTGTTCTTCATGGCTTTCTCTTCTAGGATATCGAGTGCTTAAGGCTTAGAGACTCTCACGTCAAGATCTCTATGATCCGAGGGATGTCTTACCTTGACAGGATCCAAATGTCCCTGAAAGTCGAATCCTAGAGGCTAATCCTTCCTTTCCCACACGTCATGGTTGTTTAGGGGATTTGTTAGGCCGTGTGTTTGAAATCTATGTTTTATGACCTTCAATCTCTTTTTCTACCAAAAGCCATGGGTTTGGAGAAGAGAATGCAGGAGTGATCCATACCACACGCCATGGATGGATCTTGTTTTGTTTTCAAGGCCTAGAGAACCTCACATAGTGAGTAGATCTAAAGTTTTCAAACCAAGCTTGAACCTTAAACCCTTGAACATGATCCTCAACTCTGGACCCTCTTTCTTAGTATTTTCTCATCTCTGATAATCATTCGCTTGCTATCTGTTCGCATCTTGGTTGTTAGATTCATTTCTGTTCAAACTGTTAGTAGATCGATCGTTGTTGCTCGATCTAGTGGTCGATCCTGTGGTCGATCCACTAGTCGATTTTTATTAATTCATAGCTTTGTAATTTAATCGTTTCGCTTGTTCCTCGTGGTAGTTAACTCATTTTTAGTTTTTTTTAAAATAGTTTTGCTTTGCATTTGATCGTTGCATCTAGTTTTTAGGGATTTTACAAATCATTTGTCATTTGCTTAGCTTTGCATAACCTTTGCATTCTCATTGCACTTTCTAGCTCCTAAGTGTGGATTGATACTCTCTTGCATTCTATACTACAATATATAGGTGCTTGAGTTTGATAACATTCTTGCATCATCTTCACAACACACACATACACACTAAAAGCTTGTTATCAAATGGCGTCGTTTCCATCTTAGGAGTGTTTAGGAAGCATTGAGATTTGGGGTTTAGTAAAGACTAAGCCTTTACTTTAAGTTAGTTACTGATTTCTCTACCTTCACACTTGTGTCTTTCATGTACATGAATCTACGTTCAAGGGGAGATAACAATTTGCTACAACCCTTGGCAACATTCATCAACTCGGACATACAAGATCAAGAAGAGTTAGAGAGCAAACTAGAGCTTTTGAGGAGATTGTTCAGCAAGGTTCAGTGGATTTTGAAGCGATGGCTGAGCACGAACATCCAGAGGGACCTCCTCCAGCTCATGGGGCAGTGGGAAGGGGTAATGGAAACCCCCACCATGCGGCTAGACCCCCACAGATTATTGGAGCGGGAGATGCTCCCAACACTCATCACAATAGGTTTGGGATCACTCCTCCTCCTGTACAGAACAACAACTTCGAGATTAAGCCAGGATTCATCTCAATGGTGCAAAACAACAAGTTCCATGGGTTAGCAATGGAAGATCCCTTGGAGCATCTTGACAACTTTGAGCAAGTATGTGGGATGATCAAGATCAATGGCATATCTGAAGATGCTTTCAAGCTGTGTCTCTTTCCATTTTCTCTTGGAGACAAGGCAAGACATTGGGAAAAGACCCTTCCACAAGGCACCATTACCTCTTGGGCTGACTGTAAGAAGGCGTTCCTCTAAATGTTCTTCTCTAGCACCAGAACAGCAAGGTTGAGAAGTGAGATCAGCGGCTTCACTCAAAGGAACAATGAGACATTCAATGAGGCCATGGAGCGGTTCAAGGACTACACCATTCAGTGTCCTCACCACGGCTTCAGTGAAGAGACTCTCCTAAGCACAATATACCGCGGAGCTTCACACGTCCAGTAAGGGAAACTTCCTTAGTCAAGAGGTAGAAGAGGGCATGGAGCTGATTGAAAACTTGGCATTGAGTGACGGCAACTATGCTGAAGACTACGACCATGCACCGAGAGGTTCTGATCTAGAGTCTCACAAGAAAGAGCTAGTGTTGAGAAGATTGACAAGCTAGTGTTGGCTAACCAGAAGCATGTTCACTTCGTTGGTGAAGCGGATGAGACCTTAGAGGAGCTTGAGTTGAGTCAAGAAGAAGCCAATTGGGTGGCGGGTCAGAACAACTACAAACCTCAAGGGTATTCACAAGGCTACAACCAGAACAACAATCTCTCCTATAGAAGCACCAATGTCGCAAACCTTAAAGATCAAGTGTACCCTGCTCAGCAAGCAAAGTCATTCGTGCCCTACAACAAAGGTTTTCAGCCGAGTGGTGGTTTCCAAGGGCAAGGCAACTTCCAAGGACAACAGCAAGGAAACAAGGGTTATACACCAATGTACCCTCCATGCTTTGTTCCTCAACAACAACCGATGCAACCGCAACAAGTTGATCCGGTACAAGCTATGTTTCAACAACTGATTCAATGGCAAGCCTCTACAAACCAGAAGTTTGCCGAGATGAACACTCGCTTAGATTCCTCTCTCACTGACTTCTCTACTCAGATTACAAACTTGAATAACAAGATCAAGCAGTTAGAGAAAGGAAAGGCGGGTACAAGTGGTCAGAATAGCTTACCGGGCAAGTGTGAGCAGAATCCCAAGGAATACGCCAACGCCATTACACTAAGGAGTGGGAAAGAGCTTACACCTACGGTTACTCCTAAGAACAACGAGGACGTTGTAATTCAAGAGGAGGAGGGTAGGCTTTCAGCTGATGATGAGATCAACTTCCACAACGTTTGGATTGAGAGACCAAGAAAGGGTAAGGAGGTTGCTGTAGAGAAAAAAGTGGAGCAAGCTGCTAAGGAGAAGGATGCTTATGTGCCTCCACCGTATGTACCCAAGCTACCATTTCCTGGCCGCTTCAAGAAGCAGCTTATAAAGAAGCACAAAATCTTGTTTGAGAAGCATCTAAAGGACGTAGAGATCAAGCTACCTCTCCTAGATTGCCTTGCCATAATGCCTAAATGTGCAAAAAATTTCAAAGACACGCTTGCAAAGAAAAATAAGGAAAGCAAGGAAGTGCTGGTTCTTAGTGGGGAATGTAGCTCTATAATACACAAGGAGATAGTTCCCAAGAAGTTGGGAGATCCTGGAAGCTTCACTATACCTTGCGCTTTAGGTCCATTGGAGTTCAAGAGTTGCCTTTGCGATTTGGGAGCTAGCATAAATTTGATGCCTCATTCTATAGCTAAGAAATTGGGATTCACGAGGTTCAAAGACTGTAGAATCTCTTTGGTGCTAGCTGACAGAAGTGTGAGGCTACCCGTGGGTCTACTTGAGGACTTACCAGTGAGAATCAGCGGTGTGAACGTGCCTACAGAATTCGTTGTGTTGGAAATGGATGAAGAACCCAAGGATCCGCTCATCCTTGGTAGACCATTCTTAGCCACTGCTGGAGCCATCATCGACGTCAAGAATGGCAAGATTTCTTTACATCTAGGCAAGGACATCAGGTTTGATTTTGACATCAATTAGGTTTTGAAGAAGCCTTCTATAGAAGGGCAAGCTTTCTACATTGAGACGTTGGACGCTTTAGCTGATGAGTTTCTAGAAGAGTTGGCTCAGGAGGATCATTTGAAGCTGGCATTGACTAAGGAGCCAGGAGAGTTCGGTTACTTGGATCAGAGGACTTAAGAATACGCCAACCTGCTGGATTCTAGGAAGATTGTCAAGGAGGATGAAGGCGCGTGCCTAGAAATCGACTCCGAGATCGATGCCATCACTCGATCCAGGGGTCAAATCGACAAAACAATCGAGAACGCAACTCGATCCGGTGCAACAATCAACAGTCAGATCGAGGACGGTGATCGATCCAGGAAAATAATCGAGTCCAAGATCGAGAGATGCCTTCCGATCAGTTCAGGGTCTATTCCGGAGAACGACTCGACAGCTCGATCTCTCACTCGATCCACCTTAAATCGAGTGAGCAAATCGAGTGAAAATGCTCGATCTAGATGACATCGAGAGCAAGATCGACTGGATGACTCGATCTCAGAAGGGATAGAGGTTAAAAAAAGCAACCTTAATGGTCATGTCTCAGGTTCTAAGGAGGGTTCCAAGGAGGAAAACAATAACAACAGCCACAAGGATGATTGAAGCGAGCTGCTAGCCCCAAACGTGGACCATAAGGAGCTCCCAAAAGGGCTAAGGTATGCTTTCTTTAGGCTTAACGAAACCCATCCTGTGATTGTGAATGAAAACTTAAGTGATGATGAGTTGCACTCGCTTCTGACTGAGCTGAGAAAGTATAGGAAGGCCATTGGGTACTCTCTAAGTGACATCAAGGGCCTTTCACCAATGCTTTACACTCATAGGATTCACTTGGATAATGAGAACGCCTCTTCTATAGAACATCAAAGGCGTTTGAATCCTAATTTAAAGGAAGTTGTTAAGAAGGAGATTCTTAAGCTATTAGAGGCTGACGTGATCTATCCCATAAGTGACAGCACGTGGGTTTCTCCTGTATACGTGGTTTCTCCTGTATACGTGGATCACGGTCATTAAGAATGATAAAGATGAGCTTATACCTAATGGGACTATTACAGGACACCGTATGTGTATTGACTATAGGAAGCTTAATCTTGCTACTAGAAAGGATCATTTTCCCTTACCTTTTATTGATCAAATGCTTGAGAGGCTTGCTAATCATCCTTACTATTGCTTTCTTGATGGATATACTGGATTCTTTCAAATACCAATCCATCCAAATGATCAGGAGAAGACGACCTTTACATGCCCTTATGGCACCTTCGCGTATCGAAGGATGCCATTTGGGTTGTGTAACGCACCGGCTATGTTTCAGCGGTGTATGATGTCGATCTTCTCCGATCTAATAGAAGAGATGGTAGAAGTGTTTATGGATGACTTCTGTGTATATGATGCGTCTTTTTCTGCGTGTTTGTTGAATCTTTGCAAGGTACTAAAGCGTTGTGAAGAGACGAATCTTGTGCTTAACTGGGAGAAGTGTCACTTCATGGTGAAAGAAGGGATCGTGCTTGGCCACAGGATATCAGAGAAAGGCACAGAGGTTGACAAAGTTAAGGTTGAGGTCATGATGAGTCTTGAGCCGCCGGTTAATGTCAAAGGGGTGAGGAGTTTTCTAGGCCATGCTGGCTTCTACAGGCGCTTCATCAAGAATTTTTCCAAGATTGCACGCCCTCTCACACGGCTGTTGTGCAAGGAAGCTGACTTTGTGTTTGATGAGGATTGCCTTCATGCTTTCGTGACTTTCAAGGAAGCTCTACTATCCGCGCCTATAGTGCAAGCACCGGACTGGACTCTACCGTTCGAGATAATGTGTGACGCGAGTGACTACACCGTGGGAGCTGTTCTTGGTCAGAGGAAAGATAAGCGGCTGCATGTGATTTACTATGCTTCACGTACCTTGGATGACACGCAAGCCAGGTACACTACGACTGGGAAGGAGTTGTTGGCAGTTGTATTCGCCTCTGAGAAGTTCAGATCATACCTCGTAGGTTCCAAGGCCATCGTCTACACGGATCACGCAGCGCTTAGATACATCTATTCCAAGAAGGATACTAAGCCAAGGCTTTTGAGATGGATACTTCTTCTTCAGGAGTTTGACATGGAGATCAAGGACAAGAAAGGGATAGAGAATGGTGTTGCTGATCACCTCTCTAGGATGAGAATCAATGAGTCTTTGCCCTTAGATGATTTGCTCCCAGAAGAACAACTTATGATGATCACTACGGCTGTTTGTGGAAGGCTAGAAGGGCGGTTTGAGGAGGTTCTGAGTTTCAAAGAAGAGGATCTTCCTTGGTACGCTGACATTGTGAAATACTTAGCATGTGGAGAGGAGCCTTTGCATCTTGACAATTATCACAAGAAGAAGTTCATGAGAGACATGGGCCACTACTTATGGGACGAGCCTTACGTGTACAAGAGGGGCGTGGACAGTTTATACAGGAGATGTGTTACAAAAGAAGAAGCTAAGGACATTCTCTTTCACTGCCATGGCTCTTCGTACGGCGGCCACTTTGCTTCATTCAAGACCGCTACAAAAGTCTTACAAGCCGGTTTCTGGTGGCCGTCTATCTTCAAGGACGCCTATGAGTTCGTGAAGAGTTGTGAAGCTTGTCAACGAGCAGGGAACATCACGAAGAGGAACGAGATGCCTCAGGTTCCTATCTTTGAGGTAGAAATGTTTGACGCATGGAGCATAGATTTGATGGGGCCTTTCCCATCTTCCTACGGCAACAAGTTTATCCTAGTAGTGGTTGATTACGTTTCTAAATGGGTTGAGGCCATTGCTTCCCCTACAAACGACTCTAAGGTGGTGATAAAGCTTTTCAAAACCGTCATATTTCCACGGTTTGGAGTCCCCAAGGTTGTAATCAGTGACGGCGGTAGCCATTTCATCAACAAGTTGTTTGAAAGCCTTCTAAGGAAGTATGGTGTGAAGCACAAGGTGGCTACTCCGTATCACCCTCAAACGAGTGGACAAGTGGAGATCTCTAACCGACTGATCAAGGCTATACTCGAGCGGACAGTGGGTATGATGTAATACTCGGTTGAGAGTGTTACGGTGATCAGAGTAGGTGGCTTGGTGGAGACAACACACTGGCTTTGACGCTCTCTTGTGTTGGCAAAAGGGGTGAAATGATAGAACAAGGCGTGATGGTCACTCCTTGAGCCGAGATAGGATCTGTCAAGCTGGCTATGACGCTCTCTCTTGAGGGATCGAATGAATGGAGTAATGAAGTGGAATGATGGCACCACAGGGAGGATGGAGGGCTCCCTGATACAGCAACACTTGGTCTTGCACGAATCACACGAACAAGAACAAAGCAAGAACAAAGGCAAAGCGGCGGCTATTGCTTTTGGAAGAAAGTTCAGTCTTTATTGATAATGTAGGGTGAGCAAAAATACAACGCTGCATGGGAGCTTTATAAACAGCTCGTCAGCTAGCCCTAAGGCCGAAAATAAAAACAAAACGACATAACAAAAGAGTACAAAAGAGCAAAACGCACAAAGGCAAAAATACATGAAAAAGGAAAGTTCACTTAAACTAAAAGAAATAAAACTAAGCCGACTTTCTTGATGCCTTAAGGGCTCGAACTGGTGTTGCCTTGGCGTGTTGGAAGGCTTAAGAACCACTGAAGCAAGCCTCATTACCTGCACAAATCGTATAAACTGAAAATACCTGGTTTTGGCGCGCATGTTCCTTGGTTGGCAAGTAGTGGTTTAGGTCCGGTCTTGGGCTGCATTGTCCGAGTTCCTTGAAGCCCTCATCTTCCTGATATCCTCTGAGGTCAAGTTGGGGTGGTTCCTCGAGAGTTCCTCCTGGTTCTTGGTTTAAAGTGTCTTCTAGCTCCATTGATGCCTTCTCTGCTCTTAAGCTTGGTTTGGTCGTATCTTGGCGCTCCGGTACGGCATTGGTGAGATTCTTGTTGTTTTGAGCTCCATTTCCTGTCAAGTAAATGGTCATACCTTGGTTTGTGGCCGGTGGATCCTCCTTGAGGCTCATTTTGGCAAAGTCCTCGGTAATGTCTAGTTCAGGTGCAATGGAGAGTGGTTGGGGGCTAAGTATGTTCTCCACGTCCATGTTGCTCAAAAGAGTTTGTATTGCCTCGTTAAACCCCTCTCTTAACCTCCTGGTCTTAGAACGCGTCATGGGAGAGCCATGTACGGACGGTATGGTGTTTGAGTCCAGCTCCCTTCGTACCGGTATGGGCTGCTGGTCGTTGCTACCGTCATCCTCTCGACCCGGTACGGTCATATGGTCTATGTCCTCATCATCCCCTCCCCCTTGGCGAGGTTTTGTCCTCAAAACTGGATCATCTGCATCATAAGGGGATAAGTCAGTAACATTAAAGCTATGGGATATGTTAAACTCACCTGGAAGATCTAAACGATATGCATTGTCATTGATGTTTTCTAGAACTTTGAATGGTCCATCTCCTCGCGGTGCAAGCTTAGAACTCCTCTTATGGGGAAACCTTTCTTGTCTCATGTGTAGCCAGACCCATTCTCCTGGCTCAAATGTCATCTCTCTTCACTTCTTGTCAGCATGTTTCTTGTAAGCTTCCGTCTTCTTCAAGATGTTCTCTCGGACACTCTCATGTAGCTTCTTAATGAATTCACCTTTCCTGAGACCATCTAGATTAACTTGCTCAACTTGGGGAATTGGCGAAAGGTCAAGTGGGGTTAGTGGATTAAAACCATAAACAACCTCAAATGGGGACATTTTAGTAGCTGAGTGAACAGCTCGGTTGTAAGCAAATTCTATAAATGGTAAACAATCAACCCAAGTTTTTAGATTCTTGCCAAGAGTAACTCTAAGTAGAGAGGAAAGAGTACGGTTTACCACTTCAGTTTGGCCATCCATTTGGGGGTGGCAAGTGATTGAGAACAGCAGTTTCGTACCAAGCTTCCTCCATAAAGTCCTCCAAAAGTGGCTCAAGAATTTTGTATCACGGTCAGAGACAATGGTCCTTGGCAAACCATGTAAACGCACCACCTCCTTGAAAAACAAGTCAGCCGTTTGTGTAGCATCATTCGTCTTGTCACATGGTATGAAGTGAGCCATCTTTGAAAACCGGTCCACCACAACAAAGATTGAATCCTTGTGCTTAATCTTGGGTAAACCTAGGACAAAATCCATAGACACATCCACCCAAGGTGCGTTAGGGATAGGCAAAGGTAAATAAAGGCCGTGAGGGTGTAACCTGGATTTTGCTTTGTGGCAAGTGACACATCTAGAGCAATGTTTCTCAACATCTCTCTTCAAGTGTGGCCAGTAGAAATGATCAGTCACCATCGCCAAGGTTTTGTTAACTCCAAAGTGACCCATAAGACCTCCACCGTGTGCTTCTTTGAGTATCAAGTCCCTCATTGAACATTGTGGAATGCATAACCGCTTGTCTTTGAACAGGAACCCATCGTGTAGATAGAAAGAGGTGAAAGATCCTTTGCCGTGCTCCTGGTAAGCTTCTCCTAGTTCCGGGTCCTCCTTGTACAACTCCTTTATATGCTCAAATCCAAGTACCTTAGCCTCCATGGTGGATATCAAAGCAAACCTCCTTGATAGTGCATCGGCTACTACATTCTCTTTGCCCTTCTTGTACTTGATCACATACGGAAACGTCTCTCTATAAACTCCAACCACTTAGCGTGTCTCCTTTTGAGTGATGTCTGCCCTCTCAAGTGCTTAAGTGTCTCGTGGTCAGTATGGATGATGAACTCCTTGGACAACAAGTAATGCTGCCATGTCTCCAAAGCTCTCACCAAAGCATAGAGCTCCTTGTCGTACGTTGGGTAGTTCAGTGTAGCTCCACTGAGTTTTTCACTGAAGAAGGCTACTGGCTTCTTTCTCTGATGTAGCACAGCTCCTATGCCTAAGCCAGAAGCGTCACATTCCACCTCAAACATCTCGTCAAAATCTGGTAAGGCTAGAACCGGTGCCTCGGTCAGTTTCTCCTTCAAGGTGTTGAATGCTTTCTCTTGAACTGCTCCCCACGAGAATGGTGTGTTCTTCTTGATCACGGCAGTGAGTGGTGCAGCTACGGTACTAAAGTCTCTCACGAATCGGCGGTAGAAGCTAGCTAGCCCATGAAAGCTCCTCACATGACCGATTGTAGAAGGTGTAGGCCATTCTCTGATTGCCTTTATCTTCTCCTCGTCAACTTGTAGTCCCTGTTTACTTACTACAAAACCTAAGAACATGATTTGATCAGTACAAAAGGTGCACTTCTTAAGGTTGGCATATAGACCTTCCTTTCGAAGTGATTTAAGCACTAGTTCGAGATGTTTAAGATGATCAGCTAAGTTCTTACTATAGATAAGTATATCATCGAAATAAACAACTACGAATTTGCTTATGTATGATCTAAGAACCTGGTTCATGAGTCTCATGAATGTGCTCGGGGCATTGGTTAAGCCAAAAGGCATTACTAACCATTCGTACAGCCCTTGTTTGGTCTTGAAGGCGGTTTTCCACTCATCTCCTTCCCTCATTCTCACTTGGTGATAACCGCTTTTGAGATCCACCTTTGAGAAGATTGTTGAACCGCTTAGCTCGTCCAGCATGTCATCTAACCGCGGTATAGGGTGGCGGTACTTGATGGTGATGTTGTTGATGGCTCGGCAGTCCACACACATCCTCCATGTTCCATCCTTCTTGGGGACTAGTAGCACCGGTACAGCACAGGGGCTAAGACTCTCCCGGATGTATCCCTTCTCCATTAGGTCTCTGACTTAATTCTCCAGCTCCTTAGTCTCGGTGGGGTTCATTCTGTAAGCCGGCTTGTTGGGTAAGGCTGACCCTGGTACAAGATCTATTTGGTGTTCTATACCCCGGAGAGGGGGTAGTCCCGGTGGTATCTCCTCGGGAAACACATCTTGGAACCGGTCTAGTACAGCTTGTACTTCTGGTGGAGCCTCTAAGTCACCTAGTCCTGCGCTTAGACATTCTTTGAAATACATTAGTAGCACGGTGCCCTTGGCACTCATGGTTTTAGAGATGTCATTAGCTGAAAGATAGAGACTAGCTTTACTTACCTCAACCTCCTTAGACATGTGTTTTTGTAACTCATGTACCTCGGTTGGGCTAAGTGGGGCAAGAGTGAACTTACGGTCCTTATGCATGAAGATATAGTGGTTGGTACGTCCATTGTGGCTAACGGCTCGGTCAAACTGCCACGGCCTCCCAAGTAGTAAATGTCCCGCTTGCATTGGTACCACGTCGCATAGAACCTCGTCTAAGTACTTCCCCACACTGAATGGCACTACGACTTGTTCCGAGATTTTAAGCTCGGTTTGATCGTTTAACCATCTTAGCTTGTAGGGTCGTGGATGTTTGATCTTCTCAAGACCTAACCTGTCCACCATATACTTGCTAGCTACATTAGTACATGATCCACCGTCTATGATGAGATTACATACCTTTCCTCGGATTGTACATCTTGTGTGAAAGATGTTTTCTCTTTGTGCTTTCTCCTCGGGGTTGACTAGCACGCTAAGCACCCTCCTTGTAACTAGAAGGTCTCCTCGGTCTGGGTACTGAATGTCACCCTCGTCACCATCCGAATCCTCTTCTAGCTCATCTTGTGATTCATACTCGCCGCTAGGGGTGAGAATCATCACTCGGTTGTTGGGGCATTCTCTTGAGATATGTCCCCTGCCTTGACACTTGAAACAAGTTATGTCTCTAGACCTTTGATTAGTACTAGGGAACTTACCTTGCTCTGGTCGGTTGAATTTGGGGACCTCGGTAGTCTTGCTCTTAAAACGAGAGTCTATTTCTAGACCCTTTCCCTTATCTAAGGGTTTTGAGCTACTTGATGCCCACGGCTGAGTAGGTTTGTTGCGGTTGAAGTGGGGGTTCTTGCGCTTGATTTGTTGTTCTACTTGCACAGCTAAGTGTAGCAACTCATGCATCCCCGCGTACTGCATCCGCTCCACCTTCCTTGCAATCCTTTCTTGCAAACCATCTAGGAACTGAGCCATTAAGGCTTCCTCCGATTCCTCTAACTCTAAAGAGTTCATCAGCTTCTCAAACTCCTCAAAGTACTCATCTACGCTCCTTGTTCCCTGAGAAAGCTTACGAAAACGTTTTTGTAAGTCCCTATGATAATGCTCAGGTACATACCTTTGTTTGAGCAGATACTTCATATCGCTCCATGTTGACACTTGGCCAAACCGTTGCCTTCTCCTTTCGGCTACGGTTCTGTCCCACCACGCAAGTGCATTCTCCGTGAGGTTAGCAGCTGCTACGGCTACTTTCTTACGTTCAGGATATCCATAGCACTCGAATATGTGGTCCATACGCCTCTCCCAATCCAAGTATAGCTCCGGATTAGATTTTCCTGCGAAGGTAGGGGGTGTTAGTTTGATATCATGGGTTGTATCTCTAACATTTACCTCGCGGTTTGGGTTTCTTTGTAGGGGATCTTGTCTCCTTTGCCCTCGTCTCATGAGAGGATCAAAGTTGTCATCATCAGTGTCTTGTAACTCATCTCCCGGGTCTACTGGTGGTATGGGGGGGCCTCGTACAGCCGCTCTCCTTGGCTGAGTTTCAATCTGTTCGAGACGAGCTCCAAACTCTTGACGGATGGTACCCATCTTTTGGGTCATATTTCTCATGTCCTCCCTTATGGCTGCTAGCACTTGGGCGAGATCAACTGGTGCACCGTTTGCTCCCTCGGTCATGTTGTTAAAACTACTTAACCTTGCAACACTTAACAAACTTGTCAAGGCACCAACGAATTAACAACTAACAAAGATTACTAACTAGTCTAATAATCAAGCAATATGACCAAAGACAACTAGCAACACGCAAACACAAGAGGAAAACTTTTTATGGGTTTTTTTTATAGGTTTTATGAAAACACTTAACAACTTAAACAAGGAAATGAAACAAGCAACACGGATCTATTCCTTTGGGGTTTTCTTTTTATAAAAACTTAATACTCGAAACTAAGTAAAACAAGTAAACGATTCTTATGGGTTTTTCAATAAGGATAAGCAAAGAAACCAAACAACAATGAAAAACAAGAGCAACCAGAAACGGATCTATGAAAGGTAAAGGATAGAAAACCGAAGATAGAATCTTCGGCTCTGATACCAGATGATGTAATACTCGGTTGAGAGTGTTACGGTGATCAGAGTAGGTGGCTTGGTGGAGACAACACACTGGCTTTGACGCTCTCTTGTGTTGGCAAAAGGGGTGAAATGATAGAACAAGGCGTGATGGTCACTCCTTGAGCCGAGATGGGATCTGTCAAGCTGGCTATGACGCTCTCTCTTGAGGGATCGAATGAATGGAGTAATGAAGTGGAATGATGGCACCACAGGGAGGATGGAGGGCTCCCTGATACAGCAACACTTGGTCTTGCACGAATCACACGAACAAGAACAAAGCAAGAACAAAGGCAAAACGGCGGCTATTGCTTT
The DNA here is from genome assembly GCA_911865555.2 of Thlaspi arvense. Taxonomy (NCBI): domain Eukaryota; kingdom Viridiplantae; phylum Streptophyta; class Magnoliopsida; order Brassicales; family Brassicaceae; genus Thlaspi; species Thlaspi arvense. The sequence continues at coordinate 52,402,103 of OU466862.2, read as the reverse complement.
TGGAAAAAAGTTCAGTCTTTATTGATAATGTAGGGTGAGCAAAAATACAACGCTGCAGGGGAGCTTTATAAACAGCTCGCCAGCTAGCCCTAAGGCCGAAAATAAAAACAAAACGACATAACAAAAGAGTACAAAAGAGCAAAACGCACAAAGGCAAAAATACATGAAGCCCTCATCTTCCTGATATCCATAGCACTCGAATATGTGGCTGCATTGTCCGAGTTCCTTGAAGCCCTCATCTTCCTGATATCCTCTGAGGTCAAGTTGGGGTGGTTCCTCGAGAGTTCCTCCTGGTTCTTGGTTTAAAGTGTCTTCTAGCTCCATTGATGCCTTCTCTGCTCTTAAGCTTGGTTTGGTCGTATCTTGGCGCTCCGGTACGGCATTGGTGAGATTCTTGTTGTTTTGAGCTCCATTTCCTGTCAAGTAAATGGTCATACCTTGGTTTGTGGCCGGTGGATCCTCCTTGAGGCTCATTTTGGCAAAGTCCTCGGTAATGTCTAGTTCGGGTGCAATGGAGAGTGGTTGGGGGCTAAGTATGTTCTCCACGTCCATGTTGCTCAAAAGAGTTTGTATTGCCTCGTTAAACCCCTATCTTAACCTCCTGGTCTTAGAACGCGTCATGGGAGAGCCATGTACGGACGGTATGGTGTTTGAGTCCAGCTCCCTTCGTACCGGTATGGGCTGCTGGTCGTTGCTACCGTCATCCTCTCGACCCGGTACGGTCATATGGTCTATGTCCTCATCAGGGTACTACTCGGAAGGATTGGGCAGCCAAGCTAGATGACGCTTTGTGGGCTTACCGGACTACTTTCAAAACTCCCATTGGTACTACTCCTTTCACTCTTCTCTACGGCATAGGATGTCACCTCCCCGTTGAGCTGGAACATAGAGGATTGTGGGCTGTGAAGCGGCTGAATTTTGATCTAATGACAGCTCAGGAGAAGCGCTTGATCCAGCTACACGAACATGATGAGCTAAGGCTAGATACTTACGAACGCGCTAGGATCTACAAGGAGCGCACTAAGGCTGCTCATGATAAGAAGTTGGTACTCAAGGAGCTTAAAGAAGGGAGTTTGGTGTTGCTTTACAATTCAAGGCTCAAGCTATTCCCTGGGAAGCTGAACTCTAGGTGGAGTGAGCCGTATGAAATCAAGGAGGTATTGCCCTACGGAGCTGTCACGTTGGTAGGCAAGAGTGGGAATGCATTCACAGTGTATGGACACAGATTTAAGCCATACATGGCGAGTGCATTTGACAAGGAGAGCACCTCAATGCTTCTCCAAGACCCACCATCTGCCTAAACCAAGTAAAGTCTAGCTAAAGCCGTTAAAGAAAGCGCACTTGGGAGGCATTCCCATATCTATGTTGTATATATTTTTGCTTTATTTCTCTTTCAGTTTTATGTTTTTATCTTATGAGTGTGTATGAACAGGTATGAGGGATTGCAGGCCATGATCTTAGATCCAAAAGGAGTAAGAAGGGTCGAATATAGGCTAGAGATCGACTGCTAGATAGACTCATCCTAGCTTGATCTTTGCTAGATCTAGACGAGATCGAGTAGACAGGTCGTGTGACACAGTCGATCACGAGATGATGAACGCCCTATACGTTTGGCTTGAAAAGCAAACGAGAGGTGAATCGACTGAGTCACTCGATTCTCAAAGTTAGATCTAGTAGTCTACTCGATCTGCCACTCGATCCAAGCCTAAATCGACCCCTGAATCAAGAATGTGGCTCGATCACGAGGACTTAGCCACCATGCCAACAATCAAGGAACAAGAGGTGCTATAAATCGAGTCCCAAATCGAGCACACCTCTCGATCCAAGCCATTATGGGATGAGATCGAGTCCTAGATCGACCAAATGGACTCGATCTCATGCCGAGGTAACAATTCCTTTTCCCTTTTTTCTGTTTTCCCTCCGGTTTTTAAATTTGAAAAGTGGTCAAGGCAAGCATCTTTGACCATGAAAGATGTGCCTTGACCACAGCTTTTGTCAGAAAACCACTTCTTTTACCCATAGTTTTGTAAAATTGTTATCCTTTATATTTTCTACCTCTCTCACACTCTCCCATTCCTGTTTTCGTGAGTTCTTAAGCAAAACAGTGTGAAATTTTTATTTTCTAAAGGCTAACAGCAATCTCTTTCAATCTTTGCAAATGTATTTTCGAATCTTCAAGAAAATCTTTAAGAAAATTTCCTTTTAATTCGCTTTGATTGTTTTAGATGCTAGGGCGGTTTATATTTTTTTAAACTAGCTTGATATTAGAAAAAATTCTAGATTTAACTATAACTCTAGATTTGATTCTCTGTTATCTTGCTAGGATTTTTATAAATTCTCCAAAATTCTAGGGCATTAGTTATAAGTATTCCTTCTTGCTAGTCTCTTTTCCGGTTTTTCGCTGCCTTGCTCATTCTCTTGTTTGAGAATCTTGTTTCAGGCACCATGGCTCCCAAAAGAACGAGAGAAGAGACAGCACATGAGGGAGAAGGACAAGAAGTGGTTGTTCAAGAAAGGGTCCGATGGTCTAAAGAGGAGAAACGAGACAAAAAGCGGATTCAAAGGCTGAAGTTCGAGCCAACAAAGTTTGCGGACGGAGGATTGCTGTCTAAGATGGGGATATTGGGGGATTTTGATGAACTCCTCCAGAAGATAGGGCTCAGGTGTTTGTCACGGATGGATTGCCCAACATTTCCCGAAGTGACAATCGACTTCCATGCCACTTTGGAGTTTGTGTACGAGAATCCTAGCGTCCCAACTCCTTCTCAAGGCCGCCTCTCTTTCAAGATCAAACGTCAAGCCTTCAGCCTATCAATCCCCGAGCTTTGTCAAGCTTATGGCCTTGGTGCTGCTGCCACGAAGGTTGAGTTTCCCTCCTTCACTCAAGCAAACGATCTTTGGGACCTTATAGCCAACGATGACTACAAGGCGAATACCGCGAAGATCAAGAGGGTGAGGAGTCCAGTGCTGCGTTACACGTTGAAGCTATGGCCAACACCTTCAGCGGACGGTCAGTAGCCCCCACGGTTACCAAGGCGGAGCTTTGCTTCTTGTTCCAAGGCAATAAGCATCTCGTGTGTGACCCGGATGAGAATGATGAGCCGTTGGAAGACCAGCTCGGAGATGACGTGAACTACGGATGCATCCTGGCTGCTTCATTGGTGAAATACAAGGCATATGCCTTGAGATGCAAGGCAAGCTCGTCACTTATTTGAGGCTTCCTCACGCCTTTGTTCGTGCAAGCTGGTGTCCCGCTTCAGAACTTCACTCCCGTTCCGGATAGAGCTTTCATGGTTCAGATATACCTAAGGAACACGGACAGCTTGGGACGCACGCCAGCTGAGGGTTTCTTTGAATACCTATTCATTGATGTGGAGAATGAGAAGAGGGTGTGTATCCTGCCAAACAAGATCGAAACCGAGATGTTGGGAGTTGGGAACATCGAGTTTCTCCCAAGCGTAGAGGAGTGTATGGCTTCTCTAGGAGTCACAGCCGCCATTCGCCAAGCTGCTCGGCCAAGATCAGAGTCTCCTGCCACGGATGATGAGATGCCTAAAGCCTTTGTCCTCCCCAAGATCGACTTTGAGCCACGGACCAAGACAGATAAGTTCTTTGCTTCTGTTGTGGAGATGCAAAGGAAGATCAATAAATGGCAGAGCAAGGTCATCAAGAAGCTTGCCAAGAAAGTCAAGGCGCTTTAAGGGGGTTTGCCAAAGCAAGCTGCAAGTGAAGAGGTCCAACAGCCCGAGAAGAGGAGGCTTTCAATCGGTGGAGTTGTCATCCGTGAGACTCAAGGAAGCAACATCCAGCCGGCGCATGTCTCCCTCCAAGAGCCAGTGACAAAAGGCAAAGCCATGGCATCTAGCTCGTCTGGAACATCCTCAAGTTCCAGCCGAGACTAGATCCGAGGTACCAACAACCGATCCTTGTACATACCACTCATATTTCTTTGCTTTTGCTTTGTGTTTTTGAACTCTCTCGAATTTGTTTGCCACCGAGACAGTGTCATTCAAGTTTGGGGGAGTATGTGTGTGGTTTGACATGTTTATTTTGCTCTTATCTTCTCTTTGCATCCCTTGAGTCTTCATTACATCTAAGGCATAGAAAAGAACAAAAAATGGTAAAATTTTTAAAAATTTTCTAAAAAAAAAATTCATGTAGTTGCATTCACATTGTTAAATATTTTAGGATTGAGTCTAGAATTTTTAAGCATCTAGGTTGTTTACATTTGCATAAGGGGTTAAAGTTTTCTTAAAAAAGTATTTTAAGCTCATGAATTGTTTCAATGCTCTAGTTAGTAGTTCTCTAATGCTTTGCTTACGCTTTGAAAGTAAGTCCTTACCATGCTTGGATCACTTGTTTTGATTTTCTTGGCTTGACTTGAACATTCATGATTTGAAACTTGTCCAAATAAGTGAGAACCCTAACCTGATTTTTAAATATCATTCTTATGCATTTGAAAATGAACACATGGATCTTACACATATTTAGGCTCTCTTCCTCCTTTTATCACTCTTTGTGAGCCTAAGTAGAACTCCCACCATTACCCTTACCTTTCTTTCAAGCCAAGTATTCTTGTGTGACATCATTGTGAGGCCTCTTTTCGGTTTGAACTTAGCATAACGTGTTACGTTTAGGCGATATGATTAGGTTCTCATATGATTGCTAGCTTTGCATTTTGAAGCTAGTTATAGGCTTAGGATAAGTTTGGGGGTTTGATGGGATTGCTTTCTTGTTTATATGCTTACGGTTTCAAAAAGTCTTGGTGATTGAAGTGAATAAAAGGATTTAAGTGAAAGGTTATGATTTCAAAATGTATAAAGCTCTAAGTATTTCAGAAGATAGCTCTCTCAAGTAAAATAAAAAGAAAAGAAAATAGCCTAAGTGCCGAATAAAAAGAAAAGAAAATAAAAAAAGAAAGAAAGAATAGAGAGCTATCAATAAGAAAAAAATAAGTAGCTAAAATATTTTCAAGCCTTTTCACTAGCCTAAAGAGTAAAGATGTTTTCTGTTTTGATTTGGGGTTTGCTAAGCTAATGCTTTGTTGATAAGGATAGTATCTAAGAGGGTGAGTGAGCTTAAAATAAAAGGAATGAGAGCGGTTTTAGGATGATTGATTAGCGTATAGGTAGATGAGAATCTGATCATGTATGCATCAATTGCCTTTACTTTTAGCATTATGCATAAAGTTCATACCATTCTTGAGAGAAACCCATTGCATTGTGAAACCCTTTTAAAATGAGATCATTCTATGCTCATAGCCTTCACCCTTAGCCAAATGTGTTCTGCTTTAAAGTGCATAAGTTTGATTCACGGTTTGATCATTAATGAATGTTAAAGGATAAGGTTTTTTGATTGTTTGGAATAGGAGAGTCATGATTTGAAATTCATTGTTTGATGAGTATGGCTAAGTTCTTTGGAGTATGAGTGTGTGCATTGCATCTTAGAATTAGTAACTAGGACGTTGAGATTGATTAATATGAAAGACACCTTTGCAAGAAGCTTAAACCCCCGTTTGTTTTTAAAACCTCTCTCCCTTCTTGAATTTTGTTTGCTTGAGGGCAAGCAAAAGGCAAGTTTGAAGAGTTGATATTGCTGCATATTACATGTGTTTTTCATACATATAAGTTAGTTTCTCATGCATTTACCTTGTATATTAGGTTAGTTTGCATCACTTTAGGTCCTAGAGCACTTTCGCACCAGCATTTGCATGTTTCTTGCATTTTGCATCGCATTCAGGTGGTTTTCGGTTACTTTGGAGCTATGGAGGATTCGTGGACGTGCTAAGGCTCGTGAGGAAGTTTGTGGACACTTGGAGAGATCAGGATTGCATGCTAAGGACCCGAGATCGAGTAGCAGATCGAGCAAGGCAGGTCGATCTAGATCTTGATCTAGATGAGATCGACCAGAAGATCGAGTGACACGAGTCGATGCGAAGGAAGGGATCGAGATCAAGATCGAGAGAAGAGATTGATCTGGAGTACGGACGTAGATGACGCCATGCAGATCGAGAACCAGATCAAGCTTTCAACCCGATCAGCACAAGATCGACTCAGAGATCTACCAAAGTCACCCGATCCAAGCCAAAGATCGAGAACCAGATCGAGCCTCCTGCTCGATCCCAGACTACTTTAACCGTTTTTGATTTCTAGCGAGGGGGGGACCATCGAGCTGTTTTGCCCATTTTGGGAAGGCGGCGATCCTGCTTTTGGAGGAGCGTTTTTCACTTTATCTTTTTATCTTCTTCTCTCTAGTTTGGAGGCGATTATCTCCGCCATTGTAGAACCTTGAGTTTTCTTGCTTTTACGTTTTAAATATTGAATCTTTGCTTTTAATCTACCGTTTTCATGTTTAGTCTACCATCTATTGCGTTTTATTCGGTTTACTTTATGAGTAGTGAGTAGTTTCATCGGGTTTTCGGGTTTTAGAGGATTTGAAGGGGTTGAAAAGGTTTAAAGCTTGGTGTTTTCTTGTTCTTCATGGCTTTCTCTTCTAGGATATCGAGTGCTTAAAGCATAAAGGCTCTCACGCCAAGATCTCTATGATCCGAGGGATGTCTTACCTTGACAGGATCCAAATGTCCCTCAAAGTCGAATCCTAGAGGCTAATCCTTCCTTTCCCACACGCCATGGTTGTTTAAGGGATTAGTTAGGCCGTGTGTTTGAAATCTATGTTTTATGCCCTTCAATCTCTTTATCCACCAAAAGCCATGGGTTTGGAGAAGAGAATGAAGCAGTGATCCATACCACACGCCATGGATGGATCATGTTTTGTTTTCAAGGCCTAGAGAACCTCACATAGTGAGTAGATCTATAGTTTTCAAACCAAGCTTGAACCTTTGAAACCCTTGAACATGATCCTCAACCCTGGACCCTCTTTCTTAGTATTTTCTCATCTCTGATAAACATTTGCTTGCTATCTGTTCACATCTTGGTCGTTAGATTCATTTCTGTTTAAACTGTTAGTAGATCGACCGTTGTTGCTCGATCTAGTGATCGATCCTGTGGTCGATCCACTAGTCGATTTTTATTAATTCATAGCTTTGCATTTTAATCGTTTCGCTTGTTCCTCGGGGTAGTTAGCTCGTTTCTAGTTTTTTTAAAATAGTTTTGCTTTACATTTGATCGTTGCATCTAGTTTTTAGGGATTTCACAAATCATTTGTAATTTGCTTAGCTTTGCATAACCTTTGCATTTTCATTGCACTTTCTAGCTCCTAAGTGTGGATTGATACTCTCTTGCATTCTATACTACAACATATAGGTGCTTGAGTTTGATAACATTCTAGCATCATCTTCACAACACACACATACACACTAAAAGCTTGTTATCAAATGCCCACCTTCAAACCTCACTCTCTCATTTGTTCTTATTTGCTTGAGGACAAGCGAAAAAAAGTGTGGGGGTGTTGATATCTCTTGTATATACATCATTTAGGCTTGCATTTAGTCCATATTTTGGTTCTCTTTTGCATGTTTTCCTTATCCTTTGTCCCATTTTTTCTCTTTTTAGACTTAGGTTGCATTTAGGATATAGTTTGCATTTTCTTTGCATCATGGATGTTTTTAGGTACTTATGGAGCTATGAAGAGCATGGAGGAGCTTTGGGAGTGGACCGGGAAGCTATCTGAGCTGAAATGGAGCAAGAGGAACCAAGGCAGATGATCTCTGCAGAGCCTATCGGTCTGGACACGAAGGTTATCGGTCAAGGAGTGACCGATAGAGGAGCTATCGATCAAGCCTATCGGTCAAAGAAGTGACCGATAGAAGTTTACCATGAGAATTCCGGTCACCCTATCGGTCACCTTCTAGACCGATAGGATTACTATCGATCACCCTATCGGTCACAACTGACCGATAGGAACCCAGTCCGAAGCTGCCTTTTTATTACACTTTTACCATTACTTTTAGGGCTTCCCCCTTTATGTATAAATACTTATTTTTTGGGATTTTCGAGCAGTCATGTCATATCACTGTTCTTGAGTTATTTTTTTGAGTTTGTAAGAAAAATTTCTTGCTTTATTTAATTTAAGTTTGTATTTGCTATTAATATTTTCTTAATCTCTCTTTTAATCATCATTAGCATCTTTTCCTCCTGTGATTTGGTGTTAAACATGGCTATTAGTGAGTAGTTTGCTTAGGGTTTTTAGATGTGGTAGATTAAGGGGATTAAGGATTGATTAAGGTTTGTTTAGTGCTTAATAACATGGGTTCCTCTCTATTGATCTGTTCTTAAGCTAGATTTGTCTTGATCACACTTATCTAGGATTTAGGCTTTCCCTTATGCCCACCAAGTGTTTGATGAAATGCTGATCTTGTTTGATAGAGGATTTGCTGGCCTTGGCCCAAGAGATTGACTGTTTGAGGAGCATTTTGACATGAATAGAGTTGATTATTAACGCTTGTTGAATGTTTTACACTAATGAGAGTTAGTTCTTGTTAAGGTGTTTATCAAAGGGCTATTTATCAAGAGATTGGACTTAGCTTGCTTGTTTGTGAACTCTGTGTCTAGGAACCACCATTGCTAGCTTGTTTTCTTAATCAATGATGCCTGAAACAACCTTAGTTAGTCTTTGAATCCCCCAAAATCAATAACCACATCTAGGAACTTGCTTTCTCTTTGTTAAATTTCGAATTTGTTTAAGTGCTCTGTTTATTTACTCTGTCTTGCTTCTTTGACCATTGCTAAACTGTCTCTTTTGAGTTCTCTTTGGTTATTGATCACTTTAGGGTGTTAGTTCAGTTGCTTAGGCAACAAAAACCTCTTTGCTTGCTTGACTTAAGGACTTCTGCTTGCAACTCTTTTGTATTCAACAACTCCCCATGGATTGATAAAACTAAATACTGCAATGACTAGTATAGGTTGAGGATTGAGATAGTCAAAAACATATCATCAATGCACTGAAGTTTGTACCCTTTGAATATCGCCCGTGCTTCACCAAAACTCTCACTATTCTTTTGAGCAAAACCAGATATTTCATTCCTTAATCTAGTTGTCCTTGAAGTAGAGAAGAACTTGGCCAGGAATGCTCTCTTGAACTCATCCCAACTTGTGATGCTTCCCTGAGGTAAGTTTTTCTCCCATTGATGGGCTTTGTCTCCAAGCGAGAATGGGAACAGCCTCAACATGAAACCATCTTCACTGACTCCATTGATCTTGGTTAGAGAGCAGAGCCTATCAAAGTTATCCAAGTCATCCAAAGGGTACTCTAAAGGTAAGCCATGGAATTTGCTTCCTTGGACCATGGAGATCAGACCAGACTTGATCTCAAAGTTGTTGTTATGTACAGCTGGAGGGATGATTCCTTATGTTACTGTTCTGTACAGCTGGAGGGATGATTTCTTCTGTTGTTGTAAGCATTGGGCACATCTCCTGCTCCAATGGGTTTGATAGGGCGTGCACCATGTGCTGGTCCTCTCTGACCCTGCTCACCTTGGACTCCTTGCTGTCCCTGAACACCAGCAACTCCTTGAACACCTTGTTCTCCTGGTGGTCCCTGAAATCGCTGATCATATATACTATGCTCCATGTTTAGCTGATGAAACCTTTCCAGACTCTCTCTTTTCCTTGTGGCTCTTAATGCTCTCTTCACTTGCAGAATGTTGTGTTGATAATCCAACAGGTTTTGATTGCCTCTAGACCTTAAGTTCATTGATACAAGACGTTTTTAGGACTTGATTCAATTACCCAAGCTTGTACTAATCAGTTGTAGTATAGCATAGGGTTTTATCAATCCAAAAGGGGAGAATGAAACTGTAAGAATGCAATAGAGATCTTAATTCAAGCAGATAAAGATGGTTTTAGATGTCTAACAACCTAAATGATCAAGCAAAGAAGCAACAGAAAGCAAAAGAAAGCAATTAAAGAGCAGTGATGGCAAAGAGAAACAGAGCAAGAACAAAGTAAATGCTGAACTGAAACAGAGTAAAACTAAACTTCAAAGACTAAAAGATGGTTCAAGATCAAGGCAATGGTGATAGGATGATTCATGTTCATGTCTAAGGTGATTAAAACAAGCAATTCTAAACATTCAACCTTAGGTAAGGAACACTAATAAAGACAAATCCAATCTCTTGGCATTAATCCCTTTTGTAATCACATAATCAAGATAAATCTCTTTACTCAAACACATAATCATCAAGCATTAAAATCAAGTTCCATAAAACCAATTAGCATGCTAGACATCTAATCTCTTAGGCTAGGTTTACTAATCTCTTATATGATAGATCAAACATCAACTAACATTCTCATGCATAATTAATGTCTAAAGGCGATTTCTCATCAATGCATGAATGCATGAGACTCAAGTATGTAAAAGAGAAAATAAGAAAACAGAACACAATGTCAGATACAATGCCCTCACCCACACTTCAATTACACAGTCCCTTGTGTAATAGAAGTTTGAAGGAGATGAATAAAACAAACTAAAAATGATTGCAAAAGGATGCATAAAGAAAGAAGAGGAGTTAGGTACCTTAGAAGAGTTTTTGGCAGACTGGAGGGGTCAATAGGTCTCTCCCAAACTTAAAACAACTTGCCTTAAACCACACTTGCTCCTGTTATTGAAAGAAAAACAGAAAAAAGCATAAAATGCAATAATATGTACAAGGATAACAGGGGGATACCTCTCAAGAGTGCTTGTTTAGAGTCACTAAGCTTGACTTGTCATGCTCCTTAAGATCATAGAGGATGATGGAGTGGAACTGGAGTTCCTCCTCCTTTCTTCTTGAACAATGTATTGGGTCCACAGTAGAGCTTCTCCTTAGGCTTCTTGACTCTCTTTCTTGGCTTCTTTGGTCCACCATAGAGTTTCACATTGATTCCATCAAACAAGTCAAGAAGACAAGCAACATTAAAGGCTTCACCATTATACTCATTGTGATCAAGAGGGTCTTCATCTTCTTTTAGCACTTCAGCTTTGAATCCCCTCAGCTCTTTCTTGACATCAGGTGGCTTCTTTGCAGCTCCTTTCTCAACATTAGTGATGTTTCCACAAAAGCTTGAAGGTGGAGGCTTCATTGCATAGCTAACTCCACCATTCACCTTCTTGAGGGTGACTCTCTCTTTGGTGAAGTCAATATCAGCGTCTGTTGTGTTCAGAAATGGAGTCCCAAGTAGTAGAGAAGGCTTCTGAGTGTGAGCCATTTCCATCACAACAAAATCAGTTGGTATCTTGCATGCTCCAATCCTCACAGAAAAGTCTTCAATGATACCAACAGGTTTGCTTGAAGATGAGTCCACAAAAGTGATTGTGGAATCATATGGTCTCAGCTTGGTGACTCCTAGTTCTTTTGCCAAGTCAAGAGACATCACATTGATACTTGAACCTGTATCACACATGGCCTCTTCCACAACCAATTCACCAAGCTCACAAGGGACTATAAACTTTCCTGGATTACCAAGCTTCTTGATGTTATGCTCCTTAACCTCATATGCTCCAGTTTTAACTCTTAGTTTCTCAAGCTCCTCTTGACCATTCAGACCTCTCATTTCCCTTTGAGCAGCATAGAGGGTCTGATACTTCTGTACTAGCTGCTTTTTGAATCTTCCTGGAAAAGGGATAATGGGTTAGTAAACAGGAAGGATAGCAGCTTGAGTCTTCTCTTTAACATCAGGAACTTCAATCAAGTATTCCTTGGTATCATCAACAACTTCATGTGGCGCCCACCAGTCTTCTTCTTCTTTGTATGCTACTTCTTCAAAGGATTCTTCTTCTGGAAGAGTTCCTTGAGGGCGTGGTGCTGGTGCAGCTCCTTGTTTGACCTTCACGTCAGCTTCAAAAATCTCAGCTTCAATAGCCTTATCTTCTTCATCAGCATTTTCATCACTAGCTGAACTCAAGTGAAAAGCACTTTCCCCACACTTAGACTCAATGTCCACATTGATGATAGAGGGTATCACCTTTGGAGTTATAGGGACAAACTCATGGCCATAGAGAGGGCTTTCAATCTCAGGAATATAGTTTTCTTTCTAATCAATAGCAGTTAGGGAAGTGGACGAGATACCATAACAATACTATAAGGGTCTCTTGAAGGTGATTGGCTGAGCATTGTTCTCTTGCCTACTCAGCTTCATAGTCAAGGAGTGTATTTGGGATTCGAAGTTATTAATGGTGGAGGCAATACGTCTTTGAATTTCAGCAGTCATGCTTCTCTGAATTTCAGCCATACTTCTTTGAACTTCAGCAGCCATCATCTTCTGAAATCCTCCATTATTAAGTTGTTGGAGTTGGAGGAGCATCTCTTTATAGTCCAAATCATGTGAAGGTGGAGAGGTGTTGATGCCAACTGTTTGAGAAGAGGAACCTTGATGTTGTTGAGTATGAATGTCTCCATAGGACTGGTGTACACAAACATCATGGTCTTGATGCATCACTGGCGCCTCTTGTTGTTGGACAGCTTTGACTTGATGTTCTTTGTAGTGGTTTGGTGAAATAGCACTAGGAAGGAGTTTAGTGGTCTCATTGAGCAGCAAGTCAACTCTCATGTGCAAGGCTTTCATCTCATGCAATGCTGTCTCTAGCTTTTCTTCAGTGGCTTTGAACTGTTGTTCCTTATCATCCACATAATCCCAATTGCTAAGGTCCATGTTCTCTACTAATATCCAACCTTCATCAACATCTTTCCCAAGAAAATAACCATTACTTGCTGTATATAGAAGGATATTTATCTTTGGGAGAACACCTCTATAGAGTGTGGATAGTAGCAGTTCCTTGGTGAAGCCATGGTGAGGGCATTGATGAGTGAAGCCTCTAACGCTTTCCCAAGTGTCTCCAAAGCTTTCATTAGACCACTGCTTGAAGTTTGTGATCTCATTCTTGAAATGTGCAGTTCTTGAGGGAGATAAGAACTTGGTTAAGAAAGCACCTTTACATTGTTCCCAAGTGGTGATGTTGCCTTGTGCTATAGATTTCTCCCATAGTCTTGCTCTATCACCAAGAGAAAATGGGAATAACTTGAGCTTCAAACCATCATCTGAGACTCCACTAAGCTTTGTTAAAGTGCATATCCTCTCAAAGTGATCTACGTGCACAAGAGGATCTTGGTTGGGCAATCCAAAGAACTTCTTTTCTTGAATCAAAGCAATCATACTGCTCTTTATCTCATAGTGGTTAGTCTCCATATGTGGAAGAATACCTTGCCTTGAAGCATAGCTTGATGGTATATCTGCAGCACCTATAGGTCTCAATGGTCTGTGAACCATAGCTCCTTGTAAACCAGTTTGACCTTGTTCACCTTGCAGGCCTTGAATCCCTTGAGGACCTTGTAAACCTTGTGCACCTTGCAACCCAAAATCAGCAGCATACTGATGTTCTTCCATGCTTCAACAGCTGAATTCTGACTCTGCAAACCCCAAATCTTTGACCTTGAACCTCAGTTGCAGCTGTAGACACTTAAGAGTAAGTGTTGTGGTACCTACAAAAGAAATTCTAGACCAAAAGAAAAATCAGTAACCAAAAACGAAAATAACAAAGCTTGATCTCAAGATCTCTACAAATCCTACTGATCAAAGCTTTCCCCAAATGGCAACGACGCCAAATTGATACAAGACTTTTTTAAGACTTGATTCAATTACCCAAGCTTGTACTAATCAGTTGTAGTATAGCATAGGGTTTTATCAATCCAAAAGTGGAGAATGAAACAGTAAGAATGCAATAGAGATCTTAATTCAAGCAGATAAAGATGGTTTTAGATGTCTAACAACCTAAATGATCAAGCAAAGAAGCAAAAGAAAGCAAAAGAAAGCAATTAAAGAGCAGTAATGGCAAAGAGAAACAGAGCAAGAACAGAGTAAAGACTGAACTAAAACAGAGTAAAACTAAACTTCAAAGACTAAAAGATAGTTCAAGATCAAGGCAATGGTGATAGGGTGATTCATGTTCATGTCTAGGGTGATCAAAACAAGCAATTCTAAACACTCAACCTTAGGTAAGAAACACTAATAAAGACAAATCTAATCTCTTGGCATTAATCCCTTTCTAATCACATATTCAAGATATATCTCTTTACTCAAACATATAATCATCAAGCATTAAAATCAAGTTCTATAAAACCAATTAGCATGCTAGACATCTAATCTCTTAGACTAGGTTTACTTATCTTTTATATGATAGATCAAACATCAACTAACATTCTCATGCATAATCAATGTCTAAAGGCGATTTCTCATAATATGGTAGCAATAAGCACATTCAAGCAAGAAATGATAGATGCAAAGACTCATGATTATCTACGCACCATTTTCAAGCATTGATCTTTATTCAGGAATTTCATCAAACACTTGGTGTGCATGTGAAAACCTAAAATCAACTTCTCCAATAAAGAGGTACTAAGAATTAAGCACAATCATATAAGAAAGGGAATGAGAAGATCTAAGCCCTAATCAACCTAAACAATCACTAAAATCACCCCATCTGCCCTAATCTCAAACCTAGAGCAAACTACTCACTAATCATGGTGAAAACCATCAAATCTATGAAGAAAAGATAGTTAATCATTATTAGAGAGATTAAACAAGAAGAAAAATGCAAACTTTAATTAAAATTAAGCAAAGATTCAAGTTACAAAATCAAAAAGCTAAAACAAAGAAGAAGAGACTGCTGGATAAAAAGTTGTCCTAAAAAATTAGGGATTTTAAATATTTATAAGAGTCTAAGCAAAAATGGCAAAATTGTAAATAATGGCCTTCAGTCTGGGTCCACAACGATCAGTTGCAACAGTCAGGGTTGATCGTTGTGAATCCTATCGATGGGCTTCTGCTGGTCAATGCAGGTTGAGCGATTTCACAAAAATTGCAATATCTGTTGAACAACATATCAGAATGACCTGAAACCAAGTCCTCCAGAAAGCTAACTCACGTGGCTACAACTTTCATGAAGTGTGAAGATGCAGAATAGAGACGGAGGCTACTCGTCCGAGCTGATATTAAAGTCGGTCAAGATCAACGGTAAAAACTCCAGATGGACATGTGCTCACTTTATTCGCTGTAACTCTTAAACCACTGATGGGAATGACTCGAAACTAAACCCAAGCGAAAGCTAACTCAAGTGGCTACAAAGTTGATGAAGGACGACGAAGCCAAATAAGATTTCAAACACCTCATCTGAGCTGATCTTCACTCAATATGATTCATATCAGTCACCACATGATCGTTGCACTTATCCGAAATTAATCCGGCGGGTTTATAACGATCAGTGCTGATCGATGCATCTGATTGATATGCTTGTATTGGGCATTTCTTGATCGATGCTCTTGACCGAAAATCTTGTATCGATCACCCCTTGATCGATGTCCCCCGTGCTCTGACCGAAAAGGGTAGAGCGGTTTCACAAAAATTCCTGTAACTTTCTAACGGCTGATGGGAATGATCTGAAACCAACTCCAGACGCAGGCTAAATCAGGGGGCTACACCATTGGTGAATACTATTGAAGCTGAATCCGGTTGGAGATGATTTGTCCGAGCCAGATTTGTCAGGTGAAGTTTCTGGCCGCTTCAACAAGGTGCACCTTCTTCTTGGCTATTTTCATGTCTTGTGCTGCACCCACCATCATCTCTGACACAAGCTTGGGAATCACTCCTCAATCTTAGAACAAATAGATATCAAAACTGATCAATTAGCTTGGGGCGGAAGTGGGATGAATGTAGCAATGGTGGTGGAAATTTGATTGACTCTCTGAATCCTTGGATGACTGACTCACTCAGCCTTTGGAACTAGACTTGTCTGAATCTCACAAGCACTTCTATTCCAAGAATCAATAGAAACAAATGAATCACTCAAATGAATCTAAAGACAAGAATTTAAAAAAAGACACTCTTTGAATAAAATAAGAACAAACTTTATATTTTCTTGGTTGATTGGAAGGTGATTTGTACAAATGACGAAATGAGCTTATATATGCTCCAAAGTACAGCTAGTCTAACGTTCTAGAACCTTAAACAAAGAAAGAATTAATGAAAAGATGTGGTCTTAAAAATCGAGCCGTTGGGGACTTGAATACTTGACCAAATAAGGGAACTCGTGGCTTTGCTTGTATCTGGTCAGCTTGGGGTAGATGTTAGGCGTCTTGGGTAGGTTCTGATTACTTGAATAAGTCTTCAAATCGCAGCCAAGATTATTGGGAAGGAGCCGTTGCTGAATATCTACTCCAAGTGTGAATGCATACCAGAAAGGAAAGTAGTCAAGCAAGAAAATCCGCCTGATCCACTGAGTGCTTGATAATCACTTTTAGTACGGGTTATATTGCAGTGAGGTTATCAAACTCAAATGCAAGACATGTTGTAGTACAGCAAGCAAGAGAGAGTCAATCCACTTCTAGGATGATAGAGAATGCACAGAGAATACAAGGACTAAAGCAAAATCTAAGCGAAATGAGACGGTTTATGAGAAAATCTCTAAAAACTAGATGCCGCAACTTAAACAGAATGAAACCTATTTTAAAAATACTAGAAAGGAAGAAACTACCACGAGAAACAAACAGAATAATTAAAGGAGAAAGCTTCGAATTATTAAAATTCGACTAGTGGATCGACCATGAGATCGACCACTAGATCTAGCAGTAACAATCGATCTCGTCTAAAAATGCAAGAACAGTAAAACTAATGACCAGGATGCTATCAGAGATCAAGCGAAAGATGAGATAAGATGTAGAGATACTAAGAGAAAGGGCCTAGGGTTGAGATTCATGGTCAGGGGTTTCAAAGGTACGACCTTTGGTTTAAAACTTTAAATCGACTCACTTGGTGAGGATCTCTAAGCCTTGAAAACTAAACAAGATCTATCCGTGGCTTTCGGTATAGATCACTCCTTCATCCTCTCCTCCAAACCCATGGGTTTTGGTGGAAAGAGAGGTCGAAGGGCAAGGAAAACAGATTTCAAACGAATGGCTTAACTAATCCCCCAAACTTCCATGGCTTTTGGGAAGGGGTAACTAGTCTCTAAGGTTTGATCTTCCGAGGCTCCTGAATCCTGTCAAGGTAAGGAACCTCTCGGATCATGAAGCTCTTGGCGTGAGAGTCTTCAAGCATTGAGATCTCAACACCTTAGAAGAGATAGCCTTTGAAAACGTTTAGAAAAACCCCAAGATCGAAACCTTTTTGACCCCTTAATCCTCTCAACCCTGAACCCAAAGAAACTACTCGCTACACATAGAGTAAATCAGGCAAAGCATATGAAACGAGACGATGAACATGAAAAGAAAACTCGATTGAACAGAAATGATTCGAATACAAAGCTTAAGAAAAACGCGAGTTCAACAATGGTGTTCTTCCCGAAAACGAGAGAGAAAACATAAAGAAAAAGATAAGGATCTAAAGTTGTTATAGGAAAAGGACGTCGCCGCCTTCCCAAAATGCCGAAACAAGCTAATGGTCCCCCCTTCGCTAGCGGCCAAAAACGGTTGAAAGGACAGAGATCGACTCCAAGATCGAGTGGTTCTCTCGATCATATCCGGACATCGTATCTTCGGCTCGATCTGAGTCTCGATCATCATCGGCGAATCGAGTGTTGCATCCGATCTCGGTATCGATCTTTGGCTGGATCGAGTGGTGTACTCGATCTGACTCTCGCTCTGCATGGCGTCATTAACGTCCGTACCGTTTGAGCGATTGCTTCACTCGATCCTTGTCTCGATCATTCTCCTTGGATCGCCTGGTTGGCTCGATCTTCTGGTCGATCAACCCCTAGATCGACCGGCCATGCTCGATCTTCTCCTCGATCTCTGATCCTTAGCATATATCCGAGCTCCCACAAACAGCTACATCAGCCTCAACACGTCCACGAACCTCCACGACTCCAAAGCAGCCAGAAACAACCTGAATGTGATGCAAAATGCAAGGAAAATGCGTATGCTGATGCAAGAATGCTCTAGGACCCAAAGTGATGCAATCTAACCTAAAACGTGATACAAATGCATGAAAAGCTAACTAATGAGTATGCAAAATATATACAATATGCAATAACATCAACTCCCCCAAACTTACTTCTTGCTTGCCCTCAAGCAACATAAAATAAGTAAGGAAGAGAGGTTTTCCGAAAAAATGAATGGGGGTTTAAACTTTTTGCAAAGGTGCCTTTCAAATGAATCAATCTCAATGTCCTAGTTAACAGTTCTAAAATGCTATGCTTACACTCATACTCCAAAGAACTTAGCCATACTCATCACACAAAGAAATTCAAATCATGACTCTCCTATTCCTAACAATCAAAGAAACTCATCCTTTAACATTCATTAACATTAGAACCATGAATCAAACTTATGCACTTTAAAGAAAAACACATTTGGCTAAGGGTTTAGGTTATGAGTATTGAATGATCTCATTTGAAAAGGGTTTATAATTAGAACAAGGGTTTCTCTCAAAAATGGCTGAACTTGTGCATAATGCTAAATGTAAAGACAATTTATGCATACATGATTAGATTCTCATCTACCCATGTAAACTATCAAACGATCCTATACCCCTCTCATTTAACAAATTTATCCTCACTCACCACTTAAGAGTCTACCCTTTTTCTTCACAAAACTTAGCAATCCCCAATTTGAAACAAGAACATTTTTAAACTTTTTAGGCTAGTGAAAAGGTTTTGAAAATAATTTTGCTCTTTAGATATTTCTTATTGGTAGCTCTCTTATTATTTTTTTCTCATTTTTTTTTCTTTTTATTTTTATTTTGCACTTAGGCTCTTTTATTTCTTTTTCGCTCTTTTTTTTTATTTTTTTGGGAGAGCTACCTCCTGAAATTTATTAGAGCATACTTAGTTTTTAAAACACAACCTTTCACTTAAAACCCATTTATTTCCTTAAAACACAAAGCTCTTTGAAACTGAGAACAAATAGGCAAGAAAGCAACCCCAATGATCCCCCAAACTTATCCTAAGCCTATACTTAGCTTCAAAATGCAAAGCTAGCAACAATATGAAAACAAAATCATGTCGCCTAAACCTAACACTTTATGCCAAGTTCAAACCGAAAGGAAGGCCTCACAGAGATGTCACACAAGAACATTTGGCTTCAAAGAAGGGTAAGGTTCAAGGAGGGAGTTTTACTTAGGCTCACAAAGAGTAGTAAAAAGGAAGAAGAGAGCCTAAATATTTTAAAACTATGTGTTCATTTTCAAATGCATAAGAATGATAATTAGAATTTCAAATTAAGGTTTTCACTTATTAGGATGATTTTCAAATCATGAGAGTTCAATTTAAGCCACGAAAATCCTAACAGGTGATCCAAGCATGGTAAGAACTTACTTTCAAAGCATAGACAAAGCATTAGAGAACTACTAACTAGGGCATTGAAACAATTCATCAGTAAAGACACCTTTTTAAGAAATTCTAACCCCTTATGCAAAATGCAAACAACCTAGATGCTATGAGAAACTCTAGACTCAATCCTAACATGTTTTAAAAAGATGAATGCAACTACATGAATCTTTGAAAAAATTTTAAAAATTTTACCAATTTTTCATGAACTAAAGACTCAAGGATACTAAAGGAAAATAAGATCAAAGAACACAAGTCAAATCACACATGTACTCCCCCAAACTTGCTTGACACCATCCCGGTGGCAAACTCATCCGAAGGAGCATCAAAACACAATGCAAAAAGAAACAAACATGAGCGGTTATATACAATGGAAGAAGGTTGTTACCTCTGGTATAGTCTCGGCTGGAACTTGAGGATGTTCCAGAGGAGCTAGAGACTATGGTCTTGCCTTTGTCGGCTGGTTCTTGGAGAGAGTGGCGCGCCGGCTGAATGGTGGTTCCTTGGGTCTCGTGGATGACAACTCCACCGGTTGAGAGCCTTCTCTTCTCGGGTTGTTGCACCTCTTGGCTCGCAGCTTTCTTAGGTGAGCCTCCCTGAAGTGCTTTCACCTTCTTCCAAGCTTCTTGAGCATCTTGCCTTGCCACTTGTTGATCTTCCTTTGCATCTCCACAAACGATGCTAGGAACTTCTCGGTTTTTGTCCTCGGTTCGAAGTCTAACTTGGGAAGTGTGTAGGCCTCGGGCATCTCATCTTCCGTGGCTGGAGACTCTGACCTTTGACGAGGGGCAATCGCTGAAGCAGGTGGTCCTCCTAAAGGGGCAAAGCATTCTTCCTCTGTGGGAAAGAACACAATATTCCCAACACCAAGCAGCTCGGTTTCATCTTTGTTGGGCAGGATGCACACTCTCTTCTTGTCTTCGTCATCTATGAAGAGGTAGGCGTAGAACCCTTCCGCTGGCGTGCGTCCCAAGCTGTTAGTATTCCTCATGTATGCCTCGTCCATGAAAGTTCTGGTTGGGACGTGAGCAAAGTCATGAATGGGCACATCGGCTTGCACGAACAGAGGAGTAAGGAAACCGCCAATGTAAGAGGAAGTTGCCTTGCACCACAAGGCATAAGCCTTGTATTTCACCAAAGAAGCCGCGAGCACACACCCATAGTTCACTTCATCGCCGAGTTCATCCTCCATAGGCTCGTCGTTTGCATCCGGGTCACACATCAAGTGCTTCACACCTTGGAACAGGAAGCACAGCTCCGTCTTCGTGACCGTAGGAGCAACAGACCTTCCACTAAACGTGTTGGCAATCAGCTTCAGAGTATACCTCAGCACCGGGCTCCTTACTCGCTTGATCTTGGCGGTGTTGGCCTTGTAGTCTTCATTGCTGATCAGGTCCCAAAAGTCGTCGGCTTTCTTGAAGGCTGGTAACTTGACCTTGTATGCATCCGCGTTGAGACCATAGGCTTGGCATAGCTCAGGGATGGAGAGTGTATAAGCTTGACGTCCAACTTTGAAGTAGAGGCGACCTTGGGAAGGGACGGGTGCACTAGGATTCTCGTACCGGACCTCCAATGTAGCAAGGAAGTTTATTGTCACTTCAGGAATGGTTGGGCAATCCATCCGTGACAGACATCTTAAGCCAATGTTCTTGAGGAGTTGGTCGAAATCCCCAAGAATCCCTAGCTTAGACAACAGCCCTCGATCAGCAAACTTGGTAGGCTCAAACCGAAGCCTTTCCAGTCGTTTCTTGTCCCTCTTCTCATCCTTACTCCACCGGACCCTCTCTTGAACTGCCACTTCTTGTCCTTCTCCTTCTTGTGCTTGCTCTTCTCTTGTTCTCTTTGGGGCCATTGTTCCTGAAACAAGTTTCTAAAGAGATTGATAAGCAAACGGCGATGTGATGAGAATGAGAGAAGAGAAGGAGAGAACTTATAAAAACTACCCTAGAATTTTGGAGAATAAATAAAAATAATAGCTAAATAAAGGAGAATCAAATCTTTAGATACTGAAAAATCTAGAATTTTTCCTTTTACTTAGCTAGTTTTTAAAAATCAAAACCGATCCTATATTCTAGAACAAGATCTTGCGATATTAAAGGAGATTTTCTAAAATTAAATCATTAAATTTTTGAAAATACATTTGCAAGAAATGCAGAAATCTTTGCAAGCTTTTGAAAACTGAAACTCTCACTCTCTTTGTTTAAAATTTTCGAGAAAAACAGGAATGAGAGGGTGAGAGGTTGTTGAAATATTTAAAGACTAGCAAAACCAAAACAATAGGTAGCAAAAGTGGTTTTTCTGACAAAGTCTTGGTCAAGGCACATCTTTCATGGTCAAAGATGCTTGCCTTGACCAAGTTTTGAATTCAAAAGTTGGAGGGAAAAGAGTTAAGGAGGGAAAAGAAATGTTACCTCGGCATGAGATCGAGTCCATTTGGTCGATCTAGGACTCGATCTCATACCCATAATGGCTTAGATCGAGAGGGTTACTCGATTTGAGACTCGATTCATAGTGAATCAAGTCTTGGATCGATTGGCTCTCTCGATCATTGAGATGTTGGCTCCACGGCTAAGTCCTCATGATCGAGCTATGTCCTCGATTTAGGGGTCGATTTGGCATAGATCGAGTGATGGATCGAGTCGAGTGATCGATCTATTTTCAACAGATTTTCCCGAGAGAAATTAGATCGGTCGATCCAATTTGGATCGATCGATCCTTTTTCGTCAAGTTCGATCTTGTCACTCGTTCTCGTCTAGATCGACTGGCTCCTCTCGATTCACTGACTTGATCTAGCAAAGATCGAGCCAGGATCAGTCGATCTAGCACTCGATCTCTAGCCTTATCTTAACCCCCATCGCCTCTTTTGGACCTCAAAGTCAAGGTTTAGACTCCTTATATCTGTTCCTACACACTTGCAGAATAAAAACATAAAACTGAAAGGGAAATTAAGCAGGAATATGTACAAGATAAACATGGGAATGCCTCCCAAGTGCGCTTTCTTTAACGTCTTTAGCTAGACCTTACTTGGTTTAGGCGGATGGTGGGTCTTGGAGAAGGACCGAGGTACTCTCCTTGTCATAGCTATCTGCCAAGTAGGGCTTGACTCTGTGTCCGTTGACGGTGAATGCACTGCCACTTTTTCCCATCAGAGTAACAGCTCCATAAGGCAACACTTCTTGAATCACGAACGGTCCGCTCCACCTTGATTTCAGCTTGCCCGGGAAGAGTTTGAGCCTCGAGTTGTACAGCAACACTAGTCCTCCTTCCTTAAGCTCCTTGGCAACCAACGTCTTGTCATGAGTCTCCTTAGTCTGCTCCTTGTATATCCGAGAGCTCTCGTAAGTGTTCAGCCTCAACTCGTCCAGTTCGTGTAGCTGAATAAGGTGCCTCTCCTGAGCAGTCTTAAGGTCAATGTTCAGCCTCTTCACAGCCCACAACGCACGGTGTTCCAGCTCAACCGGGAGGTGACAGCCCTTGCCACAGAGTAGAGTGCAAGGAGTTGTACCAATCGGCGTTTTGAAGGCGGTACGGTAGGCCCAAAGAGCGTCGTCCAGCTTCACTGCCCAGTCTTTCCTTGTTGCTCCGACGGTCTTCTCTAGTATAACCTTGATTTGCCTATTGGAGACTTCCACTTGACCGCTCGTTTGAGGATGATACGGTGTAGCCACCTTTTGCTTAACTACATACTTTCTCAAAAGGTTCTCGAAGACCTTGTTTATGAAGTGGCTTCCTCCATCGCTTATGACAACCTTAGGTACCCCAAACCTCGGGAAGATGATATTCTTGAACAGCTTGATTACCACCTTAGAGTCATTTGTAGGGGAAGCAACAGCCTCAACCCATTTAGAGACATAATCCACTGCTACTAAGATGTATTTGTTGCCATATGAAGAAGGAAATGGCCCCATGAAGTCTATCCCCCACGCGTCGAACACGTCAACCTCGAAGATGGGAACTTGAGGCATTTCGTTCCTCTTAGTGATATTCCCTGCTCGTTGACATGCCTCACAGCTCTTCACAAACTCATGTGCATCTTTAAAAATGGACGGCCACCAGAAACCGGCTTGCAACACTTTCGTGGCAGTCTTGAATGAGGCGAAGTGTCCTCCGTAGGAAGAGCCGTGGCAATGATAGAGGATGTCCCTGGCTTCTTCCTTTGCAACACATCTCCGGTACAAGCTGTCTACTCCTCTCTTGAATAAGTAGGGCTCGTCCCAAAAGTAGTCACTAGCCTCTCTCATAAACCGCTTCTTGTGATAGCTGTTGAGATGTGTTGGCTCCTCACCACACGCTAGATAGTTCACTACATCAGCATACCACGGTAGATCCTCCTCTTTGAAACTCAACACCTCCTCAAACCTCCCTTCTAGCTTTCCACAAACAGCCGTAGTAATCGCCATAAGCTGCTCTTCTGGAAGATAGTCATCTAAGGGGAGAGACTGGTTGATCCTTAGCCGTGAGAGATGGTCAGCGACTCCGTTTTCTATCCCTTTCTTGTTTTTAATCTCCATGTCAAACTCCTGGAGTAAGCGAATCCATCTTAAGAGCCGAGGCTTAGTGTCTTTCTTCGAGTAGATGTATCGCAAGGCAGCGTGATCCGTGTATACAATAGCCTTGAAACCAACGAGATACGATCTGAACTTCTCAAAGGCGAAGACCACTGCAAGCAACTCCTTCTCCGTAGTGGTGTATCTTGATTGCGTGTCATCCAAGGTTCTTGAAGCATAGTAGATCACGTGTAGCTTCTTGTCTTTCTTCTGACCAAGAACGGCTCCTACGGCGTAGTCACTAGCATCACACATGATCTCAAAAGGAAGAGACCAGTCTGGTGCTTGGACTATAGGAGCTGATGTAAGGGCTTCCTTGATGGTCACGAAAGCTTTCAAACACTCCTCATCAAATACAAACTCAGCTTCCTTGCACAACAGCCGTGTAAGAGGGCGTGCAATCTTGGAGAAATCCTTGATGAAGCGCCTATAGAACCCTGCGTGTCCCAAGAAGCTTCTGACTCCCTTAACATTAACCGGCGGATCAAGACCCATCATGACCTCCACTTTAGCCTGATCAACCTCAATGCCCTTCTCTGATATCTTATTACCAAGCACGATCCCTTCCTTAACCATAAAGTGGCATTTCTCCAGTTCAGCACCAAGTTTGTCTCTTCACAACGTTTTAGTACCCTGCAAAGATTCAACAAACACGCAGGAAAGGACGCACCATAGACAGAGAAGTCATCCATGAACACCTCTACCATCTCCTCTATAAGATCGGAGAAGATCGACATCATACACCGCTGAAACGTAGCCGGTGCATTACACAATCCAAACGGCATCCTTCGATATGCAAAGGTACCGTAAGGACATGTGAAGGTCGTCTTCTCGTGATCATTTGGGTGAATAGGTATTTGAAAGAAACCGCTATACCCATCGAGAAAACAGTAGAAAGGGTGATTAGCAAGTCTCTCAAGCATTTGATCAATAAAAGGCAAGGGGAAATGGTCTTTCTTAGTCGCAAGGTTGAGTTTCCTATAATCAATACACATCCTATGACCAGTGATGGTTCTAGTAGGAATAAGCTCATCCTTTTCATTCCTTATGACCGTGATCCCTCCCTTCTTAGGCACCACGTGTACAGGGAAAACCCACGTGCTGTCACTTATGGGATAGATCACTTCAGCCTCTAAAAGCTTGAGGATTTCCTTCTTAACAACCTCTTTCAAATTAGGATTCAAACGCCTCTGATGTTCTATAGAGGAGGCATTCTCATTATCCAAGTGAATCCTATGAGTACAAAGCATTGGTGAAAGACCCTTGATGTCACTTAAAGAGTACCCAATGGCCTTCCTATACTTTCTCAGCTCAGTCAGGAGCGAGTGCAACTCATCATCACCAAGGTTTTCATTCACAATCACGGGATATGTGTTATTAGGCCCTAAGAATGCATACCTTAGCCCTTTTGGGAGCTCCTTAAGGTCCACCTTTGGGGCTAACAGCTCACTCCAGTCATCCTCGTGGCTGTTGTTGTTGCTTTCCTCCTTGGAACTCTCCTTTGAACCCAAGGCATGGCCCTTCAGACTGCTTTCCTCCATCGCTATCCCTTCTGAGATCGAGTCCTCCGGTCGATTCTCCTCTCGATGTCGTCTAGATCGAGCCATTTCGCTCGATTCACTTACTCGATTTGATATGGATCGAGTAAGGGATCGAGACGCTGATTCGATCTCTTGATTGGACCCCAAAATGATCGGGAGGTCTCCCTCGATCGCCGACTCGATTGTTTTTCCTGATCGAGCATTCTTCTCGATCTGTCCGTCGATTGTTGCACCGGATCGAGTTCCGTTTTCGATTGCCTTGTCGATCTGACTCCTGGATCGAGTGATAGCGTCGATCTCGGGGTCGATCTCTAGGCAGCAACCTTCTTCATTCTTAACGATCCTCCTAGAATCCAGCAGGTTGACGTACTCCTCGGTTCTCTGGTCCACATAGCCAAACTTCCCTGGCTCCTTAGTCAGTGCTAGCTTCAGATGGTCTTCTAGAGCCAGCTCTTCCAGCAACTCATCCGCTAAAGCATCCATCGTTTCAATATAGAAAGCTTGCCCTTCAATGGTTGGCTTCTTCAGAACCTCGTTGGTGTCGAAGTCAAGCCTGATCTCCTTTCCCAAATGCAAGGCAATCTTCCCATTCTTCACATCTATGATAGCCCCTGCGGTTGCAAGGAACGGTCTCCCTAAGATGAGTGGATCCTTAGGCTCTTCATCCATCTCCAACACTACGAAGTCCGTAGGCACGTTCACACCATTGATTCGCACCGGTAAATCTTCAAGCAGCCCCACTGGTAGCCTCACACTCCTATCAGCCAGTACCAACGAGATCCAACAGTCTTTGAAATGAGTAAAACCAAGCTTTTTAGCCAACGGAGTGAGGCATCAGGTTTATGCTAGCTCCGAGATCACATAAGCAACTCTTGAACTCTAGAGGACCTAAAGCGCAGGGTATAGTGAAGCTTCCAGGGTCTCCCAACTTCTTAGGGACTATCTCCTTATGTATAACCGCACTACACTCTTCACTTAGAACAAGTACCTCCTTGCTTTCCTTATTCTTCTTCACGAGAGTGTCTTTGAAGAATTTGGCGCATTTAGGCATCATTGCAAGGCAGTGAACGAGAGGTAGCTTGATCTCCACGTCCTTAAGATGCTTCTCAAAGAGGACTCTATGCTTCTCTATGAGTTGCTTCTTGAAGCGGCCAGGAAAAGGCAGCTTAGGTACATAAGGTGGAGGCACATAAGCATTCTTCTCCTTAGTGGTTTGCTCAGCTTTCTTCTCAGCAACTGCTTTGTCTCCTCTTCTTCGCCCTTGGATCCAAACGTTGTCAAAGTTGATCTCATCATCATCAGCCAAGGTTTACCCTCCCCCTCTTGAATTACAACGTTCTCGTTGTTCTTTGTAAAGACCGGAGGTTCGAGCTCTTTACCGCTTCTCAATGTTATGGCATTAGCATACTCCTTGGGATTCTGCTCACACTTTCCCGAAAGACTATTCTGACCACTCGTACTTGCTTTCCCTTTCTCCAGCTGCTTGATCTTGTTGTTTAAGTTGGTGATCTGAGTGGAGAAGTCGGTGAGAGATGAGTCTAGGCGAGTGTTCATCTCGGCGAACTTCTGGTTTGTAGAGGCTTGCCCTTGTATTAGCTGTTGAAACATTGCTTGAACCGGATCAACTTGTTGTTGCATCGGTTGTTGCTGTTGAGGTGCAAAGCCCGGAGGGTAGTTAGGTGTATAACCCTTGTTGTTTTGATGTTGCCCTTGGAAGTTGCTCTGCCCTTGACCTTGGAAACCACCACTCGGTTGAAAACCTTTGTTGTAAGGGATGAAAGGTTTTGCTTGCTGAGCAGGGTACACTTGATCTTTAGGGTTGGCTACGTTGGTGCTTCGGTAAGAGAGGTTGTTGTTCTGGTAGCCTTGGTTGTAGCCTTGAGACTTGTAGTTGTTTTGTCCCGCCACCCAATTGGCTTCTTCTTGGCTCAACTCTAACTCCTCTTCGTTCTCATCAGCTTCACCAACAAAGTGAACATGCTTCTGATTGGCTAACACCAGCTTATCTATCTTCTCATGCAAATATTTTAGCTCCTTCTTGTGAGACTCTAACTCTGATCCTCTCGGTGCACGGTCATAATCTTCAGCATAGTTTCCATCACTCAACGCCAAGTTTTCTATTAGCTCCATACCCTCTTCTACCTCTTGACCGAGGAAGTTCCCTTTGCTAGCTGTGTCAAGCAACAACCTGACCTTTGGTGAAGCTCTACGGTATATGGTACTGAGTAGTGTCTCCTCGCTGAACCCGTGATGAGGACATTGGATCGTGTAGTCTTTGAAACGTTCTATTGCCTCGTTGAATGTCTCATTGTTCCTTTGAGTGAAACCGCTGATTTCGCTTCTCAACCGTGCTGTCCTGGTGCTTGAGAAGAACTTTGAGAGAAAAGCCTTCTTGCACTCAGCCCATGATGTGATGGTGCCTTGTGGGAGGGTCTTCTCCCAATGTCTAGCTTTGTCTCCGAGTGAAAAGGGGAAGAGACGCAGCTTGAAAGCATCTTCGGATATGCCATTGATCTTTATCATCCCACATACTTGCTCGAAGTTGTCTAGGTGCTCCAAGGGGTCTTCCATTGCTAAGCCGTGGAACTTGTTGTTTTGCACCATTGAGATGAAACCTGGCTTGATCTCGAAGTTGTTGTTTTGTACAGGAGGAGGAGTGATCCCAAACCTATTGTGGTGGGTATTTGGAGCATCTCCGGCTCCTATGATCCTTGGGGGTCTAGCCGCGTGTTCGGGGTTTCCATTGCCCCTTCCTGCTGCCCCATGAGCTGGAGGAGGTCCTTCGGGATGCTCGTGTTCAGCCATAGCTTCAAAGTCAACCAAACCGTGCTGAACAATCTCCTCAAAGGCTCTTGTTTGTTCTCTGACTCTCCTTTGCCGTGAGTGACCAAGCTGATGAATGTTGTCTAAGGGTTGTAGTAGATTTTTGTCTCCCCTTGAACGAAGATTCATGTACCTGAAAACACACGTTTGAGAGTAGAATGATTAGTAACTTGAAAAAGGTAAAGACTTAGTCTTTGCTAAGACCCAAATCTCTATGTTCTCGAAACAGTCCTAGAATGGCAACGGCGCCATTTGATAATCACATTTAGTACGGGTTATATTGCAGTGAGGTTATCAAACTCAAATGCAAGACATGTTGTAGTACAGCAAGCAAGAGAGAGTCAATCCACTTCTAGGATGATAGAGAATGCACAGAGAATACAAGGACTAAAGCAAATCTAAGCGAAATGAGACGGTTTATGAGAAAATCTCTAAAAACTAGATGCAGCAACTTAAACAGAATGAAACCTATTTTAAAAATACTAGAAAGGAAGAAACTACCACGAGAAACAAACAGAATAATTAAAGGAGAAAGCTTCAAATTATTAAAATTCGACTAGTGGATCGACCATGAGATCGACCACAAGATCGAGCAGTAACAATCGATCTCGTCTAAAAATGCAAGAACAGTAAAACTAATGACCAGGATGCTATCAGAGATCAAGCGAAAGATTATATAAGATGTAGAGATGCTAAGAGAAAGGGTCTAGGGTTGAGATTCATGGTCAGGGGTTTCAAAGGTACGACCTTGGGTTTAAAACTTTAAATCGACTCACTTGGTGAGGATCTCTTAGCCTTGAAAACTAAACAAGATCTATCCGTGGCTTTCGGTATAGATCACTCCTTCATCCTCTCCTCCAAACCCATGGCTTTTGGTGGAAAGAGAGGTCGAAGGGCAAGGAAAACAGATTTCAAACGAATGGCTTAACTAATCCCCCAAACTTCCATGGCTTTTGGGAAGGGGTAACTAGTCTCTAAGGTTTGATCTTCCGAGGCTCCTGAATCCTGTCAAGGTAAGGAACCTCTCGGATCATGAAGCTCTTGGCGTGAGAGTATACAAGCATTGAGATCTCAACACTTTAGAAGAGATAGCCTTTGAAAACGTTTAGAAAAACCCCAAGATCGAAACCTTTTTGACCCCTTAATCCTCTCAACCCTGAACCCAAAGAAACTACTCGCTATACATAGAGTAAATCAGGCAAAGCATATGAAACGAGACGATGAACATGAAAAGAAAACTAGATTGAACAGAAATGATTCGAATACAAAGCTTAAGAAAAACGCGAGTTCAACAATGGTGTTCTTCCCGAAAACGAGAGAGAAAACATAAAGGAAAAGGTAAGGATCTAAAGTTGTTATAGGAAAAGGACGTCGCCGCCTTCCCAAAATGCCGAAACAAGCTAATGGTCCCCCCTTCGCTAGCGGCCAAAAACGGTTGAAAGGACAGAGATCGACTCCAAGATCGAGTGGTTCTCTCGATCATATCCAGACATCGTGTCTTCGGCTCGATCTGGGTCTCGATCATCATCGGCGAATCGAGTGTTGCATCCGATCTCGGTATCGATCTTTGGCTGGATCGAGTGGTGTACTCGATCTGACTCTTGCTCTGCATGGCGTCATTAACGTCCGTACCGTTTGATCGATTGCTTCACTCGATCCTTGTCTCGATCATTCTCCTTGGATCGCCTGGTTGGCTCGATCTTCTGGTCGATCAACCCCTAGATCGACCGGCCATGCTCGATCTTCTCCTTGATCTCTGATCCTTAGCATATATCCGAGCTCCCACGAACAGCTACATCAGCCTCAACACGTCCACGAACCTCCACGACTCCAAAGCAGCCAGAAACAACCTGAATGTGATGCAAAATGCAAGGAAAATGCGTATGCTGATGCAAGAATGCTCTAGGACCCAAAGTGATGCAATCTAACCTAAAACGTGATACAAATGCATGAAAAGCTAACTAATGAGTATGCAAAATGTATGCAATATGCAATAACATCAACTCCCCCAAACTTACTTCTTGCTTGCCCTCATGCAACAGAAAATAAGTAAGGAAGAGAGGTTTTCCGAAAAAATGAATGGGGGTTTAAACTTTTTGCAAAGGTGCCTTTCAAATGAATCAATCTCAATGTCCTAGTTAACAGTTCTTAAATGCTATGCTTACACTCATACTCCAAAGAACATAGCCATACTCATCACACAAAGAAATTCAAATCATGACTCTCCTATTCCTAACAATCAAAGAAACTCATCCTTTAACATTCATTAACATTAGAACCATGAATCAAACTTATGCACTTTAAAGAAAAACACATTTGACTAAGGGTTTAGGTTATGAGCATTGAATGTTCTCATTTGAAAAGGGTTTATAATTAGAACAAGGGTTTCTCTCAAAAATGGCTGAACTTGTGCATAATGCTAAATGTAAAGACATTTTATGCATACATGATTAGATTCTCATCTACCCATGTAAACTATCAAACGATCCTATACCCCTCTCATTTAACAAATTTATCCTCACTCACCACTTAAGAGTCTACCCTTTTTCTTCACAAAACTTAGCAATCCCCAATTTGAAACAAGAACATTTTTAAACTTTTTAGGCTAGTGAAAAGGTTTTGAAAATAATTTTGCTCTTTAGATATTTCTTATTGGTAGCTCTCTTATTATTTTTTTCTCTTTTTTTTTCCTTTTCTTTTTATTTCTATTTGGCACTTAGGCTCTTTTATTTCTTTTTCTCTCTTTTTTTTTTATTTTTTTGGGAGAGCTACCTCCTGAAATTTATTAGAGCATACTTAGTTTTTAAAACACAACCTTTCACTTAAAACCCATTTCTTTCCTTAAAACACAAAGCTCTTTGAAACTGAGAACAAATAGGCAAGAAAGCAACCCCAGTGATCCCTTAAACTTATCCTAAGCCTATACTTAGCTTCAAAATGCAAAGCTAGTAACAATATGAAAACCAAATCATGTCGCCTAAACCTAACACTTTATGCCAAGTTCAAACCGAAAGGAAGGCCTCACAGAGATGTCACACAAGAACATTTGGCTTCAAAGAAGGGTAAGGTTCAAGGAGGGAGTTCTACTTAGGCTCACAAAGAGTGGTAAAAAGGAAGAAGAGAGCCTAAATATTTTAAAACTATGTGTTCATTTTCAAATGCATAAGAATGATAATTAGAATTTTCAAGGTCGATCTTGTCACTCGTTCTCGTCTAGATCGACTGGCTCCTCTCGATTCACTGACTTGATCTAGCAAAGATCGAGCCAGGATCAGTCGATCTAGCACTCGATCTCTAGCCTTATCTTAACCCCCATTGCCTCTTTTGGACCTCAAAGTCAAGGTTTAGACTCCTTATATCTGTTCCTACACACTTGCAAAATAAAAACATAAAACTGAAAGGGAAATTAAGCAGGAATATGTACAAGATAAACATGGGAATGCCTCCCAAGTGCGCTTTCTTTAATGTCTTTAGCTAGACCTTACTTGGTTTAGGCGGATGGTGGGTCTTGGAGAAGGACCGAGGTACTCTCCTTGTCATAGCTATCTGCCAAGTAGGGCTTGACTCTGTGTCCGTTGACGGTGAATGCACTGCCACTTTTTCCCATCAGAGTAACAGCTCCATAAGGCAACACTTCTTGAATCACGAACGGTCCGCTCCACCTTGATTTCAGCTTGCCCGGGAAGAGTTTGAGCCTCGAGTTGTACAGCAACACTAGTCCTCCTTCCTTAAGCTTCTTAGCAACCAACTTCTTGTCATGAGTCTCCTTAGTCTGCTCCTTGTATATCCGAGAGCTCTCGTAAGCGTTCAGCCTCAACTCGTCCAGTTCGTGTAGCTGAATAAGGCGCCTCTCCTGAGCAGTCTTAAGGTCAAAGTTCAGCCTCTTCACAGCCCACAACGCACGTTGTTCCAGCTCAACCGGGAGGTGACAGCCCTTGCCATAGAGTAGAGTGAAAGGAGTTGTACCAATCGGCGTTTTGAAGGCGGTACGGTAGGCCCAAAGAGCGTCGTCCAGCTTCACTGCCCAGTCTTTCCTTGTTGCTCCGACGGTCTTCTCTAGTATAGCCTTGATTTGCCTATTGGAGACTTCCACTTGACCGCTCGTTTGAGGATGATACGGTGTAGCCACCTTATGCTTAACTACATACTTTCTCAAGAGGTTCTCGAAGACCTTGTTTATGAAGTGGCTTCCTCCATCGCTTATGACAACCTTAGGTACCCCAAACCTCGGGAAGATGATACTCTTGAACAGCTTGATTACCACCTTAGAGTCATTTGTAGGGGAAGCAACAGCCTTAACCCATTTAGAGACATAATCAACTGCTACTAAGATGTATTTGTTGCCATATGAAGAAGGAAATGGCCCCATGAAGTCTATCCCCCACGCGTCGAACACGTCAACCTCAAAGATGGGAACTTGAGGCATTTCGTTCCTCTTAGTGATATTCCCTGCTCGTTGACATGCCTCACAGCTCTTCACAAACTCGTGTTCATCTTTAAAAATGGACGGCCACTAGAAACCGGCTTGCAACACTTTCGTGGCAGTCTTGAATGAGGCGAAGTGCCCTCCGTAGGAAGAGCCATGGCAATGATAGAGGATGTCCCTGGCTTCTTCCTTTGTAACACATCTCCGGTACAAGCTGTCTACTCCTCTCTTGTATAAGTAGGGCTTGTCCCAAAAGTAGTCACTAGCCTCTCTCATAAACCGCTTCTTATGATAGCTGTTGAGATGTGTTGGCTCCTCACCACACGCTAGATAGTTCACTACATCAGCATACCACGGTAGATCCTCCTCTTTGAAACTCAACACCTCCTCAAACCTCCCTTCTAGCTTTCCACAAACAGCCGTAGTAATCGCCATAAGCTGCTCTTCTGGAAGAGAGTCATCTAAGGGGAAAGACTCATTGATCCTTAGCCGTGAGAGATGGTCAGCGACTCCGTTTTCTATCCCTTTCTTGTCTTTAATCTCCATGTCAAACTCCTGGAGTAAGAGAATCCATCTTAAGAGCCGAGGCTTAGTGTCTTTCTTCGAGTAGATGTATCGCAAGGCAGCGTGATCCGTGTATACAATAGCCTTGGAACCAACGAGATACGATCTGAACTTCTCAAAGGCGAAGACCACTGCAAGCAACTCCTTCTCCGTAGGGGTGTATCTTGATTGCGTGTCATCCAAGGTTCTTGAAGCATAGTAGATCACGTGTAGCTTCTTGTCTTTCTTCTGACCAAGAACGGCTCCTACGGCGTAGTCACTAGCATCACACATGATCTCAAAAGGAAGAGACCAGTCTGGTGCTTGGACTATAGGAGCTGATGTAAGGGCTTCCTTGATGGTCACGAAAGCTTTCAAACACTCCTCATCAAATACAAACTCAGCTTCCTTGCACAACAGCCGTGTAAGAGGGCGTGCAATCTTGGAGAAATCCTTGATGAAGCGCCTATAGAACCCTGCGTGTCCCAAGAAGCTTCTGACTCCCTTAACATTAACCGGCGGCTCTAGACCCATCATGACCTCCACTTTAGCCTGATCAACCTCAATGCCCTTCTCTGATATCTTATTACCAAGCACGATCCCTTCCTTAACCATAAGTGGCATTTCTCCCAGTTCAGCACCAAGTTTGTCTCTTCACAACGTTTTAGTACCCTGCAAAGATTCAACAAACACGCAGGAAAGGACGCACCATAGACAGAGAAGTCATCCATGAACACCTCTACCATCTCCTCTATAAGATCGGAGAAGATCGACATCATACACCGCTGAAACGTAGCCGGTGCATTACATAATCCAAACGGCATCCTTTGATATGCAAAGGTACCGTAAGGACATGTGAAGGTCGTCTTCTCCTGATCATTTGGGTGAATAGGTATTTGAAAGAAACCGCTATACCCATCGAGAAAACAGTAGAAAGGGTGATTAGCAAGTCTCTCAAGCATTTGATCAATAAAAGGCAAGGGGAAATGGTCTTTCCTAGTCGCAAGGTTGAGTTTCCTATAATCAATACACATCCTATGACCAGTGATGGTTCTAGTAGGAATAAGCTCATCCTTTTCATTCCTTATGACCGTGATCCCTCCCTTCTTAGGCACCACATGTACAGGGGAAACCCACGTGCTGTCACTTATGGGGTAGATCACGTCAGCCTCTAAAAGCTTAAGGATTTCCTTCTTAACAACCTCTTTCAAATTAGGAATCAAACGCCTCTGATGTTCTATAAAGGAGGCGTTCTCATTATCCAAGTGAATCCTATGAGTACAAAGCATTGGTGAAAGGCCCTTGATGTCACTTAAAGAGTACCCAATGGCCTTCCTATACTTTCTCAGCTCAGTCAGGAGCGAGTGCAACTCATCATCACCAAGGTTTTCATTCACAATCACGGGATAGGTGTTATTAGGCCCTAAGAATGCATACCTTAGCCCTTTTGGGAGCTCCTTAAGGTCCACCTTTGGGGCTAACAGCTCACTCCAGTCATCCTCGTGGCTGTTGTTGTTGCTTTCCTCCTTGAAACTCTCCTTTGAATCCGAGGCATGGCCCTTCAGACTGCTTTCCTCCATCGCTATCCCTTCTGAGATCGAGTCCTCCGGTCGATTCTCCTCTCGATGTGGTCTAGATCGAGCCATTTCGCTCGATTCACTTACTTGATTTGATATGGATCGAGCAAGGGATCGAGACGCTGAGTCGATCTCTTGATTTGACCCCAAAATGATCGGGAGGTCTCCCTCGATCGCCCACTCGATTGTTTTTCCTGATCGAGCATTTTTCTCGATCTGTCCGTCGATTGTTGCACCAGATCGAGTTCCGTTCTCGATTGCCTTGTCGATCTGACTCCTGGATCGAGTGATAGCGTCGATCTCGGGGTCGATCTCTAGGCAGCAACCTTCTTCATTCTTAACGATCCTCCTAGAATCCAGCAGGTTGACGTACTCCTGGGTTCTCTGGTCCACATAGCCAAACTCCCCTGGCTCCTTAGTCAGTGCTAGCTTCAGATGGTCTTCTAGAGCCAGCTCTTCCAGCAACTCATCCGCTAAAGCATCCATCGTTTCAATATAGAAAGCTTGCCCTTCAATGGTTGGCTTCTTCAGAACCTCGTTGATGTCGAAGTCAAGCCTGATCTCCTTTCCCAAATGCAAGGCAATCTTTCCATTCTTCACATCTATGATAGCCCCGGCGGTTGCAAGGAACGGTCTCCCTAAGATGAGTGGATCCTTAGGCTCTTTATCCATCTCCAACACTACGAAGTCCGTAGGGACGTTCACACCATTGATTCACACCGGTAAATTTTCAAGCAGCCCCACTGGTAGCCTCACACTCCTATCAGCCAGTACCAACGAGATCCGACAGTCTTTGAAACGAGTAAAACCAAGCTTTTTAGCCAACGGAGTGAGGCATCAGGTTTATGCTAGCTCCGAGATCACATAAGCAACTCTTGAACTCTAGAGGACCTAAAGCGCAGGGTATAGTGAAGCTTCCAGGGTCTCCCAACTTCTTAGGGACTATCTCCTTATGTATAACCGCACTACACTCTTCACTTAGAACAAGTACCTCCTTGCTTTCCTTATTCTTCTTCACGAGAGTGTCTTTGAAGAATTTGGCGCATTTAGGCATCATTGCAAGGCAGTCAAGGAGAGGTAGCTTGATCTCCACACCCTTAAGATGCTTCTCAAAGAGGACTCTATGCTTCTCTATGAGTTGCTTCTTGAAGCGGCCAGGAAAAGGCAGCTTAGGTACATAAGGTGGAGGCAAAATAAGCATTCTTCTCCTTAGTGGTTTGCTCAGCTTTCTTCTCAGCAACAGCTTTGTCTCCTCTTCTTGGCCCTTGGATCCAAACGTTGTCAAAGTTGATCTCATCATCATCAGCCGAAGGTTTACCCTCCCCCTCTTGAATTACAACGTCCTCGTTGTTCTTTGTAGAGACCGGAGGTTCGAGCTCTTTACCGCTTCTCAATGTTATGGCATTAGCATACTCCTTGGGATTCTGCTCACACTTTCCCGGAACACTATTCTGACCACTCGTACTTGCTTTCCCTTTCTCCAGCTGCTTGATGTTGTTGTTTAAGTTGGTGATCTGAGTGGAGAAGTCGGTGAGAGATGAGTCTAGGCGAGTGTTCATCTCGGCGAACTTCTGGTTTGTAGAGGCTTGTCCTTGTATTAGCTGTTGAAACATTGCTTGAACCGGATCAACTTGTTGTTGCATCGGTTGTTGCTGTTGAGGTGCAAAGCCCGGAGGGTAGTTAGGTGTATAACCCTTGTTGTTTTGATGTTGCCCTTGGAAGTTGCTCTGCCCTTGACCTTGGAAACCACCACTCGGTTGATAACCTTTGTTGTAAAGGATGAAAGGTTTTGCTTGCTGAGCAGGGTACACTTGATCTTTAGGGTTGGCTACGTTGGTGCTTCGGTAAGAGAGGTTGTTGTTCTGGTAGCCTTGGTTGTAGCCTTGAGACTTGTAGTTGTTTTGTCCCGCCACCCAATTGGCTTCTTCTTGGCTCAACTCTAACTCCTCTTGGTTCTCATCAGCTTCACCAACAAAGTGAACATGCTTCTGATTGGCTAACACCAGCTTATCTATCTTCTCATGCAAATATTTTAGCTCCTTCTTGTGAGACTCTAACTCTGATCCTCTCGGTGCACGGTCATAATCTTCAGCATAGTTTCCATCACTCAACGCCAAGTTTTCTATCAGCTTCATTCCCTCTTCTACCTCTTGACCGAGGAAGTTCCCTTTGCTAGCTGTGTCAAACAACAACCTGATCTTTGGTGAAGCTCTACGGTATATGGTACTGAGTAGTGTCTCCTCGCTGAACCCGTGATGAGGACATTGGATCGTGTAGTCTTTGAAACGTTCTATTTCCTCGTTGAATGTCTCATTGTTCCTTTGAGTGAAACCGCTGATTTCGCTTCTCAACCGTGCTGTCCTGGTGCTTGGGAAGAACTTTGAGAGAAAATCCTTCTTGCACTCAGCCCATGATGTGATGGTGCCTTGTGGGAGGGTCTTCTCCCAATGTCTAGCTTTGTCTCCGAGTGAAAAGGGGAAGAGACGCAGCTTGAAAGCATCTTCGGATATGCCATTGATCTTTATCATCCCACATACTTGCTCGAAGTTGTCTAAGTGCTCCAAGGGGTCTTGCATTGCTAAGCCGTGGAACTTGTTGTTTTGCACCATTGAGATGAAACCTGGCTTGATCTCGAAGTTGTTGTTTTGTACAGGAGGAGGAGTGATCCCAAACCTATTGTGGTGGGTATTTGGAGCATCTCCGGCTCCTATGATCCTTGGGGGTCTAGCCGCGTGTTGGGGGTTTCCATTGCCCCTTCCTGCTGCCCCATGAGCTGGAGGAGGTCCTTCGGGATGCTCGTGTTCAGCCATAGCTTCAAAGTCAACCAAACCGTGCTGAACAATCTCCTCAAAGGCTCTTGTTTGTTCTCTGACTCTCCTTTGCCGTGAGTGACCAAGCTGATGAATGTTGTCTAAGGGTTGTAGTAGATTGTTGTCTCCCCTTGAACGAAGATTCATGTACCTGAAAACACACGTTTGAGAGTAGAATGATTAGTAACTTGAAAAAGGTAAAGACTTAGTCTTTGCTAAGACCCAAATCTCTATGTTCTCGAAACAGTCCTAGAATGGCAACGGCGCCATTTGATAATCACTTTTAGTACGGGTTATATTGCAGTGAGGTTATCAAACTCAAATGCAAGACATGTTGTAGTACAGCAAGCAAGAGAGAGTCAATCCACTTCTAGGATGATAGAGAATGCACAGAGAATACAAGGACTAAAGCAAATCTAAGCGAAATGAGACGGTTTATGAAAAAATCTCTAAAAACTAGATGCAGCAACTTAAACAGAATGAAACCTATTTTAAAAATACTAGAAAGGAAGAAACTACCACGAGAAACAAACAGAATAATTAAAGGAGAAAGCTTCGAATTATTAAAATTCGACTAGTGGATCGACCATGAGATCGACCACTAGATCGAGCAGTAACAATCGATCTCGTCTAAAAATGCAAGAACATTAAAACTAATGACCAGGATGCTATCAGAGATCAAGCGAAAGATGATATAAGATGTAGAGATGCTAAGAGAAAGGGCCTAGGGTTGAGATTCATGGTCAGGGGTTTCAAAGGTACGACCTTGGATTTAAAACTTTAAATCGACTCACTTGGTGAGGATCTCTAAGCCTTGAAAACTAAACAAGATCTATCCGTGGCTTTCGGTATAGATCACTCCTTCATCCTCTCCTCTAAACCCATGGCTTTTGGTGGAAAGAGAGGTCGAAGGGCAAGGAAAACAGATTTCAAACGAATGGCTTAACTAATCCCCCAAACTTCCATGGCTTTTGGGAAGGGGTAACTAGTCTCTAAGGTTTGATCTTCCAAGGCTCCTGAATCCTGTCAAGGTAAGGAACCTCTCGGATCGTGAAGCTCTTGGCGTGAGAGTCTTCAAGCATTGAGATCTCAACACTTTAGAAGAGATAGCCTTTGAAAACGTTTAGAAAAACCCCAAGATCGAAACCTTTTTGACCCCTTAATCCTCTCAACCCCGAACCCAAAGAAACTACTCGCTACACATAGAGTAAATCAGGCAAAGCATATGAAACGAGACGATGAACATGAAAAGAAAACTATATTGAACAGAAATGATTCGAATACAAAGCTTAAGAAAAACGTGAGTTCAACAATGGTGTTCTTCCCGAAAACGAGAGAGAAAACATAAAGAAAAAGATAAGGATCTAAAGTTGTTATAGGAAAAGGACGTCGCCGCCTTCCCAAAATGCTGAAACAAGCTAATGGTCCCCCCTTCGCTAGCGGCCAAAAATGGTTGAAAGGACAGAGATTGACTCCAAGATCGAGTGGTTCTCTCGATCATATCCGGATATCGTGTCTTCGGCTCGATCTGGGTCTCGATCATCATCGGCGAATCGAGTGTAGCATCCAATCTCGGTATCGATCTTCGGCTGGATCGAGTGGTGTACTCGATCTGGCTCTCGCTCTGCATGGCGTCATTAACGTCAGTACCGTTTGATCGATTGCTTCACTCGATCTTTGTCTCGATCATTCTCCTTGGATCGCCTGGTTGGCTCGATCTTCTGGTCGATCAACCCCTAGATCGACCGGTCATGCTCGATCTTCTCCTCGATCTCTGATCCTTAGCATATATTCGAGCTCCCACGAACAGCTACATCAGCCTCAACACGTCCACGAACCTCCACGACTCCAAAGCAGCCAGAAACAACCTGAATGTGATGCAAAATGCAAGGAAAATGCGTATGCTGATGAAAGAATGCTCTAGGACCCAAAGTGATGCAATCTAACCTAAAACGTGATACAAATGGATGAAAAGCTAACTAATGAGTATGCAAAATGTATGCAATATGCAATAACATCAATGCTGGTGCAGCTAAGGCCGTCCTTTGAAGCTTCTGGATGGTTGAGATTATCTCCTGGTCGCCAAAGATATGTTTGCAATCTCTCAAACTCGGTAGACTCTAAATAAGGCAAGTGTAGCTTCCTCCGGTTTAGAAACTCCATAACTTTCACATCAGAACCGATATTGATGTAATTCCAACTCGCCCCGGTCCTCTGATGAATCAAGATTGCAATGCAAGTCGGTTCGCAGCTTAGTTCCTCCTGGTTCAGTGGTAAACCTCCAATAACCGCTTGTATATCCAATACGGGTAAGCTCCGGTTTACTCGACTTTGAACATAAATAACTCCTTTGTTTGAACTCTGTTTGGAAGGAATCAAATTCTCCTCGGTTCTATGATGAGTTAAGTTTCCAAAACATCCGGTCTTGTTGCTTGATTCGTCTTCGTTTGGACAGAATGAATTTATTAGTGGTCGCATGTCTCCAGCGGGTTCATTGAAGATCTTCCAACTTGTATCTTCAATATCTTCTTCATATGAACTCCTTCTGAACTGATTCTTCTTCGAGGTGGACTCTAGATGAGTTGAGTATACTCTCCAAGTCCGGGTTGAGTCTGAATGCATGGAAGGATTGAGGTCTAGAAAGAACAAATCATGAAAGATAGTCTCTCCTTTATTCAAGATATGTTCTCCAAAGGAGATCATCTCTCATTTACCATTGGCTAGACCATCATGTCCATTGATCCTCTTATCCAAGGTTGATGGCATTCTGGAGATTGTATCATCCTCTCCTTCTTCAAAAGGTTTTGTCCTCAAAACTAGTTTATCTGCACATAAATAACTCAAGTTAGTATCATAAATTTTAGGATAGTTTAGAATCTTACCTTACAAACGGTTTGTGCTTTGGTGGAGTTGATGTTGGGCATCTGGGGGTTCTCCTTTGATCAAGTAGGATATTATAACTCCTCTGCTTTGGTCTGGGGCGTTGCTCCTCTGTTTTGTAGCATTTACCCATATGTTCACCTTGGGTGGTGATGTCTCTTTGTTTTGAGCTTGCTTTAACATCATTCCTTTGTCTGGTGGATCTTCTTTGGGGTTTATCTCTTGAGTACCTGAAATAATCTCAACACTTTGGAAAAGAAACAAATGCCTTATGGGTTTCTTATAATGAAATAATCTTGTTAAACTTATTCTCTTCATGCTTGAAATATCAACTTGTTTTGGTTCTAAACAAAACTCTGATTTCTCAATTTCTTTTAAATTTAAGAAGTTTAACAACTCAGCTACTGATCTATCAAGAGTAATTCGGTTTATGGACTTTCTTACTTGAATAACACCATTAGTGTTTGGTTTTGGCTGAGAAATTATGGTGAGAGAACTTGATGTTGAATCTGGTGGTTTTTCCTTGATAAGTCCTTTTCCCGAAACAACTCTCAAGAACAAGTGCATCATATCTGAGTTTAAATTTATACATATAGACCTTGGAATATTTAAACTCACAGTGAGGGTGTTAGCTAGTTGTAGCATCAGTTGCTCTTTCTTCACAAAGACTTCTCCTTTCTCATTCTCTATTGGATAATTCTGTTGTAGAATCTGCTCTCCTTGAAGCTTTTCATCTTTCCTTGTTGCTCTTTCTTCTTCTCTTACTCCTGG
The DNA here is from genome assembly GCA_911865555.2 of Thlaspi arvense. Classification (NCBI taxonomy): domain Eukaryota; kingdom Viridiplantae; phylum Streptophyta; class Magnoliopsida; order Brassicales; family Brassicaceae; genus Thlaspi; species Thlaspi arvense. The sequence goes on along the minus strand of OU466862.2, from coordinate 52,360,934 downwards.
ATCAAAACTTTTTGGCAAAGACAAGTGTATTATAGCAGTCATGGAATGTTTAAAAACAAATAAACATGATTCAGCTTCAATTACTTTGAATAAATTTTCACTGAAGTGCAGTTTAAGATTATTAATCCTGTTTACATGTTTCAACTGCACTTCAGTGAAAATTTAACTTCAGTGAAACATGTAATCTTCAGTGAAACATGTAATCTTCAATAGAGTTTAAGATTATAAATTTAACTTCAGTGAAACATGTAATCTTCAGGCGACTTCTTCATCAGATAGAACTTGTTCTTCTTGTTCCCAATTATCTTCATCTTCTTCCATTGATAATTTAAATTTTGTACCTTGTAAAACAGAGAGAAGAAGTTTTGGATCATGACTTAATAAAGCTGAACAAGAAAATATACAAAATTAAAAGCAAATAACAAGAAAAGGAAATAACACTTTTGTTTTTATGGGTTTTTTTTGTTTAAAAAAATAAATGGAAACAATCAAGGTAAAACAATTTTTTTTTTATGATATGGGAACGAAATAAAAATCAGAATTTAAAGGAAATAAAATTTCTTTTGGTTTTTCAAATTTATAAAGGTAAAACAAAGCAACAAAACAAATTCTTGTGGATTTTCTTAATTTTCTTTGAAAACAACTTAGAAATAAATAGCAAATGATTTTTTTTTAAATGAAACAAAGTATTCAGAAAATAAAGCAAAACACTTTTTATGGATTTTAGATTTTATAAAAATTCAAATAAACAGAAACAAATAAAATCAAATGCAGTTCTTATGGGGTGTTTCTTTTGATTTAATAAAATGAAACAAAAATAAATAAAAACAGAAAATAAAGGTAAAGGTTAGATGGATACAACCTGGAGGATAGGAGCTTTTGAAGCTCTGATACCAGATGACACAAGCTTGGGAATCACTCCTCAATCTTAGAACAAATGGAGATCAAAACTGATCAATTAGCTTGGGGCGGAAGTGGGATGAATGTAGCAATTGTGGTGGAAATTTGATTGACTCTCTCAATCCTTGGATGACTTACTCACTCAGCCTTTGGAACTAGATTTGTCTGAATCTCACAAACACTTCTATTCCAAGAATCAATAGAAACAAATGAATCACTCAAATGAATCTAAAGACTAGGATTTAAACAAAGACACTCTTCGAATAAAATAAGAACAAACTTTATATTTTCTTGGTTGACACAATATCAGAAACTCATCAAAGTATGGTCTTAATGAAATATTTGATGAACGGACCAAGAAGAAAAGAAGCAAATGGTTTATGTTTATAAAATAAGATTCTGTCCCATAGTTGGCGTCAATTACCAAATAAAGAGTGCTGCATGCTTTTCACACGCTCATGGTCATAAAAGGAAAGCAGAGAATTTGGTGCAATATCACACATCCCCATTGTGGACGTTGATCTTCTGGATATTTGGAGAAGCAATCACCTACTAATCACATTATTGTTAATTGATTTAATTATTATGATTTAAATATTGTATATATTAATTGCATGATTTTGTACAAGCTTATAAAAGCTTTCTTTGTAATCATTTTGTGAATATATACAGATTTTTGGAAATAAAAGAGAATTCTCTCTAAAGCTTATGCTTTCTTTTGTTTATCTAAGTTAGATGGATTTCTTTTCTTAGCAAACTTTTGATCTATGTCTCTTGTATGTGATTTCTTGAGGCTAGATTTGTGAACTTATCACATGGGCTTTCACACCCTTGAGTGGCGTTCTTCGATCCATCATTCATAAATCCGTTTATTATCTTCTGATCTTACAAATAGAGTTGTACGGCTCTTTTTTTGGTCCCATACTCGATCCACTTCCTTACATAGTCCATCCATTGATTGCAAGCCGAAAGAGTTGAACAACCAGTGGCCCAATTTCATCACCATACACGGTTACTGCTTGTAGGCGTGTGTCATCTGGTATCAGAGCTAAAAGCTCCTACCTTCTATCTTTTTGTTTTATAAAAGGAAAATACAAAAAAAAAAGTTTTGTTTGTTATTTTATTTTATAACACATTAAAAAAAGGAGGTTTTCATTTTTGTTCTTTGAGTTTTATAACATTCTAAAAAAAAAGAGGTCTTAATTTTCGTTTTGTTATTTTATTTTATAAAACATTAAAAGAAATAAAAAGGTTTCTTCCATTTGTTTCTGATTTTGTTATATATATAAACTTACAAAAAAAAAAGAAAAAAAAACTGATTTTTAGTTTTGAGGACAAAACCTTTAGAAGAGGGAGAGAATGACACAATATCAGAAACTCATCAAAGTATGGCCTTGAGTGGCGTTTTTCGATCCATCATTCATCAATCCGTTTATCATCTTCGGATCTTACAAATAGAATTGTACGGCTCTTTGTTTGGTCCTATACTCGATCCACTTCCTTCCATAGTCCATCCATTGATTGCAAGCCGAAAGAGTTGAACAACCAGCGGCCCAATCCCATCACCATACACGGTTACTGCTTGTAGGCGTGTGTTATTGGTTGATTGAAAGGTGATTTGTACAAATGACGAAATGAGCTTATATATGCTCCAAAGTACAGCTAGTCTAACGTTCTAAAACCTTAAACAAAGAAAGAATCAATGAAAAGACGTGGTCTTAAAAATCTAGCCGTTGGGGACTTGAATACTTGACCAAATAAGGGAACTCGTGGCTTCGCTTGTATCTGGTCAGCTTGGGGTAGATGTTAGGCGTCTTGGGAAGGTTCTGATTACTTGAATAAGTCTTCAAATCGCAGCCAAGATTATTGGGAAGGAGCCGTTGCTGAATATCTACTCCAAGTGTGAATGCATCCGAGAAAGGAAAGTAGTCAAGCAATAGAATCCGCCTGATCCTCTGAGTTCTGGTGGAGATAAGGCCGTCCTTTGAATCTTCTAGATTCTTGAGATTATCTCCTGGTCGCCAAAGATATATTTGCAATCTCTCAAACTCGGTAGACTCCAAATAAGGCAAGTGTAGCTTCCTCCGGTTTAGAAAGTCCATAACTTTCACATCAGAACCGATATTGATGTGATTCCAACTCGCCCCGGTCCTCTGATGAATCAAGATTGCAATCCAAGTCGGTTCGCAGCTTAGTTCCTCCTGGTTCGGTGGTAAACCTCCAATAACCGCTCGCATATCCAATACGGGTAAGCTCCGGTTCACTCGACTTTGAACATGAATAAATACTTCGTTTGAACTCTATTTGGTATGAATCAAATTCTCCTCGGTTATATGATGAGTTAACTTTCCAAAACATCCGGTCTTGTTGCTTGATTCGTCGTCGTTTGGACGGAATGAATTTATTAGTGGTCGCATGTCTCCAGCGGGTTCATTGAAGATCTGCCAACTTGTATCTTCAATATCTTCTTCATATGAACTCCTTCTGAACTGATTCTTCTTCGAGGTGAACTATAGATGATTTGAGTATACTCTCCAAGTCCGGGTTGAGTCTGAATGCACGGAAGGATTGAGGTCTAGAAAGAACAAATCATGAAAGATAGTCTCTCCTTTATTCATGATATGTTCTCCAAGGGAGATCGTCTCTCCTTTACCCTTGGCTAGACCATCATGTCCATTGATCCTCTTATCTAAGGTTGATGGCATTTTGGAGATTGTATCAATCTCCCATGCTCCTTGTAGCTCAATGAGTACCTATAAACATCTTTTATTCAAAGAAAATGCAAACTAATTCTAAATGCAACCTAAGTCTAAAAAGAGAAGAAAATGGGACAAAGGATAAGAAAAACATGCAAAAGAGAACCAAAACATGCACTAAATGCAAGCCTAAATGATGTAAATACAAGAAATATCATTCATACACCTGTAAGAAGAAGAGCAACTTGCAAAACAGTAACAAACAGAAAATTAACAGCTTGAGCTTAAACTATCCACAAATCCTAATGCTTAAACTAAACCCAAACGGCAACGGCGCCAATTTTATAGCAGGATTTTGACCAGCTATTCAAATCCTAAAACACTTCTGTCATTGCAGCATGTAAGGTATCGATCAATCTGAGTTCATAAGACACTAAGAATGCAGCAAATCACTTCAGTCAAGCCAAATTCAAGAAAACAATTGTGATGAAACTAAACAGGTCTAAAGACTAAACTAAACAAAGCAGAAAATTCAAATAGATAAAGTAGGGATCTAAGATGGGGTTTATTGATTAAGAGAGGATTAGAACCTAACTAGTGATGCTTCAAAACCATTCAAACAATGCTATCTTCTAAGCATTGGATTAATAACTATAACTAGCTTAATTCCTTCACACTAATCACTTTGCTAAGCACATATTCAAGACCAATTCCTTTACTGAAACACTTGTTCTGCAAGCATACAAAACAGAACTCCAATCTTATAAAGCTAAAATGCACCTTAGACATCTAATTCCTTAGGCTAAGAGAACAAATCCTCTAAGAGACTTATAGCAGCATTTTATCAAACACTTATCAAGCATAAGAGAAAGCCAAGATACTAAACAAGCCTGGCCAAGACTAATCTAGCGTTAAGCACATCTAATAGAGAGAAGACAATCATATTAAGTATAAAGAATCACTAATCTAGTCCTAAAACCCCTCTAATCTATCCCATCTCAAACCCTAAATAAGACTACTCACTAGCCATAATCAAAAACACAAATTCCAAAGAGAAATAATGGTTAAGTATGATTAAAAAGCAGAATAAACAACAATAGATTAAAGGCAAATGCATAAATTCATTAAATCAAACTAGTTCTTACAAAGAAAAGCTGAAAAAGGTAAGGTTTTAAGTGCAACAACAGAAGAAAAATAATAAGATCTAAGTTGCCTAACCATTTTACGACTTTAATATTTATAGGGAAACTTGTCAACCCCTAATAAACCAAGATTCAACCGAAATAGGCTTACTCGGATGGACCATATCGATCATGCACATCGATACACACGTCGATATCATCTCTTCTTCTGAGATGTATCGATGTCCCTTGATCGATATGCTGGTCGGTACGGAAGGCTTCAAGGTTGTATTGGTTTGACCCTCCTTGGTGTGAAGTCGATACAATCGCCCTTTAGTTAAGGCTTATCGAGCAAACACGTCGATACAGCACCTCGAGCAAACTAGTGATGAATGCAAGCTAGAATGGTATCTATCTTTGTACTCATCAACATTCTTAAGAATCACAGCGCCTCTCTTGAAGTCTACTTGAGCTCATGCTGTTGCAAAGAATGGTGTTCCTAGAAGAAGTGGTACTTCTCTTGAATATGTCTTCTCCATAACCAAACAATCTGTTGGCACCAAGCAATTGCCAATCTTCAAAGGAAAATCCTTCACCATTGATATCTCCATTATTTATACCATTGATCAATAGTTTTAGTCTTTAAACATGCATATTTTGCTTCTTTTAGTCCCATTTGCATACATTTTGGAGTTAATGTAGGTTTGGGAGTTGCATTGCATTTTGCATGCATTTGGAGTTTTATTTAGGTACTAGAAGGAGTTTAAAGACCATGTGGTGCAATGGGTGTGATCAGGGAATAAAGCAAGGAGAGGAAAAAGGCGGATAGGCCAATATCGATGACAATATCGATGTCATCTGATCGATACGGTGCATATCGATGGGAGTATCGACCACTTCAACATCGATACAGTAGGATTATCTTGCTTAGTATTGCTTAAGTTGTCTTTCTCATTTAGTTCTTGCTTAGTCATTGCTTTGAGTTCATTGCTTAGTCTTTGTTTACTTGCATTTGATTTCTGCTTTCTTTTTATTGCATTGTTAGGTTGCTAGAGTTACCATTTTACAAACAAAATCCTCAAAATCACTTAACTTACAGAATTGTTTGTATCTTAATATCCACAAATGTGTTTGACACCTAAAACCCTATACTACATCTGATTTGGGGATTAGGATTGCTTTGAAGTTTAAACAAGGGACTCAAAAACCCTTGCTTCAGACATTTAACCACACCTTGAACCAATCCTTCCTTCTAAACTCAAACACTATTTTGAGAGTTTGTGAGGCCTTGCATCATCATTTTCGAATTTAGCTTGGAAAAAAGTGTTAGGAATAAGGCTGGCAAGTGATACAAGAGTTTTTAGTCTCTTTCTCAATAACCCAAGCTTGTACTAGTCATTGTAGTATAGCAAAGGTTTTGTCAAATCCAAAGGTCTAAGATAGATACCATTAGGAATGTAATAGAACCATTAAGTCAAGCCAGAGCATAGAAGAGAGTTTTAAACTACTAAACTAAACAACTAACTGAACCAAAGACTAAGCCAGACTAATGAAACCAATACTTAAGCAATGTTTAAATGCAAAACAGAGCAACAATAACTGAGCAAAGCAAATTTTCAAAATCAATAATATAAAGCAAGGGTCCTATATGTGGTTATGGAGTTAGGAGAACTCAAAGGTAAGACTAGGCTGTTATCAAACTCACTAACACTGCAAAAAAGCAAGTAATGTTAATTCCTAGGCATAGAATTCACAATCAAGCAAGATAAACCCAATCCCTTGGTGAATAACACTTTGCTAAACAACCTAACAAGAACTAATTCCCATTAGTGCTAGAATCAAAAGCAAGCAAGCATAAACCAATTATATTCAACCAAAATACATCTTAGACAGTCAATCCCTTGAGCTAAGACAAGTAAATCCTCTAAAAGACAAGATCTGCATTTCATCAAACACTTGGTGGGCATAAAAAAAAACTTAAATCTAGATTCATGTGATCAAGACAAATCTAGTCTAAAACAGTCTAATAGAGAAGAATCAATCAATATTAAGCACTAACAAACCCTAATCAAGCTCCAAATTCCCTTAATATACCACCTAAGAACATATGGAAGACTACTCACTAATCATCATCAAAACCATCAAATCCACAAGGATTAAAGGGTTAAACATGATCAGAAATAATGATTAAGATAGTTTAAGATTGGAAATACAAAAAACTTAGATTAAAGGAAGGATCTTGTTCTTACAAAAACCAAAAAGTAATTAAGGGACAAAAGCAAGAACAAGACTTGCTAAAACCCTTAGGTCCAAAAGTATTTATACTAAGTGACAAAAATCCAAAAGTAGTGGCGTTCTTGTAAATATGTGAGGCTCGGATTTGGTGGATGTCAAGCTAGGAGGTCGATATTGTCACACGACATTGCTTCTTCGGATGCTTGATATCGTGCTGGCTTGGGTGACATCGAAGCTTGATGTGATTCTTGGTGGTCTCGGGCCAAATATGTCATGCGATATACAGGCATGCCATCAATGGCCTATCCCTCCATATCGTGCCAGCTTGCTCGATATCAATGCTTGATGTAAACTCCTTTCTTCTCGGGAAGAAGATGTCGCGCGATGTAGCTTGTGCTGAGCTTCATATCGATCCAAAAGTCCACTTCCTTAACTCCTCTTGATCCTCCTTAGCTAGGGCAACTCCTTGAATCATTCCCATGCTTCCTCTTTGTCTTTAATGGCTCTGTAGGTACCTAGAAACATTCCTTATGCAAAGAAAATGCAAACTACAACCTAAATGCAACCTAAGTCTAAAACCAAAGAAAAATGGGACATAACCAAAGGAAAACATGCAACAGAAGATCAAAACATGAACTAAATGCAAGCTTATATGATGCAGTTATGAGAGATATCAACATCCCTACACTTGCCTTTTGCTTGTCCTCAAGCAAATAGGAACAAATGAGAAAGTGAGGTTTTAAAGTGAGAGCTCAAAACTAAAGATGTTAATGGAAAAACTCATTCAATGCCCAAGTTATAGGTTCTAAGATGTATAGAGATTGCTCTACTTTAAAAGCTTTAGCCATACCTATCATAGCAGACACCAAACACTAGCTTAGCATACACAAGCATTTAAATCAACCAACTCTTTAACACTCATCAATTGTAACCAATGAATCAAGTTTACGCAGATCAAGTGAAAATATTTGGTCAAAGGGACATGGTTATGAGATGAACATGATCTCATTTAAATGAGGGCTCAGAGATTCAGGGGATCACTCAATGAAAAGACTTAATCGTAGGCAAAATGCTAAAGGTAAAAGCACACCTATGCATGCAAGTCGAAGCTCTCTTCTATCCTTTTTACCCAAGATGAACCTAATATTTTCTAAAGCCCAAGTGAAACTCCTAAATCTACCCTTTCCAATCTTCTTTTTCTTGATATGTGGGGGCAACTCCTTCTTCTCTTCTTGTGTGGTTGACTTCTTTTTGGAAACTGCTCTTCTTTGTTGTAATTGGCACCATTTTTCATCACCTTTGGTGGATTGCTTGGTCTGATTTCTTCTTTTGGATGACCTTTGTACGCATTTCTTTTGTTGCCACTTCTCTTTCTTAACACTTAGAGCTTTCTTCCTTATTAACTTACTACCAATCCCATACTTCTCCTTGTCAAAAGATATAAAAATTTAAAGCCTTAAACCACTTACACTACCCTTTCTCAATCTCCTAACCTAATACCAAGCTCAAAATGCAAGCTGGTGTCTACAAGAGAGCTTGTCCTTGCCAGTCTTATTCCTAAAACATTTTCCCAAGTTAGAATCGAAAATAATGCAATGCAAGGCCTCACAACTCCCACAATAGTGTTTAGGTTCAGAAAGACTGATTAGTTTAGGGTGTGGATTAATTGTCCCATAATGATGAGGATCTGGTCCTTGGATTACCAAGAGTGGTAAGAAGGGAAGAAGATAATCCAAGTAAGTATATGGGTAGCCATGTGATCACTCTCAATGCATAAACATGATCATACAATGTCAAGATTATGGTTCTAATAAACAGAGTTGACATCAAATCAAAGCAAGCTTCAGCATAAGTCAAGATTAATGCAAGAATTCAAAGTATGGTGCAGCCTTAAACACAATGTCAAATGCAATACCCTCCCCTCTCCCCCCCCCCCCCCCCCCACACACACCCACACACACACTTAAATTATACAGTCCCTTGTGTAATAAAAGCTTGAGAGAGGTGAATAAAACATACTAAAAACAATTGCAAAATGATGCATAAAGAAAGGAGTGGAGTTAGGCACCTTAGAGGAGTTTTTGGGAGACAAGGTGTTCGCATCGAGCTGATCTGGTCGATGTTGGAGCTCGATGTTATCCCCTGAACCCTCGGGCTGATTACATCATGCGATGTCCCTGCTCGATGTTGGAGCTCGATGTTATACCCTGAACCCTCGGGCTGATTACATCATGCGATGTCCCTGCTCGATGTTGGCTATGCTTTTCCTCTGTTTTGCACATTGCTCGATGTTATTGGTCGATATAGGAACATCGAGTAGCCTTGCCCGATGTTGATGCTCGACACATTTGGCTGAAGTCTCGGGCCGTTTACATCGCTCGATGTGGTTGATCGATGCATCTCGGCTCTGCTAACATCGAGCTCTTTTGCTCGATGCTTATACTCGATGTCAGCCACATCGAGCTTAGTCTTCTCGATGTCAAGGCTCGATGTCAGCCAGATCATGAGTAGATGTTCACCAATCCAACCAACCACCTGCTTTGAACTCCACCTGCTTCTAGGATCAAAAGAAAGACATAAACACAAACTTAAAATGCAATAATATGTACAAGGATACCATGGGAATGCCTCTCAATTGCGCTTGTTTAACATCCTAAGCTTGACTTTCCATAACCAATCACTCTTTTGAAGGGTCTTGAAGATGAATGGAAACCTCATTTTTAAGGGACTCACTTTCCATGTGTGGTTTCAGTCTATGGCCATTCACTGTGAATCCTTTTCCATCCTTGTCAAACAGAGTAACAGCTCTATAGGGCAATACCTCTTTGATCTTTAAAGGTCCTGACCATGTTGACTTAAGTTTTCCAAGAAACAGCTTCAGCCTTGAGTTGAACAACAGCACCTGATCTCCAGCCTTGAAGTTCTTGGGTCTTATCTTCTTATCATGGAAAGCCTTGGTCCTCTCCTTATAGATCTTAGAGCTCTCAAATGCCTCAAGGTGATTTTCGTCTAGCTCATGGAGGTTGATGAGCCTCTTCTATTGGGGAGTCTTGATGTCAAAATTCAACAGCTTTGTTGCCCATAAGGCCTTGTATTCCAGCTTCACAGGTAGATGACAAGTTTTGCAATAAAGGAGTGAGAAGGTAGATCTTCTACTGGGTGTCTTGAAGGCTGTCCAGTGCGTCTAAAGAGCATCATCTACCTTGTGAGACCAATTCTTCCTTGTAATACCAACAATCTTCTCTAAGATAGCTTTGATCTCTCTGTTAGACACCTCAACTTCACCACTTGTTTGAGGATGGTAAGGAGTAGCAACTTTATGAAAACACCATGCTTCCTTAGCAGGTTCTCAAAAACCTTGGTGATGAAGTGGCTCCCTTCATCACTTATAACACATTTTGGAACAACAAACATTGGGAAGATGACTGTCTTCAAGAGCTTCAGCACAACCCTGGTATAATTTGTTGGACTAGCTAATGCTTTAACCCACTTTAAGACATAATCCACAGCAACAAGGATATATTTATTCCCATAGGATGACAGGAAAAGGCCCATAAATCCAATCCCCAAACATCAAACAGTTCAACTTCAAGGATAGAGTTCAGAGGCATCTTAACTCTCTTGGAGATGCTTCCCTTCCTTTGGCAAGCATCACAGGAGGAGATGTAAGCCTGGGCGTCCTCAAACAAACTAGGCCGCCATAAACCAGGTTGAAGTACCTTTATAGCTGTCTTGAAGGTTGCAAAGTGACCACCATAAGCTTATCCATAACAATGATGTAGAATTCTTTGAACTTCTTCTTCAGCTATACACCTTCTGAACAATCCATCATTCCCTTTCTTGTAGAGATAAGGTTCATCCCAGTAGAAGTAGGAGACATCGTTGAAGAATTTCTTCTTTGGATGTGGGTTAAGATTCAATGGTATTTTGCCAATGACCAAATAGTTCACAAAGTCAGCATACCATGACAGTTTCTCTTCTTCCCAACTTATTATATCATCTGTCTTCTTCTCTAAAGCATGTAGTTGCTCTCCGGGCAAATTGTCATTGATGGGGACAAAGTCATCAATCCCTAGCCTTGAGAGGTGATCAGCTACACCATTTACATGTCTCTCTTGTCTACAATCTCCGTATCAAACTCTTGCAAGAGGAGTATCCACCTTAGGAGCCTTGGCTTAGTATCCTTCTTGGCATAGATGTGCCGTAGTGCAGCATGATCAGTGTAGATTATCACCTTGGACCCAACTAAGTAGCTTCACAACTTTTCAAATGCAAAGACCACTGCAAGAAGCTCCTTCTCTGTTGTAGCATATCTGGTTTGAGCCTCATCTAATGTCCTGCTAGCATAGTAGATGACATGCCGCATCTTGTCCACCCTTTGTCCCACTACAGCTCCCATAGTATAATCACTTGCATCACACATGATCTCAAAGGGGAGATCCCAGTTTGCTGCTTGCACTATGGGCGCACTCACTTAAGCTTTCTTGAGAGTGAGGAAAACCTGCAAGCAGTCTTGATCAAAGACAAATTTTATCTCCTTGCACAGCAGCCTTGTGAGTGGTCTTGCTATCTTTGAGAAGTACTTGATGAACCTCCTATAGAAACCAGCATCTCCCAAGAAGCTTCTGATTCCCTACACTGAATTTGGAGGCTCTAAGTGCAGCATCCCATCTATCTTGGCCTTGTCTACTTCTATCCTCTTCTCTGAAATCTTGTGACCCAACACTATGCCTTCTTGGACCATAAAATGGCATTATCCCAATTCAGAACTAGCTTAGTGTCTTCACATCTCTGTAAAACCTGAGAAAGATTGGACAAACAGACATAAAAGGAAGATCCATAGATAATAAAGTCATTGATGAATACTTCCACTATCTCTTCAAGTAAATCAGAGAAAATAGAGGTCATATATCTCTGGAATGTTGCTGGGACATTGTACAGTCCAAATGGCATTCTTCTATATGAAAAAGTGCCATAAGTACATGTGAATGTGGTTTTTTCCTGATCATTAGAGTGAATGGGAATCTGGAAAAAACCACTATACCCATCTAAAAAGCAATAATATTTATCATTAGCTAATCTTTCTAGCATCAGGTCTATGAATGGCAAAGGTAAATGATCTTTCCTAGATGCAGCATTTAGTTTTCTATAGTCTATGCACATCCTATGACCAGTTATAGTTCTTGTGGGGATTAACTCATCATTATCATTCTTTACCACTGTGATTCCTCCTTTCATAGGCACCACATGGATTGGTGAGACCCATGTGCTGTCTGAGGTAGGGTTAATCACACCATCTTCAAACAATTTTAAGATTTATTTTTTAACAACTTTTTCAGATTAGGGTTCAATCTCCTTTGACGTTCAATAGAAGTTTTTGTCTCATCCTCTAGATGGATCCTATGAGTGCAGAGATTAGGAGTGAGGCCTTAGATATCATCTATTGAATATCCAATGCCTATCCAAAACTTCTTTAGCTCATTGACAAGAGTAAGGATCACACCATCACTGAGGTTATCATTGATAATTACGGGATAAGTAGAATTAGAGCCTAAGAAAACATACATTAGCCCTTTAGGAAGAGGTTTGAGCTTCACTTTGGTTTCTTTGAGCTCATTCCAGTCCTCTCCTAAGCTGCTCTGCTCCTTTGCGTCCGATTGATTGCTTGGAGAACCTGCTTCTTGAACTGAGAGCACTTCTTTCTTTGTGTATTCCAGCTCCTCAAATGGTTCCTCTTCTTCAAAGGCCTTGTGAGAGTCAAGGCTTAGCATGTAACCCAAGCTTTCGTTGTCCAAATAACCATCTTCCCCATGCTCCTTTGTCAAAGCTACTTGGAGTTTGTCATCATAGCACAACTCCTCTTGAACCTCATCATGCAGCTCCTCTAAGGTCTCAATCTTGAACATTTGACCTTCTATAGTAGGCTGTTGTATAATCTGCTTGATGTCAAATTTCAGAGACATATCATTACCCAATTGCAACTCAATCTTCCCTTTCTTGATATCAATAACAGCTCCTGTTGTGGCCAAGAAGGGTCTCCCAAGTATAAGAGGGTCTTTGGGCTCCTCATCCATCTCTAGGACTACAAAGTCAGTTGGGATCTCCATATTCCTAATTCTGATTGGCACAAGCTCAAGCAATCCCTTAGGGAGTCTCATTGATCTATCAGCCAATACCAAAGAGATCCTGCAGTCCTTAAACTGAGTGAAGCCTTGGCGCCTAGCTATAGAGTAAGGCATTAGGCTTACACTTCCTCCTAAGTCACATAAGCACTTTTCAAATAGTAGTGGACCTATTGCGAAAGGCAAAGTAAAACTTCCTGGGTCACTGAGCTTGTTAGGAGTCACCTTTCGTTGTTGAATGATGGCACTGCACTCATGTGTTAGTACTCCCATCCCTTGCAAATCCTTTGTTCTCTCAACCATAACATCCTTCAAGAACTTATGGTAAGGCAGAACCAAGACAAAGGCATCTAGCAATGGCATATTAAGCTGTATTTTCTTCATATGCTCATCAAAGAGACCTTTATACTTAGCATGTAGCTGCTTCTTGAACCTCCCATGAAATGGCATTGCAGGCTGATAAGGAGGAATGTATCTTGGTTCCTTAGCTAACTTTTTTGGCCTTGCTGTTCTTTGAACTCTCATCAGCTTCAACCACTTCATCCTCTTTAGCTTCTTCAGCATCTTTAACCACCACCCCCTCTTCTTGTTCCTCAATGTTCTCATTGGGTGTAGAAGGTACTGCTCTTGGAGTAAGCTGCTTCCCACTTCCTAAGGTGACATATTTGATGTGTTCTTGTATAAGTGGAGAGGAGTGTGGTTTAGTTCGACTCTCTTGAGTATCCAACTTCATATTCAAAGAGTCTAGTTGGGATTGGTTTAGTACGACTCTCTTGAGTATCCAACTTCATATTCAAAGAGTCTTGTTGGGATTGGTTTAGTACGACTCTCTTGAGTCTTCAACTTCATATTCTTTGAATTTTAGCAGCCATACTTTTTTAAATTTCAGTCATGCTTCTTTGAATTTCAGCAGTTTGGACTTGTTGCATTTTAAGGAAAAGTTGCTTGATGTCCAAATCTTGAGAAAACAGAGAGTGTGGTTGTTGTGGAGGAGTTGGCATGCTTCCTTGCTGGTTGTTTTGGGTGCCAACTGCTTAAAAAGATGAGCCTTGATGTTGTTGAATGTAACGGTCTCCATTAGACTGTTCTTGATAAGCATTATAGTCCTGTCTCAATGCTTGTTCACCTTGGATCTGAACAGATTTGACTTGATGTTCTTTGTATTGGCTATGTGTATCAACAGTTTGAAGAGGTTTGGTGGCTCCATTAAACAACATATCCACCTTTTCTTGCAAAGCCTTTACCTCATGCAATGCTGTTTCAAACTTCCCTTCAGCTAAAACGCATCGATCAAGGCTGAGCTTGAATCCAATCATCTGAAACGCCATTGAGCTTTGTCATAGCACAAATCCTCTCAAGGTGATCCAAATCCTCAAGAGGATCTTGGTTAGGCAAGCAAAAGAACTTCCTTTCCTGAACCATACCAATCATCATGCTTTTTATCTCATAGTGGTGAGTCTCTATAGGTGGAAGTATACCTTGTCTTGAAGCAGAGCTAGATGGTATATCTGCAGCACCTATAGTTCTCAATGGTCTTTGATCTCCCATACCCCAAACTCCTTGTAAACCATGTGGGCCTTGCTGTTCTTGTAAGCCTTGGATCCCTTGTGGACCTTGAACTCCTTGGACTCATTGCAAATCAAAACCAGTAGAAATAACTGATCTCTTCTGCTGTGATCCCAAAATCTTTGATCCTGAACTTCTGTTGCAGTTGTAGACACTTAAGAGCAAGTGTTTTGGTACCTACAAAAGAAATTCTAGACCAAAAAGGGCAATTAGTAACCAAAAGCGAAAATAAAAGAGCTTCATCTCAAGATTTTTACAAATCCTACTGATCAAATCAATCCCCTATAGGCAACAGCCCCAAATTAATGTAGGTTTTTATCCTATCTCAATCCTCAACCTACATTAGTCATTGTAGCATAGAATTTAGTCAATCCATAAGGAGATGTTTGATACAGCAAGAGTGCGAAAGAGTTCCTAATTCAAGCAGGAATAGAAAAGATTAAAGTCTAACAACCTAAAGGATCAAACAAGCTTGAAGCAAACATCAAACCAAAAGTAAGCGACAAGCAAAATAACTAAACCTTAAGCAAAAACAGAGCAATTTCGAATTCAACCAAAAACAGAGGAAAGACATGACTTAAATTGGGATAATTGGTATTAGGAAACTCTCAACTCAATCTATGGTGCTTACAAACTCACACAATGCTATTCCTTATGCACATAATTCATTTATATAACTAATCTGATCCCTTGGCACTAATGTCTTCACTAATTATCAAGTCAAGAACTAATTCTCATTAGTAGAATGAAATAAACCATGAAGTTCAAACCACTTAACACTAACCTATCACCCAAACTCCTAACCTAGAATCAAGCTCAAAATGCAAGCTGATATCTACAAGAGAGTTTCTCCTTGCCACCCTTAATCCTAACAGTTTTTGCCAAGATAAAAATTGAAAACTATGTATGCAAGGCCTCACAACTCTCACAAATGATGGTTAAGCTCAAAAAGGTGGTTTGGTTAAGGGTGTGGATTAACTGTCCCATAATTATGAGGATCAGCTATTTGGATCAACAAAATTGGTAAGACGGGAAGAAGATGATCCAAATATGTATATGGTAGCCATGAATTCACTTTTTAATGCACAAACATGATATTTAAAAATCAGGTTTAGTTTCTAATAGATTAGAGTTGATTTTCAATGATTAAATTATTTTAGTATGAGATGAGAGAATTAAATTTAGCAATTCAAACAAGGTTCAGTCTTAACTTCTAACTTCCTATGATGCATCAAACAAATAACCACTTAGACATTTAAATCTATTACAAACACTTACAATTTTACAAGGAAAATTAATCATTGTGTCTTATGCAAATGCAATGCAACCTATATGCAAACACTAGACTCAATCTTAAACAAATGAAATGCAACTATATGCTTTCTTTTTGGTTTGCAAAGCATGCAAATATTTTTCAAACTTTTCGATTTTTTTTGTATTTTTCTATGTTTCAAATTTTTCGATTTTTTGTATTTTTCTATGCACTTACATGGATGCATGAATGCATGAGACTCAAAGATGAAAGAAGAGAAAAAGTAAGAAAAGAACACAAAAATTCAAACCCCAAATCCCTCTCCCACAGTTAAATTACACAATCCCTTGTGTAACAAAAGAGTTAAAGAGAGAATCAACATAAATAAATTACATAAGCTAAAAAAAATGCAATGGTATTTACAATGGAAAGGATGTGGTACCTTAGTTGTGGTGGAAGGAGTGGTGGGATGAGTAAGAGATTTCATTAGTCTCTCCTGGATCTATGAATGATCCTGATGTAGCTGGTTGTGGAGACTGACTTGCCCTCCTCTTGTTTCTCCTCCTCTCTTGTGAAAAAGATGCTGTTTGAGGTGGAGACACCCAACTAGGCCAGTTTGCTTGTACTTGAGTTGGGTTTCGTTGAGAGTCATACTCCTGCCAAGTGGTGTAAGCTTCAGAAGGAGAGTAGGCTGGCGCTTCCCATGCTGATAGCGGTTGGAACATAGGGACATGGGATAAAGCCCTAGCTGGTTCCCAAGCTGGCCATTGATAAGTTTGTTGCACTTGGAAGGAGTGTCTCCTTTGAGCATCCAGTTTGCCTCCTCTTCTTCATTAGGCTCTTCCTGCTGCACTTGCTCCTCATAATGTGATGTAAACTCATGACCTTGGCTTTGTTGAGAAGTTCCATGTGATTTGGACTTGTCCTTCTTGAACTTCCCCTTCACCAAATTCACAAGCTTCTTTATGGTTTTATCTTGCAATTTGCACCATCTTTGAAGCTTGTTCATGTGGTCATGAGCATACTTCAGGGAGCTCCCTTGACTTGGTACTTCATGAGGTTTAAAGTGAAACCTCTTAGAGTTGTATTCCAGCAACTCATCTTCTTCTTGTTCCTCCTCTTGGGAATCCTCCTCATTGTTGGCGCCAACATCACATTCTTCTTGATCTTCTTTTTCACTACTCTCTTCACTTTCTTCTTCACTATCTTTCTCTCTTTCTTCAGTAATGGTGCCACAATGGTAGAGCTGTCTCTCTGTTGGGCAGAAGACTATGTTGCTCCTCATGGCTATGGAAATATGCTGCTCATTGGGAAGAAGAAACTTGGCTGGCTCCTTGGAGGGTTTGAGGAACTGATAGATGTGCCTCTCTTGGATGGTCTACTCTAGGTAGTGACTCCTCTTTAAATAGCCAAGATCCACCCATTATGGTGGCAAAGCAACTTCAGCATGCTCATCAAGATCCACCCCACTTGCCATCATGATTGCTGTCACAACTCCCCTAATGTGCAGTTGAAAGTTCTTTTCTCTCTTCCCCTTGTTCAAGATTCAGCTCCTATATGTGAAGAGATGCTCCAAGAGGAGAGTCACATTACAAGGAAGCTCTTCTGGCCTGTTGATTGTCTCTCCACTCTTGTTGTAGCACACTAGCGGCTGCATCCCACTAAATGTGATGTCCATCTCCCTTGATGAAATATTTGCTGTTTCCTTCCTTGCAAAGAGTGTGTTGGTTAGAGCTTTATGAGCATATGTAACAGCATAATGCCTCAGATCCTTGTTCTTTGTGACTCCTGGAGTGAAGTGATCAATGCCAATCACTTCCCAAAGACTTGGCATGCTCCCTCATTCTGATCTTGAACTGAGCCTTCTTATCAGCATAGAGGTACATACCAAGGTCAGCTGAAAACTCGATAAAGGTGGCTGTGAACTTCTGCTTGCCAAGTCTAAAGGATATCCAGCCATCTCCATTGTCAAGCTCACTCTCTTTATAACTCACCACTTGAAAAGTGGAGAGAATCTGAATGGTGAGATGCTGGTATAGGGAAGCGCCAGCTCCATGAACTTGCCAAGCCCAATCTCTTCAAAGATTGTTTTGCAATCTTCATAGATCCCAAGAGCCATCATTGTAGGGATACAAGGGTACCTTGTAGCCTTTAAAGTACACTGGTTGAAGAGCTTTACAAACTCCCCAGCACTTGGTTGCTTGTTTGGGGCTTCTTCTACAACTTTGCCCTTCCCTTTGTCCTTGGACTTGGTAGCCTTGCTTTCCACTACCCTTTTTCCAGCAGCCTTTGAGGATTGTCCTTCAGCAACACCCTTGCCCTTGTCCTTGATTGCAAGTGTGGCAGAGGGCGCCTTCTTCCTAGGTGCTTGGCCTTTGTTTTTAGCAACCTCCTTTGTTTTCCCCAGAGCACCTACAAGTACATTTCTCAAAAGAATAATAAGTTTGGGGACAAATGGATGAAGAACAATGATTTAAAGATCTTAAAAAAAAATTCTCAAATCTAGAAGAGGCTTAACAAGATAGTAAACAATGCAAGCCTTTAAAGAACTAAGAGAATTCCCGAGCAAAAATCATAACTATGCGCATGAACTTAGCATGGTTGCCTTTAAACAAAATGAGAAGTGATTATGCATAATGAATTTAAAGCAAAGCAAGCTAATCAATTAATGAACAGTGATCAGCACTAAATATTCTACTTGTTGATATCTCCTGTGTTTACACCATTTAGGCTTGCATTTAGTACATGTTTTGGTTCTCTTTTGCATGTTTTCCTTTTCTTTTATCCCATTTTTTTCTCCTTTTAGACTTAGGTTGCATTTAGGACATAGTTTGCATTTTCTATGTATTATGGATGTTTTTAGGTACTTATGGAGCTAAGAGGAGCATTGGAGAAGTTTTGGGGATGATCCAGGAGGCTAGCTAAGCCAAGAGGAGCAAAAGAGACTAAGGCAGACGATCTCTGCAGAGCCTACAGATCAAAGCACAAGGCCTATCGGTCAAGGAGTGACCGATAGGATTCCTATCGACCAGGCCTATCGGTCAGAGAAGTGACTGATAGAAGTGCACCGTTTATATTTCGGTCACCCTATCGGTCATCTTCCAGACCGATAGGACCCCTATCGATCACCCTATCGGTCACAACTGACCGATAGGAACCCAGTCCGAGCCTGTCTTTGATGTCACTACATATTGCATGCATTTTGCATACATATAAGTTAGCTTTTCATGCATTTACATCACACTTTAGGCTAGATTGCATCGCTTTAGGTCCTAGAGCAATCTTGCACCAGCATACGCATGTTCCTTGCATTTTGCATCATATTCAGATTGTTTCTGGCTACTTTGGAGTCGTGGAGGTTCATAGACGTGCTGAGGCTAGTGTGGAGGTTCGTGGAATGTCGGATGTTTGCTAAGGACCAGAGATCGGGGAGCAGATCGAGCATGGCAGGTCGATCTAGATCAGATCGACCAGAAGATCGAGAAGCCCAGGCGATCCAAGGGAATCGATCGAGACGAAGATCGAGTGAAGCAATCGATCAAGTGGTACGGACGTAAATGACGCCATGCAGAGCGAGAGCCGGATCGAGTCCACCACTCGATCCGACCGAAGATCGATACCAAGATCGGATGCAACACTCGATCCGCCGAAGAAGATCGAGACCCAGATCGAGTAGAAGACACGATGTCCGAAAGTGCTCGAGAGAGCCGCTCGATCCCGAAGTCGATCTCTGTTCTTTCAACCGTTTTTGGCCGCTAGCGAGGGGGGGGGGGGGGGACCATCGAGCTGTTTTTCCCATTTTAGGAAGGCGGCGATGATCTTTTTCCCACACACAGTTTTCATTCTTATCATTTTATGCTTTTTCTCTCTGGTTTTGGAGACGATCCGCCGTTGTTAGACTTTGAGCTTTGCTCTTGAATATGTTGAATCATTTTAAGTTTAATCCATCGTTCTTATGTTTATCGTTTCATTCTTCATGCTTTGCGTAGTTTATTTAATGTGTAGTGAGTAGTTTCATTTGGGTTTCGGGGTTGAGAGGATTCACGGGGTCGAAAAGGTTTTCAAAGCTTGGTGTTTTCTTGTTCTTAATGGCTTTCTTTCTAAGATGTTGAGTTCTTAAGGCTTAAAGAGTCTCACGCCAAGATCTTTATGATCAGAGGGAGCTCTTACCTTGACAGGATCCAGAGATCTCTGAAAATCACATCTTAGAGGCTAGTTACGCTTTCCCAAACGCCATGGTAGTTTATAGGACTAGTTAAGCCGCGTGGTTGAAATCTGTTTTCCTTGCCTCTCAATCTCTTTTTCCGCCAAATGCCATGGGTCTGGAGGGGAGAATGAGAGAGTGATACAACCACACGCCATGGATGGGTCTTGTTTTCTTTTCAAGGCTTAGAGAATCTCACAAAGTGAGTAGATCTAGAGTTTTCAAACCAAGCTTGGACCTTTGAAACCCCTAACATGAATCTCAACCCTAGACCCTTCTTTCTTAGCATTCTTACATCTTTGTTTATCATTCGCTTGATATTCGCCGCATCCTGGTCATTAGTTTCTTCATACTTGCATTTTTAGACGAGATCGATCCAAACTGCTCGATCTAGTGGTCGATCCTGTGGTCGATCCACTAGTCGATTTTTGTTAATTCATAGCCTTGCATTTTAATTATTCTGTTTGTTCCTCATGGTAGTTCAATCACTCTTGGTAATTTTAAAATAGTTTTGCATTCCATTGGTCGTTGCACATAGTTTTTAGGATTTTCACAATATCGCCTGTCATTCGCTTAGCTTTACACTGCTCTTGCATTCTCTTTGACCTTCCTAGCTCCTAGAAATGGATTGACTCTCACTTGCATACTGTACTACAACCTAAGTGTTGCATTTGAGTTTTGATAGCCTCATTGCATCCTCACCCTTGCAAAGAAAGTTGCTATCAAATGGCGCCGTTGCCATTCTAGGAGTGATAGAAAGCATAGAGATTTGGAGCTTAGTAAAGACTAAGCTTTACTTTGTTTAAGTTACTAATCTCTCTACTCTCAAACGTGTTTCTTCCAGGTACATGCATCTTCGTTCCAAGGGAGACAACCATCTACTTCAACCCTTGGACAACATCCATCAACTTGGTCATTCACGGGAAAGAAGAGTACGAGAACAAGCTAGAGCTTTTGAGGAGATTGTTCAGCACGGTTTGGTTGACTTTGAAGCTATGGCTGAACACGAGCATCCAGAGGGACCTCCTCCAGCTCACGGGGCAGTGGGAAGGGGCAATGGAAACCCCCAACACGCGGCTAGACCCCCAAGGATCATAGGAGCCGGAGATGCTCCCAATACTCATCACAATAGGTTTGGGATCACTCCTCCTCCTGTACAAAACAACAACTTCGAGATTAAGCCAGGTTTCATCTTCATGGTGCAAAACAACAAGTTCCACGGTTTAGCAATGGAAGATCCCTTGGAGCACCTCGATAATTTCGAGCAAGTATGTGGGATGATCAAAATAAACGGCATATCCGAAGATGCTTTCAAGCTGCGTCTCTTTCCATTCTCTCTTGGAGACAAGGCTAGACATTGGGAGAAAACACTTCCTCAAGGCACCATCACTTCATGGGCCGAGTGTAAGAAGGCTTTCCTCTCAAAGTTCTTCTCTAGCACCAGAACGGCAAGGCTAAGAAGCGACATCAGCGGCTTCACGCAAAGGAATAATGAGACTTTCAATGAAGCAACGGAATGATTCAAGGACTATACTATCCAATGTCCTCACCACGGCTTCAGCGAAGAGACTCTTCTAAGCACTATCTACCGCGGAGCTTCACCAAAGATAAGGTTGTTGCTTGACACGGCCAGTAAGGGGAACTTCCTTGGTCAAGAGGTAGAAGAAGGCATGGAGCTGATTGAGAACTTAGCACTAAATGATGGCAACTATGCTGAAGATTATGACTGTGCACCACGAGGTTCTGAGCTAGAGTCTCACAAGAAAGAGTTGAAATCATTACACGAGAAGATTGACAAGTTAGTTTTGGCAAATCAGAAGCATGTTCACTTTGTTGGTGAAGCGGATGAGAGCCAAGAGGAGCTTGAGTTGAGCCAAGAAAAAGCCAATTGGGTGGCGGGTCAAAACAACTACAAACCTCAAGGCTATTCACAAGGTTACAACCAGAACAACAATCTCTCATACCGCAGCACCAATGTAGCAAACCCTAAGGATCAAGTGTACCCTGCTCAGCAAGCAAAGCCTTTCGTATCCTACAACAGAGGTTTTCAGCCGAGTGGTGGCTTCCAAGGGCAAGGGCAGAACAACTTCCAAGGACAACAGCAAGGAAACAAGGGTTATACGCCAATGTACCCTCCGGGCTTTGTACCTCAGCAGCAACAACCGATGCAACAACAAGTTGATCCTGTCCAAGCTATGTTCCAACAATTGATTCAAGGGCAAGCCTCTACAAACCAGAAGTTTGCCGAGATGAACACTCGTCTAGACTCGTCTCTCACTGACTTCTCTACTCAGATCACCAACTTAAACAACAAGATCAAGCAGCTAGAGATGGGGAAGGCGTGTACAAGTGGTCAGAATAGCCGACCGGGCAAGTGTGAGCAGAATCCTAAGGAATATGCCAACGCCATCACGTTAAGAAGCGGCAAAGAGCTAGCACCTACGGTTACTCCTAAGAACAACGAGGACGCTGTAATTCAAGAGGGGGAGGGTAAGCTTTCCGCTGATGATGAGATCAACTTTGACAATGTCTGGATTCAAGGGCCAAGAAGAGGAGACAAAGCGGTTGTTGAGAAGAAAACGGAGCAAACTACTTAGGAGAAGGATGCTTATGTACCTCCACCGTATGTACCTAAGCTGCCTTTTCCTGGCCGTTTCAAGAAGCAACTCATACAGAAGCATAGAGTCTTGTTTGAGAAGCATCTTAAGGATGTAGAGACCAAGCTACCTCTCGTGGACTGCCTTCCAATGATGCCTAAATGCGCCAAATTCTTCAAAGACACTCTCGTGAAGAAGAATAAGGAAAGTAAGGAAGTGCTTGTTCTAAGTGAGGAGTGTAGTGCTGTGATACACAAGGAAATAGTCCCTAAGAAGTTGGGAGACCCTGGAAGCTTCACTATACCCTGCGCTTTAGGTCCTTTGGAGTTCAAGAGTTGCCTTTGTGATCTCGGAGCTAGCTTAAATCTGATGCCTCATTCCGTGGCAAAGAAACTCGGCTTTACCCGTTTCAAGGACTGTAGAATCTCGTTGGTACTAGCTGACAGGAGTGTGAGGTTACCCGTAGGATTGCTTGAGGACTTGCCAATGAAGATCAGTGGAGTAAACGTGCCTACAGACTTCGTTGTGTTGGAAATGGATGAAGAGCCAAAGGATCCACTCATTCTCAGTAGACCTTTCTTAGCTACCGCCGGAGCCATAATAGATGTCAAGAACGGGAAGATTGCCTTGCACTTGGGTAAAGATATAAGGCTAGACTTCGATATCAATGAGGTTTTGAAAAACCTACGATAGAAGAGCAAGCTTTCTACATTGATACGTTGGATGCCATAGCGGATGAGTTGCTGGAAGAGCTGGCTCAGGAAGATCATTTGAAGCTGGCACTGACTAAAGAGCCAGGAGAATTTGGTTATGTGGATCAGAGGACTCAGGAGTACGTCAACGTGCTTGATTCGAGGAAAGTTGTCCTTGAAGATGTAGGCGTTTGCCTAGAGATCAACTCCAAGATCGATGACATTACTCGATCCAGGAGTCAAATCGACAAGACAATCGAGAGCATAACTCGATCCGGTGCAGCAATCGACAGTCAGATCGAGCAATGTGATCCATCTAGGAAAACAATCGAGTCCGAGATCGAGAAAGGCCTTCCGATCAATTTGGGGTCTAATCTGGAAATCGACTCAGCGTCTCGATCCCTCACTCGATCCATATTAAATCGAGTGAGTGAATTGAGCGAAACTGCTCGATCTAGACGACATCGAGAGCAAGATCAACCTGACGACTCGATTTCAGAAGGGATAGCGGTTGGAGAAAGCAGCCTCAAGGACCATATCTCGGGTTCTAAGGAAGGTTCTAAGAAGGAGAACAACAGCAACAGCAACAAGGATGATTGGAGCGAGCTGTTAGCCCCAAAGGTGGACCTTAAGGAGCTCCCAAAAGGGCTAAGGTATGCTTTCTTAGGGCTTAACGAAACTTATCCTGTGATTGTGAATGAAAACTTGAGTGATGATGAGTTGGAATCACTCTTAACTGAGTTAAGAAAGTATAGGAAGGCCATTGGATACTCTCTAAGTGACATCAAGGGCCTTTCACCAATGCTTTGCACTCATAGGATTCACTTGGATAATGAGAACGCCTCTTCTATAGAACATCAGAGGCTTTTGAATCCAAATTTGAAAGAGGTTGTCAAGAAGGAGATTTCAAGCTTTTAGAGGCTGACATGATCTATCCCATAAGTGACAGCACGTGGGTTTCTCCCGTACACGTGGTGCCTAAGAAGAGAGGGATCACGGTCGTTAAGAATGACAAAGATGAGCTTATACCTACTAGGACTATTACTGGACACCGTATGTGTATTGACTATAAGAAGCTTAATCTTGCTAAGAGAAAGGATCATTTTCCCTTGCCTTTTATTGATCAAATGCTTGATAGACTTGCTAATCACCCCAACTATTGCTTTCTTGATGGATATAGTGGATTTTTTCCAAATACCAATCCATCCCAACGATCAGGAGAAGACGACCTTTACATGCCCTTATGGTACCTTTGCGTATCGAAGGATGCCATTCGGGTTGTGTAACGCACCGGCTACGTTTCAGCGGTGTATGATGTCGATCTTCTCCGATCTAATAGAAGAGATGGTAGAGGTGTTTATGGATGACTTCTCGGTCTATGGTGCGTCCTTTTCTGCGTGTTTGTTGAATCTTTGCAGGGTTTTAAAGCGTTGTGAGGAGACAAACTTGGTGTTCAACTGGGAAAAATGCCACTTCATGGTTAATGCTTGGACATAAGATATCAGAGAAGGGTATTGAAGTCGACAAAGCAAAGATTGATGTGATGACAAGCCTTGAGCCGCCAGCTAACGTAAAAGGGGTGAGAAGCTTCTTGGGACACGCCAGCTTCTACAGGCGCTTCATTAAAGACTTCTCTAAGATTGCACGCCCTCTCACTCGGCTGTTGTGCAAGGAGGCTGAATTCGTCTTTGATGAGGAGTGTTTGCAAGCTTTCGTGACAATCAAGGAAGCCCTAGTATCCGCGCCTATAGTGCAAGCACCAGATTGGACTCTCCCATTCGAGATTATGTGCGATGCTAGTGACTAAGCCGTGGGAGCTGTTCTAGGCCAAAGGAAGGATAAGAAGCTGCACGTGATATACTATGCTTCAAGAACCTTGGATGACACGCAAACGAGGTACACCACTACTGAGAAGGAGCTATTGGCGTTTGTATTCGCCTTTGAGAAGTTCAGAGCTTACCTCGTGGGTTCCAAGACCATAGTTTACACGGATCACGCAGCTCTGCGCTACATCTATTCCAAGAAGGACACTAAGCCGAGGCTTTTGAGATGGATCCTCTTACTCCAGGAGTTTGACATGGAGATCAAAGACAAGAAAGGAATAGAGAACGGCGTTGCTGACCACCTCTCTCAGTTAAGGATCAACGGGTCTCTTCCTTTAGATGATTCTCTCCCCGAGGAACAACTCATGGTGATCACTATGGCTGTTTGTGGGAGCTTAGAGGGGCAGTTTGAGGAAGTTCTGAGCTTTAAGGAGGAAGATCTTCCCTGGTACGCGGATATTGTGAACTACTTGGCATGTGGTGAGGAGCCGTCGCATCTTGACAACTACCATAGGAAGAAGCTCATGAGAGACGTGAGCCACTACTATTGGGATGACCCTTACCTGTACAAAAGAGGCGTAGACAGTTTATACCGGAGGTATGTTACGAAAGAAGAAGCCAAGGACATTCTCTTTCACTGCCATGGCTCTTCCTACGGAGGACACTTTGCTTCGTTCAAGACTGCTACGAAAGTGTTGCAAACTGGTTTCTGGTGGCCGTCTATCTTCAAGGATGCACACGAATTTGTGAAGAGCTGTGAGGCGTGTCAACGAGCAGGGAATATCACTAAGAGGAACGAGATGCCTCAAGTTCCTATCTTCGAGGTAGATGTCTTTGACGCATGGGGCATAGACTTCATGGGGCCGTTCCCTTCATCATACGGCAACAAGTTCATACTCGTAGCTGTAGACTACGTCTCTAAGTGGGTTGAGGCCATTGCTTCCCCAATAAACGACTCTAAGGTGGTGATCAAGCTCTTTAAGAGCATTATTTTTCCGAGGTTTGGAGTTCCCAAGGTGGTGATAAGCGACGGAGGGAGCCATTTCATCGACAAGCTGTTTGAAAATCTGCTAAAGAAGTATGGTGTGAAGCATAAGGTAGCTACATCTTACCATCCTCAAATGAGTGGCCAAGTAGAGGTCTCTAACCGTCAGATCTTGGCGATACTCGAGAGAACAGTTGGGACTACTCGGGAGGACTGGGCTATGAAGTTAGATGATGCTTTGTGGGCGTACCGGACTGCCTTCAAGACGCCTATTGGTACCACTCCCTTCACTCTTCTCTACGGTAAAGGCTGTCACCTTCCTGTTGAGCTGGAGCATAGGGCGTTGTGGGCTGTGAAGCAGCTGAATTTTGATCTGAAGACGGCTCAGGAGAAGCGTTTGATCCAACTGCATGAGCTTGATGAGCTAAGGCTGGATGCCTACGAAAGCGCTCGGATCTACAAGGAACGTACCAAGGCTGCTCATGACAAGAAGCTGGTACCTAAGGAGCTTAAGGAAGGGAGTTTGGTGCTGCTTTACAACTCGAGGCTCAAGCTCTTTCCAGGAAAGCTGAAGTCACGGTGGAGCGGTCCGTATGAGATCAAGGAAGTACTACCTTACGGGGCTGTCACGTTGGTCGGCAAGAGTGGAGATGCATTCACAGTGAACGGGCACAGAGTTAAGCCGTACATGGCGAGTGCATTTGATAAGGAGAGCACCTCAATGCTTCTCCAAGACCCACCATCTGCCTAAACCAAGTAAAGTCTAGCTAAAGACGTTAAAGAAAGCGCACTTGGGAGGCATTCCCATGTCTATCCTGTATATATTTTTACTCTATTTCTTTTTCCAGTTTTATATTTTTGTCTTGTGAGTGTGTAGGAAAAAGTATGGGAGACGCAAGCCATGATCCGAGTTCCAAAAGGAGTAAGAAAGGGGCGTATATGAGCTAGAGATCGAGTGCTAGATCGACTCATCCTGGCTCGATCTTTGCTAGATCGAGCTAGTGAATAGAGAGGAGGCAGCCGATCTAGACGAGATCGAGTAGACTGATCGAGTGACGAACTCGATCTAAAATGTCTCGGGAAATTCTTGGAGTTTAGATCGATCGATCCAAAAATGGATCGACCGATCTAGTTTCTCTCGGGAAAGTCCCTCATAGACAGATCGATTAGTCAACTCGATCCACCACTCGATCCAAGCTGAATCGACCCCTGAATCGATAGCATGGCTCGATCACGAGGACTTAGTCGCGATTTCAAAAACTCAAGGAACGAGAGAGCCAATCGATCCACGACTCGATTCAAATCGAATCGTGTCCTAAATCGAGTGACCCTCTCGATCCAAGCCATTATGGGCATGAGATCGAGTCCTAGATCGACCAAAGTGACTCGGTCTCGTGCCGAGGTAACATTTTCTTTCCCTCCTTTATTCTTTTCCCTCCAGTTTTTAAATTCAAAACTTGGTCAAGGCAAGCATCTTTGACCATGAAAGATGTGTCTTGACCAAGACTTTTGTCAGAAAACCCCTTCTTTTACCCATAGTTTTGTTTCTTGTTAGCCTTTAAATGTTTTCAACAACTTCACACTCTCTCATTCTTGTGTTCTCGAACTTTTAAGCAAAGAGAGTGAAAGTTATTTGTTTCTAAAGGCTAGCAAGTTTCTTTAACAATCTTTGCAAAATGTATTTTTGGATATTTGATAAAAATCTTAAGGATAATCTCTTTTTATTTCGCAATTGATTGTTTTAGATGCTAGAGCGGTTTTGAATTTTTAAATTTAGCTAAATAATAGGAAAAATTCTGGATTTTCTAGTATCTCTAGATTTGATTCTCTATTATTTTGCTATAATTTTTATAGATTCCCCAAAATTCTAGGGTATTAAGTATAAGATTTCTTCTTTGCCTCTCTTCTTCTCTCATCCGATCGCCGTTTTGCTCATTACCTTGCTTGAGAAACTTGTTTCAGGCACGATGGCCCCCAAGAGAACAAGAGAGGATACGGCACAAAAAGGAGAAGGTCAGAAAGTGGCTGTTCATGAGAGGGTTCGATGGAGTAATGACGAGAAGAGGGATAAGAAGCGGCTGGAAAGGCTTCGGTTCGAGCCTACTAAGTTTGCGGACCAGGAGCTGCTGTTTAAGCTAGGGATCCTTGGAGATTTCGACCAACTCCTCAAGAACATTGGCCTAAGATGTCTGTCACGAATGGATTGCCCAACCATTCCAGAAGTGACAATAGACTTCCTTGCCACGTTGGAGTTTCGTTACGACAACCCTAGCGCCCCCGTTCCTTCACAAGGCCGTCTCTCTTTCAAGGCTGGACGTCAAGCCTTCAGCCTCTCAATCCCCGAGCTGTGTCAAGCATATGGTCTCAACGCAGCCGCCACCAAGATCGAGTTCCCCTCCTTCACGCGAGCAAACGATTTTTGGGACCTGATCAACAACGAAGACTACAAGGCCAACACCGCCAAAATCAAGAGAGTGAGAAGCCCGGTGCTGAGGTACACCTTCAAGCTGATCGCCAACACATTCAGCGGAAGGTCAGTTGCTCCCACGGTCACGAAGACCGAGCTTTGCTTCTTGTTCCAAGGCGTGAAGCATTTGTTGTGTGATCCGGCGGAGAATGAAGAGCCTACGGAGGATGAACTCGGTGACGAGGTGAACAATGGATGCGTACTTGCTGTTTCTTTAGTGAAGTACAAGGCTTATGCCTTGTGGTGCAAGGCAAGCTCTTCTTTCATTGGCGGCTTCCTCACTCCTCTATTCATACAAGCTGGTGTACCTATACACGATTTCACACCCATCCCGGCTAGAGCTTTCATGGATGTGGTCTACATGAGGAATACCGACAGCTTGGGACACACGCCAGCAGAAGGGTTCTACGCTTATCTTTTCATCGACGACGAAAACGAGAAGAGAGTATGCATCCTACCAAACAAGGACGAGACCGAGCTGCTTGGTGTTGGGAACATCGAGTTCTTGCCAACCGTAGAGGAGTGCTTTGCTCCTCTAGGAGGAACGCCTGCCCCAGCGATTGCTCCTCGTCAAAGGTCTGAGTCCCCAGCCACGGAAGATGAGATGCCCGAGGCTTACACTCTTCCCAAGATAGACTTTGAGCCGGGAACCAAAATGGAGAAGTTTCTAGCATCTGTTGTGGAGATGCAAAGGAAAATCAACAAATGGCAAGGCAAAATGCTCAAGAAACTTGCCAAGAAGGTCAAATCGCTTCAAGGAGGCTTGCCTAAGAAAGCTGCAAGTGAAGAGGTTCAACAACCCGAGAAGAGGAGGCTTTCAACTGGTGGAGTTGTCATCCGTGAGACTCAAGGCAGCAACATTCAACTGGCGCGTCTCTCTCTTCAGGAGCCAGGCTCCAAAGGCAAAGCTGTAGCATCTAGCTCCTCTGGAACATCCTCAAGTTCCAGCCGAGACTAGACCAGAGGTAACAACCTTCTTCCATTGTACATACCGCTCATGTTTGCTTCTTTTTGCTTTGTGTTTTGGTGCTCCTTTGAATTTGTTTGCCACCGGGACGGTGTCAAGCAAGTTTGGGGGAGTGTGTGTGTGGTTTGACATGTTTATTGTGATCTTATTTTCTCTTTAGCATCCTTGAGTCTTTATTGCATGAAAAATTGGTAAAATTTTTAAAATTTTCACAAAAATTCATGTAGTTGCATTCATCTCATTAAGCATTTTAGGATTGAGTCTAGAATTTTAAAGCATTTTGGTTGTTCACATTCGCATAAGCGGTTAAAGAGTTTCTTAAAAAGGTGTTTTCAACTCATGAATTGTTTCAATGCCCTAGTTAGTAGTTCTCTAATGCTTTGCTCATACTTTGAAAGTAAGTTCTTACCATGCTTGGATCACTTGCTATGATTTTCGTGACTTGAATTGAACTCTCATGATTTGAAACTTGTCCTAATAAGTGAAAACCTTAATCTGAAATTTCAATTATCATCCTTATGCATTTGAAAATTAACTCATGGATTATAAAATATTTAGGCTCTCTTCTTCCTTTCACACTTCTTTGTGAGCCAAAGTATAACTCCCACCTTGACCCTTACCTTTCTTTGAAGCCAAGTTTTTGTGTGTGACATCATTGTGAGGCCTTTTCCCGGTTTGAACTTAGCATAAAGTGTTAGGTTTAGGGGACATGATTAGGTTCTCACATATTTGCTAGCTTTGCATTTTGAAGCTAGACTAAGGCTTAGAATAAGTTTGGGGGTTTAAGGGGTTGTTTTCATGCTTATATGCTCTCGGTTTCAAAAGAGTTTGGTATTTGAAAGAGAGAAAAAGGTTTTAAGTGAAAGGTTTGTGTTTAAAAATTTTTATGCTCTAATAATTTCAGAAGGTAGCTCTCTCAAAATAAAAATAAAAAGAAAAAGAAAAGAGCCTAAGTAACAAAAAAAAGAAAAGAAAAAATATATATATATAAATATAAATAAACACAGAGCTACCAATAAGAAATATGTAAAGAGCAAATTATTTTCAACCTTTTCACTAGCCTAAAGAGTTAAAAATGCTTTCTGTTTTGAATTGGGGAATGCTAAGCTTTTGCTTTGAGAAAAGGGTAGATTCTAAGTGGTGAGTGAGCTTAAAAGATAATAAATGAGAGGAGTTTAGGATTATTGTTAGATTACATGGGTAGATAAGAATCTGATCATGTATGCTTCAATTGCCTTCACCTTTAGCATTATGCATAAAGTTCTTGCCATTTTTTGAGAGAAACCCTTTTCGAATGAGATCATTCTATGCTCATAGCCTGCACTCTTAGCCAAATGTGTTCTGCTTTAAAGTGCATAAGTTTGATTCATGGTTCGGTCATTAATGAATGTTAAAGGATGAGTTTCTTTGATTGTTAGGAATAGGAGAGTCATGATCTGAATTTCTTTGTGTGATGAGTATGGCTAAGTTCTTTGGAGTATGAGTGTGCGCCTTGCATTTTAGAACTAGTAACTAGGACATTGAGATTGATTCATTTGAAAGAAACCTTTGCAAGAATCCTAAAACCCCCGTTTGTTTTAAAACCTCTCTTCCTTTCTTATTTTCTGTTGCTTGAGGGCAAGCAAGAAGTGAGTTTGGGGGAGTTGATGTCACTACATATTGCATGCATTTTGCATACATATAAGTTAGTTTTTCATGCATTTACATCACACTTTAGGCTAGATTGCATCGCTTTAGGTCCTAGAGCATTCTTGCACCAGCATACGCATGTTCCTTGCATTTTGCATCATATTCAGGTTGTTTCTGGCTACTTTGGAGTCGTGGAGGTTCGTAGACGTGTTGAGGCTAGTGTGGAGGTTCGTGGAATGTCGGATGTTTGGTAAGGAACAGAGATCGGGGAGCAGATCGAGCATGGCAGGTCGATCTAGATGAGATCGACCAGAAGATCGAGAAGCCCAGGCGATCCAAGGGACTCGATTGAGACGAAGATCGAGTGAAGTAATCGATCAAGTGGTACGGACGTAAATGACGCCATGCAGAGCGAGAGCCGGATCGAGTCCACCACTCGATCCGACCGAAGATCGATACCAAGTTCAGATGCAACACTCGATCCGCCGAAGAAGATCGAGACCCAGATCGAGTAGAAGACACGATGTCCGAAAGTGATCGAGAGAGCCGCTCGATCCAGAAGTCGATCTCTGTCGTTTCAACCGTTTTTGGCCGCTAGCGAGGGGGGGACCATCGAGCTGTTTTTCCTATTTTGGGAAGGCAGCGATGTTCTTTTTCCCACACACACTTTTCATTCTTATCTTTTTATGCTTTTTCTCTCTGATTTTGGAGACGATCCGCCGTTGTTAGACTTTGAGATTTGCTCTTGATTATTTTGAATCGTTTTAAGTTTAATCCATCGTTCTTATGTTTAACGTTTCATTCTTCATGCTTTGCTTATTTTATTTAATGTGTATTGAGTAGTTTCATTTGGGTTTCAGGGTTGAGAGGATTCACGGGGTCGAAAAGGTTTTCAAAGCTTGGTGTTTTCTTGTTCTTAATGGCTTTCTTTTCTAAGATGTTGAGTTCTTAAGGCTTAAAAAGTCTCACGCCAAGATCTTTATGATCAGAGGGAGCTCATACCTTGACAAGATCCAGAGATCTCTGAAAATCACATCTTAGAGGCTAGTTACTCTCTCCCAAACGCCAAGGTAGTTTAGAGGACTAGTTAAGCCGCGTGGTTGAAATCTGTTTTCCTTGCCTCTTAATCTCTTTTTCCGCCAAATGCCATGGGTCTGGAGGGTAGAATGAGAGAGTGATACATACCACACGCCATGGATGGGTCTTGTTTTGTTTTCAAGGCTTAGAGAATCTCACAAAGTGAGTAGATCTAGAGTTTTCAAACCAAGCTTGGACCTTTGAAATCCCTAACATGAATCTCAACCCTAGACCCTTCTTTCTTAGCATTCTTACATCTTCGTTAATCATTCGCTTAATCTCCCAGCAACATCACAAAGAATGCTGACTTTGAGAGGCAGAAAAATGCTGGAAATGCAGGGAGCAATCTTTTTGCTGAAGAGATGAAGGATAAGCTGGATTCTGTTCATAACCTCTTGGTGGGTAAGAAGTCTGTTCAGTTTGCTGCTGAGGTTGAGACATTTGAGCCAGCTGAGGAGTTTAAAGAAGAAGATGTCAACTACATCAATAGAGCTGGTTTTCAGGGTCAAAGGTACAACAATCAGCAAGGAAACAGAGGATTCAGTGGGAATATGCAGAGGAGCAACTTCACAGGAAACCAGAGTTCTTCTGGTTACACTCCCAACCCTCAGTTTCAGAAGACTGAATACCAGAAGCCTTACCAGAACAACAACTTCAGCAGGAACTATGGCTCCTCATCTTATCAGCCTGCACCAGCACCATCGCCATCAAGCAAGATGGAAGCCATGTTTGAGCAGTTGCTAGAGGGTCAGCAGAAGATCACAATTGATTTCAATGGCAAGATTGATGCCCTATATCAGGATATGAATGGGAAAATTGAAGCTCTGAACACTCATGTCAAGACATTGGATACTCAAGTGGCTCAAACTGCTGGAGCTATGAAAAGGCAAGATGGATTTCTTCCTGGAAGAACATATACCAACCCAAGACACTCTGTTAATGCCATCGTGGGACTTGAAGGGTTTGAAAAAGATGAAATTTCTGTTTCATAGGCGGTGTCGATCGACACCAGCAGAAGTTCGCGAATTTTCGAGCCGTGACAAAGGCTTATCGATCACAGTCGACATGGACCAATGTGAACCGTCGACACTAACATCAGATACTAGTGTCGATCGACACCCACCTACTCGTGTCGATCGACACCCATCGCGAACAGAGCCAATTCTTTCTGAAACTCCAAAACCAGCTGAAAAAGAGTCTACCAGCCTAAGATTTCTTACCCAAGAGCTTCTAGGAAGTCTAAACAGGAGATAGAAGAAGCCAGATGCAAGGCAATGATAGACAAGCTGATAGTTGAGATGCCCACAGTTGATGTAGACAAGCTTTCACCTGCACTGAGAAGATATGTCAAAAGAATGGTTGTGAATGGTATAAGTCCTGAAGAAGGAGCTTTGCTGACCATAGACATCAGTGCAGTTCTTTTGGGAATAGTCCCAAAGAAGAAAAAGAAAGTGATTGTTTCTGAACAAGTCAGTGCTATGATTCAGCGCAGGATTCCAGAGAACTTACAAGATCTAGGAAACTTTGTGCTGGATTGCTCAATCTCAACAGAAAGGTTTCCTCAATCTCTTTGTGATATAGCT
This sequence comes from Thlaspi arvense, assembly GCA_911865555.2. Taxonomy (NCBI): domain Eukaryota; kingdom Viridiplantae; phylum Streptophyta; class Magnoliopsida; order Brassicales; family Brassicaceae; genus Thlaspi; species Thlaspi arvense. The sequence continues at coordinate 52,327,018 of OU466862.2, read as the reverse complement.
TCAAGCATCAACTTAATGCCTTCCTCTGTTGCTGCTAGACTTGGAATGACTGATTTCAAGCCAACTGGGATCTTATCCTAGCTGATCGATCAACAGGGACCCTAAAAGGTGTCTTACAAGATGTTCCCATCAAGATTGAACGCCACTTGATTCCCACAGACTTTGTGGTTTTGGACTATGATGAAGAACCTACAAATCCTCTTATCCTGGGAAGACCATTCTTGGCTACATCTGGTGCCACCATTGATGTGAGAAGGGGGAAGATAGAGCTTGATTTGGGTGATGATGTCATGAGTTTTGACATGGACAAGCTAAGAGGAAAATCCACCATTGATGGTCAGACCTTCTCTATAAGGACTTGCAGAGATGAAGAACCAATAATGGAGCATTTAGAAGACATTACTGCTGGGTGTGTCAATGAGTCAGATGCTAGTGAGCAAGTGAAAAAGGTGGTTGTTCAAGAGGCAATGTCTCAAACTTCTGAGAAAGTTGTTGGGTTTGAGGATTGGAGTGAAGATCATATCTTCAAGACTAGGCTCGAAGAAGAGGTTCCAGTCACTGACAAGTTGTTTGAGGAAGACGAATTTATGATGGAGGCAACGATTGCAGAGTTTAATTGCAGGAAGATTGCAGAAATTCGAGTTGCAGAACTCGGTGTCGATCGACACCTACCTAGTGTCGATCGACACCCTCCGCAGAGTCTCCCAAAATCGACCAAACCAAGAGGTTTTCGGAAAGCTTCTTGTCATGAAGGAAAAAGAAGTGTCCCACCCAAAGTTATATCCCGCCCTTCTGTTGTTCTTCACTTCCTTGGAAGATCTCATGCACCTACTGCTTATACACCACCATGGATGAGGAGACATTGTTCCCAGAAGCATTCAGTGCCACTCTCTGATCCACCAGATCTCTGAACCCCGACACAGTCAAGCTAAAGACTGAAAACAAGCGCTTGGTGGGAGGCAACCCACTGGTAAGTGTACATACTTAATTTTATTTTTGACTTTTGCTAACTAATTTTTGTAGTCGAAAAGAAAAAAATAAAAACAAAAAATCCAGGACTCGAGACGAAGGGATATCGACCGAGGTCGACACCTTGGTCGACAGTGAACAGTATCGATCGACACCCACCTACTGGTGTCGATCGACACCTTGACGGGACTGCAATTCTTAAAGTTCAATCATCCATAACGTTTGCGTTTCTTGACCTTTTGAGTGATTCAAAAGCCTAGACTGGTTGGATTTTTGTGCTCTTTCAAATGCTATCACTTATTCAGCCGACCTGAAGGTATGTGTCACGAAAACCTATGTTCACTGAGTTCTGATTCTTCTTTTCACCTACTTCAGGCTTGATACTACTGCGGACAGTGTTGTTTAAGTCTGGGGGAGGTGATAGTTGCTGACACTGTGTTTTGTTTTGTGAGTCAGTTTGTTGTGTCAAAACCTTGTTTTATTGAGTCAAAATTTAGTTAAAACTGTCAGTTTTTCTTGGAACCAACCACAAAACATTGATGCTTATGATAACCATTGCCACAGATGTTGATTACAAGTCTTACTAAGTTGAAAGTCATAGGTAGATCAGTCTAGCAATGAAGGTTTAGGTTCTTAGAGAATCTCGAAAATTTGTTGTTAGCTCCACCTTAATGAACTTAAAACTTCTTGTCTTGGTGCTTGATTCTCATTGATCTTGATTCTCTCTTCTAACACTGATAAGTATGTTAAGACTTAGTCTCTCTTTGATCTTCCCTGATATAGCTTTAAAAGTTTGAGTCAAAAGAATGGTGCATTCATGACCCTGTTGATGTTATTGCATATTGCATACATTTTGCATACTCATTAGTTAGCTTTTCATGCATTTGTATCACGTTTTAGGTTAGATTGCATCATTTAGGGTCCTAGAGCATTCTTGCATCAGCATACGCATTTTTCTTGCATTTTGCATCATATTCAGGTTGTTTCTGGCTGCTTTGGAGTCGTGGAGGTTCGTGTACATGTTGAGGCTGATGTAGCAGTTCGGGGGAGCTCGGATATATGCTAAGGATCAGAGATCGAGGAGCAGATCGAGCATGGCCGGTCGATCTAGGAGTTGATCGACCAAAAGATCGAGCCAACCAGGCGATCCAAGGAGAATGATCGAGACAAGGATCGAGTGAAGCAATCGATCAAACGGTACAGACGTAAATGACGCCCTGCAGAGCGAGATTCAGATCGAATACACCACTCGATCCACCCGAAGATCGATACCGAGATCGGATGCAACACTCGATTCTCCGATGATGATCGAGACCCAGATCGAGCCGAAGATACAATGTCCGGATATGATCGAGAGAACCGCTCGATCCTGGAGTCGATCTCTGTCCTTTCAACCTTTTTTGGCCGCTAGCGAGGGGGGGACCATCAACTTGTTTCGGCATTTTGGGAAGGCGCCGACGTCCTTTTCCCACAACAATTTTAGATCCTTATCTTCTTCTTTATGTTTTCTCTCTGGTTTTCGTGGAGAACACCATTGTTGAACTCGCTTTTTTCTTAAGCTTTGTAATCGAATCATTTCCGTATCAATCTAGTTTTCTTTTCATTTTCATCGTCTCGCTTTACATGCTTTGCTTGATTTACTCTATGTGTAGTGAGTAGTTTATTTGGGTTCGGGGTTGAGAGGATTAAGGGGTCTAAAGGGTTTCGATCTTGGGGTTTTTCTAAACGTTTTCAATGGCTATCTCTTCTAAGGTGTTGAGATCTCAATGCTTGAAGACTCTCACGCCAAGAGCTTCATGATCCAAGAGGTTCCTTACCTTGACAGGATTCAGGAGCCTCGGAAGATCACACCTTAGAGACTAGTTACCCTTCCTAAAAGCCATGGAAGTTTGGGGGATTAGTTAAGCCATTCGTTTGAAATCTGTTTTCCTTGCCCTTCGACCTCTCTTTCCACCAAAATCCATGGGTTTGGAGGAGAGGATGAAGGAGTGATCTATACCGAAAGCCACGGATAGATCTTGCTTTGTTTTCAAGGCTTAGAGATCCTCACCAAGTGAGTCGATTTATAGTTTTAAACCCAAGGTCGAACCTTTGAAACCCCTGACCATGAATCTCAACCCTAGCGCCTTTCTCTTAGCATCTTTACATCTTATCTCGTCTTTTGCTTGATCTCGGATAGCATCCTGGTCCTTAGTTTTACTGTTCTTGCATTTTTAGAGGAGATCGATTGTTACTGCTTGATCTAGTGGTCAGGAGAGACGCCTTATTCAGCTACACGAACTGGATGAGTTGAGGCTGAACGCTTACGAGAGCTCTCGGATATACAAGGAGCGGACTAAGGAGACTCATGACAAGAAGTTGGTTGCCAAGGAGCTTAAGGAAGGAGGGCTAGTGTTGCTGTACAACTCGAGGCTCAAACTCTTCCCGGGCAAGCTGAACTCAAGGTGGAGCGGACCGTTCATGATTCAAGAAGTGTTGCCTTATGGAGCTGTTACTCTGATGGGAAAAAGTGGTAGTGCATTCACCGTCAACGGACACAGAGTCAAGCCTTACTTGGCAGATGGCTATGAAAAGGAGAGTACCTCGGTGCTTCTCCAAGACCCACCATCCGCTTAAACCAAGTAAGGTCTAGCTAAAGACGTTAAAGAAAGCGCACTTGGGAGGCATTCCCATGTTTATCTTGTACATATTCCTGCTTTATTTCCCTTTCAGTTTTATGTTTTTATTCTGTAAGTGTGTAGGAACAGGTATAAGGAGTCTAAACCTTGACCTTGAGGTCTAAAAGGGGCGATAGGAGTTAAGATAAGGCTAGAGATCGAGTGCTAGATCGACTGATCCTGGCTCGATCTTTGCTAGATCGAGTCAGTGAATGGAGAGGAGTCAGTCGATCTAGACGAGAACGAGTGACAGGATCGACCTTGACGAAAAAGGATCGATCGATCCAAAACGGATCGACCGATCTAATTTCTCTCGGGAAAATCTGTTGAAAATAGATTGATCACTCGACTCGATCCATCACTCGATCTATGCCAAATCGACCCCTAAATCGAGGACATAGCTCGATCATGAGGACTTAGCCGTGGAGCCAACATCTCAATGATCGAGAGAGCCAATCGATCCAACACTCGATTCATCATGAATCGAGTCTCAAATCGAGTAACCCTCTCGATCTAAGCCATTATGGGCATGAGATCGAGTCCTAGATCGACCAAATGGACTCGATCTCATGCCGAGGTAACATTTTCTTTCCCTCCTTTACTCTTTTCCTCCAACTTTTGAATTCAAAACTTGGTCAAGGCAAGCATCTTTGACCATGAAAGATGTGCCTTGACCAAGACTTTGTCAGAATAACCACTTTTACTACCCATTGTTTGATTTTTGCTAGCCTTTAAATATTTCAACAACCTCTCACCCTCTCATTCATATTTTTCTCAAAAATTTTAAACAAAGAGAGTGAGAGTTTCGGTTTTCAAAAGCTAGCAAAGATATTCTGCATTTCTTGCAAAGGTATTTTCAAAAATTTAATGATTTAATTTTAGAAAATTTTCTTTAAATTCGCAAGATCTTGTTCAAGAATATAGGGTCGGTTTTGATTTTTTTTAAAAAAAAACTAGCTAAGTAAAAGGAATAATTCTAGATTTTTCAATATCTAAAGATATGATTCTCCTTTATTTAGCTATGATTTTTATTTATTCCCCAAAATTCTAGGGTAGTTTTTATAAGTTCTCTCCTTCTCTTCTCTCATTCTCATCAAAACCGCCGTTTGCTTATCAAATCTCTTTAGAAACTTGTTTCAGGAACAATGGCCCCAAAGAGAACAAGAGAAGAGACAGCACAAGAAGGAGAAGGACAAGAAGTGGCAGCTCAAGAGAGGGTCAGATGGAGTAAGGATGAGAAGAGGGACAAGAAAAGGCTGGAAAGGCTTCGGTTTGAGCCTACCAAGTTTGCTGATCGAGAGCTGTTGTCTAAGCTAGGGATTCTTGGGGATTTCGACCAACTCCTCAAGAACATTGGCTTAAGATGTCTGTCACGGATGGATTGCGCAACCATTCCTGAAGTGACAATAGACTTCCTTGCCACCTTGGAGTTCCGTTACAAGAATCCTAGCGCACCCGTCCCTTCCCAAGGTCGCCTTTACTTCAAAGTTGGACGTCACGCCTATACACTCTCCATCCCTGAGCTTTCATGGACGAGGCATACATGAGGAACACTGACAGCTTGGGACGCACGCCAGCGAAAGGGTTCTACGCCTACCTCTTCATAGACGACGAAGATAAGAAGAGAGTGTGCATCCTGCCCAACAAAGATGAAACTGAGCTGCTTGGTGTTGGGAACATCGAGTTCTTGCCCACGGAGGAAGAATGCTTTGCCCCTTTAGGAGGACCACCTGCTTCAGCGATTGCCCCTCGTCAAAGGTCAGAGTCTCCAGCCACGGAAGATGAGATGCCCGAGGCCTACACACTTCCCAAGCTAGACTTCGAGCCGAGGACAAAAACCGAGAAGTTCCTAGCATCAGTTGTGGAGATGCAAAGGAAGATCAACAAGTGGCAAGGCAAGATGCTCAAGAAGCTTGGAAGGAAAGTCAAGGCACTTCAGGGAGGCTCGCCTAAGAAAGCTGCAGGTCAAGAGGTGCAACAACCCGAGAAGAGAAGGCTCTCAACCGGCGGTATTGTCATCCGCGAGACCCAAGCAAGCACAATTCAGCCGGCGCGCCACTCTCTGCAAGAACCAGCCGACAAGGGCAAAGCAACAGTCTCTAGCTCCTGTGGAACATCCTCAAGTTCCAGCCGAGACTAGACCAGAGGTAACAACCTTCTTCCATTGTACATAACTGCTCATATTTGCTTCTTTTTGCTTTGTGTTTTGCTACTCCTTCGAATGAGTTTGCCACCGGGACGGTGTCAAGCAAGTTTGGGGGAGTACATGTGTGATTTGACTTGTGTTTTGTGATCTTATTTTCCTTTAGCATCCTTGAGTCTTTAGTTCTTGAAAAATTGGTAAAAATTTTAAAAAATTTTCAAAGATTCATGTAGTTGCATTCATCTTGTCAAAACATGTTAGGATTGAGTCTAGAGTTTCTCATAGCATCTAGGTTGTTTGCATTTTTCATAAGGGGTTAGAATTTCTTAAAAAGGTGTTTTTACTTATGAATTGTTTCAATGCCCTAGTTAGTAGTTCTCTAATGCTTTGTCTATGCTTTGAAAGTAAGTTCTTATCATGCTTGGATCACTTGTTAGGATTTTCGTGGCTTGAATTGAACTCTCATGATTTGAAACTCATCCTAATAAGTGAGAACCTTAATTTGAAATTCTAATTATCATCCTTATGCATTTGAAAATAAACACATGGTTTTAAAATATTTAGGCTCTCTTCTTCCTTTTTACCACTCTTTGTGAGCCTAAGTAGAACTCCCTCCTTGAACCTTACCCTTCTTTGAAGCCAAATGTTCTTGTGTGACATCTTTGTGAGGCCTTCCTTTCGGCTTGAACTTGGCATAAAGTGTTAGGTTTAGGCGACATGATTTGGTTTTCATATGATTGCTAGCTTTGCATTTTGAAGCTAGGTATAGGCTTAGGATAAGTTTGGGGGATCATTGGGGTTGTTTCCTTTCCTATTTGTTCTCGGTTTCAAAGAACTTTGTGTTTTAAAGAAAGAAATGGGTTTTAAGTGAAAGGTTGTGTTTTAAAAACTAAGTATGCTCTAATAAATTTCAGGAGGTAGCTCTCCCATAATTAAAAAAAAAAAGAGAAAAAGAAATAAAAGAGCCTAAGTGTCAAATAAAAATAAAAAGAAAAGAAAAAAATAAGAGAAAGAGAAAGAAAAAAATAAGAGAGCTACCAATAAGAAATATCTAAAGAGCAAAATTATTTTCAAAACCTTTTCGCTAGCCTAAAAAATTTAAAAATGTTCTTGTTTCGAATTGGGGATTGCTAAGTTTTGTGAAGAAAAAGAGTAGACTCTAAGTGGTGAGTGAGGATAAAATTTGTTAAATGAGAAGGGTATAGGATCGTTTGTTAGTTTACATGGGTAGATGAGAATCTAATCATGTATGCATAAATTGTCTTTACCTTTAGCATTATGCACAAGTTCAACCATTTTCGAGAGAAATCCTTGTTCTAATCATAAACCATTTTCAAATGAGATCATTCAATGCTCATAACCTTAACCCTTAGCCAAATGTGTTTTGCTTTAAAGTGCATAAGTTTGATTCATGGTTCTATTGTTAATGAATGTTAAAGGATGAGTTTCTTTGATTGTTAGGAATAGGAGAGTCATGATTTGAATTTCTTTGTGAGATGAGTAGGGCTAAGTTATTTGGAGTATGAGTGTAAGCATAGCATTTTAGAACTGTTAACTAGGACATTGAGATTGATTCATTTGAAAGGCACCTTTGCAAGAAGTTTAAACCCCCATTCGTTTTTCGGAAAACCTCTCTTCCTTACTTATTTTCTGATGCTTGAAGGCAAGTAAGAAGTAAGTTTGGGGGAGTTGATGTTATTGCATATTGCATACATTTTGCATACTCATTAGTTAGCTTTTCATGCATTTGTATCACGTTTTAGGTTAGATTGCATCACTTAGGGTCCTAGAGCATTCTTGCATCAGCATACGCATTTTCCTTGCATTTTGCATCATATTCAGGTTGTTTCTGGCTGCTTTGGAGTCGTGGAGGTTCGTGGACATGTTGAGGCTGATGTAGCAGTTCGGGGGAGCTCGGATATATGCTAAGGATCAGAGATCGAGGAGCAGATCGAGCATGGCCGGTCGATCTAGGAGTTGATCGACCAGAAGATCGAGCCAAGGAGAATGATCGAGACAAGGATCGAGTGAAGCAATCGATCAAACGGTACGGACGTAAATGACGCCATGCAGAGCGAGAGTCAGATCGAGTACACCACTCGATCCACCCGAAGATCGATACCGAGATCGGATGCAACACTCGATTCTCCGATGATGATCGAGACGCAGATCGAGCCGAAGACACGATGTCCGGATATGATCGAGAGAACCGCTCGATCCTGGAGTCGATCTCTGTCCTTTCAACTGTTTTTGGCCGCTAGCGAGGGGGGGACCATCAGCTTGTTTCGGACTTTTGGGAAGGCGGCGACGTCCTTTTCCCACAACAATTTTAGATCCTTATCTTCTTCTTTATGTTTTCTCTCTCGTTTTCGTGGAGAACACCATTGTTGAACTCGCGTTTTTCTTAAGCTTTGTAATCGAATCATTTCCATTTCAATCTAGTTTTCTTTTCATGTTCATCCTCTCGCTTTACATGCTTTGCTTGATTTACTCTATGTGTAGCGAGTAGTTTATTTGGGTTCGGGGTTGAGAGGATTAAGGGGTCTAAAGGGTTTTGATCTTGGGGTTTTTCTAAACGTTTTCAATGGCTATCTCTTCTAAGGTGTTGAGATCTCAATGCTTGAAGACTCTCACACCAAGAGCTTCATGATCCGAGAGGTTCCTTACCTTGACAGGATTCAGGAGCCTCGGAAGATCACACCTTAGAGACTAGTTACCCCTTCCCAAAAGACATGGAAGTTTGGGGGATTAGTTAAGCCATTCGTTTGAAATCTGTTTTCCTTGCCCTTCGACCTCTCTTTCCACCAAAAGCCATGGGTTTGGAGGAGAGGATGAAGGAGTGATCTATACCGAAAGCCACAGATAGATCTTGCTTAGTTTTCAAGGCTCAGAGATCCTCACCAAGTGAGTCGATTTAAAGTTTTAAACCCAAGGTCGAACCTTTGAAACCCCTGACCATGAATCTCAACCCTAGGCCCTTTCTCTTAGCATCTTTACATCTTATCTCGTCTTTCGCTTGATCTCTGATAGCATCCTGGTCCTTAGTTTTACTGTTCTTGTATTTTTAGACGAGATCGATTGTTACTGCTCGATCTAGTGGTCGATCCACTAGTCAAATTTTAATAATTCGAAGCTTTCTCCTTTAATTATTCTGTTTATTTCTCGTGGTAGTTTCTTCTTTTCTAGTATTTTTAAAATAGGTTTCATTCCATTTAAGTTGCTGCATCTAGTTTTTAGAGATTTTCTCATAAATCATCTCATTTCGCTTAGATTTGCATTAGTCCTTGTATTCTCTGTGCATCCTCTATCATCCTAGGCATGGATTGACTCTCTCTTGCTTGCTGTACTACAACATGTCTTGCATTTGAGTTTGATAACCTCACTGCAATTTAACCCTTGCTCAAAAAGTGTTTATCACCTGTCTCCTCACAAGGAACAACAGTAATGAACACACTCAAGAACCTGTCTCCTCACAAGGAACACAAGTATTGAGTAGCACCATATTTTAGACTGTAAAAAAATGAGAAAGAGCTTAAAATAAAAAATAATCAGAAAGAAAAGATCAAGGGAAGAGAAAATAGGAGAGCTGTGTTGAGATTGCTTGGTTCAGTTGTTTAGGAAGGGAAAAGAATCTATAAGTGATTGAGATGAAAAAACCTTGACGAGACATCACTTAGATAAAAAAAAAAAAAGGAGTTAACAGTAGAGATTTCGGATTTCTTGAAGGAGCTTGAATTGGATTTGAAAGATTTGCTAAGCCTGTGGTAATTAGACTGAAATTTGATCTTGTGTTTACTCTGTGGTATGTGGGTTCAAAAGTGTTAATCAATGTGGTGCTCCTGATGTCTAGCTGACTTTTTATGTGTTTTCAAACCTCGACCCTATGTTTTATCTGATGTTTGCTTGCTGGCAAGCAAAAGATAAGTCTGGGGAGTTGATATATCATGATTTTTGCTGGTTTTTGACCATGATATAAGTCGTGTTTATAGAGTCTTTTTGATATTTTCGAGTCCTATAGAGTCTTTGCAGGTCTAGGTACGTTTGGAGCATAACTGTGAGTTTTGGAGCCTTTTGGAGCTATGTTGAAGCTGATGCTGAAAAGACCAAGTCGAAGAACATTATGAAGCAGGGTGTCGATCGACACCCACCACTTGGTGTTGATCGACACCGATCGTGGTCGCGGGGAGAAGTGTTAAAAACTCTTTTGAAGAGTTTGCAACTTGGCCCAGAAGTTTCTGATTATTTGCAGTATTGCTCAGTTCGCGTTTAGACTTGCATTTAGGTTTTCTAAGCCATTGTTAGGCAATCATCCTGTTTTCATTGAGACCTAAGAGAGAGATTTGATTGAGAGCTTTTGGGGAGACAAATTCATACTCTGTAGAGAAGAATTTCGAACCCCCTTCATCTTTTACTCTATTTCTTAATGCAATATTTTTCAGTCATGATTTGTGTTTCACTTACTATGTCTGTGTAATCTGCTAGTTAGGTTTTGGGTTATTCAAAGGTTGATAATGAATTGTTAGAACTACAAAACTGAAGGGATAAATCATTTGATTCTTCATCTAGATTGCTTTAACACTAGTTTTAAGATTGATCACCTAGAAATCAGATCTTAGGTTTTTTAATAGATGTGGAAACATTGTTAATTACCAAAACTATCTTAGATGAGCAAAATAACTGATTACAAAGGAATTTGGATTAGTGATTTTGTGAACATATCGAACCTGAATTATAATGCTTGCTTAGGTTGTTAGAGTTTGCAAAAGAATTTGGAATTCTGGAATCTGATCATAGTTAATCTCTGCGACGGAAGTCGATTGGTTTTACATTCGTGTTTTCGAGTTCTAGAATGATTTTAATAAATATTCCTTTAAGTCTGTAGTCTGCGATTTATATCAACCTGCGAATTTCCCATTGCCTAGCGCCTTGTCTCGATTGATTTTAAGAACTCATAATCCGCTCCTGATCTTGTTACTTTCATTTTACTATTTTTTTTTATTTATTATCGACTGCTTAGCTTCATTTGAATCTAAAGTCTGTTGAGTAATAATCTTAAGTCCTTGTGGATTCGATCCCTAAGTACTACCGTGATCTCTTAATTTGAGAGAGTAGTTCTAAGGGTTAATTTGAGCATATCAGCCCGCTTGCTGTTGTTGTTGAGGTGGGTAGACCTGCTCTTGAGGGTTGGCTACATTGTTACTCATGTAAGAGAGGCTAGGATTGTTTCTGTAGTTCACATAGCCATTGTAACCTCCTTGATTCCCAAGATAGTTCATCTCTTTAACTTGGCAAGCTTCCATATCTTCAATCTGAACCAAGTCACCAACAAAGCTAACTTCCTTCCTTTCCCTTAGCAACTGATCAATCCTCCATGAAGAGCTTTGATCTCCTTCTTTTTGTACCCCAGCTCATCCTTAGAACTCCTAGGAGTTCTATCCAACTCATTATAATTCCCATCTGATTGTGCTAGATTCTCAACCAATTCCATTCCCTCATCAACATCTTTAGAGAGAAAGTTACCATTAGATGCAGTATCCAAAAGCATTCTGATATTTGGAAGGGCTCCTCTGTAGAGAGTTGAGAGGAGTGAAGCTTGTGAAAACCCATGGTGTGAGCACTTAAGTGTGTACCCTTTGAACCTTTCCCATGCTTCACCAAAACTCTCATTGTTCATTTAAGAAAAACCAGAGATTTCTTTCCTGATTCTAGCAGTCATTGAAGTAGGGAAGAACTTGTTCAGTAATGCTCTCTTGCACTCATCCCAACTTGTGATGCTTTCCATAGGTAAGTTTTTCTCCCATTGATGAGCTTTGTCTCCGAGAGAGAATGGGAAGAGCCTAAACTTGAACCCATCTTCGCTGACTCCATTAATCTTGGTGAGTGAAGAGAGCCTATCAAAGTTGTCTAGATGGTCCAAGGGGTCATGTAAAGGTAAGCCATGAAACTTGCTTCCTTGTACCATGGAGATCAGACCAGACTTGATCTCAAAGTTGTTGTTCTGAACAGCTAGAGGGAGGATTCCTGTTCTGTTGTTGTAAGCATTGGGCGCATCTCTTGCATCAATGGGTCTTATAGGTCTTGGAGCTTGAGCTTGTTGGCCTTGAATTCCAGCTGCTGCTGTCTTTCCCTTAGTCTCCTTGCTCTTTGACCTCTGTCTATCAAGTTGATGTTACCTATAAAATCCACTAAGTTGCTAGAGCCTCTTGATCTAAGGTTCATACACCTGAAAACAGCAATGAGAGTTATAGATGATTGGTAACCAAAAACCTATAAAAACTTGATCTTAGAGATTCTACAAATCCTAAGATCCAAACAATAACCCCAATGGCAATGGCGCCAAATTGATACTAGAGTTTTGAGCTCTTTCTCAATCAGCCTTGTACTAATCAGTTGTTGCACAGCATAGAGATTTTAAGTTAATCCAATGGGTTAAGCTAGATTCCACTAGGATTATAGTAGAAAGCTTTAAGTCAAGTGAACCAAAGATGAGAGTTGTTTAACACAACTAAACTATCAACCAAAGTGAACATTCAACCAAGCAAAACTCAAGAAAGCAATACTTAGCAATGATCAAGTTAAAAACAGAGAAAGCAAAAACAGAACACTAGCAAATTCGAAATTCAAAGATTAAAAGACAAGGATCCTAGATGTGGTTATTGACATTGAGGAATTCAAAGGCAAGACTAAAGTGTTAACAAACACCATTGATAATGCACACAAGCAATCAATGCTAATTCTTAGGCATAAAGTTCACAATCAAGCAAGTTATGTCCAAGCTCTTGATAAATAACCTTTTGCTAATCATCTTAACTTGAACTAACTCTCATTAGTGCTAAAACAATCAAAAACAAGCAGAACCAACTCTATTCAAGCCAAAATACTTCTTAGACAGTCAATCTCTTAAGCTAAGACAAGCAAATCCTCTATTAAACAAGATCAGCATTTCACCAAACACTTAGTGGGCATAAGAGAAAGCCTAAATCTAGATTCATGTGATCAAGATAAATCTAGCCTAGGCACAGATTAATAGAGAGGAATCAACCTAATTAAGCACTAACAAACTCTAATCAAGCCTCTAAATTCTCCTAATCTACCACATCTAAAACCCTACAAGTGACTGCTCACTTATCATCATGTAAAACACCAAATCACAAGAGAAAAAGATGTTAAATATGATGAGGAGGGAGATTAGAGAAGATTAAATAAGGCAAATACAAGAATTTGATTAAAAAGGGAGATATGTTCTTACAAAAACACAAAAGCACTTAAAAAACTAAGCAAGAACAAAACTTTGCTAAAAACCATTAGTCCAAGCCTATTTATACTAAAAGACATATGCCCTAGAAAGATGGCAAGCTTGTAAATAAAAGAGTTTCGAATTAGGCCAACAACAATCATAAGTGATCGATGTGGATGATCGATGTTGGTATTCTGGTGCTTGACATTGATCAGTCTATGATCAATGTGCTTCGATGTGAACTTCAAGGCTCTCGAATCCATTACATCGCACGATGCTGATGATCGATGTGGATGATCTGTGGCTTGACATCGATCACATGTGATCGATGTGGACTCCCATCTTCTCTACTGCTTTACATCGTACGATGTGGATCATGTCTTGATCGATGTTGCACCAAAAATTACCTTCCTTAGCTCATTTTGCTCCCCCTCAGCTGGGGCAACTCCTTGAATCATCCCCATGCTTCCTCCTTGCTTTAAATAACTCCTTAGGTACCTATAAACATCCTTAATGCAAAGAGAATGCAAACTACAACCTAAATGCAACCTAAGTTTAAAAGGAAAGGAAAATGGGACAAAGGAGAATGAAAACATGCAAAAAGAAACAAAAATATGAACTAAATGCAAGCCTAAATGATGTAAATATGAGAGATATCACCTTGCGGTGGTGGCTAGGCCGGTTCGTGTTATAGGCAGGAAAGAAAAAGACAAAGCGAGGGAAGCTGGTCAGGATGGTTCAGGTTGTATGGGAATGCGATGGACATGAACAGGTTTCGTGGGAATAGGAGGAAAGGATGAAAGCTGAGTTTCCCAAGTGGTTTGATAAGCTACAGATTGAAGAGCTAGATTCGAGGGCGAATCCAAATCAAGTGGGGGAGAGTTATAGCATCCGTATTCGAAAAACTAAAATGATCGAGGAAGACAGAGCGTTGTCCGAGGGATGATCGAGCCAAGGTTCAGATATTGGTTGGGAAATGGGATGTTCAGACTATAGTCGGGTGATGAGTGGAAAATAGTCGATGGATGGCTGGGAATAGCCGAGATGGATGGACCATATCCGACAGAAAATGGTTAAGTCCGAGTGAAAGTGGACTATATTCGGAGAAAAGGAAAAGTATCCGAGAGAAAATGGAAAATTACCGATAGGATTAAGATTAATCCGAGAGGAATTGGGCTGGGCTGTGGGTCGTGAGATTAGGTCGGCTGAAATGTGGTTTATCGTGTGGATGGTAGAGCTGGTACGGGTTATAGCCGAGCGAAATCGAATTGGATTGGGATAAATCCTACTGGAACCAGGAAACGTCGGTTAAGTCCGAGTTACTTGGGGTTTTGCGAGTATATAAGTGTTTTTGATACTTTTCTCGGGAGAGTTGGGTTATTTTAAAGAAATAAACAAGAGAGAGAGAAAACCCAAGAAAAACTAGTTTATCCCGAGGATAGCCGAGAGAGATTGAGCCATCACCATACGGATCTGACCATCGCCGAGATAAACTAGTAAGCGATTGGATATTCCTCTTTGTATTGAGTTTCCATCGGATGACATCGGCCTGATCGATGTGTTTTGTGGTGTTTCCGAGGGTATACAGAGTTTGGTGATATCTCTTATATTTATAACATTTAGGCTTGCATTTAGTCCATGTTTTAGTTCTCTTTTACATGTTTTCCTTTACTTTTGTCCCATTCTTCCTTGATTTTAGACTTAGGTTGCATTTAGGTTGTATTTTCCATTTTCTTTGCATAAGGGATGTTTCTAGATACCTAAGGAGCCATCTACGACAAGGAGGAAGTGTGGGAGTGATCTAGAGAGTTGGCCCAATCAAGCAGGATCAAGAGAAGTTAAGGAAGCAGGAGTTTTGGTCAACATCGATCATCACAGGATCCATATCGCACGATGTGATGAAGAAGAGAGAACTGGAGTTTACATCAACCATATACATCGATCAAGCCTGCACGATGTGAAGAAACAGAGCACCCACATCGATCAGCAGCATCGTACGATGTAAGAGAGCAGAGACTACGAGACCTTTGCATCGATCATCTACATGAATCAGACCAGCTCAATGTCAGCACATCGATCACCAGCATCAAACAATCTTGCTCGATGTTGACCAAGTCTGAAGATCATTTATTTACAACTTTTCCACTCCGCTTAGACTCCTAAAAATACTAAAAATCCTTAATTTTGGGATCATCCTATTATCCAGCAGTTCTTTCTTCTTTTGTTTTTAGATTACAATTTGTAGTTTGAATCTTTGCTTGGTTATAATATAATTTTGCATTTCCCTTCTTGTTTAGTCTTTCTAATCATGATTAGCTATCTATTTCTCTTTGATTTGATGGTTTTAATGGTGATTAGTGAGTAGTCTTTTTAGGGATTTGAGATGGGTTAGGTTTAGAAAATTTGATACTTAATCTAAGATTTCTTAGTAATAATTCTTCCATTTCATTTCTTGATTTCTATGTTTAATTCCTAATTAGTCTTAGCTAAGTTGATTATGATCTTAGGCTCATTTTATGCCCATCAAGTGTTTGATGAAATGCCTGAACTGATTTGAAGGAGAATTGCTTGTCCTAGCTCAAGAGATTGACTGTCTAGGGAGTGATTCGGCAATATCGGATTGATAGATTATCTTAGTGCTTGCTGTTTATCATTTCACTAATGAGAATTAGTTCTTGACTTGATAATTAGTAAAGAGATTAGTGCCAAGATATTAGATTAGTCATATAAATGAATTCTATGCATAAGGAATAGCATTGTCTGAGTTTGTAAGCATCATATGTTGAGTAGTGAGTTCCCTAATATCAATTATCCCATCTCAAGTCCTGTCTTTTCTCTGTGATATCTCTCATAATTGCATCATATAAGCCTGCATTTAGTTCATGTTTTAGTCCTATTTTACATGTTTTCCCTTGCTTTTGTCCCATTCTTCTTTGTTTTTAGATTTAGCTTGCATTTAGGTTGTAGTTTGCATTTTCTTTGCATAAGGGAGGTTTCTAGTTACATAAGGAGCCATTATATTAAAGAAGGTGTGGGAATGATCCAGGGAGTTCCCCCAATCAAAGAGGAGCAAGAGGAACCAAGAAAATGGAGATTTTGCCTAGCATCAATCACTGTGAGGTCCACATTGCACGATGTAGTGAAGCAGAGAAGAACAGAGTTTGCATCGATCACTAGCATCGATCAGACTAGCACGATGTGAGGAGACAGGACACCAACATCGTGCTAGGACATTGTACGATGTAGGAGGGCAGTGACGACAAGACCCTTTGCATCGATCATCTACATCGATCAAGCATGCACGATGTGAAGGGACCAGAGGAGCACATCGATCAGTTACATCGCGCAGACCAGATCGATGTCAGCACATCGATCACCAGCATCGACCAAGCTTGCTCGATGTTGACCAAGTCCAAAGACCATTTATTTACAAGTTTTCCACTCCGTTTAGACTCCTATAAATATTTAACATCCTGAATTTTAGGGATCATCTTATTATCTAGCAGTCCTTCCTTTTCTAGTTTCTTAATCATACTTTGTACTTTGAATCTTTTCTAGATTTCAATATAAGTTTGCATTTCCCTTCTTGTTTAGTCTTTTTAATCATGATTAGTTATCTATTTCTCTTTGATTTGATGGTTTTAATGGTGATTAGTGAGTAGTCTTTAGGGAATTGAGATGGGTAAGGTTTAGGGACTTTCATGCTTGATCTATGATTGCTTGGTGCTAATTCTTCCATTTTCTTTCTTGATTGCTATGTTTAATGCCAAATTAACGTTAGCTAATATGATTAGGATCTTATGTTTATTTTATGCCCACCAAGTGTTTGATGAAATGTCTGAACTACTTTGCAAGAGAATGCTTGTCCTAGCTCAAGAGATTGACTGTCTAGGGAGTGATTTGGCAATATAGGATTGATAAATTGCCTTAATGCTTGCTGTTTATCATTTCACTAATGAGAATTAGTTCTTGACTTGATATTTAGTAAAGATATTAGTGCCGAGAGATTGGATTAGTCATATAAATGAATCTATGCATAAGGAATAGCATTGTGTGAGTTTGTAAGCATCATAGGTTGAGTACTGAGTTCCCTAATACTAATTATCCCATCTCAAGTACTATTTTTCCTCTGTTTTTAGTTTATTCCGAAATTGCCCTGTTTTTGCTTATGGTTTAGTTGTTTTGCTTGCTGTTCACTCTTGGTTTTGTGTTTGCTTCAAGTTTGTTTGATCCTTTAGGTTGCTAGACATTAATATTCTATATTCTTGCTTGAATTAAGAGCTCTATTGCACTCTTACAGCTTTAAACTTCCTCTTATGGATTGACTAATCTCAATACTACATTGACTAATGTGGGTTGAGTATTCAGATAGGCTAGAAACCTACATAATTTTGGTGCCGTTGCCGATAGGAAAATGCTTTGTTCAGTAGGATTTGTTGAGATCTTGAGATCAAGCTTTCTTATTTTCGTTTTTGGTTACTGGTTTCTCTTCTTGGTCTAGAATTTCTTTTGTATGTACCCAAACACTTGCTCTTAAGTGTCTACAACTCAAACTGAAGTTCAAGGTCAAGGATTTTGGGTTTGCAGCAGCAGAAATCAGTTGTTGAAGCATGGAAGAATATAATTTTGGGTTGCAAGGTCCACAAGGTCCACAAGGTCTTCAAGGGATCCAAGGCTTACAAGGACAGCAAGGTCCACATGGTTTACAAGGAGCTTGAGTCAAAGACCATTGAGATCAATAGGTGCTGCAGATATACCATCAAGCTATGATTCAAGATAAGGTATTCTTCCACCTATGGAGACTAACCACTATGAGATAAAGAACAGCATGATTGCTATGGTTCAAAAGTGAAAGTTCTTTGGATTTTCCTAACCAAGACCCTCTTGAGCATTTGGTTCACTTTGAGATGATTTGTGCTATGACAAAGCTTAGTGGAGTTTCAGATGATTGATTAAAGCTCAGATTGTTTCCATTCTCTCTTGGAGATGGAGCTCAAATGTGAGAAAAGTCTTTGGCACAAGGAAGCATCACCACTTGGGAACAACGCAAAGGAGCTTTCTTAACCAAGTTCTTCTCTCCTTCTAGAACTGCCAAATCTAGGAATGAGATCTCAAACATCAAGCAATGGTCTAATGAGAGCTTTGGAGACACTTAGGAAAGGTTTACAGGATTCACTCAACAATGCCCCCATCATGGTTTTACCAAGGAAATGCATCTCTCCACTCTCTATAGAGGTGTTCTACCCAACTTAAGAATCCTTGTAGATACAGCTAGTAATGGCTACTTCCTTGGCAAAGATGTTGATGAAGGATGGATATTAGTGGAGAACATGGCGCTCAACAATTGGGATTATGTGGATGAGTTTGAGCAACATGCAAAGGCAGCTGAAGAGAAGTTTGAAACAGCAATGCATGAGATGAAGGCTTTGCAGGAATAGGTGGAAATGTTGTTCAATGGAGCCACCAAACCACTACAAGGAGCATCAAGTCAAATTTGTTCAGATCCAAGAGGAGCAAACAATGAGAGAAAGCTATGATGTTTGTCAACAACAGTCCAATGGAGGCCCTTACATTCAACAAAACCAAGGAGCTTCTTCTCAAACAGTTGGCGCCAACAACTCTCAGCTTTCACAATATTTTGACATAAAGCCGCTTCTGCTCCAAATGCAACAACTCCAAACTGCAGAAATTCAAAGCAGTATGGCTGCCATTCAAAGCAATATAGCTGAAGTTCAGAGAAGCATGACTGCTGACATCAAAGGGAGTATTGAATCTTTGAATCTGAGACTAAGTAAGCAAGAGAGTCTTGCACAATCATCTAACTCTTCACTCCTACAAGAGAATGTCAAAGCTGTCATTTTAAGGAGTGGGAAACAACTTCCTCCAAGGGTAGTACCTACTAAACCTAATGAGGACATTGAGGAACAAGAAGATGGGGTGGTGATTAAAGATGCTAAAGAAGCTAAAGAGGATGAAGTGGTTGAAGCTGAAAAAGGATCAAAGAACATAAAGCCCAAAGAAGTGCTTAAGGAGAAACCAAATATAGCACCTAAAGAGCTAGTTAAAGAACGAAAATTCATTCCTCTACCATATCAGCCAACAATACCATTTCCTGGAAAGCTCAAGAAGCAGCTAATTTCTGAGTATAAAGGTCTCTTTGATAAGCAAATGAAGAAGATTCAGTTCACTATGCCATTGCTAGATGCGTTTGTCTTGGTTCCACCTTATCAGAAATTCTTGAAAGATGCTGTTGTTGAGAGAACAAAGGATTTGCAAGGGATAGTAGTACTAACACATGAGTGCAGCACCATCATTCAACAACAAAGGATGACTCCTAACAAGCTTAGTGATCCAGGAAGTTTTACTTTGCCTTTCTCTATAAGAGCACTACTCTTTGAGAAGTGCTTGTGTGACTTAGGAGAAAATGTAAGCTTGATGCCTTACTTTATAGCCAGGCGTCTATGCTTCACTGAATTTAAGGATTGTAAAATCTCTTTGGTATTGGCTGATAGATGAGTGAGACTCCCCAAGGGACTACTTGAGCATGTGCCGTTCAGAATTGGGAATGTGGAGATCCCAACTGACTTTGTGGTCCTAGAGATGGATGAGGAGCCTAAGGAACCTCTAATACTTGGGAGACCCTTCTTAGCCACTACAGGAGATGTTATTGATGTCATGAAAGGGAACATTAAGCTGAAATTGGGTAAAGACATGTCCCTGAAGTTTGACATCAAGCAGATTATGCAACAGCCTACTATAGAAGGTCAAGTCATCAAGATAGAGATCTTAGAGAGGCTGCATGATGAGGTTCAAGAGGAGTTTTGCTGTGATGACAAACTCCATTTGGCTTTCACAAAGGAGCATGGGGAAGATGGCTATTTAGATAAGAATAGCTGGGGTTACATGCTAAGGCTAGACTCTCACAAGGCCTTGGAAGAAGAGGAACAATTTGAGAAGCTGGAATACACCAAGAAAGAGGTTCTCTCATTTCAAGAAGCTGGTTCTCCAAGCAATGAAGCTGCGGCCAAGGTGCAGAGCAGCTTAGGAGAGGACTGGAGCGAGTTCAAAGCACCTAAGGTGGAGCTCAATCCTCTTCCTAAAGGGCTAAGGTATGTTTTCTTAGGCTCTAGTTCTACTTATCCTGTAATTGTCAATGATAACCTCAGTGATGATGAGATCCTTGCTCTTATCAAAGTATTAAAGAGGTTTAGGAGAGCCTATGGGTATTCACTAGATGATATCCAAGGCATTTCTCCTAACTTCTGCACTCATAGGATCCACCTAGAGGAGGATACAAAAACTTCTTTTGAACCTCAAAGGAGATTGAATCCAAATCTGAAAGAAGTAGTTTAAAAAGAAATCTTAAAATTGCTTGAAGCTGGTGTGATTTATCCTATCTCAGACAGCACATGGGTCTCACCAGTCCATGTGGTGCCTAAGAAAGGAGGAATCACAGTGGTAAAAAACGAAAATGATGAGCTAATCCCGTCTAGAACTATAACTGGTCATATGATGTGCATAGACTTTAGAAAACTACATACTGCATCTTGGAAATATCACTTTCCTTTGCCTTTCATAGACCAGATGCTAGAACATTAGCTAATCATGAATATTATTGCTTCTTGGATAGTTATAGTGCTTTTTTCCAGATTCCCATTCACAGGTCCTTATGGCACATTTGTATATAGAAGGATGCCATTTGGACTGTTCAATGCCCCAACAACTTTTCAGAGGTGTATGACCTTTATATTCTCTTATTTACTTGAAGAGATGGTGGAGGTATTCATGGATGACTTTAGTGTCTATGGATCCTCCTTTGGTGTCTGCTTGTCCAATTTATTCCTGGTTTTACAGAGATGTGAAGACACTAAGCTAGTTCTGAATTGGGAAAAATGCAATTTCATGGATCAAGAAGGCATAGTGTTGGGTCACAAGATTTCAGAGAAGGGGATAGAAGTGGACAAGGCAAAGATATATGTAATGCTGCATTTAGAGCCTCCAAATTCTGTGAAGGGGATCAGAAACTTCATGGGACATGCTGGTTTCTATAGAAGGTTCATCAAAGACTTCTCAAAGATAGCAAGACCATTGACAAGGCTTCTATGCAAGGAGATATAATTTATCTTTGATGAAGAATGCTTACAAGCTTTCCCCACCCTTAAGAAATCTTTAGTGAGTACGCCCATAGTGCAAGCACAAAACTTGGATCTTCCCTTAGAGATCATGTGTGATGCAAGTGACTATGCTGTTAGAGCATTTTTGGGGCAGAGGGTAGACAAGAAGCTTCATGTTATCTACTATGCCAGCATGATAACGGATGAAGCTCAAACAAGATATGCTACAATAGAAAAGGAGCTCCTAGCAGTTTCCTTTGCATTTAAAAGGTTCGGAAGCTACTTAGTTGGGTCTAAGGTGATAGTCTAGACTGATCATTCTGAACTAAGGTACATCTATGCCAAGAAGGATACCAAGCCAAGACTCGTTAGATGGATACTCCTCTTGCAAGAGTTTGACATGGAGATTGTGGATAAGAGAGGCATTGAAAATGTTATAGCTGGTTACCTTTCAAGACTGAGGATTGATGATTTTGTCCCCATCAATGATACTCTACCAGAAGAGGAGCTGCATGCGTTAGAAGTGAAGAGAGCTGAAGTGATGAGTTTAGAAGAGAACAAACTGCCTTGGTATACTGACTTGGTGAACTATTTGGTTACTGGCAAGATACCAATGAACCTTAATTCACATCAAAATAAGAAGTTCTTCAGAGATGTCTCTCACTTCTATTGGGATGAACCTTACCTCTACGAGAAAGGGAATGATGGATTGTTCAGAAGATGCATAGCTGAGGAGGAAGTTCAGGGAGTTCTACATCATTGCCATGGTTCAGCTTATGGGGGTTACTTTGCAACCTTCAAGACATCATCAAAGGTACTTCAAGCTGGTTTTTGGTGGCCTAGCTTATTCAAGGACGCCCAGCCTTACATGTCCTCATGTGATGAATGCCAATGGAATGGAAGCATCTCCAAGAGAGATAAGATGCTTTTAAACTCTATTCTTGAAGTGGATCTGTTTGATGTGTGGAGAATTGACTTCATGGGACCTTTCCCTTCATCTTATGGGAATAAATACATTCTTGTTGCTGTAGATTATGTCTCAAAGTGGGTTGAAGCAGTAGCCAGCCCAACAACTGATGCTAGAGTTGTGCTGAAGCTTTTCAAGATAATCATCTTCCCAAGGTTTGGTGTTCCAAGGTGTGTTATAAGTGATGGATTCAGCCACTTCATCAACAAGGTTTTTGAGAGTTTGCTAAGGAACAATGGTGTTAAGCATAAGGTTGCGACTCCTTACCATCCTCGAACAAGTGGTCAAGTGGAGGTGTCTAACAGGGAGATCAAAGACATCTTAGAGAAAACAGTTGGTATTACAAGAAAAAATTGGTCTAATAAGCTTAATAATGTTTTGTGGGCATATAGAACAGCCTTCAAGATACCCATTGGTAGAACCCATTTCGCACTCCTTTATTGCAAGGCTTGTCATATGCATGTGGAGCTGGAATACAAAGCTCTATGGGCAACAAATTTGTTGAATTTTGACATCAAGACAGCTCAGGAGAAGAGACTCATTAACTTACATGAGTTAGAAGAAAATTGCCTTAAAGCTTTTGACAGCTCAATGATCTATAAAGAGAGAAACAAGGCTTTTCATGATACGAGGATAAGACCCAAGGACTTTAAGGCTGGAGATCTGGTACTGTTGTTCAACTCAAGGCTGAAGTTGTTTTCTGTAAAGCTTAAGTCAAGGTGGTCAGGACTATTTAAGATCAACGAAGTGTTGCCATTTAGAGGCAGAACTTTGTTTGACAAGGATGGAGGAGACTTCACAGTGAATGGGCACAGGCTGAAGTCATACATGGCAAGCGTGTCCCTTGGAGATGATGTAGAAATCCATCTTCAAGATCCTCTACAAGAGTGATTTGCCAAGGAAAGTCAAGCTAAGGACGTTAAACAAGCATACTTGGAAGGTATTCCCATGTAATCCCTGTACATATTTTTGCAATTTAAGTTTGTGATTGTGTTTTTGTTTTGATCCTAGGATCAGGTGGAACTCAAAGCAAATAGATAAGTGAATTAGTGCATGTTCTGGCCAACATCGACCAGGAACATCGAGCTGATCGAGCTCGATGTAGCTGACATCGGACGTCAGCATCGAGCAAAGGAGAACAATGTCGGCTGAGTTCAACCACATCGGTCAACAACATTGCACTATGTGCTCAAGCCGAGAAGAGCACGAACCACATCGACCATCGACATTGTGCGATTTGAAGGGGCAGAGAGAAACGGGTTCAACATCGATCAAAGGGCATCGAACTCTCACGCTCGATGTGAGGACATCGACCAATGACATCGGAAAATGTAACTGGCCCGAGAGTTTAGCCACACACATCGAGCACACGCATCGGACAACACTAGCTCAATATCCCAACATCGATCGCAGCATCGCACGATGTGAAAAATAGCAGAACATCAGGCTATCACATCGTGCGATGTAAACCACCCGAGAGGAACCCCGAAGCACATCGACTTCTGACATCGTACGATGTGAAGTGGAGCAGAAAATCCTGCCTACATCGATCATCTACATCGACCTTGCATGTCCGATGTGACTCTCCTTTCTGCCAAAACTTCTTCTATGGTACCCAACTCCACTCCTTTCCTTATAAATCCTTTTGTATTTATTCCTAGAATCCCTTATCACCCTCCTTGAATCTTCTATTACACAAAGGACTCTGTAATCTAAGTGTGGGGGAGGGCATTGCATTTGACATTGTGTTTTGTTTATTAATTTCCCTTTTTCACACTTGAGTCTCATGCATTCATGCATTCATCTATGTGGACTGAAAATCCATAAAATTTTCAAATTCGCATAGCTAATATTGAGTCTAGATGCATTTCATGTAGGTTTGCATACATTTACATAGAGAGTAGATGATAAACACTTGTCAAGATTTTAATATTTGAGTTGTTTTCAATGCTTCGGTTATCTGTTATTTGGTTGCATTGTAGTGAGTTTGAAGTAAAGGTTGCACCATATCTTGAATGCTTGCATTGATATTCTTGTTTTATACAGAAGCTTGATTTAATTTGATGCCAACTATTTTTATTACAACCATAATCTTGACATTTAATTATCATGTTTATGCATTGAGAGTGATCACATGGCTACCCATATACATATTTGGGTTATCTGCTTCCCTTCTTACCACTCTTGTTAACCAAAGTAGATGATCCTCATCATTATGGGACAGTTAGCAACACCCTAAACCAATCCTTCTTTCTGAACTTAAAACACTATTGTGAGAGTAGACAAGCCTTTCATTGCATTATTTTTGATTATATCTTGGCAAAAACGTGCTGGGATCAAGGCTGGCAAGGCGAAGCCCTCTTGTAGACACCAGCTTGCATCTTGAGCTTGGTATTAGGTTGGGATTTTGTTAAAGGGAAGTATAAGTGGTTTGAGTTTTATTGTTTATATCCTTTGGAAGAAGAAGAAGAAGTATAGGGATGGTGGTATGGGAAAACAAGTTAAGTTTGTGGTTAAGTATAAGGAAGAAAAACTCTAAGTGTTAAAGAAGAAGGTGCCAACAACAACAAAGCTTACAAAGGTCATCCCAAAAGGACAAATCAGACTGATGTCACTACATATTGCATGTATTTTGCATACATATATGTTAGCTTTTCATGCATTTACATCACACTTTAGGCTAGATTGCATCGCTTCTGGTCCTAGAGCATTCTTGCACCAGCATACGCATGTTCCTTGCATTTTGCATCATATTCAGGTTGTTTCTGGCTACTTTGGAGTTGTGGAGGTTCGTAGACGTGCTGAGGCTAGTGTGGAGGTTCGTGGAACGTCGGATGTTTGCTAAGGACCAGAGATCGGGGAGCAGATCGAGCATGGTAGGTCGATTTAGATGAGATCGACCAGAAGATCGAGAAGCCCAGGCGATCCAAGGGAATCGATCGAGACGATGATCGAGTGAAGCAATCGATCAAGTGGTACAGACATAAATGACGCCATGCAGAGCGAGAGCCGGATCGAGTCCACCACTCGATCCGACCGAAGATCGATACAAAGATCGGATGCAACACTCGATCCGCCGAAGAAGATCGAGACCCAGATCAAGTAGAAGACACGATGTCCGAAAGTGATCGAGAGAGCCGCTCGATCCCGAAGTCGATCTCTGTCCTTTCAACCGTTTTTGGTCGCTAGCGAGGGAGGGGACCACCGAGCTGTTTTTCCCATTTTGGAAAGGCGGCGATGATCTTTTCTCACACACAATTTTCATTCTTACCTTTTTATGCTTTTTCTCTCTGGTTTTAGAGACGATCCGCCGTTGTTAGACTTTGAGCTTTGCTCTTGAATATTTTGAGTCGTTTTAAGTTATAATCCATCGTTCTTATGTTTATCGTTTCATTCTTCATGCTTTGCTTACTTTATTTAATGTGTAGTGAGTAGTTTCATTTGGGTTTCGGGGTTGAGAGGATTCACGGGGTCCAAAAGGTTTTCAAAGCTTGGTGTTTTCTTGTTCTTAATGACTTTCTTTTCTAAGATGTTGAGTTCTTAAGGCTTAAAGAGTCTCACGCCAAGATCTTTATGATCAGAGGGAGCTTTTACCTTGACAGGATCCAGAGATCTCTGAAAATCACATCTTAGAGGTTAGTTACTCTTTCCCAAACGCCATGATAGTTTAGAGGACTAGTTAAGCCGCGTGGTTGAAATCTGTTTTCCTTGCCTCTCAATCTCTTTTCTGCCAAACGCCATGGGTCTGTAGGGGAGAATGAGAGAGTGATCCATACCACACGCCATGGATGGGTCTTGTTTTGTTTTCAAGGCTTAGAGAATCTCACAAAGTGAGTAGATCTAGAGTTTTCAAACCAAGCTTGGACCTTTGAAACCCCTAACATGAATCTCAACCCTAGACCCTTCTTTCTTAGCATTCTTACATCTTCGTTAATCATTCGCTTGATATGGGCCGCATCCTGGTCATTAGTTTCTTCATACTTGCATTTTTAGACGAGATCGATCCAAACTGCTCGATCTAGTGGTCGATCCTGCGGTCGATCCACTAGTTGATTTTTGTTAATTCATAGCCTTACATTTTAATTATTCTCTTTGTTCCTCGTGGTAGTTCAATCACTCTTGGTAATTTTAAAATAGTTTTGCATTCCATTTGGTCGTTGCACATAGTTTTTAGGATTTTCACAATATCGCCTGTCTTTCGCTTAGCTTTACACTGCTCTTGCATTCTCTTTGACCTTCCTAGCTCCTAGAAATGGATTGACTCTCACTTGCATACTGTACTACAACCTAAGTGTTGCATTTGAGTTTTGATAGCCTCATTGCATCCTCACCCTTGCAAAGAAAGTTGTTATCAAATGGCGCCGTTGCCATTCTAGGAGTGTTAGAAAGCATAGAGATTTAGAGCTTAGTAAAGACTAAGCTTTACTTTGTTTAAGTTACTAATCTCTCTACTCTCAAACGTGTTTCTTCCAAGTACATGCATCTTCGTTCCAGGGGAGACAACCATCTACTTCAACCCTTGGACAACATCCATCAACTTGGTCATTCACGGCAAAGAAGAGTACGAGAACAAGCTAGAGCTTTTGAGGAGATTGTTCAGCACGGTTTGGTTGACTTTGAAGCTATGGCTGAACACGAGCATCCAGAGGGACCTCCTCCAGCTCACGGGGCAGTGGGAAGGGGCAATGGAAACCCCCAACACCCGGGTAGACCCCCAAGGATCATAGGAGCCGAAGATGCTCCCAATACTCATCACAATAGGTTTGGGATCACTCCTCCTCCTGTACAAAACAACAACTTCGAGATTAAGCCAGGTTTCATCTCCATGGTGCAAAACAACAAGTTCCACGGTTTAGCAATGGAAGATCCCTTGGAGCACCTCGACAATTTCGAGCAAGTATGTGGGATGATCAAGATAAACGGCATATCCGAAGATGCTTTCAAGCTGCGTCTCTTTCCATTCTCTCTTGGAGACAAGGCTAGACATTGGGAGAAAACACTTCCTCAAGGCACCATCACTTCATGGGCCGAGTGTAAGAAGGCTTTCCCCTCAAAGTTCTTCTCTAGCACCAGAACGGCAAGGCTAAGAAGCGAGATCAGCGGCTTCACGCAAAGGAATAATGGGACTTTCAATGAAGCAATGGAACGATTCAAGGACTATACTATCCAATGTCCTCACCACGTCTTCAGCAAAAAGACTCTTCTAAGCACTATCTACCGCGGAGCTTCACCAAAGATAAGGTTGTTGCTTCACACGGCCAGTAAGGGGAACTTACTTGGTCAAGAGGTAGAAGAAGGCATGGAGCTGATTGAGAACTTAGCACTAAGTGACGGCAACTATGCTGAAGATTATGACCGTGCACCACGAGGTTCTGAGAAGAGTCTCACAAGAAAGAGTTGAAATCATTACAGGAGAAGATTGACAAGTTGGTTTTGGCAAATCAGAAGCACGTTCACTTTGTTGGTGAAGCGGATGAGAGCCAAGAGGAGCTTGAGTTGAGCCAAGAAGAAGTTAATTGGGTGGCGGGTCAAAACAACTACAAACCTCAAGGCTATTCACAAGGTTACAACCAGAACAACAATCTCTCATACCGCAGCACCAATATAGCAAACCCTAAGGATCAAGTGTACCCTGCTCAGCAAGCAAAGCCTTTCGTATCCTACAACAAAGGTTTTCAGCCGAGTGGTGGCTTCCAAGGGCAAGGGCAGAACAACTTCCAAGGACAACAGCAAGGAAACAAGGGTTATACGCCAATGTACCCTCTGGGCTTTGTACCTCAGCAGCAACAACCGATGCAACATCAAGTTGATCCTGTCCAAGCTATGTTCCAACAATTGATTCAAGGGCAAGCCTCTACAAACCAGAAGTTTGCCGAGATGAACACTCGTCTAGACGCGTCTCTCACTGACTTCTCTACTCAGATCACCAACTTAAACAACAAGATCAAGCAGCTAGAGAAGGGGAAGGCGAGTACAAGTGGTCAGAATAGCCTACCCGACAAGTGTGAGCAGAATCCTAAGGAATATGCCAACGCCATCACGTTAAGAAGCGGCAAAGAGCTAGCACCTACGGTTACACTTTAGAACAACGAGGACGTTGTAATTCAAGAGTGGGAGGGTAAGCTTTCCGCTGATGTTGAGATCAACTTTGACAATGTCTGGATTCAAGGGCCAAGAAGAGGAGACAAAGCGGTTGTTGAGAAGAAAGCAGAGCAAACTACTAAGAAGAAGGATGCTTATGTACCTGCACCGTATGTACCTAAGCTGCCTTTTCCTGGCCATTTCAAGAAGCAACTAATAGATAAGCATAGAGTCTTGTTTAAGAAGCATCTTAAGGACGTAGAGATCAAGATACCTCTCGTGGACTGCCTTGCAATGATGCCTAAATGCGCCAAATTCTTCAAAGACACTCTCGTGAAGAAGAATAAGGAAAGTAAGGAAATGCTTGTTCTAAGTGAGGAGTGTAGTGATGTGATACACAAGGAAATAGTCCCTAAGAAGTTGGGAGACCCTGGAAGCTTCACTATACCCTGCGCTTTAGGTCCTTTGGAGTTCAAGAGTTGCCTTTATGATCTCGGAGCTAGCATAAATCTGATGCCTCATTTCGTGGCAAAGAAACTCGGCTTTACCCGTTTCAAGGACTGTAGAATCTCGTTGGTACTAGCTGACAGGAGTGTGAGGTTACCCGTAGGATTGCTTGAGGACTTGCCAGTGAAGATCAATGGAGTGAACGTGCCTACAGACTTCGTTGTTTTGGAAATGGATGAAGAGCCAAAGGATCCACTCATTCTCGGTAGACCTTTCTTAGCTACCGCCAGAGCCATAATAGACGTCAAGAGCGGGATGATTGCCTTGCACTTGGGTAAAGATATAAGGCTAGACTTCGATATCAATGAGGTTTTGAAAAAGCCTACATTGATACGTTGGATGCCTTAGCGGATGAGTTGCTGGAAGAGCTGGCTCAGGAAGATCATTTGAAGCTGGCACTGACTAAGGAGCCAGGAGAGTTTGATTATGTGGATCAGAGGACTCAGGAGTACGTCAACTTGCTTGATTCGAGGAAAGTTGTGCTTGAAGATGTAGGCATTTGCCTAGAGATCGACTCCAAGATCGATGACATTACTCGATCTAGGAGTCAAATCGAAAGACAATCGAGAGCATAACTCGATCCGGTGCAGCAATCGACAGTCAGATCGAGCAATGTGATCGATCCAGGAAAACAATCGAGTCCGAGATCGAGAAAGGCCTTCCGATCAATTTGGGGTCTAATCTGGAAATCGACTCAGCGTCTCAATCCATATTAAATCGAGTGAGTGAATCGAGCGAAACTGCTCGATCTAGACGACATTGAGAGCAAGATCGACCTGACGACTCGATTTCAGAAGGGATAGCGGTTGGAGAAAGCAGCCTCAAGGGCCATATCTCGGGTTCTAAGGAAGGTTCTAAGAAGGAGAACAACAGCAACAGCCACGAAGATGATTGGAGCGAGCTGTTAGCCCCAAAGGTGGACCTTAAGGAGCTCCCAAAAGGGCTAAGGTATGCTTTCTTAGGTCTTAACGAAACCTATCATGTGATTGTGAATGAAATCTTGAGTGATGATGAGTTGCAATCACTCTTAACTGAGTTGAGAAAGTATAGGAAGGCCATTGGGTACTCTCTAAGTGACATCAAGGGCCTTTCACCAATGCTTTGCACTCTTAGGATTCACTTGGATAATGAGAACGCCTCTTCTATAGAACATCAGAGGCGTTTGAATCCAAATTTGAAAGAGGTTGTCAAGAAGGAGATTCTTAAGCTTTTAGAGGCTGACGTGATCTATCCCATAAGTGACAGCACGTGGGTTTCTCCCATACACGTGGTGCCTAAGAAGGGAGGGATCACGGTCTTTCAGAATGACAAAGATGAGTTTATACCTACTAGGACTATACTGGACACCGTATGTGTATTGACTATAGGAAGCTTAATCTTGTTACTAGAAAGGATCATTTTCCCTTGCCTTTTATTGATCAAATGCTTGAAAGACTTGCTAATCACCCCTACTATTGCTTTCTTGATGGATATAGTGGATTTTTCCAAATACCAATCCATCCCAACAATCAGGAGAAGACGACTTTTACATGCCCTTATGGTACCTTCGCGTATCGAAGGATGCCATTCGGGTTGTGTAACGCACCGGCTACGTTTTAGCGGTGTATGTTGTCGATATTCTCCGATCTAATAGAAGAGATGGTAGAGGTGTTTATGGATGACTTCTCGGTCTATGGTGCGTCCTTTTCTGTGTGTTTGTTGAATCTTTGCAGGGTTTTAAAGCGTTGTGAGGAGACAAACTTGGTGCTCAACTGGGAAAAATGCCACTTCATGTTTAAGGAGGGGATCGTGCTTGGACATAAGCAAAGATTGATGTGATGACAAGCCTTGAGCCGCCAGCTAACGTAAAAGGGGTGAGAAGCTTCTTGAGACACGTCGGCTTCTACAGGCGCTTCATTAAAGACTTCTCTAAGATTGCACGCCCTCTCACTCGGCTGTTGTGCAAGGAGGCTGAATTCGTCTTTGATGAGGAGTGTTTGCAAGCTTTCGTGACAATCAAGGAAGCCCTAGTATCCGCGCCTATAGTGCAAGCACCAGATTGGACTCTCCCATTCGAGATTATGTGCGATGCTAGTGACTACGCCGTGGGAGCTGTTCTAGGCCAAAGGAAGGACAAGAAGCTACACGTGATATACTATGCTTCACGAACCTTGGATGACACGCAAACGAGGTACACCACTACTGAGAAGGAGCTATTGGCGGTTGTATTCGCCTTTGAGAAGTTCAGAGCTTACCTCGTGGGTTCCAAGACCATATTTTACACGGATCACGCAGCTTTGCGCTACATCTATTCCAAGAAGGACACTAAGCCGAGGCTTTTGAGATGGATCCTCTTAATCCAGGAGTTTGATATGGAGATCAAAGACAAGAAATGAATAGAGAATGGCGTTGCTGACCACCTCTCTCGGTTAAGGATCAACGAGTCTCTTCCTTTAGACGATTCTCTCCCCGAGGAACAACTCATGGCGATCACTACGGCTGTTTGTGGGAGCTTAGAGGGGCGGTTTGAGGAAGTTCTGAGCTTCAAGGAGGAAGATCTTCCCTGGTACGCGGATATTGTGAACTACTTGGCATGTGGTGAGAGACGTGAGCCACTACTATTGGGATGACCCCTACCTGTACAAAAGAGGCGTAGACAGTTTATACCGGAGGTGTGTTACGAAAGAAGAAGCCAAGGACGTTCTCTTTCACTGCCATGGCTCTTCCTACGGAGGACACTTTGTTTCGTCCAAGACTGCTACGAAAGTGTTGCAAGCTGGTTTCTGGTGGCCGTCTACCTTCAAGGATGCACACGAGTTTGTGAAGAGCTGTGAGGCGTGTCAACGAGCAGGGAATATCACTAAGAGGAACGAGATGCCTCAAGTTCCTATCTTCAAGGTAGATGTCTTTGACGCGTGGGGCATAGACTTCATGGGGCCGTTCCCTTCATCATACGGCAACAAGTTCATACTCGTAGCCGTAGACTACGTCTCTAAGTGGGTTGAGGCCATTGCTTCCCCAACAAACGACTCTAAGGTGGTGATCAAGCTCTTTAAGAGCATTATTTTTCCGAGGTTTGGAGTTCCCAAGGTGGTGATAAGCGACGGAGGGAGCCTTTTCATCAACAAGCTGTTTGAAAATCTGCTAAATAAGTATGGTGCGAAGCATAAGGTAGCTATGCCTTACCATCCTCAAACGAGTGGCCAAGTGGAGGTCTCTAACTGTCAGATCAAGGCGATACTCGAGAGAACAGTTGGGACTACTCGGAAGGACTGGGCTATGAAGTTAGATGACGCTTTGTGGGCGTACCGGACTGCCTTCAAGACGCCTATTGATACCACGCCCTTCACTCTTTTCAACGGTAAAGGCTGTCACCTTCCTGTTGGGCTGGAGCATAGGGCGTTGTGGGCTGTGAAGCAGCTGAATTTTGATCTGAAGACGGCTCAGGAGAAGCGTTTGATCCAACTGCACGAGCTTGATGAGCTAAGGCTGGATGCCTACGAAAGCGCTCGGATCTACAAGGAACGTACCAAGGCTGCTCGTGACAAGAAGCTAGTACCTAAGGAGCTTAAGGAAGGGAGTTTGGTGCTGCTTTACAACTCGAGGCTCAAGCTCTTTCCAGGAAAGCTGAATTCACGGTGGAGCGGTCCGTATGAGATCAAGGAAGTACTACCTTACGGAGCTGTCACGTTGGTCGGCAAGAGTGGGGATGCATTTACAGTGAACGGGCACAGAGTTAAGCCGTACATGGCGAGTGCATTTAACAAGGAGAGCACCTCAATGCTTCTCCAAGACCCACCATCTGCCTAAACCAAGTAAAGTCTAGCTAAAGACGTTAAAGAAAGCGCACTTGGGAGGCATTCCCATGTCTATCCTGTACATATTTTTACTTTATTTCTTTTTCCAGTTTTATGTTTTTGTCTTGTGAGTGTGTAGGAAAAAGTATGGGAGACGCAAGCCATGATCCGAGTTCCAAAAGGAGTAAGAAAGGGGCGTATATGAGCTAGAGATCGAGTGCTAGATCGACTCATCCTGGCTCGATCTTTGCTAGATCGAGCTAGTGAATCGAGAGGAGGCAGTCGATCTAGACGAGATCGAGTAGACTGATCGAGTGACAAACTCGATCTAAAATGTCTCGGGAAATTCTTGGAGTTTAGATCGATCGATCCAAAAATGGATCCACCAATTTATTTTCTCTCGGGAAAGTCCCTCATAGACAGATCGATAAGTCAACTCGATCCACCACTCGATCCAAGCTGAATCGACCCCTGAATCGATAGCATGGCTCGATCACGAGGACTTAGTCGCGATTTCAAAAACTCAAGGAACGAGAGAGCCAATAGATCCACGACTCGATTCAAATCGAATCGTGTCTTAAATCGAGTGACCCTCTCGATCCAAGCCATTATGGGCATGAAATCGAGTCCTAGATCGACCAAAGGGACTCGATCTCGTGCCGAGGTAACATTTTCTTTTCCTCCTTTATTCTTTTACCTCCAGTTTTTAAATTCAAAACTTGGTCAAGGCAAGCATCTTTGACCATGAAAGATGTGCCTTGACCAAGACTTTTGTCAGAAAACCACTTCTTTTACCCATAGTTTTCTTTCTTGTTAGCCTTTATATGTTTTCAACAACTTCACACTCTCTCATTCTTGTTTTCTCGAACTTTTAAGCAAAGAGAGTGAAAGTTATTTGTTTCTAAAGGCTAGCAAGTTTCTTTAACAATCTTTGCAAAAGGTATTTTTGGATATTTGATAAAAATCTTTAGGAAAATCTCCTTTTATTTTGCAATTGATTGTTTTAGATGCTAGGGCAGTTTTGATTTTTAAATTTAGCTAAATAATAGAAAAAATTCTGGATTTTCTAGTATCTCTAGATTTGATTCTCTATTATTTTTCTATAATTTTTATAAATTCCTCAAAACTCTAGGGTATTAAGTATAAGTTTTCTTCTTTGCCTCTCTTCATCTCTCATTCGATCGCCGCTTTGCTCATTACCTTGCTTGAGAAACTTGTTTCAGGCACGATGGCCCCCAAGAGAACGAGAGAGGAGACGGCACAAGAAGGAGAAGGTCAGGAAGTGGCTGTTCAAGAGAGGGTTCGATGGAGTAAGGACGAGAAGAGGGATAAGAAGCGGCTGGAAAGGCTTCGGTTCGAGCCTACTAAGTTTGCGGACCGGGAGCTGCTGTTCAAGCTAGGGATCTTTGGAGATTTCGACCAACTCCTCAAGAACATTGGCCTAAGATGTCTGTCACGAATGGATTGCCCAACCATTCCAGAAGTGACAATAGACTTCCTTGCCACGTTGGAGTTTCGTTACGAGAACCCTAGCGCCCCCGTTCCTTCACAAGGCCGTCTCTCTTTCAAGGTTGGACGTCAAGCCTTCAGCCTCTCAATCCCCGAGCTGTGTCAAGCATATGGTCTCAACGCAGCCGCCACCAAGATCGAGTTCCCCTCCTTCACGCGAGCAAACGATTTTTGGGACCTGATCAGCAACGAAGACTACAAGGCCAACACCGTCAAAATCAAGAGAGTGAGAAGCCCGGTTCTGAGGTACACCTTGAAGCTGATCGCCAACACATTCAGCGGAAGGTCAGTTGCTCCCACGGTCACGAAGACCGAGCTTTGCTTCTTGTTCCAAGGCGTGAAGCATTTGTTGTGTGATCCGGCGGAGAATGAAGAGCCTACGGAGGATGAACTGGGCGACGAGGTGAACTATGGATGCGTACTTGCTGCCTCTTTGGTGAAGTACAAGGCTTATGCCTTGCGGTGCAAGGCAAGCTCTTCTTTCATTGACGGCTTCCTCACTCCTCTATTCATACAAGCTGGCGTACCTATACACGATTTGACACCCGTCCCGGCTAGAGCTTTCATGGATGAGGTCTACATGAGGAATACCGACAGCTTGGGACGCACGCCAGTAGAAGGGTTTTACGCTTATCTTTTCATCGACGACAAAAACGAGAAGAGAGTATGCATCCTACCAAACAAGGACGAGACCGAGGTGCTTGGTGTTGGGAACATCGAGTTCTTGCCAACCGTAGAGCAGTGCTTTGCTCCTTTAGGAGGAACGCCTGCCCCAGCGATTGCTCCTCGTCAAAGGTCTGAGTCCCCAGCCACGGAAGATGAGATACCCGAGGCTTACACCCTTCCCAAGATAGACTTTGAGCCGAGAACCAGAACAGAGAAGTTCCTAGCATCTGTTGTGGAGATGCAAAGGAAAATCAACAAATGGCAAGGCAAAATGCTCAAGAAACTTGCCAAGAAGGTCAAATCGCTTCAAGGAGGCTCGCCTAAGAAAGCTGCAAGTGAAGAGGCTCAACAACCCGAGAAGAGGAGGCTTTCAACCGGTGAAGTTGTCATCTGTGAGACTCAAGGCAGCAACATTCAACCGGTGCGTCTCTCTCTTCAATAGCCAGGCTCCAAAGGCAAAGCCGTAGCATCTAGCTCCTCTGGAACATCCTCAAGTTCCAGCCGAGACTAGACCCTAGGTAACAACCTTCTTCCATTGTACATACCGCTCATGTTTGCTTCTTTTTGCTTTGTGTTTTGGTGCTCCTTTGAATTTGTTTGCCACCAGGACGGTGTCAAGAAGGTTTGGGGAAGTGTGTGTGTGGTTTGACATGTTTATTCTGATCTTATTTTCTCTTTAGCATCCTTGAGTCTTCATTGCATGAAAAATTGGTAAAATTTTTAAAATTTTCACAAAAATTCATGTAGTTGCATTCATCTCATTAAGCATTTTAGGATTGAGTCTAGAATTTTAAAGCATCTAGGTTGTTCACATTCGCATAAGGGGTTAAAGATTTTCTTAAAAAGGCGTTTTAAACTCATGAATTGTTTCAATGCCCTAGTTAGTAGTTCTCTAATGCTTTGCTCATACTTTGAAAGTAAGTTCTTACCATGCTTGGATCACTTGCTATGATTTTCGTGACTTGAATTGAACTCTCATGATTTGAAACTTGTCCTAATAAGTGAAAACCTTAATATGAAATTTCAATTATCATCCTTATGCATTTGAAAATGAACTCATGGATTTTAAAATATTTAGGCTCTCTTCTTCCTTTCACCACTCTTTGTGAGCCTAAGTAGAACTCCCACCTTGACCCTTACCTTTCTTTGAAGCAGAGTTTTCGTGTGTGACATCATTGTGAGGCCTTTTCCCGGTTAGAACTTAACATAAAATGTTAGGTTTAGGCGACATGATTAGGTTCTCATATGTTTGCTAGCTTTGCATTTTGAAGCTAGACTTAGGCTTAGAATAAGTTTGGGTGTTTAAGGGGTTGTTTTCATGTTTATATGCTCTCGGTTTCAAAAGAGTTTGGTATTTGAAAGAAAGAAAAAGGTTTTAAGTGAAAGGTTTCTGTTTAAAAATTTTTATGCTCTAATAATTTCAGAAGGTAGCTCTCTCAAAATAAAAATAAAAAGAAAAAGAAAAGAGCTTAAGTGCCAAAATAAAAGAAAAAATATATATATAAATATAAATAAACAGAGAGCTACCAATAAGAAATATGTAAAGAGCAAATTATTTTCAACCTTTTCACTAGTCTAAAGAGTTAAAAATGCTTTCTGTTTTGAATTGGGGAATGCTAAGCTTTTGCTTTGAGAAAAGGATAGATTCTAAGTGGTGAGTGAGCTTAAAAGATAATAAATGAGAGGGGTTTAGGATCATTGTTAGTTTACATGGGTAGATGAGAATCTGATCATGTATGCATCAATTGCCTTCACCTTTAGCATTATGCATAAAGTTCTTGCCATTTTTTTAGAGAAACCCTTATTTTAAATTAAAACCCTTTTCGAATGAGATCATTCTTTGCTCATAGCTTGCACCCTTAGCCAAATGTGTTCTGCTTTAAAGTGCATAAGTTTGATTCATGGTTCGGTCTTTAATGAATGTTAAAGGATGAGTTTCTTTGATTGTTAGGAATAGGAGAGTCATGATCTGAATTTCTTTGTGTGATGAGTATGGCTAAGTTCTTTGGAGTATGAGTGTGCGCCTTGCATTTTAGAACTAGTAACTAGGACAATGAGATTGATTCATTTGAAAGGCACCTTTGCAAGAAGCCTAAAACCCCCATTTGTTTTAAAACCTCTCTTCCTTTCTTATTTCCTGTTGCTTGAGGGCAAGCAAGAAGGGAGTTTGGGGGAGTTGATATCACTATATATTGCATGCATTTTGCATACATATCAGTAAGCTTTTCATGCATTTACATCACACTTTAGGCTAGATTGCATCGCTTTAGGTCCTAGAGCATTCTTGCACCAGCATACGCATGTTCATAGCATTTTGCATCATATTCAGGTTGTTTCTGGCTACTTTGGAGTCGTGGAGGTTCGTAGACGTGCTTAGGCTAGTGTGGAGGTTCGTGGAACGTTGGATGTTTGCTAAGGACCAGAGATCGGGGAGCAGATCGAGCATGGCAGGTCGATCTAGATGAGATTGATATATCATGGTTTTTATGGTTTTTAACCATGATATAAGTCTTTTTTATTGAGTCTTTTTGGTCTTTTTAGAGTCCTAGAAGAGTCTTTGCAGGTTAAAGCATGTCTGGAGCATAATTGGAGATATTGGAACCTTTTGGAGCATTCTGAGTTGAAGCCACGAAGTACCAAGATCGAAGCAGAAAGTATTCACTAATGGTGACGATCGTCACCCCATTGGTGACGCTCGTCACCCAGATAGGAAGGAGCGTGGCTATTTGTTAAAAGTATCAAGAAGAATTGCAGAACTTACCCAGAAGTTTCCTTTATTTATATGAAGACCCTAGATCGTGTTTAGCCCCTATATATTAGGTTTTTCAGCCACTGTTGGCAAGAATCTTAGTTTTGAGAATTGAGAGAGCTAGAGAGAGATTTTATTCAGAGCTTTTTGGGGAGACAAATCCTGTACTCTTTAGAGAAGATTTCGAACCCCCTTTGTTTTCTACTCTTTCTCTTAATGCAATTTTATTCAGTTATGTTTTGTGATCTCATAATCATGTCTGAGTAATCTGCTAGTTAAGTTAGGGTTTTTCAAAGGTTGATGAAAAGAGTGTAGAATCGCTATCTGTTAGGATTATCTCATGGTTTTTCATCTCTGCTTGCTTTAAAATCGAATTTCTGAGACACATCATCTAGGAATCCGAAAATCATAGGTTGTTAAATATTTGTGAGAGCATTATTCATAACCTGAACTAGTATTTGATGAGCAAAACAACTTAGTACAAAGAGATTTGGCTTAGGAGTTTTGTAAACAATTGAATCTGATCATCCCTGCATACTTAGGTTGTTAGGGTTTGCAAAGAGATTTGAAACTCTGTGATCTAGGTATAGATAACTTCTACAATGAGAATTGATTAGTTATGCATTAGAGATTCATGTTTAAAAACGGTTCTTAATCATTCCTGATTTCCTGCATTCTGCATTCTTGGATTCATACCTGCGAATTACCCTAGCTTAGCGCTTTTAGTCTTCCTGAACTTAGAACATATCATACCATCGTTTGCTTATTTCTAATTATTCATTCGCATTACATACATCATATTTCGCTTAGCTTAGTCCAAATCTATAATTGATAGTGTAGTTAGCATTACTCTCTTGGGATTTCGATACCCCTTATACTACATCTGCTTTGCTGTGCACTTGCAGTAGTTTTATTTGGGTAAAACCTGAACCTTATCAGAGTTTTTGGCGCCGTTGCCGGGGACTAATAGCTGCCTATCGATTTTTAGTATTAGGATTTTGTCTAAGTTTTTATTTGTTTACTGACTTTCAGCTACTTTTCTTTGTTCCTGTTTCAGGTGTATGCCTAATCGCAGAACCAGAAGCAACAAAGAGAAGGAGCTTGTGACTTTGAGCATCGACGAGCTTGCTAGGTTGGAGAGAACTAACAGGAAAGCTAAGAAGCAATCTGCAATGGTCGCTCCACTGATCTTGGTTGAAGATGCAGAAGGTCACTTGGTTGACAGGGAAGGAAATAGGAGGAACGAAGAGGGGCAGAGAATTGATCAAGAGGGGAATGTCATTGTTGAACAGCAGGTTCAGCAAGTGGCTGAGAACGTGGGAGTCCCTGCTGCTGTCAATAACGCTGCTGGGCGTTTTGTTCAGAGGACTCTAGGTGATTACAACAGACCTGATCAGTTCTATGCCAACAGAGCTGCAATCCGACCTCCTGCCTTCCAGAGGAACGATTTTGAGGTTAAACCTGTCTACTATCAGCTAGTTGGACAGCATCCCTTCCATGGTTTACCTCATGAGCATCCTATGGATCACATAGAGAGGTTTGAGGACCTAGCTTCCAGTGTCAAAGCTAATGGGGTTAGCAATGACTTTCTGTTCTGCAAGCTTTTTTCCTATTCTCTTGGAGGAGAAGCTGCATATTGGCTAAAGCAACTGGAACCTGCTTCACTAACTACTTGGGAGGACACCAAGAATGCTTTTCTGAACAATTTCTATGATGATGCCAGATCAGAAGACATGAGAACGAAAATTGCATCATTTACACAAGGCCCTACTGAAGCTTTCAAGGCTTCTTGGATCAGGTTCAAGTCTTATCAGAGGGACTGTCCTCATCATGGTTTCAGTCAGGTGCAATTGCTTGGGATCTTTTTCAGAGGCATTGACTGGAAATATCAGATGGCGTTGGATGCTTCAAGCAGTGGAAACTTCAATACCA
The DNA here is from genome assembly GCA_911865555.2 of Thlaspi arvense. Classification (NCBI taxonomy): domain Eukaryota; kingdom Viridiplantae; phylum Streptophyta; class Magnoliopsida; order Brassicales; family Brassicaceae; genus Thlaspi; species Thlaspi arvense. Next base: position 52,287,711 of record OU466862.2, on the reverse strand, counting down.
ACAGACCAGAGGAGGCGGTGAGACTGATTGAGAACTTGGTCTGCAGCAACAGCACTAAAAATGCAGACTTTCAGAGAATGAAACAAGCTGGTGCAGCTGATGGAAATCAGATTGCTGAAGTTAAGGCTAAGTTAGATGATATGCACAGCCTTTTGGTAGGGAAGAAGTCAGTTCACTTTGCTGCAGAAGTAGAGACTTTCGAAGCTCCAGAGGAAGTTGAGCAGGAGGATGTAAATTTCATCAACTCTGGCGGATTTCAGGGACAAAGGTATGGGAATCAGCAGTGGAACAGAGGATACAGCAACAACAATCAGAAAAATGCCCCTACAGGAGGACAGAACACGCCTGGTTTCACTCCTAGACCCCCTTTTCAGAAGACAGAGTATCAGAAGCCATTCCAGAGCAGTGGAAACTACAGAAACTATGGTTCTACTTCCTATCAACCAGCACCTCCACAAGAGAACAAAATGGAAGCAATGTTCGAACAGATTCTGGAAGGACAACAGAAGCTTACTGTGAACTTCAATGGCAAGATAGATTCGCTCTATCAGGACCTGAATGGGAAAATTGAGAGTCTGAACTCTCATATGAAGAAGCTTGATGTTCAAGTTGCTCAAACTGCAGGAGCTGTTCAGAGGCAAGAAGGATTTCTTCCAGGAAGAACTGATGCCAATCCCAAACACCACGTGAATGCCATCACATTGAGGAGTGGAAGGAACCTGCAACCAGTGTTGCAGAAGGATATAACCTCAAGAAATTTCGTGGGTGTAGAAGAGTATGAAGATGAAGAAAATTTTGCTGCAGAACCATTGGTGACGATCGTCACCAATAATGGGTGTCGCTCGTCACCCAATGAGGACAACCCCGAGCCTGATTCTTCACTTATTGGTGACGACCGTCACCAAGGGAGTGACGCTCGTCACCCAAATCCAGTACTCGACCCCGACTTGTCCAAAGTGAGTGACGCTCGTCACCAGTCCAGTGACGCTCGTCACCAGTCCAGTGACGCTCGTCACCAGTCACCACATATTGCAGTTTCGCCTAAGACTTCAGATAATGTTAAGGAGACCGTGTATAAACCCAAGATACCCTATCCTAAGCATCCTAAGAAGTCTAAGCAGGAGCTTGAGGATGCCAGATGCAAGGCTATCATGGACAAGTTGGTGATAGAGATCCCATTGATTGATGCTGTAAGGATCACTCCTGTTATTAGGAGGTATGTGAAGAGAATGGTGACCAACAACTTGAGCCTTGAGGTTGGAGCTATGATGATCAACGAGCAGGTCAGTACAGTGATTCAGAACAGAGTTCCAGAGAAGCTTTCAGACCCAGGAAGCTTTGTTTTAGACTGCACCATCTTCAATGACAAGTTTGAGAGGTCATTGTGTGACCTTGGTTCTAGTGTGAACCTCATGCCCCACTCTGTTGCAAAGAGTTTGGGGATGACTGATTTTAAAACTACAAGGATATCTCTTGTCCTAGCTGATAGATCAGTTAGAGTTCCTGAAGGGGTAATAGAGGATGTTCCTATCAAAGTAGGAGATTGTATGATCCCTACTGATTTTGTGGTTTTAGAGTATGGAGAAGAGCCCAAAGACCCCTTGATTCTTGGCAGACCCTTCCTGGCCACTGCAGGAGCTATTATTGACGTCAGGAAGGGTAGAATAGAGCTGAATGTTGGCGATTTAGTGATGAAATTCGAAATGGACAAGCTGATGAAGAGGCCAACCATAGATGGACAGACTTTTTATGTTGATGTTCTCACAAACATTGCTGATCAGATCTTCCATGAGATGAGTTCAGATGACCCCTTGGAAAGGGCGTTGACCACTTCTACAGCTGAGTATGAGCATTTAGATGCTGCTGCAACAGGCTACACAAAGATGATGGATGCTACTGCACAAGTTATGCAACTGGTTGCACAGGATGAACTTGTCTCCACATCTGCAAAAGCCGCCACAATGGGTGACTGGTCAGCAGCAAAAGCACCAAAAGTTGAGCTTAAACAGCTCCCTGCAGGGCTAAGGTACGCATTCCTAGGAGAAAACTCCACCTATCCTGTTATTGTTAATGCTTCATTGAACAATGCAGAGCTCACCCTATTGCTAAGCAAGCTGCGAAAATTTCGCAAAGCTCTTGGCTATTCTCTTGATGACATTTCAGGTATCTCTCCAGACTTGTGCATGCATAGAATACACCTAGAAGATGAGTCAAAATCATCAGTTGAGCATCAGAGGAGGCTAAATCCGAATTTGCAAGATGTGGTCAAGAAAGAAATCATGAAGTTGTTGTAGGCTGGTATCATCTATCCTATTTCAGACAGTGCTTGGGTGAGTCCAGTGCACGTGGTGCCTAAGAAAGGAGGTGTCACCGTGGTCAAGAATGACAAGGATGAGCTGATTCCAACCAGGACTGTGACAGGACACAGGATGTGTATAGACTACAGGAAACTGAATGCAGCAACAAGGAAGGACCATTTTCCTCTACCTTTCATCGATCAGATGCTAGAAAGGCTGGCGAATCACAAGTATTACTGCTTCCTTGATGGGTATTCAGGCTTCTTTCAGATCCCCATCCATCCAGATGATCAGGAGAAGACCACGTTTACCTGTCCTTATGGCACTTTTGCCTATCGCAGAATGCCCTTTGGTCTGTGTAATGCTCCTGCAACCTTCCAGAGATGCATGATGTCGATTTTCACAGACATGATAGAGAAGTTTATGGAGGTGTTCATGGATGACTTCTCTGTTTATGGATCTTCTTTCAAAAGCTGTTTGGACAACCTGTGTGCAGTTCTGCAGAGATGCGAAGAGAAACACTTGGTTTTAAATTGGGAGAAGTGCCATTTTATGGTACAGGATGGTATTGTACTTGGTCACAGAGTCTCAGGAGATGGTATAGAGGTGGATAGGGCGAAAATTGAGGTGATGACAAGTCTGCAAGCACCTGACTCAGTTAAAGCAGTGAGGAGTTTTCTGGGACATGCAGGCTTCTACAGAAGGTTCATCAAAGATTTTAGCAAGATAGCCCGTCCACTTACTGCTCTCCTCTGCAAAGATGTGAAGTTTGAGTTCACAGAAGAGTGCAAATCTGCTTTTGAACAGATCAAACAGGCGTTGGTTACAGCCCCTGTTGTGCAGCCTCCAGATTGGGACTTACCTTTTGAGGTAATGTGTGATGCCAGCGATTTTGCAGTTGGAGCAGTGCTGGGACAGAGGAAAGACAAGAAACTCCACGCCATCTACTATGCAAGTAGGACTTTGGACGATGCTCAGAAGAATTATGCAACAACTGAGAAGGAATTGTTAGCTGTTGTGTTTGCTTTTGAGAAGTTCAGGCAGTATCTTGTTGGCTCCAAGGTCGTGGTTCATACTGACCATTCAGCACTGAAGTACTTAATGCAGAAGAAGGATGCAAAACCAAGGCTGTTGAGATGGATCCTGCTTCTTCAGGAATTTGATATTGAAGTGAAGGATAAGAAAGGGGTTGAGAATGGAGTTGCTGACCATTTATCCCGGATTCAGGTCGAAGACAGTGTTCCCATCAATGATTTCTTGCCTGAAGAGAATGTTTACTTAGTGGAAACCAGAGAACAGGAGGAAAGTGTCGAAAACCTGCAGTTTTCACGAAACTACAGGGGAGTGACGAGCGACACCAGGGGGGTGACGCTCGTCACCAACCAAGACCATTCGCGACAAAAGTATACGAGTGAGGTGACGCTCGTCACCAACATTGGTGACGCTCGTCACCGATCTCCACACTTATCTGCGATTTGTGCAAGCTTGGGGAAAGCTTTTGCAGAGCCTGTTTATGCTTTACATGCTCCAAAGAGACCCTGGTATGCTGATATTGCAAACTACCTTGCTGCAGAGGATGAACCACATGATTTTAAAGGATATGCTAAGAAGAAGTTCTTGAGAGAACTTAGGAGATTCTATTGGGATGAGCCATACCTCTACAAGCATTGTGCTGATGGTATTTACAGAAGATGTTTAGCAGAAGAAGAAGTTCAGGACGTGCTCTTCCACTGTCATGGATCAGATTATGCTGGACACTTTGCTACATTCAAGACTGTCTCTAAGGTTTTGCAGGCTGGATTTTGGTGGCCTACCATGTTCAGGGACGCCCAAGCCTTCATCACAAGCTGTGATACTTGTCAGAGAAGAGGAAAAATCAGCAGGAGACATGAGATGCCATAGAACTTCATTCTAGAAGTTGAAGTTTTCGATTGTTGGGGTATTGACTTCATGGGACCTTTTCCCTCATCTTATGGGAATAGATACATTCTGGTTGCTGTTGATTATGTATCTAAGTGGGTAGAGGCGTTGGCTACTCCTACTAATGATGCTGCAGTGGTTTTGAAGCTGTTTAAGACCATTATCTTTCCCAGATTTGGTGTCCCACGGATTGTCATAAGTGATGGGGGTTCTCACTTTGTCAACAAGGTTTTTGACAAGCTGTTGAAGAAGTATGGTGTACAGCACAGAGTGGCACCGCCCTACCACCCCCAAACAAGTGGACAAGTCGAGGTTTCCAACAGACAGATCAAGCAAATTCTGGAAAAGACAGTTAGGAAAACAAGGAAGGATTGGTCTGCAAAGCTGGATGATGCATTATGGGCCTACAGGACTGCCTACAAAACGCCACTTGGGACTACTCCTTTCCACCTTCTCTATGGCAAGGCGTGCCATCTACCAGTAGAACTGGAGTTCAGAGCAGAATGGGCAATCAAGAAGCTGAATTTCGATCTGAAACCTGCTGCAGAAAGGCGCTTGATTCAGCTCAATGAACTGGATGAGATCAGATATCTAGCCTATGAAAACTCCAAGTTATACAAGGAGAGGACAAAGGCATATCATGATAAGAAGATCATCTCCAGGCATTTCGAGCCCAATGACCAGGTATTACTCTATAACTCTCGTTTACAGCTTTTTCCTGGTAAACTGCGTTCTAGATGGTCAGGTCCTTTCACTGTCAAAGAGGCTCGCCCACATGGTGCAATTGTCCTGATTAACTCCAAAGGAGAGGAGTTTATTGTCAATGGACAAAGGGTGAAGCATTACTGGGCACAAGCAGAGATTCCAGCAGGACACATTGTGTCTCTGAATCAGGCACCAGCTGTCTAAACAGCCAACCAAAGTCAAGCTAATGACTTTAAAAGAGCGCTTAGTGGGAGGCAACCCACTAATAAGTTTTTTTTTTCATAGATTAGTTTAGTTTTCTATTACATAGCTTAAAAAAAAAAAAAACCCAAAAACATGAGAAAAAATTGAAAAAAAAGGAGTCAGTTTGTTCAGTTTGCTTGGATGATGTCTTGTGAACTTGTTAGACCATGGATTATGCTTTGTTTGGATGTTTTGATGTGTGTTTTTAGTGCTCTTACAGTTTGACTTCGGAGTACACATGATGGCATTACATTACAACATCCAACATGACGATTTCTGAAGTCTCAGAGTGGTGACGCTCGTCACCAATCTGGTGACGCTCGTCACCAGCTCCTTCGCGAGGTACCACTTTTCCACCTTGGTTTTACACGTTCTCATGCTTCATTTTGACCAACTCTTGGCTTAATAACACTGGGGACAGTGTTGTTTAAGTCTGGGGGAGGTGGTTACTGACGTTGTGTGCTTTGTGTCATGTTTATAGAGTCTTAAAGTTGAGTCAAAAACCTGTTTTTCTAGAGTCAAAATTTTTGAAACTGTCAGTTTTTCTTGGAACTAGCCATAGGACGTTTTTGCTGATAAGAACCATTGCCATAGTAGTTGATTACAAGTCTCACTAAGTTGAAAGTCATAGGTAGATCAGTCTAGCAATGAAGGTTTAGGTTCTTAGAGAATCTGGAAAATTTGCTGTTAGCTCCACCTTAATGAACTTTAAACCTCTTGTCTTGGTGATTGATTCTTATTGATCTTGATTCTCTCTTTCATCACTGAAAATAAGGTTAAAATACAGTCTCTCTTTGATCTTCCCTGATGTAGTTTTTAAAAGATTAAGTCCAAAGAATGGTGCATTCATGACCCTGTCTCCTCACAAGGAACAACAGTAGTGAACACACTCAAGAACCTGTCTCCTCACAAGGAACACAAGTATTGAGTAGCACCATATCTTAGACTGAAAAAGTTGAGAAAAAAGAAGTGAAAAATCGAAAATATCCTAAGGAAAAAGATTAAGGGAAGAGAAAATAGGAGAGCTGTGTTGAGATTGATTTGTTCAGTTGTTAGGAAGGGAAAAGAATCTGTAAAGTGATTAAGATGATAGAGCCTTGATGAGACTTCACACTTAGATTAAAAAATTAAGGAGTTAACAGTAGAAGTTTCGGATTTCTTGAAGGGATTTGGACTGGACTTGAGAGATTTGCTAAGCTTGTGATAATTAGACTGAAATTTGATCTTGTGTTGACTCTGTGGTATGTGGATTCGAAAGCTTTAACTAGTGTGGTGTTTCTGATGACTGACTGACTGTTTCTTGTTTTCAAACCTCGACCCTGTACTCTATCTGATGTTTGCTTGAGGGCAAGCAAAAGCTAAGTCTGGGGGAGTTGATATATCATGGTTTTTATGGTTTTTAACCATGATATAAGTCCTTTTTATTGAGTCTTTTTGGTCTTTTTAGAGTCCTAGAAGAGTCTTTGCAGGTTAAAGCATGTCTGGAGCATAATTGGAGATATTGGAACCTTTTGGAGCATTCTGAGTTGAAGCCACGAAGTACCAAGATCGAAGCAGAAAGTATTCACTAATGGTGACGATCGTCACCCCATTGGTGACGCTCGTCACCCAGATAGGAAGGAGCGTGGCTATTTGTTAAAAGTATCAAGAAGAATTGCAGAACTTACCCAGAAGTTTCCTTTATTTATATGAAGACCCCAGATCGTGTTTAGCCCCTATATATTAGGTTTTTCAGCCACTGTTGGCAAGAATCTTAGTTTTGAGAATTGAGAGAGCTAGAGAGAGATTTTATTCAGAGCTTTTTGGGGAGACAAATCCTGTACTCTTTAGAGAAGATTTCGAACCCCCTTTGTTTTCTACTCTTTCTCTTAATGCAATTTTATTCAGTTATGTTTTGTGATCTCATAATCATGTCTGATTAATCTGCTAGTTAAGTTAGGGTTTTTCAAAGGTTGATGAAAAGAGTGTAGAATCGCTATTTGTTAGGATTATCTCATGGTTTTTCATCTCTGCTTGCTTTAAAATCGAATTTCTGAGACACATCATCTAGGAATCCGAAAATCATAGGTTGTTAAATATTTGTGAGAGCATTATTCATAACCTGAACTAGTATTTGATGAGCAAAACAACTTAGTACAAAGAGATTTGGCTTAGGAGTTTTGTAAACAATTGAATCTGATCATCCCTGCATACTTAGGTTGTTAGGGTTTGCAAAGAGATTTGAAACTCTGTGATCTAGGTATAGATAACTTCTACAATGAGAATTGATTAGTTATGCATTAGAGATTCATGTTTAAAAACGGTTCTTAATCATTCCTGATTTCTTGCATTCTGCATTCTTGGATTCATACCTGCGAATTACCCTAGCTTAGCGCTTTTAGTCTTCCTGAACTTAGAACATATCATACCATCGTTTGCTTATTTCTAATTATTCATTCGCATTACATACATCATATTTCGCTTAGCTTAGTCTAAATCTATAATTGATAGTGTAGTTAGCATTACTCTCTTGGGATTTCGATACCCCTTATACTACATCTGCTTTGCTGTGCACTTGCAGTAGTTTTATTTGGGTAAAACCTGACCCTATCAGAGATCGACCAGAAGATCAAGAAGCCCAGGCGATCCAAGGGAATCGATCGAGACGAAGATCGAGTGAAGCAATCGATCAAGTGGTACGGACGTAAATGACGCCATGCAGAGCGACAGCCGGATCGAGTCCACCACTCGATCCGACCGAAGATCGATACCAAGATCGGATGCAATACTCGATCCGCCGAAGAAGATCGAGACCCAGATCGAGTAGAAGACACGATGTCCAAAAGTGATCGAGAGAGCCGCTCGATCCCGAAGTCGATCTATGTCCTTTCTACCGTTTTGGAGGCCGCTAACGGGGGAGGGGGGGGGGGGGGGGGGGGGGGGGGGGGGGGGGGGGGGGGGGGGGGGGGGGGGGGGTGGGGGGGGGGGGGGGGTGGTGGGGGGGGGTGGACCATCGAGCTGTTTTCCCATTTTGGAAATGCGGCGATGATCTTTTCCCACACACAATTTTCATTCTTATCTTTTTATGCTTTTTCTCTCTGGTTTTGGAGACGATCCGCCGTTGTTAGACTTTGAGCTTTGCTCTTGAATATTTTGAATCGTTTTAAGTTTAATCCATCGTTCTTATGTTTATCGTTTCATTCTTCATGCTTTGCTTAGTTTATTTAATGTGTAGTGAGTAGTTTCATTTGGGTTTCGGGGTTGAGAGGATTCACGGAGTCGAAAAGGTTTTCAAAGCTTGGTGTTTTCTTGTTCTTAATGGCTTTCTTTTCTAAGATGTTGAGTTCTTAAGGCTTAAAGAGTCTCACGCCAAGATCTTTATGATCAGAGGGAGCTCTTATCTTGACAGGATCCAGAGATCTCTGAAAATCACATCTTAGAGGCTAGTTACTCTTTCCCAAACGCCATGGTAGTTTAGAGGACTAGTTAAGCCGCGTGGTTGAAATCTGTTTTCCTTGCCTCTCAATCTCTTTTTCTGCCAAACGCCATGGGTCTGGAGGGGAGAATGAGAGAGTGATCCATACCACACGCCATGGATGGGTCTTGTTTTGTTTTCAAGGCATAGAGAATCTCACAAAGTGAGTAGATCAAGAAATTTCAAACCAAGTTTGGACCTTTGAAACCCCTAACATGAATCTCAACCCTAGACCCTTCTTTCTTAGCATTCTTACATCTTCGTTAATCATTCGCTTGATATTCGCCGCATCCTGGTCATTAGTTTCTTCATACTTGCATTTTTAGACGAGATCGATCCAAACTGCTCGATCTAGTGGTCGATCCACTAGTCAATTTTTGTTAATTCATAGCCTTGCATTTTAATTATTCTGTTTGTTCCTTGTGGTATTTCAATCACTCTTGGTAATTTTAAAATAGTTTTGCATTCCATTTGGTTGTTGCACATAGTTTTTAGGATTTTCACAATATCGCCTGTCATTCGCTTAGCTTTACACTACTCTTGCATTCTCTTTGACCTTCCTAGCTCCTAGAAATGGATTGACTCTCACTTGCATACTGTACTACAACCTAAGTGTTGCATTTGAGTTTTGATAGCCTCATTGCATCCTCACCCTTGCAAAGAAAGTTGTTTTCACAGACCAAGCAATCCACCAAAGGTGAAGAAAAATGGTGCAAATTATACAACAAAGAAGAACAAGTTCCAACAAAGAATAACCAACACAAACAAAAAGAAGAAGGAGTTTTCCCCAAACATGAAGGAAAAAGAGATCAAGTGCTTTGAGAATGGGTAGATTTAGGGGTTTCACTTTGGGTTTTATAAGATAATAGGTTCATCTTGGGGTAAAAAGGGTAGAAGAGAGCTTTTACTTGCATGCATAGGTGTGGTTTTACCTTTAGCATTTTGCCTATGATAGAATCATTTCATTGAGTGATCCCTTATGTCTTTGAACCCTTATCTGAATGAGATCATTTTCATCTCATGACCATGCCCTTTTAACCAAATGTATTCACTTGATTTGCATACCATTAGTAAATGTTAACGAGTTGGTTGATTTGAATGCTTGTGTAGGCTAAGGTAGAGTACATTGTTTGATATGATAGGTATGGCTAAAGCTTTTGAAGTAGAACAATATCTTTGCATCTTAGAACCTATAACTTGGACATTGAATCAATTTTTCCTTTGGCATCTTTAGTTTTGAGCTCCCACATTCAAACCTCACTCTCCCATTTGTTCTTATTTGCTTGAGGACAAGCAAAAGCAAGTGTGGGGTTGTTGATATCTCTCATAATTGCATCATATAAGCTTGCATTTAGTTCATGTTTTAGTCATCTTTTACATGTTTTCCCTTGCTTTTTTCCCATTCCTCTTTGTTTGTAGACTTTGCTTACATTTAGGTTGTAGTTTGCATTTTCTTTGCATAAGGGATGTTTCTAGGTACCTTTGTACCACTAATGTCAAGAAGGAGGTGTGAAAATGAACCAGGGAGTCCCCCAATCAAAGAGGAGCAAAAGGAGCCAAGAAAATGGAGATTTGACCAAGAATCGATCACTGTGAAGTCCACAACGCACAATGTAGTGAAGCAGAGAAGAACAGAGTTTGCATCGATCACTAGCATCGATCAGACTACCACGATGCGAAGAGACAGGACACCAACATCGTGCTAAGACATTGTACGATGTAGGAGGGCAAGGACGACAAGACCCTTGCATCGACCATCTACATCGATCAAGCCTGCACGATGTGAAGTGGCCAGAGGAGCACATCGATCAGTTACATCAAGCAGATCAAATTGATGTCAGCACATCGATCACCATCATCGACCAAGCTTGCTCGATGTTGACCAAGTCCGAAGACCATTGATTTACAACTTTTCCACTCCGCTTAGACTCCTATAAATACTTAAAATCCCTAATTTTTTGGATCATCTTATTATCTAGCAGTCCTTCCTTTTCTAGTTTCTTAATCATACTTTGTACATTGAATATTTTCTTGATTTCAATATAAGTTTGCATTTCCCTTCTTGTTTAGTCTTTCTAATCATGATAAGCTATCTATTTCTCTTTGATTTGATAGTTTTAATGGTGATTAGTGAGTAGTGTAAGTGCAGAGAATGCCCAAGACACAATCAAAATCACAAGGTTAGGCAACATGCCTACACCTCAAATCTTTATTAAAAATAACTTTGAATACAAGTACAGTTAGTATCCAATTTGGAATTACACAACTCTAAGACCTTCTTAAATTGACCACAATCTATCCTTAACTCACTATGAGATCCCTGAGATTAGTCTCACTAATCTACACCCAGGACTCTCACTTTGTGATAACCTCTCACCCTTTTCACTCAAACATTTCAAAAGGCTTACAACACTTTTTTCTAACTCTCTAGTCTCAAGGGATGTCTTTTGTCAACCCTAGAGACTCTATACTTAAGGAATTTCGTGCCTCCATCTCCAGTTGGCAAGGCTAACCACTTTCCTAAATCTAAGGGAAAATATTCCTTTTTGATTAATCCTAATCAAACTAATATTCTCTTTTCTCATTAAATCTTCAATATATCTTCAGATATCCTTTTTCCTTGTGTTTTATCTCCAAGTAAACATCCAGCTCGTGGTTAATAATATCTCCAAGAATATTTACACTTTCCAAAATCTCATTGCCTCCTGATGCCACATCTGATATCGCGTCTGATGCACCTCCTGGTCGTCTCTCTCATAGCTCACAGAATCTGCATCTTCAAGTAGTCTTTTAGGGAAATGAGATGGGTTAGGTTTAGGGAATTTGATGCTTGATCTATGATTGCTTAGTGCTAATTATTCCATTTCCTTTCTTGATTGCTATGTTTAATGCCTAATTAGCCTTAACTAAGTTGATTAGGATCTTAGGTTCATTTTATGCCCACCAAGTGTTTGATGAAATGCCTGAACTGCTTTGCAAGAGAATTGCTTGTCCTAGCTCAAGAGATTGATTGTCTAGGGAGTGATTTGGTAATATAGGATTGATAGATTATCTTAATACTTGATGTTTATCATTTCACTAATGAGAATTAGTTCTTCACTAAATAATTAGTAAATAGATTAGTGCCAAGAGATTGGATTAGTCATATAAATGAATTCTATGCATAAGGAATAACATTGTGTGAGTTTGTAAGCATCATAGGTTGAGTAATGAGTTCCCTAATACCAATTATCCCATCTCAAGTCCTATCTTTTCTCTGTTTTTTGATCATTTCGAAATTGCTGTGTTCTTGCTTATAGTTTAGTTGTTGTGCTTGTTGTTCACTCTTGGTTTGGTGTTTGCTTCAAGTTTGTTTGATCCTTTAGGTTGTTAGACATTAATATTATCTAACCCTGCTTGAATTAAGAGCTCTATTGCACTCTTACGGCTTCAAACTTCTCCTTATGGATTGACTAAACTCAATACTACAATGACTAATGTGGGTTGTGATATAGCTGCATATTCCATGCATTTTGCATAAATATAAGTTAGTTTCCCACGCATATACATTGCATTTTAGACTAGTTTGCATCACTTTAGGTCCTAGAGTATTCTTGCACCAGCATATGCATATTTCTTGCATTTTGCATCACATACAGGTTGTTTTCGGTTACTTTGGAGTCTTGGAGGGTTCTTGGACGTGCTGAGGCTCGTGAGGAGGTTCGTGGGACTTGGAGAATTCAGGAATGCTTGCTAAGGACCAGAGATCGAGAAGCGGATCGAGCATGGCCGGTCGATCTAGATGAGATCGACCAGAAGATCGAGTAGTCCAGCCGATCCAAGGGAACTGATCAAGACGGAGATCAAGTGAAGCGATCGATCAAGGAGTACGGACGTGAATGACGCCATACAGAGTGAGAGTCGGATCGAGTCCACCACTCGATCCTCCAAAGATCGACTCCAAGATCGAACGAAGCACTCGATCCGCCGAAGAAGATCAAGACACAGATCGAGCTGAAGGCACGATGTCCAAAGATGATCGAGCGAGATGCTCGATCTCGAGGTCGATCTTAGTGCATTTTAACTGTTTTTGGCCGCTAGCGAGGGGGGGGGGACCATCGAGCTGTTTGGCCTATTTTTGGAAGGCGGCGATCATGCTTTCTCACACACGTTTTTCACTTCATCATTTTCATCTTTTTCTCTCTGTTCGAAGGCGATTTCGCCATTGTTAGACTTTAAAGCTTTGTTCTTGAATCTTTGAATCGTTTAAGTTTAAATCCATCGTTCTTTATGTTGATGAGTTCATCGTTTACGCTTTGTTTGGTTTACTTCATGTGTAGTGAGTAGTTTAATCGGGTTTTGGGGTTGAGAGGATTCAAAGGGGTCGAAAAGGTTTTCAAGTTTGGTGTTTTCTTGTTCTTCATGGCTTTCTCTTCTAGGATGTCGAGTTCTTAAGGCTTAAAGAGTCTCACGCCAAGATCTTTATGATCAGAGAGGTCTCTTACCTTGAAAGGATCCAGAGATCTCTGAAAATCGCATCCTAGAGACTAGTTACCCTTTCCCAAACGCCATGGTAGTTTAGGGGACTATTTAAGCCGCGTGTTTGAAATCTGATTTCCTTGCCCTTCAATCTCTTTTTCCGCCAAACGCCATGGGTCTGGAGGAGAGAATGAAGGAGTGATCCATACCACACGCCATGGATGGATCTTGTTTTGTTTTCAAGGCTTAGAGAATCTCACAAAGTGAGTAGATCTAGAGTTTTCAAACCAAGCTTGGACCTTTGAGACCCTTGAACATGAATCTCAACCCTAGACCCTTTTTCATAGTATTCTTACATCTCTGTTGATCATTCGCTTGTTATCTGTTGCATCCTGGTCTTTAGTTTCATTGCATTTGAACTTTTAGACGAGATCGATCGTTGTTGCTCGATCTAGTGGTCGATCATGTGGCGATCCACTACTCGATTTTTATAAATTCATAGCTTCGCATTTTAATCATTCTGTTTATTCTTCATGGTAGTTCATTCGTACCTGGTAATTTTAAAATAGTTTTGCCTTGCATTTAATCGTTGCATCTAGTTTTTAGGATTTTTACAAAACCGTTCATCATTTGCTTAGCTTTACATGATCTTTGCATTCTCATTGCACTTTCTAGCTCCTAGGTTGGATTGATTCCTCTTGCATGCTATACTACGACTGTGTGCTGCTTGAGTTTTGATAACCTCATGTTGCATTGCATCACTCCCTCCAGAGATTAAAAATCTTGTTATCAAATGGCGCCGTTGCCATCTTAAGAGTGTTTAGAAAGCATTGAGATTTGGGGTTTAGTAAAGACTAGGCCTTTCTTTTTCTTTTGGTTACTAATTTCTATACTCTCAAACTTGTGTCTCTCAGGTACATGAATCTTCGTTCAAGGGGAGACAACAATCTACTTCAACCCTTGGACAACATTTATAACCTTGGTCATTCACGACAAAGAAGAGTACGAGAGCAAGCTAGAGCTTTTGAGGATATTGTTCAGCAAGGTTCAGTGGATTTTGAAATGATGGCTGAGCACGAGCATCCAGAGGGACCTCCTCCAGCTCATGGGGCAGTGGGAAGGGGTAATGGAAACCCCCAACACGCGGCTAGGCCCTCAAGGATCATAGGAGCGGGAGATGCTCCCAATACCCATCACAATAGGTTTGGGATCACTCCTCCTCATGTACAGAACAATAACTTCGAGATTAAGCCGGGATTCATCTCAATGGTGCAAAACAATAAGTTTCACGGGCTAGCAATGGAAGATCCCTTGGAGCACCTTGATAACTTCGAGCAAGTATGTGGGATGATCAAGATAAATGGCATATCCGAAGATGCTTTCAAGCTGCGTCTCTTTCTATTTTCTCTTGGAGACAAGGCTAGACATTGGGAGAAGACACATCCACAAGGCACCATTACCTCTTGGGCTGAGTGTAAGAAGGCTTTCCTCTCAAAGTTTTTCTCTAGCACCAGAACAGCAAGGCTGAGAAGCGAGATCAGCAGCTTCACTCAAAGGAACAATGAGCCTTTCAATGAAGCCATGGAGCGGTTCAAGGACGACACTATCTAGTGTCCTCATCACGGCTTCAGCGAAGAGACTCTTCTAAGCACTATCTACCGCGGAGCTTCACCCAAGATTCGCTTGTTGCTTGACACGGCTAGTAAGGGAAACTTCCTTGGTCAAGAGGTAGAAGAAGGCATGGAGCTGATTGAGAACTTGGCATTGAGTGACGGAAACTACGCTAAAGATTATGACCGTGCACCGAGAGGTTCTGAGCTAGAATCTCACAAGAAAGAGCTTAAGTCATTACATGAGAAGATTGATAAACTGGTGTTGGCTAATCAGAAGCATGTTCACTTTGTTGGTGAAGCGGATGAAACCTTAGAGGAGCTTGAGTTGAGTCAAGAAGAAGCCAATTGGGTGGCGGGTCAAAACAACTACAAACCTCAAGGGTATTCACAAGGCTACAACCAGAACAACAATCTCTCATACCGTAGCACCAACGTCGCAAACCCTAAGGATCAAGTGTACCCTGCTCAGCAAGCAAAGCCTTTCGTACCATACACCAAAGGTTTTCAGGCGAGTGGTGGCTTCCAAGGGCAAGGGCAGAACAACTTCCAAGGACAACAGCAAGGAAACAAGGGTTATACGCCATTATACCCTATGGGCTTTGTACCTCAACAACAACCGATGCAACAACAACAAGTTGATCCTGTCTAAGCTATGTTTCAACAATTGATCCAAGGGCAAGCATCTACAAATCAGAAGTTTGCAGAGATGAACACTCGTTTAGACTCGTCTTTCACGGATTTCTCTACTCGGATCACCAACTTGAATAATAAGATCAAGCAGCTAGAGAAGGGAAGGGCGAGTACAAGCGGTCAGAATAGCTTACCGGGCAAGTGTGAGCAGAATCCCAAGGAGTACGCCAATGCTATTACGCTAAGGAATGGAAAAGAGCTTGCACCTACGGTTACTCCCAAGATCAACGAGGACGTTGTAATTCAGGAGGGGGAGGGTAAGCTTTCAGCCGATGATGAGATAAACTTTGACAATGTTTGGATTCAAGGACCAAGGAGAGGTGAGAAAGTGGTTGTTGAGAAGAAAGCGGAGCAAACTGCTAAGGAGAAGGATGCTTATGTGCCTCTGCCGTATGTACGTAAGCTACATTTTCCTGGCCGCTTCAAGAAGCAACTCATAGAGAAGCATAGAGTCTTGTTTGAGAAGCACCTTAAGGACTTAGAGATCAATCTAGCTCTCGTGGACTGCCTTGCAATGATGCCTAAATGAGCCAAACTCTTTAAAGATACGCTCGTGAAGAAGAAGGAAAGCAAGGAAGTGCTTGTTCTTAGTGAGGAATGTAGTGCTGTGATACACAAGGAGATAGTCGCTAAGAAGTTGGGAGACCCTGGAAGCTTCACTATACCTTGCGCTTTAGGTCCTTTGGAGTTCAAGAGTTTCCTTTGTGATCTCGGAGCTAGTATAAATCTGATGCCTCATTCCGTAGCAAAGAAACTTGGCTTTACCCGGTTCAAAGATTGTAGAATCTCGTTGGTACTAGCTGACAGGAGTGTGAGGTTACCCGTGGGTTTGCTTGAGGACTTGCCAGTGAGAATCAGTGGAGTAAACGTGCCTACGGATTTCATTGTGTTGGAAATGGATGAAGAGCCTAAGGATCCACTCATTCTCGATAGACCTTTCTTAGCCACCGCCGGAGCTATCATAGACGTCAAGAACGGGAAGATAGCTCTGCACTTGGGTAAAGATATAAGGCTGGACTTCGATATCAACGAGGTTTTGAAGAAGCCTACGATAGAAGGGCAAGCTTTCTACATTGAAACGTTGGATGCTTTAGCGGATGAGTTGCTAGAAGAGTTGGCTCAGGAGGATCATTTGAAGCTGGCATTGACTATGGAACCAGGAGAGTTCGGTTGTGTGGATCAGAGGACTCAGGAATACGTCAACTTGCTTGATTCAAGGAAGGTTGTGCTAGATGATGAAGGCGTTTGCCTAGAGATCGACTCTGAGATCGATGACATTACTCGATCCAGGGGTCAAATCGACAAGACAATCGAGAGCACAACTCGATCCGGTGCAACAATCGACAGACAAATCGAGGAGGCTGATCGATCCAGGAAAAAAATCGAGTCCGAGATCGAGGGAGGCCTTCCGATCAGTTTGGGGTCTAATCCGGAGATCGACTCAGCGTCTCGATCTCTCACTCGATCCACATTAAATCGAGTGAGTGAATCGAGCGAAACTGCTCGATCTAGACGAAATCGAGAGCAAGATCGACTGAACGACTCGATTTCAGAAGGGATAGCGGTTGGAGAAAGCAGCCTCAAGGGTCATGTCTCGGGTTCTAAGGAAGGTTCCAAGGAGGAAAACTACAGCAACAGCCACGAGGATGATTGGAGCGAGCTGTTAGCCCCAAAGGTGGACCTTAAGGAGCTCCCAAAAGGGCTAAGGTATGCTTTCTTAGGGCTTAACGAAACATATCCCGTGATTGTGAATGAAAACTTAAGCGATGATGAGTTGCACTCGCTCTTAACTGAGTTGAGAAAGTATAGGAAGGCCATTGGGTACTCTCTAAGTGACATCAAGGGCCATTCACCAATGCTTTGCACTCATAGGATTCACTTGTAATGAGAACACCTCTTCTATAGAACATCAAAGGCGTTTGAATCCTAATTTGAAAGAGGTTGTTAAGAAAGAGATTCTTAAGCTGCTAGAAGCTGACGTGATATATCCCATAAGTGACAGCACATGGGTTTCTCCCGTACACATGGTGCCTAAGAAGGGAGGGATCACGGTCATTAAGAATGACAAAGATGAGCTTATACCTACTAGGACTATTACTGGACACCGTATATGTATTGATTATAGGAAGCTTAATCTTGCTACTAGAAAGGATCATTTTCCCTTGCCTTTTATTGATCAAATGCTTGAAAGACTTGCTAATCACCCCTACTATTGCTTTCTTGATGGATATAGTGGATTTTTCCAAATACCAATCCATCCAAATGATCAGGAGAAAACGACCTTTACATGCCCTTATGGCACCTTCGGGTATCGAAGGATGCCATTCGGGTTGTGTAACGCACCGGCTACGTTTCAGCGGTGTATGATGTCGATCTTCTCTGATCTAATAGAAGAGATGGTAGAGGTGTTTATGGATGACTTCTCGGTCTATGGTGCGTCCTTTTCTGCGTGTTTGTTGAATCTTTGCAAGGTACTAAAGCGTTGTGAGGAGACAAACTTGGTGCTTAATTGGGAAAAATGTCACTTCATGGTGAA
The DNA here is from genome assembly GCA_911865555.2 of Thlaspi arvense. Taxonomy (NCBI): domain Eukaryota; kingdom Viridiplantae; phylum Streptophyta; class Magnoliopsida; order Brassicales; family Brassicaceae; genus Thlaspi; species Thlaspi arvense. The sequence continues at coordinate 52,269,795 of OU466862.2, read as the reverse complement.
GGAAGGGATCGTGCTTGGCCATAACATATCAGAGAAGGGCATTGAGGTTGATAAGGCTAAGGTTGAAGTCATGATGAGTCTCGAGCCACCGGTTAACGTCAAAGGAGTGAGGAGTTTCTTGGGACACTCTGGCTTCTACAGGCGCTTCATCAAGGATTTCTCTAAGATTGCACGCCCTCTTACGCGGCTGTTGTGCAAGGAAGCTGATTTTGTCTTTGATGAGGAGTGTTTGCAAGCTTTCGTGACCATCATGGAAGCTCTAGTATCCGCGCATATAGTGCAAGCACCGGACTGGACTCTACCGTTCGAGATTATGTGTGATGCTAGTGACTACGCCGTGGAAGCCGTTCTAGGTCAGAAGAAAGATAAGAAGCTGCATGTGATTTACTATGCTTCAAGAACCTTGGATGGCACGCAAACAAGGTACACCACCACGGAGAAGGAGCTATTGGCAGTAGTGTTCGCCTTTGAGAAGTTCCGGTCATACCTCGTGGGTTCCAAGGCTATTGTCTACACAGATCACGCGGCTTTGCGCTACATCTATTCCAAGAAGGACACCAGGTCGAGGCTTTTGAGATGGATTCTTCTTCTTCAGGAGTTTTACATGAAGATCAAAGACAAGAAAGGGATAGAGAACGGCGTCGCTGACCATATCTCTCGGTTAAGAATCAACGAGTCTCTTCTTTTAGATGATTCTCTCCCCGAGGAAATACTCATGGCAATCACTACGGCTATTTGTGGGAACCTAGAAGGGCGGTTTGAGGAAGTTTTGAGCCTCAAAGAGGAGGATCTCCCTTGGTACGCGGATATTGTGAACTACTTGGCATGTGGGGAAGAGCCTTCGCATCTTGACAACTACCATAGGAAGAAGTTCATGAGGGACGTGAGCCACTACTATTGGGATGAGCCCTATTTATACAAGAGATGTGTTGATAGCCTGTACAGAAGATGCGTGACAAAGGAGGAAGCAAGAGATATCATCTTTCATTGCCACGGTTCTTTGTATGGCGGGCACTTTGCTTCATTCAAAACCGTCACTAAGGTCTTACAAGCCGGCTTCTGGTGGCCGTTCATCTTCAAAGACACCCACGAGTTCGTGATGAGTTGCGAGGCTTGTCAAAGAGCAGGGAATATCACTAAGAGGAATGAGATGCCTCAAGTTCCCATATTTGAGGTAGACGTCTTTGACGCGTGGGGCATAGACTTCATGGGGCCGTTTCCTTCATCATACGCCAACAAGTTCATACTAGTAGCTGTCGATTACGTCTCTAAATGGGTTGAGGCCATTGCTTCCCCAACAAACGACTCTAAGGTGGTGATCAAGCTCTTTAAGAGCATCATTTTCCCGAGGTTTGGAGTACCCAAGGTGGTGATAAGCGACGGAGGAAGCCTTTTCATCAACAAGCTGTTTGAAAGTCTTCTAAGAAAGTATGGCGTGAAACACAAGGTAGCTACGCCTTACCATCCTCAAACGAGTGTCCAAGTGGAGGTCTCTAACCGTCAGATCAAGGCAATACTCGAGAGAACAGTTGGGACTACTCGGAAGGATTGGGCGGTGAAGTTAGATGACGCTTTGTGGGCTTACCGGACTGCTTTCAAAACGCCCATTGGTACTACTCCTTTCACTCTTCTCTACGGCAAAGGATGTCACCTCCCCGTTGAGTTGGAACATAGGGCGTTGTGGGCTGTGAAACGGCTGAATTTTGATCTGAAGACGGCTCAGGAGAAGCGGTTGATCCAGTTGCACGAGCTTGATGAGCTAAGGCTGGATGCTTACGAAAGTGCTAGGATCTACAAGGAGCGTACCAAGGCTGCTCACGACAAGAAGTTGGTACCTAAGGAGCTTAAGGAAGGGAGTTTGGTGCTACTTTACAATTCAAGGCTCAAGCTCTTTCCAGGGAAGCTGAAGTCATGGTGGAGCGGTCCGAATGAAATCAAGGAGGTATTGCCTTACGGAGCTGTCACGTTGGTCGGCAAGAGTGGGAACGCATTCACAGTAAACAGACACAGAGTTAAGCCATACATCTCGAGTGCATTTGACAAGGAGAGCACCTCAATGCTTCTCCAAGACCCACCATCTGCCTAAACCAAGTAAAGTCTAGCTAAAGACGTTAAAGAAAGCGCACTTGGGAGGCATTCCAATGTCTATCCTGTACATATTTTCGCTTTATTTCTTTTCCAGTTTTATATTTTTATCTTATGAGTGTGTAGGAACAAGTATGAGGGATTGCAGGCCATGATCTTAGATCCAAAAGGAGTAAGAAGGGGCGAGTATATGCTAGAGATCGAGTGCTAGATCGACTCATCCTGGCTCGATCTTTGCTAGATCGAGCTAGTGAATCGAGAGGAGTCAGTCGATCTAGACGAGATCGAGTAGACAGATCGTGTGACACAGTCGATCACGAGAGGACGAACACCATACACGTTTAGCCTAAAAAGCAAACGAGAGGTGGATCGACTGAGTCACTCTATTATAAAGGCTAGATCGAATTGTCTACTCGATCTGCCACTCGATCTAAGCTTAAATCGACCCCTGAATCGAGAATGTGGCTCGATCATGAGGACTAAGCCGTCGTGCCAAAAATTCAAGGAACGAGAGGTGTTATTGATCCAAGACTCGATTCAATTCGAATCGAGTCCCAAATCGAGCAACCCTCTCGATCCACGCCATTATGGGCATGAGATCGAGTCCTAGATCGACCAAACGGACTCGATCTCGTGCCGAGGTAACATTTTCTTTTCCCTCTCTTACTCTTTCCCTCCGGTTTTTTAAATTCAAAAAGTGGTCAAGGCAAGCATCTTTGACCATGAAAGATGTGTCTTGACCACAACTTTTGTCAGAAAACCACTTCTTTTTACCCATGGTTTTGTTTTGTTGGCCTTTCAAATGTTTTCAACTACTTTCACACTCTCTCATTCTTGTTTTCTCGAGTGTTAAGCAAAAAGAGAGTGTGAGTTCTTGTTTTCTAAAGGCTAACAAGCATCATTTTCAATCTTTGCAAAGGTATTTTCGAATCTTTAAGGAAATCTTTAAGAAAATATCCTTTTTATTTGCTTTGATTGTTTTAGATGCTAGGGCGGTTTAAAATTTTTAAAAATAGCTTGATAATAGGAAAAATTCTAGATTTCTCTCTATCTCTAGATTTGATTCTCTATTATTTTGCTATAATTTTTATAAATCTTCCAAAATTCTAGGGTAGTAGTTATAGGTTTTCTTCTTCGCTTCTCTCTTTCTCTCATTATATCGCCGATTTGCTCATTGCTTTGCTTGGAAACTTGTTTCAGGCACAATGGCTCCTAAAAGAACGAGAGATGAGACAGCACAAGAGGGAGGAAACCAAGAAGTGGCTGTCCAGGAGAGGGTTCGTTGGAGTAAGGATGAGAAACGGGACAAGGAACGGCTTCAACAGCTGAGGTTCGAGGCAACTAAGTTTGCGGACAGAGGATTGCTGGCCAAGATGGGGATTCTAGGAGACTTTGACCAGCTCCTCCAGAAGATAGGGCTGAGGTGTTTGTCATGGATGGATTGCCCAACCTTTCCTGAAGTGACAACCGACTTCCTTGCCACTTTGGAGTTTGGGTACGAGAATCCTAGCGTCCCAATTCCTTCTCAAGGCCGCCTCTCCTTCAAGATAAAGCGCCAAGCCTTCAGCATCACCACCACCATCTGCTTTGTCTTTTTACTTCTGAGCTTTGGACACTGTCTTCTTCTTCTTCTTCTCTTTTAAAGCGCCAAGCCTTCAGCCTCTCAATCCCCGAGCTTTGCCAAGCTTATGGCCTCAATGCAGAAGCTACGAAGGTGGAGTTCCCCTCCTTCACTCAAGCGAACGATTTTTGGGATCACATCGCCAATAAAGATTACAAGGCGAATACCATGAAGATCAAGAGAGTGAGGAACCCGGTGCTACGTTACACCTTGATGTTGATGGCCAACAATTTTAGTGGTCGGTCCGTAGCCCCCACGGTGACCAAGACGGAGCTCTACTTCTTGTTCTAAGGCCTCAAGCATCTTCTTTGTGATCCGGATGAGAACGATGAGCCGTTGGAAGATCAGCTCGGAGACGACGTCAACTATGGGTGCATCCTCGCCGCTTCATTGGTCAAATACAAGGCATATGCCTTGAGATGCAAGGCAAGCTCGTCACTCATTGGCGGTTTCCTCATTCCCCTGTTCGTACAAGCCGGCGTGCCACTTCAGAACTTCACTCCCGTTCCGGATAGAGCCTTCATGGACGTGACTTACCTGAGGAACACTGATAGCTTGGGATGCACGCCAGCCGAGGGCTTCTTCGAGTACTTGTTCGTTGATCAGGAGAATGAGAAGAGGACATGCATCTTGCCAAATAAAACCGAGACCGAGCTGTTGGGCGTTGGGAACATCGAGTTTCTCCCGAGTATAGAGGAGTGCTTTGCTCCTTTAGGAGTCGCGGCAACAATTCAGCAGGCTACTCGCCCAAGATCAGAGTCTCCAGCCACAGATGATGAGATGCCTGAAGCCTTTGTCCTCCCCCAAGCTTGACTTTGAGCCGCAGACCAAGACAGAAAAGTTCTTTGCTTCTGTTGTGGAGATGCAAAGGAAGATCAACAAGTGGCAGAGCAAGGTCATCAAGAAGCTTGCCAAGAAGGTCAAAGCGCTTCAAAGAGGTTCACCAAAGCAGGCTGCGAGTGAAGAGGTTCAACAGCCCAAGAAGAGAAGGCTTTCAACCGGTGGAGTTGTCATTCGTGAGACTCAAGGCAGCAACATTCAACCGGCACGTCTCTCTCTCCAAGAGCCAGGCTCCAAAGGCAAAGCCATAGTATCTAGCTCTTCTGGAACATCCTCAAGTTCCAGCCGAGACTAGACCCGAGGTAACAACCATCTTCCATTGTATATACCATTCATGTTCTCTCTATTTTTGCTTTGTGTTTTGAGCTCTCTCGAACATGTTTCCCACCGGGACGGTGTCATTCAAGTTTGGAGGAGTATGTGTGTGGTTTGACTTGTTTATTTTGATCTTATTATATCTTTGCATCTCTTGAGTCTTGCATGCATCTAAGGCATAGAAAAGAAAAGGAAAAATTGGTAAAAATTTTAAAAATTTTCAAAAAAATTCATGTAGTTCCATTCATCTTGTTAAGCATTTTAGGATTGAGTCTAGAATTTTTTAAGCATCTAGGTTGTTTGCATTTGCATAAGGGGTTAAAGTTTTCTTAAAAAGGTGCTTTAAGCTTATGAATGGTTTCAATATCCTAGTTATTAGTTCTCTAATGTTTTGCTCACACTTTGAAAGTAAGTTCTTACCATGCTTGGATCACTTGTTTTGATTTTCGTGACTTGAATTGAACTCTCATGATTTGAAACTTGTCCTATTAAGTGAAAACCTTAATCTGAATTTTTAAATATCATTCTTATGCACTTGAAAATAAACACATGGATCTTAAAAATATTTAGGCTCTCTTCTTCCTTTTACCACTCTTTCTGACCCTAAGTATAACTCCCGCCTTGAGCCTTACCTTTCTTTGAAGCCAAGTTTTCGTGTGTGACATCATTATGAGGCCTCTTTCGGTTTGAACTTAGCATAACGTGTTACGTTTAGGCGACATGATTAGGTTCTCATATGATTGCTAGTTTTGCATTTAGAAGCTAGATGTAGGCTTAAGATAAGTTTGGGGGATCATTGGGGTTGCTTCCTTGTTTATATGTTTTCGGTTTCAAAAGAGTTTGGCATTTGAAGTGAATAAAAGGTTTTAAGTGAAAGGTTTTATGTTTAAAATGTATAATGCTCCAATAATTTCAGAAGATAGCTCTCTCAAAATAAAAAGAAAAAGAAAAAAAATAAAAGAGCCTAAGTGCCAAAATAAAAAGAAAATAAAAAAAAGTAAAAAATTAATAATAAGAGAGCTATCAATAAGAAATAAATAAGGAGTCTAATATTTTCAAACCTTTTCACTAGCTTAAAAGAATTAAGATGTTTTCTATTTTGATTTGGGGATTGCTAAGCTTTTGCTTTGAAGATAAGGGTAGATTTTAGGAGGGTGAGTGAGCTAAAAAGAGAAAAATGAAAGGGGTTTTAGGATCATTGTTAGTTTGCATGGGTAGATGAGAATCTGATCATGTATGCATCAATTGCCTTCACATTTAGCATTATGCATAAAGTTCTTACCATCTTTGAGAGAAACCCGTACTTAAAATAAACCCTTCTTTAAAATGAGATCATTCTATACTCATAGACTTAACCCTTAGCCAAATGTGTTTTGCTTTAAAGTGCATAAGTTTGATTCATGGTTCGGTCTTTAATTAATGTAAAAAATGATTTTCTTTGATTGTTTGGAATAGGAGAGTCATGATTTGAAATTCTTTGTGTGATTAGTATGGCTAAGTTCTTTGGAGTATGAGCGTGTGTATTGCATTTTAGAACTAGTAACTAGGACGTTGAGATTGATTCATTTGAAAGATACCTTTGCAAGAAGCTTAAACCCCCGTTTGTTTTAAAACCTCTCTCCCTTCATTAATTTTGTTTGCTTGAGGGCAACTAAAAGGTAAGTTTGGGGGAGTTGATATAGCTGCATATTCTATGCATTTTGGATACATATAAGTTAGTTTCTCACGCATATACATTGTATTTTAGACTAGTTTGCATCACTTTAGGTCCTAGAGTATTCTTGCACCAGCATATGCATATTTCTTGCATTTTGCATCACATACAGGTTGTTTTCGCCTACTTTGGAGTCTTGGAGGGTTCTTGGACGTGCTGAGGCTCGTGAGGAGGTTCGTGGGACATGGAGAATTCAGGAATGCTTGCTAAGGACCAGAGATGGAGAAGCGGATCGAGCATGGCCGGTCGATCTAGATGAGATCGACCAGAAGATCGAGTAGTCCAGCCGATCCAAGGGAACTGATCGAGACGGAGATCGAGTGAAGCGATCGATCAAGGAGTACGGACATGAATGACGCCATGCAGAGCGAGAGTCGGATCGAGTCCACCACTCGATCCTCCAAAGATCGACTCCAAGATCGAACGAAGCACTCGATCCGCCGAAGAAGATCGAGACACAGATCGATCTGAAGGCACGATGTCCGAAGATGATCGAGCGAGATGCTTGATCTCGAGGTCGATCTCAGTGCACTTTAACCATTATTGGCTGCTAGCGAGGGGGGGACTATCGAGCTGTTTGGCCTATTTTGGGAAGGCGGCGATCATGCTTTCTCACACACGTTTTTCACTTTATCATTTTCATCTTTTCCTCTCTGTTCGAAGGTAATTTCGCCATTATTAGACTTTAAAGCTTTGTTCTTGAATCTTTGAATCGTTTAAGTTTAAATCCATCATTCTTTATGTTGATGAGTTCATCGTTTATGCTTTGTTTGGTTTACTTCATGTGTAGTGGGTAGTTTAATCGGGTTTTGGGGTTGAGAGGATTCAAAGGGGTCGAAAAGGTTTTCAAGTTTGGTGTTTTCTTGTTCTTCATGGCTTTCTCTTCTAGGATGTCGAGTTTTTAAGGCTTAAAGAGTCTCACGCCAAGATCTTTATGATCAGAGAGGTCTCTTACCTTGAAAGGATCCAGAGATCTCTGAAAATCGCATCCTAGAGACTAGTTACCCTTTCCCAAACGCCATGGTAGTTTAGGGGACTAGTTAAGCCGCGTGTTTGAAATCTGATTTCCTTGCCCTTCAATCTCTTTTTCCGCCAAACGCCATGGGTCTGGAGGAGAGAATGAAGGAGTGATCCATACCACACGCCATGGATGGATCTTGTTTTGTTTTCAAGGCTTAGAGAATCTCACAAAGTGAGTAGATCTAGAGTTTTCAAACCAAGCTTGGACCTTTGAGACCCTTGAACATGAATCTCAACCCTAGACCCTCTTTCTTAGTATTCTTACATCTCTGTTGATCATTCGCTTGTTATCTATTTCATCCTGGTCTTTAGTTTCGTTTCATTTGAACTTTTAGACGAGATCGATCGTTGTTGCTCGATCTAGTGGTCGATCCTGTGGTCGATCCACTAGACGATTTTTATAAATTCATAGCTTTGCATTTTAATCATTCTGTCTGTTCCTCGTGGTAGTTCATTCGTACCTGGTAATTATAAAATAGTTTTGCCTTGCATTTAATCGTTGCATCTAGTTTTTAGGATTTTTACAAAACCGTTCATCATTTTCTTAGCTTTACATGATCCTAGCATTCTCATTGCACTTTCTAGCTCCTAGGTTGGATTGATTCCTCTTGCATGCTATACTACGACTGTGTGCTGCTTGAGTTTTGATAACCTCCTGTTGCACTGCATCACTCCCTTCAGAGATTAAAAATCTTGTTATCAGGTTGAGGATTGAGATATACCATAGAAATTGGAGAGTCCTTTCTGACCTCTTTTGATCTATTGATCATTTTACCTTTATCCTTTGATTTTGGGAGAGTCATTGGTGGTGTTTTCGAGCGTCTTTATCACTTAGTGGTGAAAACTTTAACGAAGTGTGGTGCTAGCTTAACGGGTTTCTTTATCAGCTCCGGTGCTTCGGCTATACGAGTTGTGGTGATCCCGATCTTCCTATCTATTCGGTTACGTCCAGTTCACGTTTTCTATCACTTCACTCAATTCGCTTCCTGCATAACGCATCGAAGTGGTATCAAAGCAAAAAATTCCAGGTTGTTGGAGTGAAGTATTTTCGTTCATGCTCTTGCATAAATCAATTCTGATGGATCTACCAAGAGGGTTGACTCTTGATCAGGCTTTTGCTGAGCGGATCACCAGAGATATGACAACAGTTGCAAGATATAGCAATCGCGGTTAGCAGGAGAGACGCCAGAGATCAGCCTAGAAGACAAAGGGTTGAGGCAGATGAAGCGTCAAGTGAAGGCAGTGGAGATTCTTCTCATGGTTCTGGTTCCGATCATGAAGAACGTGGTGGTAGGAGAAGAGACAATCGTCCACAACAGAGGCAGTATCATCAAGAAGAGTTCAAAGAAGATTTCCCTGATTTTCAAGGTAATCTAAATCCAGATGACTTTCTAGATTGGTTGACATCAATGGAGAGATCATTTGAGTACAATACATATGACGATGAGAAAAAGTTTAAGGTGGCTACTTTGAGGTTTAAAGGCTATGCTAGTCTTTGGTGGGATACTCTTAAGTCTTAACATGCTAGAGAAGGCAAGACTCGTGTGAGGTCTTGGGAGAAGCTGAAGAGACTTATGAAGAGGAGATTTTTACGAGATGACTACAAGCAAGATTTGTACCTAAAGCTTACACATTTGCAGCAAGAGAAGCGCACTGTTGAGGAGTATACAAGGGAGTTTGATTTGTTACAGTTGCGTTGTGATGTCCAAGAGCCAGAAGAGAGGACTATTGTACGTTTTGTACATGGTTTAAGTGAGGAGATTGCATCTAAGGTTGAGTTGCAAACTTATTGGACTCTTGAGGATGTGAAGAAGCTTTTTATCAAGGTGGAGAAGCAGGTTAAAGCTGGGAAGAAGCCTTACACCAGAACTTACACTTCTTGTTCTTCATTGAATCCAAAGGTTAACTTTAAAGGAGATGCTAGCAGTAGTAGTAAGAAGGTCGAAGTGAACACTACAGCAGCGCCAGCAGAACCTAATATGAAGAAGAAGTGCTTCAAGTGTCAGGGGTTTGGACATTTCCAAGCTGAATGTCCCAATAGGCATGTCATGACTATTCAAGAGATTCAGGAGATAAAGAGGAGATAAAGCAGGATTCTCTTGATTTAGCTGCAGTTGATCAGAAGGTTCGAAATGGAGAGGGAGAGATTATTGAACAACCTGATCATGGAGAGCTATTGGTGATTCAAAGAGTGTTGCATTCTGTTCCTATTGTTGAAGAATCACATAGGGAGACATCTTTCAAACTCGTTGCACAGTCATGGGAAAGGTGTGTAGCCTGATTATTGATAGTGGGAGTTGTGCTAATGTAGCATCTAGTACACTTGTGGAGAAGCTGAGTTTAGCTACTGTGAAGCATAAGCAACCATACAAGCTGAAGTGGTTGAATATGGAAGCAATCTGCAGGTATCTAAACAAGTTCTAGTTTCATTCTATGTTGGAAAAAACTATCAAGATGAGGTGCTCTGCGATGTTATTCCAATGGTTGCTTGTCATCAATTGCTTGGGAGACTTTGGGAGTTTGATAGGAGAGTTATACATGATGGATACAGGAACACTTATTCTTTTCATAAGGATAAGAAGCATATCACGTTGGCACCATTAGTTCCTACTATGTTGCACAAGACAAAGCATTTGAAATAAAAGAGCTGTAGGGAAAGTCTTTTCTTGGGAGAATCACGAGTTGTGAGAAAGCTTGATGAGGGAAAGGAGGTCCTTGCATTACTGGTGGTTGAGAAGAATGATAGCACATGAGTGATGAGTACACATCCATTGTAACTGGAGTTGATGAGAGAGTACTTTGATGTGTTCCCTGATGATTTACCGCCTGGTTTGCCTCCTATTAGAGGTATTGAACAACAAATCAATTTGTTGCCTGGTGCACCTCTACCAAATCGTGCAGCTTATTGATATCCCTTGTATTTACACCATTTAGGGCTGCATTTAGTACATATTTTGATCCTCTTTTGCATGTTTTCTCTTTGCTTTTGTTCCATTTTCTTCTCCTTTTAGACTTAGGTTGCATTTAGAGTATAGTTTGCATTTTCTTTGCATTTTGGATGTTTTTAGGTGCTTTTGGAGCTTAAAGGAGCTTGGAGGAGTTTTGGGAATGATACAAGATGCTAGCTGGGCAAAAGGGAGCAAGAAGGATCACAACAGAAGATCCCTGCAGAAGTTTTCGGTCAGAGCACGGAGAGTTTCGGTCAAGAGTGACCGATACGGAGCTTATCGGTCACCAGTATCGGTCAAGTGTGATCGACACAAACACATCGGATTAATTTTGGTCATGTGTGTCGATCACTGAAGACCGATAGGGACCCATTTTGGTCACTGGAGATCGACACGACTGACCGATACTGACCCAGCCCGAACCTGTTTTTAATTACAACTATGCCATTACTTTAGGGTTTTCCTTTCTAGGCTATAAATAGCCTCTTTTTCCAGATTTTCGACAAGTCATGTCAAAATACTGTTCTTGAGCATTTTTTTTAAGTTTGTAAGATAATTTCTTTGCTTTGTTCAATATAATCAAGTATTTGCTTTAATCTTGCTTTAATCTTTCTTTTAATCATGATTAGCATCTTTTTCCTTTGTGATTTGGTGTTAAACATGATTATGAGTGAGTAGTTATCTTAGAGTTTCTAGATGTGGTAGATTAGGGGAATCTAAGGCTTGATTAAGGTTTGTTGTGTTCTTCATTTTATGGGTTCCTCTCTATTAATCTGTTATTCATGCTAGATTAGTCTTGATCAAATTTGTCTAAGTTGTTAGCTTTCTCTTATGCCCACCAAGTGTTTGATGAAATGCTGATCATGTTTAATAGAGGATTTGCTGGCCTTGGCTCAAGAGATTGACTGTTTGAGGAGCATTTTGACTTGAATAGAGTTGTTTAATCATGCTTGCTTGATGTTTTAGCACTAATGAGAGTTAGTTCTTGTTAGAATGTTTAGCAAAGGGTTATTTGCCAAGAGATTGGATCTAACTAGCTTAAGTGTGAACTCTATGTCTAGGAATCACCATTGCTTGCTTGCTTGATCAATGTAGTTTGAGACAGCCTTAGTTGATGCCTGAAATTCCCCAAAGTCAATAACCACATCTAGAGACTTGCCTTTCTCTTATTTAAATTTCGGATTTGCCCTGTTTTGCTCTGTTTTACTCTGTTTTCCTTGCTTAGAATTGCTTAGTTTGCTTCTGTTTTTACTTTGGTTGCTGCTTGCTTCACTTAGGTTGCTAGAACTGTTGCTTAGGAAACAAAACCAATTCTCTGCTTGCTTGACTTAGAGATTTTACTCTCAACTCTTCTGTTTTCAACTCTTCCCAATGGATTGACATAAAACCCTTACTACAACTGACTAGTACAAGGGTGATTGAGCATGAGACATCAATCAATCATGTATCAATTTGGCGTCGTTGCCATTTGGGAAACAGTTTGAATCATTAGAGTTTGTAGAATTTTTAAGATCAAGTTTTTACTTTTCTTTGGTTACTAATTCTCTTTGACTCACACTTCTGTCTTTCAGGTATATGAACTTGAGATCTAGAGGTTCAAGCAATCTTGTGGATTTCATAGACAACATCAATCTGCTGGATAGAGGATAGAGAGCAAGGAGACAGCAAGAAAGGCAGCAACACTTGCAAAGACTTGGTATGAACAATCAGGATCAAGTCATGGATGACATCAGATTTCAGGGTCCTCAAGGAGCTGCAGGCGCTCAGGGTATACAAAGAAATCAAGGTGTTCAAGGCTTACAGGGTGAGCAAGGACCAAGAGGTGCTGCACAAGCTCCAAGAGCAGCTAGACCTATTGGCGCTGGTGATGCACCAAATGCCTACAACAACAGGACAGGCATTATTCCACCAGCAGTCCAAAACAACAACTTTGAAATCAAGTCTGGTTTGATTTCAATGGTTCAAGGCAGCAAATTCCATGGGTTACCACTTGAAGACCCTCTAGATCATTTGGACAATATTGACAGGCTGTGCTCCCTCACAGAGATAAATGGAGTAAGTGAAGATGGCTTCAAGCTCAGATTGTTTCCCTTTTCCCTAGGAGACAAGGTACATCAGTGGGAGAAAAACCTTCGCCAAGGGAGTATCACCAGCTGGGATGAATGCAAGAAAGTCTTTCTAGCAAAGTTTTTCTCCACTTCCAGAACTGCTAGGATAAGGAATGAGATCTCAGGATTTGCACAGAGGAACAATGAAAGCTTTGGAGAAGCTTGGGAAAGATTCAAGGGTTACACATTGCAATGCCCTCATCATGGCTTCTCACAAGCATCTTTGCTCTCTACTCTCTACAGAGGAGCCTTGCCTAAGATCAGAATGCTCCTGGACACAGTCTCCAATGGGAACTTCCTGTCAAAAGATGTAGATGAAGGTTTGGAGTTAGTAGAGAACTTGGCTCAGTCTGATGGAAACTACAATGAGGAGTTTGACAGAGCACCAAGGAGTGCCAAGGATGAGTTAGAGTCTAGCAAGAAAGAAATCAAGTCTCTCCATGAGAAGCTGGACTTGTTGCTAAGAGAGAAGAAAGAGGTTCACTTTGTGGGAGACATGGTTCAGCTTGATGATCAGGAGCAATGCCAACTTGAGGAGATGAACTATTTGGGAAATCAAGGTGGCTACAACAACTATGGGAACTACAGACCCAATCCCAACTTGTCCTACAGGAGCAACAATGTTGCCAACCCACAAGATCAGGTTTACCCTCAACAGCAACAGCAAGTTCCCCCAAGACCTTTTGTTCCCTACAACAATCAAGGTTTCCAGCAGAGGAACAACAACGATCAGCCAAGAGCGCCCTACAACCCTCCAGGATTCAATGCCCAAGCACAAGGACAAGCTTCCTCTAGCTCTCAGGACACTGATCTCAAGACCCTCATGCAGCAAATGATCAACACTCAAGTCACTACAACCTTGGAAATTAACAAGAAGTTTGCAGAGGTCCACAACAAAATTGATTCAGTGCATGTAGAGCTTACCAACAAGTTTGATGGGTTGGCTGCAAGAGTCAAAACTCTAGAGAACAACAAAGGAATAGCTGGTCCCAAGCTACAAGGACAGTTTTCTGGAAAACCAGAAGCTAACCCAAAGGAGTTCTGCAATGCTATTGTGCTAGAAGAAGAAAGCTTCTCCACTGAAGAGGAGGCTATCATTGAAGAGTTTCTCTACTTGTTCACTGAGGACACTGAACCTCTAAGTGGGGGGGAAGTGTTTTTGGAAATCAAAAATGACCAAGGAGCTGTAGAAGAAGGACCCTTTGGAGATGGAGAAAACTCAGATGATGAAGAGTGGTGGGCGCCACATGAGGTTATTGACAACACAAAGGATTACTTGATGGAAGCTGCTGATGATAAGGAGAAACCTCAAACAGCTACTCTCCCTGTCTATCAACCAACCATCCCTTTCCCAGGATGGTTCAAGGAACAGCTAGTTCAGAAGTATAAAACTCTCTATGCTGCTCAGATGGAGTTGAGGGGTTTGAATGGCCAAGAAGAACTTGAGAAGCTAAGAGAGAAGACTGGAACACCTGAGGTTAAGGAGCTCACTATCAAAAAACTTGGGGATCCAGGCTGTTTCACTCTCCCATGTGAACTTAAGGGGCAGACTTTCCAGAGCTGTCTTTGTGACCTTGGAGCAAGTATCAATCTTCTCCCATCCTCTACTTCTAAGGCTTTTGGCCACCACCAAGGAGTTCCATGACTCCTTCTCCTCACCTCAACTAAAGAGGTAATCAAAGTCAAGCTTAGTGACTTTAAACAAGCACACTTGGGAGGTAGTCCCATGGTATCCTTTTGTATATATTATGCTTTCTGGTATTTCTTTTATGCTTTGTTTTAGTGTATAGAAACAAAATTCCGAACTGGGGCTTGAGAAAGTATGATGGGGACAAAGAACAGGTGTATTCTGGCTGATATCGGTCATTTGTATCGGTCATGACAGACCAATACACAGATTTTTGGTCATTAGTAGCGATCATGATTGACCGATATCAGTGGAGCCAGTTTATACCAGTCAACATATCGGTGTGACCGATATGGAAAGAAGTTTGAAAGAGGAATAGATTTTCGGTCATCAGTATCGATCATGCATGATCGACATAAACACACCGTTCTAATTTCGTTCCAGTGTGTCGATCATTGGTGATCAATAAGATTCTTGGAAACATTTCGGTCACCAATATCGATCACTCATGACCGACATAAACACAACGTGTTATTTTTGGTTAGGTGTGTCGATCACTGATGACCGATACTAATCTCAGGAAGCACGTCAGTCTCTAGTATCGATCACTCATGACCGAAAATGCAATTTCGGTCAGTAATATCGGTCATGAGTGACCGAAACTCCATCCGAGGTAAGTGTCTCAACTTTTAAAAAATTTTACCTCCTTTGGTTTGGAGCCAAAGTAGTTTAAATTTTTAAATGGGATTCCTTCTGACCTCTTTCCTAGCTTCTGAACACTTTTGTTTTTGTCCCCCACATATTTGATTTCTTATGTTCCCTCACTAACCTTTGATTCTTTTGGTTTCTTCTCCTTTCTCTCTATTTAAGCAACAACTCTCTTCACTTCTCTTCACACTTAAACTCACTCTTCTTCTCACCTAAAGCTCGAAATAACTAGTTCTTTTTCTCTTTTATTTCTTTTTCTAAGTGTTAAGAAGTTCACTAAAGGTTTGCTTCATAAACTATCTCTCTTTGCTCTTACTCTTAACTTATGATAAAAACTGCTTTTATAAAGTTTTTAAGAGCAAACAGTGTTTAGTTTTGATTGATGTGCTATGATTTTGCAATATGGATTTATTTTGAGATATCAAGCTAGATGTTGAGGTTCTGATTAATATATGTTTATCTCATTGCTTGCTCATCTTCATCCTTTTGCAAAATCATCATCTCTTTTGCCTAGGAACCATTTTGCTAGAATGTCATGCATAACTGTTTATCCTTTGTGCATTCTAGTTTATTTAGTTGCTAGCTTTTGATCTCTTCTTGCTTTGAATAAGTTTTAGCTTGTTGTTAAGACTTGTTAGACTTTTCTTAGCATTAAAGAGTTTCTCCATTAAAAGCTTTCAGCTATTTGATTTTTCAGCTTTTATTCTTTCACTTACCTTGTTTTCAAGCTTTGCTTTTGAAGGTACCATGGGAAGAACAAAAATAGCTGCTGAGAAAAAGGGAAAAGAACCTCAGGAAGCACCAATCCAACCAAGAACACAGAAAGATAAAGGAAAGGGCAAGGCTGATGAGCAATCCTCCAAAGCCGCTGGGAAGAGACCGGTTGGGAATGAGGGAGAAGATCAACAAAACAAGGGCAGTGCTGCTAAAGAACTCATGAAGGCTTTCAACCAGTGCACTTTCAAGACAACAAGATATCCGTGCACTTCCACAATGAAGGCGCTTGGACTTTATGGTGATTGCAAGGCTACATTTGAGTGCATGGGTCTTGGAGCTTTCATGGAAATGCCACTCCCATCTTACCAACACCTCACTTACCAATTCCTCTCCACGCTCAAGGTGGTCTGGTAAGAAGACAGTGAGCTCCCTAAGGGCGATGGATGGATCTCTTTTCGGATTGGCAAGGAGAAGTTCTCCTCAACATTCACAGAGATCGCCAAGGATCTAGAGCTGAAGTCCCACTCCACCAAGCTGAGCAGGTTCAAAATCCCAAGTGGGCAGCACACTAGGCTGTGGGGCATCATTGGGGTTGGGCAATACACTCCTGGAAGATCAAGGAACCAGCACCTAAGGCATCCAGCCGTGAGATATGTCCACAAAGCACTTGCGAATACACTCTTTGCAAGGAAGGAGACGACATATCTCACATGAAGGGAGACAGATCTGATATACCAAGGACTGTATGAGGTGTTGGGAAGCGATGAGTATGGAGAACCTCTCAGAGCACCGAGAAGCAACCCCTGCTATGTGGCTATGTTGATGGAGCAGCTCATATCCTACCAGAGAAGGGTTTTGAGTAAGACAAAGAAGGAGAACAGCCCTCAAATGCACATTGGAGGAGTTGTGACAGCAGTTCTGCAAGCTAGTGGAGTAGACCTTGACAAACATGAAGGTGATGCACTTGAGCCACTATGGATTGACATTGATTACCTCAAGAGAAGCCACTACCTTGAAAGAACCATTGGTGGAAAGCATGTGTATAACTTCATCACAGGCCTTGACACACCAGCAAAAGTCCTCCTCCCCAATCCAAAGCTTACATCCTTCTTCAGAAAAGGAAACATCAGCTTCAACCCAAGCACTGAGGAGCTTTACACAGGCGGCCCTATTCCTACATTAGAAGAAGAAGAAGACAGTGAAGAAGAAGAGGAGCACACTGAAGAGATCAGAGAAGAAGAAGCAGAAGAACAATGGAATGCTACTGCTGGCGCTGAAGGCCAAGGAAGAACCCATGAAGACGTTGAGCTTGAAGAAGAAGAAGTGTTGAACTACAGCTCAAGGCAGTTCCACTTCCAGCCCTATGAAGCTCCCAACCAAGGAAGCTCTTTGAGAGCAGCTCATTAGCACATTAACACACTACAGAAGTGGTGCAAGTGGCAGGACAAAGCCATCAAAGGGCTTATGAAGATGGTGAAGGGGAAGTTCAGAAAGAACAAGGCTACATCAGCAAAAACTTCCCACCACAGCCACACCCAAGAGCTCTACTCTCAACAAGAAGAGCAACTTAACCCATCTGAGCCAACTGAAGAGGAGGAAGCTGTATGGAACCCCCATGGAAGACACTCATTCCATGCTCAACCAAGTGACCAATGGGGTACATGGGCACAACCAAGGGCTTCATCTTATGAGCCAAGAGCCCATGTTCCATCAGCTTGGGAGACGCCAATCCCCAACCCCTCTGAAGTTCAGGATACATGGCAATGGGGCACACAAGGGACTTCTTCACAAGCTGAACAGCTATGGTCAAGTTGGGTTCAACCAACTCCAGAAGCAGAGCATTCCACTAAAGTCTATGAGAGAAGGAAGAGGAGAGCTAGCAAGTCTCCACAAACCTCAGGATCATCCCACAACTCCTACCATTGAACCAAGTACCACATCCCTTCCATTGTTCTATACCATTGCATCTTTCTATTTTTGTAATATATTTTGTTGTTTCTCTCTTCCATTGCTTTCATTACACAAGGGACTGTGTAATTTTTAAGTGTGGGGGAGAGATTTGGGGCTTGACTTTGTTTTCTGTTTCCTTAGTTTTTCTTTTTCTTTTCACTTTGAGTCTCATGCATATCATGCATACATGTAAGGCATAGAAAACACACAAAAAAATCGAAAATTTTTGAAAATTTTTGCATTTTTGCAAACCAAAAAGAGAGCATGTAGTTGCATTTCATTCTTCTAGGATTGAGTCTAGTGTTAACAAGTAGGTTGCATTGCATTTGCATAGGGCATTATGATGAGTTTTCCTTGTAAAGTGCTTAGTGTTTAGAGATGATTTCAGTTTTTAAGTGCTTAGTTGTTTGATGCATCATATGATTGCTAGAAGTTAAGACTGAACCATGCTTAGATTGCTAGATTTGGTCTTCTCATCTCATTCTGAAAGCATTTGTTCTCTGAAAATCAACTCTATCAACTTGAACTTTAACTTGGACTTTTAATTATCATGTCTTATGCATTGAAAAATGATTCCATGGCTACCATATATATATTTGGATTATCTTTCTCCTTTCTACCACTCTTGTTGATCCAAATAGCTGATCCTCATAATTATGGGACAGTTACATCCTCACCATTAACCAAAACCTCCTTTTGAGCCTAAACACTATTGTGAGAGCTGTGAGGCCTTTGCATTGCATTTTCGATTTTGTCTTGGCAAAAAGTGTTAAGAATAAGGCTGGCAATGATTAGCTCTCTTGTAGATATCAGCTTGCATCTTGAGCTTGATTCTAGAATAGGAGTTTTGGGGTTTAAAAAGGGTAGAGTAAGTGGTTTGAACTTCATGTTTTTATGTTTTGAAAGAAAGAGAAAAGATCTGAAATGGTAGAAAAGGGGAAACAGTTTAGTATTGTGGTTAAGTAAAGGGAATAAAAGCTCTAAGTTTAAAAAGAAGGTTTGGCGCCAACAACAATGCTTAGAAAGGTCCAAAAGAAGAAAAATCTGACCAAAAAGCAATCCACCAAAGGTGATGAAGGTGCCAACACAACAAAGAAGAGCAAGTCCCAACCAAAAAGAAGCAGCCACACAAGCAAAAGAAGAAGTTTCCCCAGCCATGAAGATGGGTAAAGGGTAGAATTTAGGAAAGGGTAGAATTTAGGAAAGGGTAGACTTAGAGGGTTCACTCTTGGGTTTAGAAATGCTTAGGACTCATCTTTGGGAAGTAAGGGTAGAAGAGAGCTCTGAATTGCATGCATAAGTGTGCTTTTACCTTTAGCATTTTTCCTAAGATGAAGTCATTTCATTGAGTGATCCTTTATGTTTTTGAACCCTTGTGCTTAAATGAGATCATTCTTATCTCATAACCTTACCCTTTTCAACCAAATGTCTTCACTTGATTTGCATAAGCATGATTCATGTTCTGAACTTAATTGAATGTTAAAGAATTGATTGATTTGAGCATCTGCCTAAGTTGAAATTTGAGATCATTTTGAATTATGATGAGCATGGCTAGGATCTTTAAAGTATAGCTGATTATGTTTGCATCCTACAACTAGGCACTTGAGAATTGAAACCATCTCTTTACCTTTGCACTTTTGGAATCCGAATGCCCACTTTCAAACCTCACTTTCCCATTTGTTCTTGATTGCTTGAGGACAAGAAAAAGGCAAGTGTGGGGGTGTTGATATCCCTTGTATTTACACCATATAGGGCTGCATTTAGTACATACTTTGATCTTTTTTTGCATGTTTTCCCTTTGCTTTTGTCCCATTTTCTTCTCCTTTTAGACTTAGGTTGCATTTAGAGTATAGTTTGCATTTTCTTTGCATTTTGGATGTTTTTAGGTGCTTTTGGAGCTTAAAGGAGCTTGGAGGAGTTTTTGGAATGATACAAGATGCTAGAAGGGCAAAAGGGAGCAAGAAGGATCATAGCAGAAGATCTCTGCAGAAGTTTTCGGTCAGAGCACGAAGAGTTTCGGTCAAGAGTGACCGATACAGAGCATATCGGTCACCAGTATCGGTCAAGTGTGATCGACACAAACACATCGGATTAATTTCTGTCATGTGTGTCGATCACTGAAGACCGATAGGGACCCATTTCAGTCACTGGAGATCGACACGACTGACCGATATTGACCCAGCCCGAACCTGTTTTTAATTACAACTATGCCATTACTCTAGGGTTTTCTTTTCTAGGCTATAAATAGCCTCTTTTCCAGATTTTCGACAAGTCATGTCAAAATACTGTTCTTGAACATTTCTTTTAAGTTTGTAAGACAATTTCTTTGCTTTGTTTAATATAACAAGTATTTGCTTTAATCTTGCTTTAATCTTTCTTTTAATCATGATTAGCATCCTTTCCCTTTGTGATTTGGTGTTAAACATGATTATGAGTGAGTAGTTATCTTAGGGTTTCTAGATGTGGTAGATTAGGGGAATCTAAGGCTTGATTAAGGTTGTTGTGTTCTTCATTTTATGGGTTCCTCTCTATTAATCTGTTATTCATGCTATATTAGTCTTGATCAAACTTGTCTAAGTTGCTAGCTTTCTCTTATGCCCACCAAGTGTTTGATGAAATGATGATCATGTTTAATAGAGGATTTGCTGGCCTTGGCTCAAGAGATTGACTATTTGAGGAGCATTTTGACTTGAATAGAGTTGTTTAATCATGCTTGCTTGATGTTTTAGCACTAATGAGAGTTAGTTCTTGTTAGAATGTTTAGCAAAGGGTTATTTGCCAAGAGATTGGATCTAACTAGCTTAAGTGTGAACTCTATGTCTAGGAATCACCATTGCTTGCTTGCTTGCTTGATCAATGTATTTTGAGACAGCCTTAGTTGATGCCTGAAATTCCCCAAAGTCAATAACCACATCTAGAGACTTGCCTTTCTCTTATTTGAATTTCGGATTTGCCCTGTTTTGCTCTGTTTTACTCTATTTTCATTGCTTAGAATTGCTTAGTTTGCTTCTGTTTTTACTTTGGTTGCTGCTTGCTTCACTTAGGTTGCTAGAACTGTTGCTTAGACAACAAAACCAATTCTCTGCTTGCTTGACTTTGAGATTTTACTCTCAATTCTTCTGTTTTCAATTCTTCCCAATGGATTGACATAAAACCCTTACTACAACTTACTAGTACAAGGGTGATTGAGCATGAGACACCAATCAATCATGTATCACTTATAGATGTAATCCAGAAGAAGCTAAGGAGCTGCAGAGATAAGTTCAAGAGCTTATTACTATGGGCTATGTAAGAGAGAGCATGAGTCTTTGTTCTGTTCCTGCTCTACTTGTTCCAAAGAAGGATGGCTCAATGAAGATGTATGTGGACAGCCGAGCTATCAACAAGATTACTGTGAAGTATCGTTATCCTATACCACGGTTGGATGACATGTTGGATGAGCTTAATGGATCAAAGGTGTTTTCAAAAATTGATCTAAGGAGTGGATATCATCAAATCAGAATTAAAAAGAGGATGAATGGAAAACAGTATTCAAGATAAAGGGTGGTTTGTTTGAGTGGCTGGTCATGCCATTTGGCTTATCTAATGCTCTCGGTACTTTTATGAGGCTGATGAATCAAGTACTATGCAACTTTATTGGAAAGTTTCTGGTTACTTTGACGATATTTTGGTGTATAGGAAGACCGAAGAAGATCATTCACAGCATCTGCGAGAAGTTTTTGAGGTACTACGTAAAAACAAACTCTATGCAAAGCCTCATAAGTGTTTTTTCTTCACTTTTAGTGTTGTGTTTCTTGGATATGTCGTATCTGGTGATGGCCCTGTTTATTTGCCAGCCGCAGGATGCAGCTGCAGCATGCAATCAAACGCTGTTCGTTTATGTGATGCATCTTCTACGATCAGACGCTGTGACCAAACGCTGCGTTCAGCGTTCGATTTTTTTGGACGCAAATAAAATTCAGCGTTGCGGTTGAGAAAGCTGCGACTGAATCTGCAGAAGACAAAATTATCCTTATTACCTTTTGTAAATTACAAACCATTTACCCTGAAATTAAATATCGACCTTCTTTGTGTTCGCCGATCTTCTTCTCTTCTCTTCACTTCGCTGATCTTCTTCTTCTTCTTTTTCTTCTCTTCGCCGAACTTCTTCTCAGGTTCGGGACTGTTCGTTTTATTTATGATTCAATTAATCTCTTTGCCTCGAAGCTCAATTTCTCTGTGTTTCAATTGTCTCATTTCGATTTGTTTACCTTTGATTTTAGGTTTTTTGTTTTGCCTTTGATTCATCAATCTGATTTCGTTTTAGTGATGCGGGTTTTGTGTTTTGACTTCAATTTATCAACCAGATTTCGTTTTATTGCTCTCAGTTTCTCTGGGTTTTTAACACATGAACTCTCTCATCAGCTTCATAGATTATTCTGGGTTTTCTGTTGTTAGCTGATGGGTTTTCTGTTGTTAGTTGATATAAGACGTAAAACAAGTTTCTCTCCTGCTGAAAATTAGAATTACAAATATATATAGTTTAACAACCAACATGGTCACGCCAATCCAAGAACAAGAGAGCAGCTGCATAGTTGTTAGCCTTTTGTCGTTTGGGATCTTGTTGAAACTTTATGTTTAAGTAACTTTATGCTTAAGTTCGGATTTAAGGTTTGAAGTTTTGTGTCGCATGTGGAGTAGAAATTATGGAGTGTGCATCATCTTCCCTCCTAATGTTAGTGCAATTAAATCTAAGATATATTTTGTTGTTTTCGAAATTTAACATAAGCTACTAAAGTAAGATGAGCGAAGCTGCTAAGTGTTTGATGTGTTAGCTCGAAAGAAATTAATTTTTGTTGTTATGTTGCTTTAAAAGTCAGTAGTTTAATTTGTGTGAGATGATGGGAATGGTTTCAGGGACTGACAGAGAAGTTCAAGGAGAAGGACACAGGATACTCAAGCTCAGCTACTTTCACTTAGGAAACCTTCATGCTCATCGTTCTCCCATTCCTCATCGCATAAGGTTTGCTTTATCTGTGTTGTTCTTCACTTAAATGTATTTCATCAGATTCTGCGCTTGCAACTGGGTTTGTGTGTGACTATGCGCCTATATTCAAATGGGTTTTTTTTTGTGTGTGTTGTTCTTCACCCATTTGAATTTTCTTTGCTTGTGTTTCCTGAAACTCTCCTTCTCTCTTGTGTTTTAGTTTTAGTTTTAGTTTCCTGAAACTCTCTTTCTCTCTTGTGTTTTGGTTTATAGATCCGTGATTGGAAACAAAAAAAATTGAACGCTGCTACTTCTTAATCATGACTCTTGCTTTCTCTTTTGGTATGATGTTCGGTTTGCATATTTCTGGTATCATATGGATTCTTTTGTGGTTGGAGTTATAAGGTTTCCTTTATAGATGAGTTTGGAACGTATTGCTAAATACTAATATGGCTATGATGTTATAGAAGCATATTTTTGTTTTCAAGAGGTGATAAATAGATTAATTAATTTCAAACATAAACGTAATGATTCATGGGAAATGAAAAAAAAAAATTATAATTTGTTTTTCTTTGTTTGCTAATCTATCTAATGGGATTGGTATTATCGGTTTGCTTTTGTTTCTCTTTGTTACCTTAGTGAACCCTTGTTGATGAACGATTTTTAAATCTGCTTTTCTTTGTTTCCTAATCTATTTTTCTTTGTATAATACTTGGTTTCAGTTTGCTTCTGCTAGTAGAGACAGATTGCTCCACAAGGATCAGAGATAAACAAGAGTCATGGCTATTGATGTAAGTGCTTATGAGTTATTTAGAATTATTCTTTAGATATTGTTAGGATGACATGTAAGTATTGACTGTTCTTTAGAATTGGACCGATGAAGAGTGTCGATACTTTTTTTATCTCTATTTGGATGAGAAAAAGAAAGGCAACAAAACAAAAGCTGGGATGAATCAAACCGGCAAAGACTTTATTATGAAGAAGTTTGAAGAGAGATTTGGGAAAGCGCTCGGATGGGAAAATTTCAAGAATAAATATGATTCTAGCAAAAAATCATATGTCAAATTCAAGAAGTTAACTCACAATCGAACTGGACTGCTTTGGGAAGATTGGACATGCCTGATCATTGGTGGGAGGAGCGCATACAGGTATTAAAGTTTGCTTTCATCTCTTTTAGGGTTTGACTTCTTTGGTGTGTTGCGAATGTTTGATGTGTTGCTTTGATGACTTTGATGAATTGCGTATGAGTTTTGTTGCTTTGATGAGTTTAATGAGTTTTGTTGCTTGTGGATCTTTTAGGTTTCGTTTAAGGTTTACTTGAATCCACTCGTTTAAAATTTACTTGACTCCACTCTCTCATTTTGAAGACAAACTATAAGCGCCTGTGGTTTAGTGTCTGATGTATTCGTTTGATGCTTGTGGATTTCAGTTATCTAATGATTTCAGCGAGTCTTAGGGTTCGTTTGATGCTTGTGATTTACTATTAGGATAATATTGGCTAATCCTTTTTGTTTTATTTTGTTTTAGGAATGGCCTGATGCTAGGAAATACAGAAACAAGCCGATTCCTACTATGGATGTGTATGAAGAGGAATTTGGTGCTATTACCGAGTAGATGGAAGAGATGAGGATGAAGTTGATTCTATGGATACAGAAGTGCCAGCGACGCAAGAGAGAAAGATATAGTTATTGAGACCGCTGTTACACGTAATACAGTTCTGGCGCAGAAGAATAAGATATCAGAAAAGATGTTAGAGAATTGTGAGCGAGAGTATGCTTGTAGTGTTGAGCGTGTAGTAGAGGTGCTTAATGAATTGCCTGGAGTAAGGAAGTGGTCTTCGTTTCACCGAGCAGCTGTGGATCATCTTCTAGCTAGTGAAGCAAACCGCAGGGGTTTTGTAGCGTTTGCTAGTGTTGAAGACAAGATTAGCTACTTAGAGCATAGGACAGGAACACATCACTATGATTGATGATAGCTTTTGTTTGTGTTTGTGTGTTTTGTCTATCGGTTAAGTTTGATGGGTTTGATAATGACTTTGGTTTCTATATTTCTCTGTTTTGTCTATCGCTTGAGTTAATAACGATGATTTTGAGTAATGATATAAGCTTTTATTTGCGGTTTGATGTTTGCGTTGAAATATGATGATGCTTTATGGAATTTAAATATGACGTTTGATGTTTAGGGTTTGTTGCTTTGATTACTTTTGTTAAACATAAATTTTGTATTAATACCTATGAGTTCTGTTTTGGGATGGCTAAAAAATAGATATTGGATGATGGTGATGGTGATGGTGATGATGATGGTGATGGTGATGGTGATGGTGATGGTGATGGTGATGGTGATGATGATGATGATGATGATGATGATGATGATGATGATGATGATGATGATGATGATGATGATCTCGGTTTGTTTGATTTGCTTACTTCTGAGAGATCGAGTCTTAGAACAGATAGAGGAGCAGGATGGCGTCATGTTCAGCAGCTTATGCAAGGATCAGACCAACAATGTTATGATATACTTCGAATGAACCAAAAAACATTTGATGGTTTATGTAAGATGCTGGCTAGGCGATATGGGTTACAAGAGTCTGAAAATATCTACATTGAGGAATCTATTGCCATGTTTCTTGAGGTGGTTGGTCAAGATAAAACTATGCGGGTTATAGCTGAAAGATATCAACGGTCTTTGGATACAGTGAAAAGAAAACTTGATGATGTTTTGAGTGTTCTCCTCAAGTTTGCAGCGGATACACTAAAACCAGAAGAAGGTGAGTTTACAAGATCTGTTTTGAGTGATGATGATCAGTATTGGCCATTTAAAGATTGTATTGGAGCACTTGATGGAACTCATATCCCAGTTCGCCCTCCCAGTCGAACTGCAGAAGCGTATAGAGGCAGAAAGCGGGAACCTACCATGAATGTTCTTGCTATATGCAGCTTCGATATGAAGTTCATATATGCATATGTTGGTGTACCAGGTAGAGCACATGACACAAGGGTATTGGCTCATTGTGCGAGGAATGAACCTTATTTTCCACATCCGCCTAATGGAAAGTATTATCTAGTTGACTCCGGACATCCCACCAGGACAGGATATCTTGGTCGTAGGGTACGATATCATCTTGATCAATTTGCTACAGGAGGACCACCAACAAACTCTCGAGAGGTGTTCAACCGAAAGCATTCAGGTCTACGTTCAGTGATTGAGAGAACTTTTGGAGTATCGAAAGCAAAGTGGAGGATTTTGGATCGTAAGTATCCAAAGTATGGTTTGACTAAGTGGATTAAAGTATGGTTTGACTAAGTGGATTAAGCTTGTCACAGCGACCATGGCATTACACAACTTCATACGTGATTCACATCGGGAGGATTCAGATTTTATACTTTGGCAAAACACAGAAGAATATCATACTCATGGTGATGAAGAAGTAGGAGAAGCATCAGCGGATGATAATGACGGTGAGGATGATCATAGTGGACATATTCCATATGAGCCGACTGGTGATAGAGCGATGGAAGCTTTGCGTGATACCATCACAAATGAATATGGTAGAAGACGTCGATTACCGTATTAGATATTTTAGTAAATGATTTAGTTTACTACTTTGCTTGATTCTGAAAAAAAACAAATCGGTTTATTATGTTTGTTTATTTTACTTTATGACTATTTTTTTATCATATTTTAGAATTAATATAATGAATTACTTTTGTAAGAATCTTCGTAGTTTATAAAATTTGTTTTAATTTAGTTTATGTTATAATTAATTTAACTGCTTAATTAAAAATCTTATGAATGTATAAAGAATTTATTATATTATAAAGTAAATATATAAATTTATGAAAATTAAAATGTGAAGTGAAAACAAAAAAAATAATCGTAGCCGCAGCGATTGTCAAACGAACAAACGAGCGATCAGACGATATGATCAACCGCGTGGCGACCAAACGAACAAATCTGCGGTAGACGCTATGACCAGACGCGCGGTGACCAAACGAACAAATTTTTTTGGCAGATGCTGCGACCAGACACGCGGCGACAAAACAAACAACAATCATGCGTCTAAACGCTGCGACTAGAGGCAATGCCGCAGCTGCAGCCGCTGGCGTCAAGCAAACGAACAGGGCCGATGGAATATCAGTGGATGAAAGCAAAGTGGAAGCAATAAGGAGTTGGCCAGTTCCAGCTACACAATCTGATGTTAGAAGCTTTCATGGCCTTGCTTCCTTCTATAGGCAATTTGTGCAGAACTTCAGTACAATAATGGCTCCAATAACTGAGTGCTTGAAGAAGGATAAGTTTGGATGGAGCATAGCTGCACAAAAAGCGTTTGAAGTAGTGAAACAGAAGCTGTGTGAAGCACTATTTTTGGCGCTTCCTGATTTTAATGAAGTGTTTGATGTTGAGTGTGATGCATGTGGCGTGGGAATATGAGCTGTTTTTGTTCAGGGACAACGCCCTATTGCATATTTCAGTGAGAAACTCAGAGGAGCTAGGAACAACTACTCAACTTATGACAAGGAGTTTTATGCGATTGTGAGAGCTCTTGGTCATTGGGAACATTACTTGAGGCCAGGAAAGTTTGTTCTACACTCTGATCATGAGGCATTGAAGTACCTCAACAATCAGCAAAAGCTCAGCAGTAGACATGCTAAATGGGTGGAGTTTCTACAATCCTTCTCATTTGTGTCTAAATACAAAGCTGGAAAGATCAATGTGGTATCTGATGCACTTTCAAGGAGGTATGCTTTGATCTCTATCCTTGATTCACGAATTATGGAATTTGAGATGATGAAAGAACTGTATGATGGAGATATGGGCTTTAAACAAGTCTATAATGAGTGCAAGAAAGGCATTGTAAGTCAGTACCAGCTGCAAGATGGATTTCTTTTCAAAGGAAACAAGCTGTGTGTTCCTAAGAATTCTATAAGGGAGTTGTTGATTCATGAGGCTCATGGAGGAAGTCTTTCTGGACATTTTGGGATCAATAAGATGTGGGATATGCTTCAGGAGCATTTATTTTGGCCTAATATGAACAGAGACGTTCATACAATAGTGGAGAGGTGTGCAACTTGCCAAAGGATAAAAAGTCATTTCCAGCCTGGTCTTTACAATCCTTTGCCGGTTCCTATATAGCCTTGGGATGACGTGAGCATGGATTTCATTGTGGGATTGCCAAGAACTCAGAGAGGAAAGGACTCTATCATGATCGTGGTGGATAGATTCAGTAAGATGGCACACTTTATACCTTGTCACAAGACAGATGATGCAAGTCAGGTTGCTGATTTATACTTGAAGGAGGTTGTGCGTCTTCATGGAGTTCCAAAGTCCATTGTTTCTGATCGTGATTCAAAGTTTCTGAGCTATTTTTGGAAGACTTTGTGGAGGTTACTTGGTACTAAGCTGCTCTTTAGTACATCTTGTCATCAACAAACTGATGGCCAGACGGAAGTAACAAACAGAACTTATACTACACTATTGAGGGGTTTGATTAAGAAGAACTTGAAGGAGTGGGACTTGAAGTTGGTTCAAGCGGAGTTTGCTTACAACAAATCAGTGAGCTACACTACGAAGCGTTCACCATTTGAGGTAGTGTATGGTGTGAATCCTCTTACTCCTATTGATCTGATTCCATTGCCTTGTGAGTTCAAAATGAACTATGAAGCAGCAGAACGAGTTAAGAATATGAAGAAGCTGCATGAGAATGTTCAAGCTGAGATTGAATAGGCGAATGAGAAGTACAAGAAGAAAACCAACAAGAATCGCCGTGATAAGTCATTTGAACCAGGAGATCTAGTGTGGTTGCATCTGAGAAAGGAGAGGTTTCCTAGCAAGCGCAAGTCTATACTCATGCCAAGATCTGATGGTCCATTCAAGGTACTTGAGAAGTTTGGTGAGAATGATTATAAACTTGAACATCCAGGTGATTATGGAGTTTCAGCTACTTTCAATGTTGGGGATCTTTCTCCATACTTTGATGATGAAGATATGCTGAATTTGAGGACAAATCCTTTTGAACCCGGAGGGAATGATGCACGAGAAAGCATGTGTAACATAGAAAATATACAAAGGGTTGGAAAACGGAATGGAATGGCTTATACTTTGTTATTTTTCGACCAGCCAAGAGATAAAATAAGCATGTGAGGAGACTAGTTTTCGTCACTAGAGGATGCTGAAGGGTCATTTTCATGTCTGGTCAAGTCAACAGTTAATTCTGCCTTATCTGTTTTTCCTTGTTTTCTGTATTTTTCTACATTTATTTTAAGTCTACGGGACGAAATTGTGTTTAGTTCCTCTATATAATGAGGCTTATTATCAATAGAATAAACGCACAAAGTTTTCAAGGAAATTGGAGAGTCTTTTGTGACCTCTTTTGATCTATTGATCATTTTACCTTTATCTTTTGATTTTAGGAGAGTCATTGGTGGTGGTTTCGAGCGTCTTTATTACTTAGTGGTAGAAACTTTATCTAAGTGTGGCGCTAGCTCAACGGGTTTCTTTATCAGCTCTGGTACTTCGGCTTTACGAGTTGTGGTGATCCCGATCTTCCTATCTATCCGGTTACATCCAGTTCACGTTTTCTATCACTTCACTCAATTCGCTTCCTGCATAACGTATCACTAATAAACTCAATGGATCACTCAATGAAAATGATTCTATCTTAAGAAAATTGCTAAAGGTAAAAGCATACTTATGCATGCAAGTTAAACCTCTCTTCTACCCTTTACCCAAAGATGAATCCTAAGAATTTCTAAACCTAAAGTGAACCCCTAAGTCCACCCCTTCCCAAAGAACTTGATCTTCTTCTTATTTATGTGAGGGGAAACTCCTTCTTCTTTGCTTGTGTGGTTGGTCCTTTTTGTTGGGACTTGCTCTTCTTTTGTTGTTTAGGCACCATTCTTCATCACCTCTAGTGGATTACTTTGGTCTGATTTCTTCTTGGATGACCTTTGAAAGCATAACTATTGTTGGCACCTCCTTATCTTAGACACTTAGAATTTTTCTTCCCTTTATACTTAACAACAAACTTAACTTATTTTCCCACACTACCATCCCATACTTCTTCTTATACTTATAAGATATAAACCATGAAGCTCAAACCACTTAACACTACCCTTTCACCCAAACTCCTAACCTAGAATCAAGCTCAAAGTGGAAGCTGATATCTACAAGAGAGTTTCTCCTTGCCAGCCTTAATCCTAACACTTTTTGCTAAGATAAAATTCAAGAATTATGTATGCAAGGCCTCACAACTCTCATAAATGGTGTTTTGGCTCAAAAAGGAGGTTTGGTTAAGGGTGTGGATTAACTGTCCCATAAGTATGAGGATCAGCTATTTGGATCAACAAGAGTGGTAAGAAGGGAAGAAGATGATCCAAATATGTATATGGTTGCCATGAATTCACTTTTCAATGCACAAACATCATATTTGAAAATCAGATTTAGGTTCCAATAGATTAGAGTTGATTTTCAATGAAAAAATGGTTTCAGCATGAGATGACAATATCAAATTTAGCAATTCAAACATGGTTCAGCCTTAACTTCTAAATTCTTATGATTTAAATCAATCCTAAACACTTAGCATTTCACAAGGAAAATTCATCATTGTGCCCTATGCAAATGCAATTCAACCTATATGCAAACACTAGACTCAATCTTAAACAAATGAAATGCAACTAGATGCTCTCTTTTTCGTTTGTAAAAGATGCAAAAAAATTCGAATTTTTTGATTTTTTTATATTTTTCTATGCACTTACATATATATGCATGAATGCATGAGGCTCAATGATAAAAAAAATGAAAACCTAAGAAAAGAACACACAAATTCAAACCCCAAATCCCTTCCCCAAACTTAAATTACACAATCCCTTTTGTAATAAAATAGTGAAAGAGAGAAGCAACAGAAATATATTACATAAACTAAAAAAATGCAATAGCATTTACAATGTAAAGGATATTGTACCTTAGTTGTGGAGGGAGGAGTGGTGGGATAAGTAAGAGATTTCATCAGTCTCTCCTGGTTCTGATATAAGACTCGGTATGGGAGGCTTATATGATGCAGAAGTGATGGAATGGTGGAGTCAATACGCTGGCTATGACGCTCTCTCGTACGAACTAGTGGGTGAAAGATGGTAGAGCAAGGCTTGATGAACAAGTCTTGAGCCGATATGGGATCTATCAAGTTGGCTTTAACGCTCTCCCTTGAGGGATCAGTGAATGGTGAAAACAATGGATCGATGGCACCACAAAGAGTATGAAAGGCTCTCTGATACAGCAAACACTTAGAACTTGGTGTATCCACACGCAACGGCTAAGCTTTTGTGAAGAAAGTTCGGTCTCTTTATTGATAATGTATGGTAGCTTTATAAACAGCTCGTCAGCTAGCCCTAAGGCCGAAAATAAAAGCAAAACGACATAACAAAGAAATACAAAAGAGCAAAACGCACAAAGGAAAAATACATGAAAAAGGAAAGTTCACTTAAACTTAAAAAGAAAAATAAAACTAAGCCGGCTTTCTTGTTGCCTTGGAGGCTCGAACTGGTGGTTCCTTGGCGTGTTGAGATGCTTAAGAACTGTTGAGGCAAGCCTTATTACCTGCACAAATCGTATAAACTGAAAATACCTGGTTTTGGCGCGCATGTAGCTTGGTTGGCAAGTAGTGGTATAAGTCCGGTCTTGGGCTAGTTTGTGCGAGTTCCTTGAAGATCTCATCTTTTTGATATCCACTGATGTCGAGTTGGTATGTTTCTTTGAGAGTTCCTCCACGTTCTTGGCTTAAAACGTCTTCTAGCTCCATTGATGTCTTCTCAGCTCCTTGACTTGAATCGGTTGTATCTTGGTGCTCCGGTACGGCATTGGTGAGATTCTTATTGCATTGAGCTGCATTTCCTGTCGAGTAAATGGTCATACCTTGGGTTGTAGCCGGCTGATCTTCTTTGAGGTTCATTTTGGCAAGGTCCTCCGATATGTCTTCCTCGGGTGCAATGAGATACTGTTGAGGGTTTAGCAATGTTCCCACGTCCATATTGATCAATAGTGTTTCCACGGCCTTGGTAAACCCTTCTCTCATCCTTCTGGTATTGGAACGTGTCATTGGTGAACTGTTAACTTGTGGTACGACGTCCCGCTCCAGCTCCTCTCGACCCGGTATGAACGGATGGTCGATGCTCTCATTATTCTCTCGACCCGGGACGTACGATTGGCCGATGTTCTCATCATTCCCTCCCCCTTCGAGAGGTTTTTTCCTTAAAACTGGCTTGTGTGCATCATACGGAGAAAAATCAGTGACATTAAAACTATGTGAAATGTTGAACTCACCTGGAAGCTCCAAACGGTACGCATTGTCATTGATCTTCTCTAATATGCGAAACGGGTCATCTCCTCTTGGTGCAAGCTTTGAGCTTCGTTTGTGTGGAAATCTTTCAGGTCTCATGTGAAGCCAGTCCCACTCTCCTGGCTCAAATGTCAAAGTCTTGCGTTTCTTGTCCGCTTGCTTCTTGTAAGCTTCGGTTTTCTTCAAGATGTTATCTCTAACTTTCTCATGAAGCTTCTTGACAAATTTTCCTTTCCTGAGGCCATCTAAATTAATTTGCTTAAATTGGGGAATTGGTGAGAGGTCAAGAGGGGTTAGTGGATTAAAACCATAAACAACTTCAAAGGGAGACATCTTAGTAGTTGAATGAATAGCACGGTTGTAAGTAAACTCTATAAAGGGTAAGCAATCAGCCACGTCTTTAAGTTTTTACCAAGTGTAACCCTAAGCAAAGTAGAGAGAGTATGGTTTACCACTTCTGTTTGCCCATCAGTTTGGGGGGTGGCAAGTGGTGGAGAATAGCAATTTAGTACCAAGCTTTCTCCATAAGGTTCTCCAAAAGTGGCTTAAGAACTTTCTATCTCGGTCAGAGACAATCGTCCTTGGTAAACCATGCAAGCGCACCACTTCTTTGAAGAATAAATCGGCGATTTAAGTGACATCATTGGTTTTGTCACAAGGAATGAAATGGGCCATCTTTGAAAAGCGATCAACAACAACAAAGATAGAGTCTTTGTGTCGGATCTTAGGCAAACCTAGCACGAAACCATTGAAATATCCACCCATGGTGCGTTAGGAAGTAAAGGCCATGTGGGTGTAACCTGGACTTGGCTTTGTGACAAACAACACATCGTGAGCAATGCTTCTCCACATCTTTCTTGAGGTGCGGCCAATAGAAATGATCAGTCACCATTGCTTGTGTTTTATCCACGCCGAAGTGACCCATAAGACCTCCACCGTGTGCCTCTTTAAGTATCAAATCCCTCATTGAGCTTTGGGAAATGCACAAACGCTTGTCTTTGAATAAGAACCCATCGTGTAAGTAGAATAAGCTGAAAGCTCCTTTGCCGTGTAATTGATAGGCTTCTCCAAGTTCCGGGTCATCTTTGTATAGCTCCTTAAGATGCTCAAATCCTAGCACCTTAGCCTCCATAGTAGATATTAATGCATTTCTCCTTGATAGTGCATCGGCTACTACATTCTCTTTGCCCTTCTTATACTTGATTACGTAAGGAAATGTCCTTACAAACTCTAGCCACTTACCATGTCTTCTCTTGAGCAATGTCTGGCCTCTCAAATGCTTGATTGTTTCGTGATCAGTGTGAATAATGAACTCCTTAGACAGTAAGTAGTGTTGCCATGTTTCTAGAGCCCGGACCAATGCATAGAGTTCCTTGTCATAAGTCGGGTAGTTTAGCGTGGCTCCGCTTAGCTTCTCACTAAAGAAAGCTACTGGCCTCTTCCTCTGATGTAGTACTGCTCCAATGCCTAAGCCAGAAGCGTCACATTCCACCTCAAACACCTCATCAAAGTCTGGTAGAGCAAGAACCGGTGCTTCGGTCAGTTTCTCCTTAAGTGTTTTGAACGCTGCTTCTTGAGCTGCTCCCCACGCGAATGGAACGTTCTTCTTAATCACGGCTGTAAGTGGAGCAGCTACGGTGCTGAAGTCTCTCACAAACCTCCGGTAGAAACTAGCTAAGCAGTGAAAGCTCCTCACATGGCTGATTGTAGTTGGTGTTGGCCACTCCCGTATTGCTTTGATCTTCTCTTCATCCACTTGTAATCCCTGCTCACTTACTACAAAGCCTAAGAAAACAAGCTGATTAGTACAAAATGTACACTTCTTAAGGTTGGCATAAAGACCTTCCTGCCAAAGTGATTTAAGTACTAGTTCGAGATGCTTGAGATGATCATCTAAGTTCTTACTATATATAAGTATATCATCAAAATAAACTACTACGAATTTACTTATATATGATCTAAGAACCTGGTTCATGAGCCTCATAAAGGTACTTAGGGCGTTAGTTAAGCCAAAGAGCATGACTAACCACTCGTACAGCCCTTGTTTGGTCTTGAAAGCGGTTTTCCACTCATCCCCTTCTCGCATTCGTACTTTATGGTAACCACTCTTGAGGTCCACCCTTGAGAAGACAGTAGAACCGCTCGGCTCGTCTAACATGTCATCTAGACGCGGTATAGGGTGGCGGTACTTGATAGTGATGTTGTTGATGGCTCTACAGTCCACGCACATCCTCCATGTCCCATCTTTCTTTGGAACCAATAGCACAGGGACGGCGCAGGGGCTAAGGCTCTCTCATTTGTAGCCTTTATCCATCAAGTCTCTCACTTGCTTCTCTAACTCTTTAGTTTCAGTTGGGCTCATCCTATAAGCGGGCTTGTTAGGCAAGGCTGAACCGGGAACTATGTCTATCTGATGCTCTATGCCTCAGAGAGGGGGCAGTCCTGGTGGCATTTCTTTGGGGAACACATCTTGAAAACGGTTTAAGACAGCTTGTACCTCGGCTGGTATCGTTACGTCACCTAATCCTGTACTTAAGCACTCTTTGAAATACATCAGTAGCATGGTGCCTTTGGCACTCATGGTTTTAGAAATGTCATTGACCGAAAGATATAAACTGGTCTTACTTACCTCGACCTCTTTAGTCATGTGCACTTGCAGCTCGTGCATTTCAGTAGGACTAAGAGGAGCAAGATTGTACTTGCGATCCTTATGCATGAAGGCATAGTGATTGGTACGACCATTGTGGCTCGTGGCTCGGTCAAACTGCCAAGGTCTCCCCAGTAGTAAGTGTCCCGCTTGCATTGGCACCACGTCGCATAACACTTGGTCGAGGTACTTCCCGACACTAAACGGTACGATGACTTGCTCGGCTATCTTCAATTCGGTTTGATCGTTCAACCATCTTAGCTTATATGGCCTCGGGTGCTTAGTCTTTTCAACACCTAGCCTGTCTACCATGTATTTGCTAGCCACGTTAGTGCAAGAACCTCCATCTATAATGAGATTATATACATTTCCCTTTATAGTACATCTTGTATGAAAGATGTTTTCTCACTGCTCTTTCTCCTCGGGGTTGATAAGCACACTAAGTACTCGCCGTGTCACTAAGACCTCTCCTTTGTCAGGGTACTGGATATCATCATCAGCTTCATCCGAGTCCACTTCTAGCTCATCATGCGACTCATATTCTCCACTAGGGGTGGGAATCATGGCGCGGTTGTTGGGGCACTCTCTAGATATATGTCCCCTACCTTGACACTTAAAACAAATTATGTCACGAGTTCTTTGATTAGAACTAGAAAACTTACCTTGCTCGGTTTATTAAACCTTGGTGCCTCGGTGTTTTTGTTTTTGAAACGAGAATCAATCTCTATCCCCTTCCCTTTATCTAAAGGTTTTGAGCTACTTGCAGCCCACAGTTGATTCGGCTTGTTGCGGTTGTAGTTGGGAGCCTTACGCTTGATTTGTTGCTCCACTTGAACAGCTAAGTGTAACAACTCGTGCATCCCTCCATACTGCATCCGCTCCACCTTTCTTGCAATCTTTTCTTGCAAGCCGTCAAGGAACTGAGCCATGAGAGCTTCCTCGGACTCCTCTAACTCCAAAGAGTTCATTAGCTTCTCAAACTCTTCAAAGTATTCATCGACGCTCCTTGCACCCTGAGATAACTTACGAAAGCATTTTTATAAGTCCCTATGGTAATGTTCAGGTACGTACCTTTGCTTGAGTAGATACTTCATATCGCTCCATGTAGACACTTGACTAAACCGTTGCCTTCTCCTCTCAGCTACGGTTCTATCCCACCCCGCAAGTGCATTTTCCGTGAGGTTAGAAGCTGCTACGGCCATTTTCTTACGCTCAGCGTATCAATAGCACTCGAATATGTGGTCCATACGCCTCTCCCAATCCAGTTACAGCTCAGTATTAGACTTTCCTGCAAAATTAGGCGGTGTTAGTTTGATATCATGATTAATATATATAGCATTTACCTCGCGGTTTGGATTTCTTTGTAGAGGGTCTTGTCTCCTTTACCCTCGTCTCATGAGAGGATCAAAGTTATCATCATCAGTGTCTTGTAACTCATCTCCCGGGTCTACTGGTGGTATAGGGGCTCCTCGTACAGCCGCTCTCCTCGGCTGATTTTCAATCTGATCGATACAAGCTCCAAACTCTTGGCTTATGGTACCCATCTGCTGGGTCATGCTTCTCATGTCCTCCCTAATGGGTGCTAGCATTTGAGCGAGGTCAGTTGTTACACCGTTTGCTCCCTCAGTCATGTTGCTTAATGTTTGTTTAACCTTGCAACACTTAACAAACCGTCACGATACCAACGAAATAACAACTAACAAGGGTCACTAATTGGCCTAATAATCAAACAAGCTGATCAAAAGACAGGACTAGTACCACGCAATAACACAAAGAGAAAACTTTTTATGGGTTTATAATGAAAGCAACTAGCAACTTAAACGATGGAAATGAAACAAGCAAAACGGATCTATTCTTTTTTGGGTTTTTTCTTTTTATAAAATTTAAGACAGAAGACTAAATAAAACACGGAAGCGGTTTTTATGGGTTTT
The DNA here is from genome assembly GCA_911865555.2 of Thlaspi arvense. Lineage (NCBI taxonomy): Eukaryota > Viridiplantae > Streptophyta > Magnoliopsida > Brassicales > Brassicaceae > Thlaspi > Thlaspi arvense. The sequence continues at coordinate 52,233,264 of OU466862.2, read as the reverse complement.
CAAATGAGAAAAACAAAGAAAACAACGAGCAAAGAAAGCAATGCAACTACAACCGATCTATGAAAGTAAAGGGATAGAAAACCAAAGATAGAATCTTCGGCTCTGAAACAAGATGATATAAGACTCGGTATGGATGCGGAAGTGATGGAATGGTGGAGTCAATACGCTGGCTATGACGCTCTCTCGTACGGACTAGTGGGTGAAAGATGGTAGAGCAAGGCTTGATGAACAAGTCTTGAGAAAATATAGGATCTATCAAGTTGGCTTTAACGCTCTCCCTTGAGGGATCAGTGATTGGTGAAAGCAATGGATCGATGGCACCACAAAGAGTATGAAAGGCTCTCTGATACAGCAAACACTTAGAACTTCATGAATCCACAGGCAAGAACAAGCATGAACAAAGGTTAGCGGCGGCTAAGCTTTTGTGAAGAAAGTTTGGTCTCTTTATTGATAATGTAGGGTAACCAAAAATATGCAGGGGAGCTTTATAAACAGCTCGTCAGCTAGCCCTAAGGCCAAAAATAAAAGCAAAACGACATAACAAAGAAATACAAAAGAGCAAAACGCACAAAGGCAAAAATACATGAAAAAGAAAAGTTCACTTGAACTAAAAAAGAAAAATAAAACTAAGCCGACTTTCTTGTTGCCTTAGAGGCTCGAACTGGTGTTCCTTGGCGTGTTGAGATGCTTAAGAACCGTTGAGGCAAAGCTCATTTCCTGCACAAATCGTATAAACTGAAAATACCTGGTTTTGGCGCGCATGTAACTTGGTTGGCAAGTAGTGGTATAAGTCCGGTATTGGGCTAGTTTGTGCGAGTTCCTTGAAGCTCTCATCTTCTTGATATCCACTGATGTCGAGTTGGTATATTTCTTCGAGAGTTCCTCCACGTTCTTGGCTTAAAATGTCTTCTAGCTCCATTGATGTCTTCTCGGTTGTATCTTGGTGCTCCGGTACGACATTGGTGAGATTCTTGTTGCATTGAGCTCCATTTCCTGTCAAGTAAATGGTCATACCTTGGTTTGTAGCCGGCTGATCTTCTTTGAGGTTCATTTTGGCAAAGTCCTTTGATATGTCTTCCTCGATTACAATGGGATACGGTTGAGGGTTTAGCAACGCTCCCACGTCCATATTGATCAATAGTATATTGACGGCCTTGTTAAACCCTTCTCTCATCCTTCTGGTCTTGGAACGTGTCATTGGTGAACCGCTAACTGGTGGTACGACGTCCTGCTCTAGCACCTCTCGACCCGGTACGAATGGATGGTCGATGCTCTCGTTATTCTCTCGATACAGCACATACGATTGGCCGATGTTCTCATCAGGATCTATGAATGATCCTGATGTTGCTGGTTGTGGAGACTGACTTGCTCTCCTCTTGTTTCTCCTCCTTCCTTGTGAAGATGATGCTGTTTGAGGTGGAGGTACCCAACTAAGACAATGTGCTTGCACTTGAGTTGGGTTTCCTTGAGAGTCATACTCCTGCCAAGTGGTGTACGCTTCAGAAGTAGAGTAGGCTGGCGCTTCCCATGCTGATGGCGGTTGGGACATAGGGACATAGGATGAAGCCCTAGCTGGTTCCCAAGCTGGCCATTGATCAGTTGGTTCACTTTGAAGGAGTGTCTCCCTTGGGGAATCCAGTTTGCCTCCTCTTCTTCATTAGGCTCTTCTTGTTGCATAAGCTTTTCATAATGTGATGTAAACTTATGACCATGGCTTTGTTGAGAAGCTCCTTGTGATTTAGACTTGTCCTTCTTGAACTTCCCCTTCACCAAATTCACAAGCTTCTTTATGGTTTTTTCTTGCCATTTCAATGAGCTCCGTTAGCTTAGCACCTCATGATGTTTAAAGTGAAACCTCTTGGAATTGTTTTGCAGAAACTCATCTTCTTTGAAGCTTGTTTATGTGGCCATGAGCATACTTTAATGAGCTCCCTTAGCTTAGCACCTCATGAGGTTTAAAGTGAAACCTCTTGGAATTGTTTTGCAGCAACTCATCTTCTTCTTGTTCTTCCTCTTGGGATTCCTCTTCGTTGTTGGCGCCAGCATCAACTCCTCCTTCTTCTTCTTCAGAGCTCTCTTCACTTTCTTCTTCACTCTCTTCTTCTTCTACTTCAGTAATAGCGCCACCATGATAGAGCCTTCTCTCTGTTGGGCAAAAGTCTATGTTTCTCCTCATGGTCTGAGGTATGCTATGGATTGGGAAGAAGAAACTTGGATGGCTCCTCTGATGGCTTGAGGAACTGATAGTTGTGCTTCCCTTGGATAGTCATCTCTAAGAAATGACTATTCTTTAAGTAGACAAGGTCCATCCGTTGTGGTGGCAAAGCATATGTTTCATGTTCATCAAGGTTCACTCCACTAACCATCAAGATTGCTGTCACAATCCCCCCTATGTGAAGCTGGATGTTCTTCTCTCTCTTCCCCTTGTTCATGATCCAGCTCCTATATGTGAAGAGCTGTTCAAAGATGAGAGCCACATAGCAAGGCAGCTCTTCTGGACTGTTGATAGTGCCGCCACCTTTGCTGGAGAGAACTAGCTTTCTCATGCCATGGAAGATGATATCCATCTCCTTAGATGAGATCTTATCTGTCTCCTTCCTTGAAAAGATGGTGTTGGCTAGAGCTTTGTGAGCATATCTGACAGAAGGGTGCCTAAGATCTTTGTTCTTGGTAACTCCAGGAGTGAAACGATCAATCTCAATCACTTACCACAGCTTTGCACACTCTCTCATTCTGATCTTGAACTGAGACTTCTTATCAGCATAGAAATCTACTCCAATGGCGCGATAAAGGTCTTCAAAGGTTGCTGTGAATTTCTGCTTCCCAAGCCTAAAGGCTATCCAGCCATCACCATTTTCTAGCTCACTCTCCTCATAACTCACCACTTGAAAAGTGGAGAGACACTGAATGGTCAGATGCTGGTATGAGGTAAGCGCCAACTCGATGAAATAACCAAGCCCCATTGCTTCAAAGATTGTCTTGCCGTCTTCATAGATCCCAAGTGCCTTCATTGTGGAGGTACAAGGATACCTTGTAGCCTTGAATTTGCACTGGCTGAAGAGCTCTACAAACTCCCTTGAGCTTGGTTGCTTGCTTGGGGCTTTTTCTACAACCTTTCCATTTCCCTTTGCCTTTGACTTAGCAGCCTTGCTTTCTACTGTCCTTTTTCCAGCAACCTTTGAAGATTGTCCTTCAGCAACCCCTTTGCCCTTATCTTTGATTGCAAGTGATGTTGTAGGCGCCTTCTTCCTTGGTGCTTGCCCTTGTTTTTAGCAACCTCCTTTATTCTCCCCATAGTACCTACAAATACAAATCTCAAAACAATAATAAGTTTGGGAACAAAGGGATGAAGAGCAATGATTTAAAACTCTTAAAAAAAAATTCTCAAATCTAAAAGAGGCTCAACTAGTATTTAAACATGGCAAACCTCTAAAGAACTAAGAGAATTCAAGAGCAAAAATCATAAGCATGTTAGAGTTCTAAGCAAATTTTAACTACTTACGCACATGAACCTAGCATGGTGGCTTTTAAACAAGATGAGACATGATTATGCAAAATAAATTTAAAGTAAAGCAAGCTAATAGATTAATGAACAGTAATCAGCTCTAACATTCTACTTACTTAAGCAATAAACTCCATCATGTAAATTCGTACGATGTGCCTAGCCAATGTTATTTGTCTGACTCACGGGATGATTACATCGTACGATGTAGGTGCTCAATGTGATCAACCCGAGACACTTCCTTTCCCACATCGAGCATGTTATGCGTGATGTAGTTGCCCGATGCACTTCTGGTTCCACAACATCGAGCTCCCTTGACCGATGTATATGATCAATGTAGCCAACATCGAGCTGGCTTGCTCGATGTTGGAGCTTGATGTTAACCAGAATGCACCTTCTTTGGTTCCCTAAACATCTTCTCATCCCCTTATCCCAACTCCTTCTTCTAAGAACACTCAAAATGCTTAAAACATAAACTAAAAGCATAACTATGTACAAGGATACCATAAGACTACCTCCCAATTGTGCTTGTTTAAAGTCACTAAGCTTGACTTTGATTACCTCTTTAGTGGAGGTAAGGAGAAGGAGTCTTGGAACTCCTTAGTTGCACCTTGTTCCCCTTGACTCTCTTGGTGACACCATCTATCTTGAACACAGCGAAAGGCTTAGACTTCCCCTCTTGGTTCATCTTGTAGTAGACCTCACCATCCTTGGAGCCAACTGGTCTCAAGACAACTCCTCCTTCTTCAGGACCCAACTGAATTTCATTCAACATCTTGGAACCAACCACTTGGAGGACCTCCTCTTTAGTGGTATCTTGAAACAACAACAATTAACAGCAACCATCAAAGCTCTCTCCTACATACCCTTCAAACTCAGGCCATTTTTTTCAACTCCTTTCATCTTGTTCAGCTCCATCGAGAAAGCATCTTCATGCTCTAGCTTGTTACCCTTGCTATCAAACTTCAAGACCTTCTCCTTGGTGAGCCTAAGCACTATAGTGAATTCCCTGGCGTCAAAGACTGCTCCAGCTGAAGCTAAGAAGGGTCTTCCTAGAATGATTGCATTCTTGATCTTTCCCTCAACATCCAAGACTAAGAAGTCTATTGGGATTGTTACTCCTTCAATCATCATAGGCACATCTTTGAGGGCTCCCAATGGTGTCTTCACTGTGCCATCGGCAATGGTTAGAGACACATTGCTTTGCTAGAACTTGGTGTAACCCAACTCCTTAGCTGAAGTTGATGGCAACAGATTTATGCTAGCCCCAAAGTCACACAAACAGCTCTTGAAGGTTCTCCCTTTGAGTTCACATGGGAGAGTAAAGGAGCCAGGATCTCCAAGCTACGTGATGTTCAGCTCCTTAACCTCTGATTCCTCAGCCTTGGCTAGTACTTTCCCAAGCTCTTCTTCAGCATCTAGACCTCTCAGCTCCATTTGAGCAGCATAAATGGTTTACTTCTTAACTAGCTCTGCTTGAATCTTCCTGGAAATGGAATGTCAGGCTAGTAAACTGGAAGAACATAAGCTTGAACCTCTTTCTTAGCATCAGAAACATGGACAAGGTCTTCCCCCTCACTTTGGTCTTCAATGTCTTCATTGAGCAATGACAAGAACTCTTCTATAATAGCTTCTTCCTCAGCAGTACTCAAAGCATCTTTAGAATCAACAACTTGGCAATACTCTTTGGGATTTATCACACACTTTCCTGGAAGGTTACCTTGGGAGCGTGGTCCACTAGCTTCTCCTTTGTTGTTCTCCAAAGCCTTCACTCTTGCAGTTAGACCATCAAACTTGTTTTTGAGCTCCACATGAACAGAGTCTAGCATGTTGTACACCTCAGCATATTTCTTGTCCATCTCCAAGGTACCACTAATCTGAGACTGAAGCCCTTGTTGGATGAGACTCTTGATTTCACAATCCTGAGAGCTGGAAGAGGCTTGAGCAGGAGCTTGAGCATTGAATCCTGGAGGGTTGAAAGGCGCTCTAGGCTGGAAGTTGTTGTTTCTTTTTTGAAAGCCTTGATTGTTGTTGTTGTAAGGCACAAAAGGTCTTGCATGACCAGCTTGCTGTTGTTGTTGAGGTTGTTAGACCTGATCTTGAGGATTGGCTACATTGTTACTCCTGTAAGACATGTTAGGATTGTTTCTGTAGTTCCCATATGCATTGTAACCTCCTTGATTCCCAAGATAATTCATCTTATCAACTTGGCCAGCTTCTTGATCTTTAATCTAAACCAAGTCACCAACAAAGCTAACTTCCTTCCTTTCCCTTAGCAACTGACTAATTTTCTAATTAAGAGCTTTGATCTCCTTCTTGTTGTACTCCAGCTCATCTTTAGCACTCCTAGGAGTTCTATCAAACTCCTCATTATAATTCCCATCTGATTGTGCTAGATTCTCAACTAATTCCATTTCCTCATCAAGATCTTTAGAGAGAAAGTTACCATTAGATTCTGTATCCAAGAGCATTCTGATCATTAGGAAGGCGCCACTGTAGAGAGTGGAGAGGAGTGAAGCTTGTGAAAACCCATGGTGTGGGCACTGAAGTGTGTACCCTTTGAACCTTTCCCATGCTTCACCAAAACTCTCATTGATCCTTTGAGCAAAACCAGATATTTTATTCCTGATTCTAGCAGTCCTTGAAGTAGAGAAGAACTTGGTTAGGAATGCTCTCTTACACTCATCCCAGCTTGTGATGCTTCCCTGAGGTAAGTTTTTCTCCCATTGATGTGCTTTGTCTCCTAGAGAGACAACTTGAACCCATCTTCGCTGACTCCATTAATCCTGGTGAGAGAACAAAGCCTATCAAAGTTGTCTAGATGGTCCAAGGGATCTTCTAAAGGTAAGCCATGAAACTTGCTTCCTTGTACCATGGAGATCAGACCAGACTTGATCTCAAAGTTGTTGTTCTGAACAGCTGGAGGGAGGATTCATATTCTGTTGTTGTAAGCATTGAGCGCATCTCCTGATCCAATGGTTCTAGTAGGTCTTGGAGCTCGAGCTGCTTCTCTAGGCCCTTACTCTCTTTGCTGTTCTTGAACTCCTTGTTGGCCCTGTTGGCCCTGAATTCCAGCTGCTCCTTGAGGTCCTTGAATCCTCATATCATCAACACCTTGATCTTGGATGTTCATCCCTAATCTCTCAAAGTTCTGCTGTCTTTCCCTTTGTCTCCTTGTCCTTTGACCTCTGTACAACAAGTTGATGTTATCTATAAAATCCACCAAGTTTTTAGAGCCTCTTGATCTAAGGTTCATACAGCAATGAGAGTTAAAGACGATTAGTAACCAAATACAAATATAAACTTGATCTTAGATATTCTACAAATCCTAATGATTCAAACAATAACCCCAATGGCAATGGCGCCAAATTGATACTAGAGTTTTTGAGCTCTTTCTCAATCACCCTTGTACTAATCAGTTGTAGCACAGCATAGGGTTTTAAGTCAATTCAAGGGGTTAAGCTAGATTCCACTAGGACTAGGAGCAGAATACTTTAAGTCAAGTGAATCAAAAAAGAGAGTTGTTTAACACTGATAAACTATCAACCTAAGTGAACAATCAACCAAGCAAAACTGAAGAAACCAATACTTAGCAATGATCAAGTTCAAAGCAAAGCAAGCAAAAACAGCACACTAGCAAATTCGAAATTCAAAGATTATTAGACAAGGATCCTAGATGTGATTATTGACTCTGGGGAATTCAAAGGCAAGACTAAAGTGTTATCAGTCTCATTGACAATGCAAACAAGCAAGCAATGCTAATTCCTAGGCATAAAGTTCATAATCAAGCAAGTTAAGTTCAATCTCTTGATAAATAACCATTTGCTAATAGCCCTAACAAAAACTAACTCTCATTAGTACTAGAACAATTAACAAGAAAGCAGAACCAACTCTATTTAAGCCAAAATACTTCTTGGACAGTCAATCTCTTGAGCTAAAACAAGCAAATCCTCTATTGAACAAGATCAGCATTTCATCAAACACTTGGTGGGCATAAGATGAAGCCTAAATCTAGATTCATGTGACGAAGATAAATCTAGCCTAAGCACAGATTAATAGAGGCGAATCAACCTAATTAATCATTAACAAACCCTAATCAAGCCTCTAAATTCCCCTAATCTACCACATTTAAAAACCTAAAAGTGACTACTGACTCATCATCATGAAAAACACCAAATTACAAGAGGAAAAGATGTTAAACATGATTAAGAGGGAGATTAGAGAAGATTTAATAAGGAAAATTCAAAACTTTAATTAAAAGGAGAGACTTGTTCTTACAAAAACCCAAAAGCACCTAAGAAACTAAGCAAGAACAAGATTTGGCTAAAAAACCATTAGTCCAAGCCTATTTATACTAAATGACAAATGCCCTAGAAGAATGGCAAACTTGTAAATAAAAGAGTTTCGGATTAGGCCAACATCGATCATAAGTGATCGATGTGGATGATCGATGTGAACTGTCATGTGCTTGACATCGGCCACTTGATGATCGATGTGGTTGGTCGATGTGATCTTCAAGACTCTCGGGTCCATTACATCGCACGATGCTGGTGATCGATGTGGTTGTCATGTGGCTTGACATCGATCATCATTGATCGATGTGAGTGATCGATAGACTCCCATACTCCCTGCTTGTTTACATTGTACGATGTGGACTTTGTCTTGATCGATGTTGCACCAGTTTTCTCCTTCCTTAGCTCCTTTTGCTCCTCCTTAGCTTGGACAACTCCTTAAATTATCCCCATGCTTCCTCCTTGCTTCAAATAGCTCCTTAGGTACCTAAACACATCCGTAATGCAAAGAGTATGCAAATTACAACCTATGCAACCTAAGTCTAAAAGCAAAGGAAAATGGAACTAAAGAGAAGGAAAACATGCAAAAGAAAACCAAAACATGAACTAAATGCAAGCCTAAATGATGTAAATATAAAAGATATCAGACTTCTCTTGGTGCTTCCTCAATTATTTGTTTCCCTTTTCTCACACGCTTTGCCTCAGCTATTCTCTCTATCTCAGCTTCAGATTCTGCTTCTTCTTCTTCAGTCTCAAGAGACACCCCCCCCCCCCCCCCCCCCCCCCCCTTCCCCTTCGCAATGTCTGCATTAAGAGGTGTTGGTGCTCTGGTTCTTGAAGCTTCTTACCACTCCTAGTAGTAACGGCTTGTATGGCAAATGGAAGTGGTGTTTGAGGTAGCTGAGATGAAGCTTGATTGGCTTTGAGCGGTGCCATCTCTTTACTAATTTTGTCAAAGTTGAGTAGAAGATTAGTATGCATGTCCATAGTGCTCTTTGTATGAGCTGCAAGTAACTTCTCAAGCAGCTTAGCCGTGGCTTCATCAGGTGTAGATGGTGTTGTGGGTGAAGGAATATGGTTATCTTGATGGTGTTGTATGAACTCGGTTGCATACATACTCTCTTGTAGTGTTTCATGTGAAGGTGTAAAGATGTGGTGTTGTTTAATGAGGACACCGAGCTGGTTGTATAACAAAGCACTATCCTTTGTGTTCACTTGAGGGCTGTAAGCATTATAGATGTCATAACTTGTATCCTTGTAAGGCTCATGATGAACATCCTCTTGGTGCATGTTGTAGGCAGCTTCTAAGTTGTTAGCATGACCAAGAGCTGACTTCTTCTCCTTAGCCTTTGGTGATTGATTCATAGAGTTTTCAATCAACAATTCTAGCTTAGCATTCATGGCGAGCACATCTTGCTGAGTCTTGTGAAGAGAGGCTTCAGTACTCTTCTTGTAAGTATCCTCATGTTCATCCACATATTTTCCATTACTCATGGCAAGGTTTTCAATGAGCTGGAGACCTTCTTCTACATTTGTACCCATGAAATATCCATTGATGGCTGTGTATAGCAACATTTTGAACCGTGGCAATACTCCTCTGTAAAGTGTGCTTAGCAGGGATTCAGTTGAGAAGCCATGATGAGGACAACACAGTGCGTAGCCTTGAAATCTTTCTCATGCTGCACAGAATGGTTCACCTGGACATTGTGTGAACCTGATATGTTCTGCCTTAGTGTAGCTGTCCTGGTAGAAGAGTAATACTTTGCAAGAAACACTCTTTTACAATCATCCCAAGAACATAGGGATCCACAAGGCAGAGCTCTTTCCCACAAGTGTGCACGATCACCAAGAGAGAAAGGAAATAACCTCAGTTTAAAGCCATCTTCCGTGAGACCACTGATCTGTTGTAAGTTGCAAATGCTCTTAAAACTGTCCAAGTGATCAAGCAGATCCTCCATAGGTAAGCCATTGAAGGGGTTGGCATGTACCATTGAAATCACACTACTCTTGATCTCAAAGTGATGCTTTTGAGATGGTGGAGGTAGTATACATCTGCGTCTACTATGAAAGTAAGGAGCATCATGAGAACCAATGTGTTGCGCCCTTCTAGCAATCTGAGGCACTTGCCTATGTAACCTCTGAACTTGAGCTTCATCTTCTCTGAACTGAGCTTGATGAGCAGGTTCGTGATAGTGTTCATCAGCCATGGTACCTGAGAAAACAGAACAAGAAAGGTAAAGTGATTAGTATTGTAATAAGTGGTTAAGTCTAAGCAAGAACCTAAACTCAATTATCCAAACAATCCTAGATTGGCAACAGAGCCAAATTGAAGAGAGACTTTTGAAATTCAGAATTAATTCCTCTTCTAATCAGATGTAGTATAGATGATGTATCAAATCAAATTAGGAGTTGGCTAAAAGAGATGCAAGGAACTTAGCTAAGCTTAACCATATTAGATGAATGGGAGGTTTTCTAACAACCTAAGTGATTAAAGAGAAAATGCACAAGCAAAAGAGTATCTAGCAAGGTCTCAAACAAAGTATGAAATGCAAGGGAACAGAATTCAACAGGAATAAGGAAAGCAAGATGATAGAAAGCAAGAACCAAATGGAAACTATATGCGATAACTTGAAATGCAAGGAAAAAATTTAAACAATGGCAATGCAAGTAATGATGTTTAGGTTTTCAATCCTTTGATCAATCCTCAAACACACATGTCATTGTAGTACTTGAGGTGTCAATCCACTTGGAAAGCTAATGACAATTGAGATATAGAGAACTTTGCTAAGCTAAGCTAATAGGAAAGGGTTTTGATTCTAACAACCTAGTGATAAACAAAGAAGCAAAAGAAAGCAAGCAAAGAGCAATAATAGCAATGAAAAACTGAGCAAAAACAGAGTAAAAGCTAGACTTCAAAGATTAAAAGATGGTTTAAGATCAAGGCAATGGTGATAGGGTGATTCATGTTCATGTATAGGGTGATCAAAACAAGCAATTCTAAACACTCAACCTTAGGTAAGGAACACTAATAAAGACAATTCCAATCCCTTGGCAATAATCCTTTTTCACTAATCACAATTCCTAATCCACTTTCAATTGTGGAATTCTAACTAGAAAAAACAATAAAAGCAAGTTTCAAAAAACCAATTAGTATGCTAGACATCTAATCCCTTAGGCTATGTTTACTAATCTCTTATACACTAGATCAAACATCAATTCACATTCCCATGCATAATCAATATCTAAAAATAATTTTCCACCAATGTGGTACTAAGCAATAAGCACATTCAAGCAAGAAATGATAGATGCAAAGATTCATGACTATCTAAACACCATTTTCAAGCAATGAACTTCATTCAAGCATTTCATAAAACATTTAGTGTGGAAGTGAAAACCTAAAATCAACTTCTCCAACAAAAAGGTACTAAGCATTAAGCACAATCTTATAAGAAAGAGAATGAGAAGATCTAAGCCCTAATCACCCTAAACAATCACTTAAATCACTCTATCTGCCTTAATCTCAAACTTAAAACAAACTACTCAATAATCATTACCAAACCCACAAAATCCAAAGAGAAAGTGTGATAAGACATTATTAGGAAGACAAAAGATTAAGAGAAATGCAAACTCATATTGAAATTAAAAAAAAAAGATTCAAGCTACAAATGTGATTAAGAACATAAAAAGAAAGAAGAAACTAAAGGATAAAGAGATGATCCCAGAAATTCGGGATTTTAGTATTTATTTGGATCCTAGGGAAGATGGCAAAGATGTAAATAAGTGGTCTTTAAATTAGGGGGACATCAAGCTGATCAGGTCGATGTGGATGCTCGATGTGCTGATATCGAGCTGGTCTTGGTCGTTGTGAATGCACGATGTCAGGTCATGGGTATTTTGGGTTGTTTATATCGCGCAACTTTGGTGCACGACATCGGATTTAGCAGTTTCACGCAAACTCCTGTAACTTTCTAACCGCTAATGGGAATGACCTGAAACCACCTCCAGGCGCAAGCTAACTCACGGGGCTAGACCATTGATGAAGACTTATGAAGCTGAATAGTGATGGAGAATCTTTGTCCGAGACGGTCTTTCAGTCGCAGTTTCTGACCGAAGATGTCGTGCGATGTGGATTCCACCAAGCTCGATATTGGTCCAAAATTGCACTTCCTTGGCTCCTCTTGGTTCTCATTGACTGGGGTAACTCCCTGTATCATTTCCATGCTTCCTCCTTTTCTCCAATGACTCCTTAGGTACCTAAAAACATTCCTTTTGCAAAGAAAATGCAAACTACAACCTAAATGCAACCTAAGTCTAAAACCAAAGGAAAATGAGACAAAACCAAGGGAAAACATGCAAGAAAAGACCAAAACATGAACTAAATGCAGTCTAAAATTATATAAATATAGGAGATATCAAGTAAAAACAGAGAAAACAGAGAAAACAGAGCAGAAATAACTAAATGCAAAGAATAAAATGGCAAAAGTTCAAGGCTGGAGTAATGGATAACTTGGGGATTTCTTAGCTTCATACTTAGGGAAATCAAACTAACAACAAGAAAGGTACATAATCAAATCACTAATTCAATCAATTTGAAACAAGGCAAAGATGTCTAAGTAAGGCATAAGTGAAACCCACTTTTGATGGTGTATTTGTACAAAACCAGCATAAGCAACAAGGCTCTTAAAAACCAAACAATCTATTATAATGCAATATAATCATCTAAGCAATTCTTCCTAACTTAATTCTTTCAAGCACTTAAACAAAGACTTTTGATGCAGCAAACACTTATGATCTATTTCACTTTAACAAATTACTCAAGTCTTAAGAACAACCAAGCAAGGTATACCAAGCAAGTAACAAGCGAAAATACCCTAATCAATCAGCTAATAATCCCCAAATCTGCTCCAACCTTAAACCATGAAATACTACTCACTACTAATCTCAAAATCAACAGAACAAGGTAAAAGCAATAAAGCAAACATGATCAAACAAAATCTAGAAGATCAGTGACAAATAAAATGCAAAACTTTATTAAAAAGAGTGATCTTGGATCAAAATCTCATAAATCTCTTTGTGGTTCTCCCACAGCTCGAAAATTAGGGAATAGAAACAAGATAAGTCCCAAAAAGGATAAACTAAAAGCTAATATAAGTGAAAAGATAAGGTTTGGGAAAAAGTAGAAAAAATTAGTCACTGGCGTGGAGTTGACGCATCGGGTAGTACGGACAGATGTTCTGTTCGATGCGTCATTCTCGATGTCGTCTTCATCTGTTGCAGCTTGATTATCAGGATGTTCCTTCGTCATGAGACAGGTCTCGGGTCGTATCGGGCAAGGAGTCGGGGGGGGGGGGGGGGGGGGGGGGGGGGGGGGGGGGGGGGGGCACTATATCAGCCTGTACGGCCTTCTCTGCTCGGCATGCCATCCCGATGCAATCCTGGTCTTCATGATCAAACCTCTTGCTCTTTGTCCTGCTGTTCACGTCGGGCATATTATGTGAGTGTTCTGTTCGATGCACCACCACGATATCAGAACATGCAAGACAACTTCTCTACGGCGTTCTCTTGGACATATGTGGCTCCAAAGTCCTTCAAAAGTTCCAAATCCTTCAAATACACCATAGATACACCTCAAACATGCAAAGGTGTGCATTCATAGTTTAAATTCATGCATGGCTATTTCTAGATGCATAAGAGGGGAAAGCATGTAAAATAGGCATCTTAAAACATTATAATATAGCAAGCTATGAATTGGAGAAAATTTTCCTTTAAACTCTATTTTTTCCTCTAAAATAAGTTGGTTAAGTATGTAATTCATCTTCAAATGTTTAGAAGTTAGGGCTGAACCATGTTTTGAAAGCTTGATTTGATTCTCTTGTGTCATGCTGAAATCACTTGCTCATTGAAAACCATCTCTATATTATTAGAACCATAATGCTATATCTGAATATCTTGTTTGTGCATTGAGAGTGATTACATGGCTACCAATATACATATTTGGATTATCTTCTTTCTTCTACCACTCTTGTTGATCCAATTAGTTGATCATCATCATTAAGGGACAGTTATCCATACCTTAAACCAATCCTTCCTTTGTGAGAGTTTGTGAGGCCTTGCATTGCATTTTTGATTTTATCTTAGCAAAAAGTGTTAGGATTAAGGCTGGCAAGGAGAAGCTCTCTTGTAGATACCAGTTTGCATTTGAACTTGGTACTAGGTTAGGAGATTGGGGAAGGATAGTGTTAAGTGGTTTGAGCTTTGATTGTTTTTATCTTTTGAGAAGAGAAGAAGAGTGGGAATGGTAGTGTGAAGAAGATGACATTGTGGGGAAGATAATTCTATTTGGTGGTTAAGTGACAAAGAATAAAGCTCTAAGCAACAATGAAGAAAAGGTGCCTTAAACAACAAAGCTAACAAAGATCATCCAAAAGAAGAAAAATCAGACCAAGCAATCCACCAAAAAGGTGATGAAGATGGCACCTATACAATAAAGAATAGCAAGTTCTAAAAAAAAGTCAACCACACAAGTAAAAGAAGATGAAGTTTTCCCCACACATCAAGAAGAAAGAGATCACAAGTGTCTTGGGAAAGGGTAGATTTAGGGAATACACTAGTGACTTAGACTTCATTAGGATCATCTTTAGGTATAAAGGGTAGAAGAGAGCTTTTACTTGCACGCATAAGTTAGTTTTTACGTTTAGCATTTTGCCTAAGATAAAGTCTTTTCATATGAGTGATCCCTTGATTCTATGAACGTATTATGTATGAGATCATTTTTATCTTATAACCATGTTCCTTAGACCAAATGTTTTCACTTGATTTGCACAAACTTGATCCATCGGTTTCTTGCTTAATGAATGTTAAAGAGTTGATTGATTTGAGCATTTGTCTATGCTGAGTTTGAGATCATTTTGAAACTGAATAGCCATGGCTAAGTTCTTTGATGTATGATTTATCAAGATATGCATCTCACAAGTAGGCACTTAGACATTGATTTGATTTCTTTACCTTTGCATTTTTGGATTTGAGTACCCACCTTCAAGCCTCTCTCCCTTCTTGTCTTAGTTTGTTTTCTTGAGGCCAAGCAAAAGGCAAATGTGGGGGTGTTGATGTCTCGCGTATTCGCATCATTTAGGACTGCATTTAGTATATGTTTTAGTCTCTTCTTGCATATTTTCCTTATCTTTTGTCACATTTTCCTTTGGCTTTAGACATAGGTTGCATTTAGGTTGTAGTTTGCATTTTCCTTGCATATGGAATGTTTTTAGGCACCAAGGGAGCTATTGGAGACATGTTGGAAGCATGGGATTGATCCAGGAAGATGTCCCAGCCAAGGAGAGTCAAGAAGAGCCAAGGGAGTGCATTTCAGAGCTGATGTCGAGCTCCAATAGGAGGATCCTTGTCTTTGGCGCTGAATGGGGGAACTCTTGATGGTCTTTGGCACGAAATGCATGTCCTGAATCTTCTGATGATGATGAAGGGTCTAGATTGAATGGCTGATATAGTCGTTGGCCCTTGTTTCCTTGCTTTCTCCTTGAACCAATAAAGTTGGTTCCATCTTTGGTAAGTAGCTCTCCTTTAATATCTTCTCTGTTTTGGCTGGTTTGAGCTCGGCTATTGACTTGGTCTGGTGGTTTAGGGGTCTTCCTAGCTTCAATAATCTGCAAGGAACGGTTGAATAATGTCTTCATATGATATAAGTCCGAACTTTCCTTAGATGACTCCAATGAGGCTCCAATCGTATGATCTGGTGGTTTGGGGGAATTTAGTGGTTCTCCTTTGGTTTGGCTCCGGTTTCTGACTTGAATATCTTCATTAAACAGCAAAGGTGGGTCGAATAATATGTTGGCTGTATATATCTCCGAGATTTCCATAAATGGCTCCATGAAATCACTTGTTGGTTTAATCAAGTGATTTGGTGGTTCTGCTGGTTTAAATTGATTCTCCTTGCTTCTAAACTTGGTCAGCAACGTCTTGGTTGGATCAGGAGGCTCTCCAGAACGATGGCGTTTGGTGATTAAGTCCCTAGCATCTCCAAGCTCAGCTACAAGTCCTCCTTTCCTCCCAGCTACTAGCTTAGCTTCATCTGGGTAAGCTTCTTTGTCCCTTATGTGGTCAGGTTCGGATGTATAAGCATCCATGCTTACATCATACTCTTCCTCTTGAAGAGATTTTGTCCTCAAAACTTCAGTGCCTGCATCACCTAACCTTAAGTTAGTTTCTGTAAAAATTTGATAGTTTAGAGACTTACCTTGGGTGATTGATTTTTATAAATGCTGTAAAAGTTGATTGAATGGGATGTTTTTGGCTTCAACAAGCTCCAGTGTTGGTGTAAACTCAGTTAATGGCTGTTTCTCTTTTAGTGAACAACATGTTTTCACCATTGTAGTCCACGTTTTCCTCTTTAAACTCCATTGCTTTTGAATTTTTGTTCTTTAAATCCTGCAAAATATTCCCTTGGCAAAGACAAGTGCATTAAATCTGGTGGATTTAAATCTAAAAATTCTTGAATAGCAAAATAACTAGCCTTTTCCCTAGCTCTGTTTTGTAAAATTCTAACATCTTTTTGTGCTAAAGGAGCAAGAATAAACTTATAGTGGTTGAATGAGAATGAATACTCATTAGTGCGCCCATTGTGTGCAACATCTCTGTCATATTGCCATGGCCTCCCAAGCAGTACATGTCCAGCTTGCATAGGCGCAACATCACACAGAATTCGTCCTTATACTGTCCAATGGACAGAGGAACTTCTACTTGCTTGGACACCTTTAACTCTTCTTTGTCATTTAGCCATTTAAGCTTGTATGGCCTTGGGTGTTGCTTAGTTTTAAGCCCCAGCTTTTCTACTAAACAAACACTAGCAATATTAGCACAAGAACCACTATCAATTATTAAATGACATACCTTGTCTTGTATATTGCATCTGGAGTGAAGAGATTGTCTCTTTGTTCAAAGTCCTCCAAAACTGGCTGAGAGTTTAAAGCCCTTTGTATGACCAGTAACTCTCCTTCTTCAGCGTAAATGACATGCTCTTCTTCTGAGTTTTCAGCCATGTCCTCATCTTGTGAATCATATCCACCATCTTGTCTAAGTATCATTGTCCTATTGTTTGGACACTCCCTTGACACATGACCCCTGCCTTGACATTTAAAACAAATAATGTCATGATGTCTATTTGAGTTACTAGACTTACCTTGCTCTTGGGCATTAGACTTGAACCGTGAGTCTATGGCAATGCCTTTTCCCTTGTCTACAAATGGTGTGGACGTTGGCTGCTGCTGTTGTTGAGCTTGTTGAGGCTGTGATTGATTCCAAGAATTGTTGCTACTAGAGCGATTCCTTGTAGTAGCTTTCTTCTTTATTTGTTTCTCTCTTTGAACAGCTAAGTGCAAAAGCTCTGGTAGGGAATGATAAGGCTGCATTTCCACCTTCCTCTGAATTATATCTTGGAGCCCATCCATGAATTGTGACATCAGGGACTCTTCTGTTTCTTCTAAGGCTAGATGACTTCTTAGAAGATCAAATTCCTCATAGTACTCTTCTACACTCCTTAATCCCTGAAATAATGAGCGAAAATTTCTTTAGTAAATCTCTATAATAGTGAGGAGGCACATACCTTCTGTTTAGCTTAAACTTCATGTCATTCCATCTTGTGATTTGAGGATATCTCAGCCTCTTTTTCTCAGCTACATCTCTATCCCACCAAGCTAAGGCATGGTCAGTGATGCTAGCAATGGCAAGTGCAATCTTCTTTGGTTCTGTGTAAGCATATTATTCAAAGAGATTCTCCATTCTTCTCTCCCATTCCAAGAAGGCGGCAGGATCAAGCTTTACAGCAAAGGTTGGTGCATGAAGCTTCAATTCTGGTGGCAAATGTCTATCTTCATTGTAAGGCCTATTCCTCTCATTGTTTCTTCTGTTTAAGATTTCTTGAGCAGCTTGTGCTAGATTTGGTGCTGGCTTTGGTGGTGGCACATCAGGGGGATCCTCTTCTCGGTTAACATCTTGTTGAACTCCAGGGACATTTCTTCTTGGCAAGAGATGAGGGGGACGTGCTGGATTCTCTAAACGATTCAATCGTTCAGTAGTGGCTTGAGTATTAGCGTTGAGGTTGGCAAGATTTTCGTTGATGGCTGCGAATTGGGTCTGCATCATAGCCATCATTGCTTGTAGAGGGTCTACTGGTGGTATATCGCCCATGGTACCTTGGAAGATTCAGATAGAACATATCAAAGACAGGTTTTAAATGAAAGAAAACAAGAACAACAGTTTAAACAGATTTAAACCAGTTGGAGAAATATTGTTGTATAAATGAGCAAATGATCCGAAAATTATAGGAAAATATTTTTTGTGGTTTTTAAGAGTTTAAATAAACAGAAACAAAAAGCAAAATATTTTTTTGGATTTTTATGATTTTTATAAAATTCAAGCAAAACAGATAAACGGAAATAACAATTCTTTTGGGTTTTAGAATTTAAATGAAACGAAACTTTAAAAACTGAACGAAAAATTAACAAAATTTGAAATAAGGATAGGAATACACCATTTAGACGAAGCCGTTTATTGATCAATTCGCGGCTATATCCGAGAAAGAGAGAATCTTCGAGAGGATGGAAACTTAGCCGAGATTGTTATATGGATGAGTCGTGAACAAGTTAAGGGGGCTGATCGTGAACAAGTTAAAGAAACGACTTAGGCAAGGTCGAGAAACAAGTCCGAAGGACTTAGTCGGACAAAATGGATGAGTCGGTATAGTCGAGCTGGCAGGAATAGTCAAGCTGAACGAGCTGAAGTAGCTCACTACTAGTCGGGCCAGCTGACTATTAGCTGAACCAGCTGACTACTAGCTGGACTAGCTGACCGGCAGCTCAACCTAGCTCAGCCAGCTGATCGAGTACTGACCCAGCTGGGCGGACTGACCAGCTAGGTACTGAGCTAAGGTGTGACTGAGGCAGTAGTAAGTCAGCTGTGGCTGGTGGAGCTCGGCCAAAAGTGGTTATGGCCAAATAATTGCCCGTGATCCAAGGGGTGCAATCCTGACCGTTGAATGAATCAATGGCTGAGATTGGGGTATGAAGGATGAACGGTTTGGGCAATGGAAACCGCCCATAGGCTATAAAAGAGATGTATTTTCGTGGAAAATGACATCTCTCACGCCTAAGGCGATTAATCCCGAAGATAGCCGAGAGAAAATGTGATATCCGAATTCCAATCCAGTCGGCGCCAGAGTGCTCCGACCATATCCGAGAGAAGTTCGGTATTGTCTAGGATAAAGGGGATTTATCCGAGAGAAAATGGGGATAATCCGAGAGAATCAGAGATGGTCCAGGAGAAACAGGGATGTCCAGATTAAAGTCGAGTCATCGCCGGAGTGCTACAACTATGTCTGAGAGAAGTCCGGCATCATCCGGGAGAAAGGGAAATTAACAGAGAGAAACTGAAGATCATCCGGGAGAAAGAGAGAATCTTCGAAAGATGATCGGGATAAACGGGAATCGCCGAGGGATAAAAAGGAATGGTCGGCGTCTCGTGATGATAGTCAGGGGATGCGAATGATCGGTTGATCAATTCGCGGCTATATCCGAGAGAAGCGGTTATTATCGTGACCATGTCCGAGGAAAGATCAGGATAAGGAAAATTATCCGAGAGGATGGAAACTTAGCCGAGAGAAAGGCAAGTTATCCGAGGAGTAAAGAAGGAAGGATGGATGTCTCTCGATAGTAGTCGGATGATACACAGGATCGATGGATCGATCCGTGACCACATCCGAGAGAAACGGTTATACCGTTACCATATCCGAGCAAAAGGAGAGATATCCGACAAGGGACAAGATTAACCGGAAGCATCACGATGGTAGTCCGATATCTCGCGGATATAGTCGAGGGATGCGAATTATCGGATGATTGGTTCGTGACTATATCCGAGAGAAATGGTTAAGCCGTGACTACATCCGAGAGAAACTCCGAGCGATGGATGTTCGCCCGAGAGAAAGGAAGAATATCCGGAAGAGGAGAGGATTAGCCGACAGTCTCGTGGTGATAGCCAGATGACGCGTGGGTTCGCCGGAGAGGTTCGTGACTATCACCGGAAGAAACGGTTATATGCTGACCATATCCAATGGGAAGTCCAAGCGATGGACGTTCATCTGAGTGAAAGGAGAGACATCCGGGAGGGAAGAAGATTACCCGACAGACTCACGGTGATAGTCGGGACACGCGAGAGATCCGAGGGTCGGATCGTGACTATGACCGAGAGAAGCGGTTATACTATGACTATCACCGAGGGAAGACGGTTATACCGAGAGGATAGCCGAGGGAAATCATATCGTGCTGAGAGAACGGCCGAAGGGAAGAGTTTCATCTGAGAGATTATCCTGGACAATCCGATTGCCGAGGGTTGTGAGATCTCTCGAGGATGGTCGGATGAAACGGACTACGATCGGAAGATAGCCGAATGTCCCCGACCACGATCGGGTGAAGCGTGGCTATTACCGAGAGAAGCAGGATTATATCCGAGAGAACGTGTCTAGGACCGTGAGAAATCATGAGTAGGCACGTGGAAAGGATTCCAGCCGAACATCGGTGGAATCGGGGAGCCGTATCGGAGGATTGACCACGGCCACACGATACTGGTCAAGTATCCCGTGAATGGTCACGACCATTGCCGAATGGTCAGATGAAATGATCTGGATTGGATCATTTCTCACGATTCCAGTCAGGTGTTAGCCAGGATTACGGTCGAGAGAAACATGACTATGATCGAGAGAGATCATGAAGTCATAAGGAGAACAAGAGTACGGTTGGACTAGACCGTAAAGGGAAGGACATGGACGAACGGGCGATCCTAAGGGACGACCCCAGTCGAGCCATGGGGCTGAATAGCCTCTCTGATCTAACCTAGTCATGTGGGGATGGTTGGTTGAATGACTAAGGAAGGATCAGAGATGGTGTATAAGCTAAGGGAACTGATTGTACAACCATGAACATGATCAGCTGAGTTCATCCGAGCTCAGCTGACTGGAGTGACAAAGGAGCTAGTCAAGGTGCAGCTACACCTCGTGGATATGGCTAAGGTATGGATTAGCTAAGACTGTAGCTGGATTGAAATAGCTAGAGTATCGACTAGACTAAGACTTGAGCTGGATGGCTAGGATGTTGACTAGTCCGTAGCTGGAATGTTACTACCTGGATAGTCACTAGCCTAGTTCTAAGTAGAATGGTCTAGGGGAGTGGAACGGTTGATGCATATGTTTAGCTTGCACCGAGTCAAGGATCGATCTCTGAGCTGAACAGTGGTCAAGTGGACTACCGAAAGCAAGAGATCATCAGACCGGCAAGTGCTTGGTTAAGCTAAAACCAAGGGAAAGTATATTTTTAAATACTAAGGGATTTCCACTGCAATAAGGATAGGAATACACCTGAGATAGGAGCTTTTGGATCTGATACCAATGACACAAGACTCGAAATCACTTCAAGTAATGTTTCTTAGATAATCGTTGCCTTCAAGCTTAAGGGCGGATGAATGACTGAATGGTTAGAAAGTCGGTTGTATTTGATGACCCTAAACACAAGGGTTAGACTCTTAACTCTTCAAAGGCTAATCCTCACAAGAAGTGTATAGACTCTACACGATTCGGTAAGCTCTCTGAATCCCTCAAAAGAACTAAACAATTTGCAGGAACAATGTATTCAAAAGAAACCTTTCTTTAGAAAACAAAATAATACTTTTCTGATTAAAAACTTGGGTAACTTGAATAATACAATGCTTGAGCTTTATATAGAGCTCGAAATTAATGTAAACAAGTGGTAACTAATGATTAAAATAAAGCAAAGATCAAGAAATAATCTTCTACTAGCCGTTAGACTAAATAGGAGGATCCTTGTCTTTGGCACTGAATGGGGGAACTCTTGATGGTCTTTGGCACGAAATGAATGTCCAGAATATTCTGATGATGATGAAGGGTCGAGATTGAATGGCTGATATAGTCGTTGGCCCCTGTTTCCTTGCTTTCTCCTTGAACCAATAAAGTTGGTTCCATCTTTGGTAAGTAGCTCTCCTTTGATATCTTCTCGGTTTTGGCTGGTTTTAGCTCGGCTATTGACTTGGTATGGCGGTTTAGGGGTCTTCATAGCTTCAATAATCTTCAAGGAACGGTTGAATAATGTCTTCATATGATATAATTCCGAACTTTCCTTAGATGACTCCAATGAGGCTCCAATCGCATGATCTGGTGGTTTGGGGGAATTTAGTGGTTCTCCTTTGGTTTGGCTCTGGTTTCTGACTTGAATATCTTCATTAAATAGCCAAGGTGGGTCGAATAATATGTTGGCAGCATATATCTCCGAGCTTTCCATAAATGGCTCCATGAAGTCACTTGTTGGTTTAATCAAGTGATTCGGCGGTTCTGCTGGTTTAAATTGATTCTCCTTGCTTCTAAACTTGGTCAGCAACGTCTTGGTTGGATCATGATGCTCTCCAGAATGATGGTGTTTGGTGATTAAGTCCCTAGCATCTCCAAGCTCAGCTACAAGTCCTCCTTTCCTCCCAGCTACTAGCTTAGCTTCATCCGGGTAAGCTTCTTTGTCCCTTCTCTGGTCAGGTTCGGATGTATAAGCATCCATGCTTACAGCAGAGAAGATATTGCAGTTTTGACCCAAAAGTTCTAGTATTTACAAGAAGACCCCAGCTCGTGTTTTGCCCTGTATATATTAGGTTTTCAGCCATTGTTGGCTTATATCTTGTATCTTATTTTCTAGAGAGCTTTGGAGAGAGATTTGTAGCAGGGCTTTTGGAGAGACAAATCAGACTCCTTCAGAGCATATTTCGAACTCCTTTATATTTATTTCTTATTTCTTTTATGCAATCTATTCTTTTCATGATGTTTGTTTCATTCATCATGTCTGAGTAGTTTGTTAGTTAAGTTAGGGTTTTTCAAAGGTTGATGAAGAGTTTGTAGAATTGCTGAACTGATAGGAAATCTATTGGTTCTTCATATGTTCTTGCATTCATACGGATTTAGACACATCATCTGCATTTTGAAACCCTAGGTTGTTTGATAGATCTGAGATCATTATGAACACATGAACTAGCATTAGATGAGCAAAATGCCTTAGTGCAAAGAGATTTGGCTTAGGAGTTTTGTGAACAATTGAACCTGATCATTACTGCATGTTTAGGTTGTTAGAGTTTGCAAAGAGATTTGAAACTCTGTGATTTAGACATAGATAACTTCTGCAACGAGAATTAATTAGTTATATCTTTGTGTTTCATGTTCTAGACGATTTTAATTCATTCCTGATTGCATGCATTCTACACTCTCGGATTCAACATGCGAATTGTCATGACTTAGCGCCTTTAGCTTTCTGAACTTTAAGAACAATCATAAAAACGCCCTCTTGCATTTATTTAACTATTTCGCATTACATTCATTCATTATCGCTTAGTTTAATCCAAATCTATAATCGCTAGTGTAGTTTATATACTCCCTTGGGATTCGATAACCCTTTATACTATAACTGCATTGTTATGCACTTGTAGTAGTTTTATTTGGGTAAAACCTGAGCCCTATCAATTTTGTCTTTTAGACGATTTACTTATCTTAGCTGAAGGGATTGCCTGTCTAAGAATTATTTTGTCTTGAATAGAATTGGTTGAACCTGCTTGCTATTGATCTTATCACTAATGGAAGTTAGTTCTTGTTAGAATGTTTTAGCAAAGTGTTAGTCACCAAGGGATTGGGTTTAGCTTGCTTGATTGTTGAATTTCATGCCTAGGAATTAGCATTACTTGCCTTGTTGCATTGATAATGAGTTTGATAACAGCTTAGTCTTGTGTTTGAATACCTTAACTCCATAACCACATCTAGGATCCTTGCTTTTATTATCTGAATTTCGAATTTGCTGCTTAGTCACTTGTTTTGATAATTGTCTAATCATTGCTTTCACCGGTTTTGCTTAGTTAATGGTTCATTATGTTCCTAGTTGAAAGAATCCTTCTATTCCTTCTTGAATTAGAGTTCTTATTGCATTCCTAGTGTATTCATCTTAGACCTATGGATTGATAAAAACCCTTACTACAATGACTAGTATAAGTTTGGGTGATTGATATAGCATAAAAGCTTACATACATTGCAAATCATATCCCCAAATTCAGAGTGACGATCTTAGGAGGATCCTCACAAGGATCATATCACGAAGCTTGGTTAATTCGTTCAAAGTTTGAAATCTAAGAGTTGACCAAAGTCAAATCTGCTTGGGAAGGGGGTTGATGTCGGCTTGGTTCTTGATATTGGACCTCAATACAGAGTTTCGTTCTCTTGGTATCAGCCACTTGCTCGACACAGATGCCCAATAATGGGAACCTCCAGAGCATGGGCTTATCGTTTGATCCTGATGTCGGCTTGTACCCCAATACGCTGCTCGATACGCCCTGATGTCGGCCTCGCGTCGATACTCCACCTCGATACAAAATGGGGAAACATCTCCAGCTCCTTTGAGTGCTCCTCCTTGCTTCAGCTTGATCATCAACTCTCAAAGTATCCTCCTTAGCCTCATAAGGACCTGAAATACACTTCAAATGCAAGAGAATATGCATTTCTAATCCTAATGCACTATAAGTCTACCATGAATGCAAATGAGACATTTTGGACTATAAAATGGATGATATGATATGAAAAACTATGATAAATGAAGCCTAAAATGATGTAATATGCATGATATCATTGTTGTCAATAAGGACATTGAACTCCTAAGTGGGGGGGGGGGGGGGGGGGAGGGAGGGGGAAGCAAACGCTGATAACTAAAGAGAAAGCACCTCCCTACATACCTCCTCCACCTTACAAACCTACTCTTCCATTTACAGGGAGGTTAAAGAAGGAGACTGTAGCAGAGCATAAAGCTTTGTTTTTTTAATCTATGAAGATGGTGGAGAAGAATTTTCATATTCTAGAGGAACCACACAAGCTGCCTCCTAGTATAATAGCTCTCAAAGATAAGCTTCCAGCTGAAGCAAAAGGGCTGAGTAAAGACTGTTGTCACCAAGAAGCTTGGAGATCCTGGATGCTTCATTTTACCTTGTAGAGTTGGAGGGTCATTATTCAAAAGTTATTTGTGTGATCTTGGAGCCAGCATAAACTTGAGGCCTATCTCAACTGCCAAAGGTTTAGGCTTTAAAAGCTGTAAGGAGAGTGAGATATCCCTTGTCTTAGCTGATGGAACAAGGAGAAGTCCAGATGGGTTGCTAGTGGACATGCCTGTTATGATGAGAAAAGTGAAAGTACCAACTGATTTTGTGGTACTAGATTTAGAAGGTAAGATCAAGAACTCAATCATCTTGGGTATACCATTCTTGGATCAAGAAAAGCATGATTGAGTTAAGGCTAAGTGATGATGAAATGCTCAAGTTTGATACAAATGGAGCAAAGTGTGGAGTTGAAGAGCAAGCTAACTCATTGGAGGTTGGAGCAATGCAAAGAGGAGCTAAGAATTGGCTTCTCAACAATAAATATGATGGGATAGATTTTGTTAGATGCTGCCTCCCTATACTGTTTGAAGTTCCATAGCCTACACTAAAGGAGGAAGAGCCCAAGGAGATCCCAAAGGAAGCCATAGGGAGAGAGGCCAAGCTGGATTTTCTCTCTGAAAGCTTGAGCTTGCAGCTGCTAGACTCAACTGATGAAGGATTGGTGTACAAGGTCAACTTTAAAGGCAAACCTCAACCCTTTTCACTTCTCAAGACAATCAATACCATTAAAGGCCTTCATGCGGACAATGCAAGTTCAGCAGGAGCACACTCTGCTCATCTGAAGAAGAACTTTCCACCATCAGCCACTACTAATCTTCCATTGGGATTAGGAAAGAGTTCTGTAACTCCTCCTTTCCTCAACTAGAAGAATTGGGTAAAACATCAAGCTTAGAGATGTAAAACAAGCGCTCTTGGGAGGCAATCTCATGTTATCCTTGAATATACTTACTTTTACTTTTAATTTCTCTGTTTTAGTGTTGTGTGTATCAGGTTTGCTAAGTAGATAGTCAAGGATAAAGAAGATGGGCCAAGGAAAAGTTTGAGCAATCTGTATCGAGGTCCATATCGGACATCTGTCTGATATTGGATTCATATTGGGGTCTATATCGGGCACTACATCGATACTGAGGAACCAGCAAAAACAGGCGTTCTGATGCAATCCGATATCGGCCGTTTGTATTTGGAAAACACCTGATATTAGACACACACACAAAAATCATATCAATGTCCATATCAGGATGTTGCTTAATACAAACTCAAAAACCATGTAAGTCAACTCTCTCTTACTTGCGTTGACCCGAGCTTTATCTCTTTAAAACCACTCTTCTACCCTGATACACTTCCTCTCTTATCTCCTAAAATTGCCTTCAAGCATAACTCTCTCATCTCTCACGCAAATTTCTTGATTTAAGCCCCATAAACTTGGTTCAATCCAAGGTCTCTTATCTTTCACTTGTTTTCAAACATCCATCCATCAATCAACCAAGATAAGTCTCTGAAATTTCGAATTTCCTTCACCATCTCCAATGGTGGATTTTTGAGAAAAACTTGCAAGAATAGTAGAATTGGAAACCAAATAATTGGGTTTTGATTGTTATACTGATCTTGTGATGGTTAAGACTGTTAGCAAACCTTGTTGGTGATTGATTGTGAAATTTCTGAAAATTTTGTGCATGAACACTTTTGAGTGAAAATTTTCCATTAATCTCTTTAAACCTGTTAAATTTTGATGCTTCCAATTCCAGTAGGTTGCTATCACCTGACTTGAATAAGATTTCTTGTCGATTTTAGCTTTGAGCCACTTTGAAAATTTGAGAGTTTTTGAAGATTTTGCTAAGTGTTGAGAATGAGATGAGTTCTTTAGCTTAAATGCTTTTGCTGTTTACCTAATAAACTTGTTTATTGATGAATATGCATTGCTTAGACAACTTAATGATTGCTTTTAAGTTATTTTTACTATGCTTATAGTTGTTTGAGTGTTGTCTCTTTTGTAGAAAACTGGGAAAGTCTAAAACTCAACAAACCAAAGAGAGAGCTGAAAGAGCTGAAAGAGCTAGAGGGAAACGTCCAGTGCTGCAAGATAGTGAATCTAGCTCTGATGAGCAACATGAAAGAAGAAGCAAAAAAAGAAATTAGCATGCTCAAGCATCCTTAGCTCAGGCACCCAAGGCTCCAATTTTAGAAGATGGTTACTTGTCAATTCATCTCTTCCTTGGAGGTGCGCTTCTACAAGCCCACAGAAGCTGGTAAAAAGAGCTATGAGGATGGTTATATTAATTTCAAGTTGGCTAGAACAGTATACCACATGGGTTTCAACCAGCTCAATGAGGTATTTGGGTTTAGTAGAGGAAGAACAAGGCACACAGTGATGAAGTTTGCTGAGAAGGAGCATGATAGAGTGTGGGGAGACATACGTGTCGGGAACTACAAACTTGCTTCAGTGAAGAGCTTGTTAATCCGCCACCCTGCTTTGAGGTATGCACACAAGGTGTTAGCTCACACATTATTTGAGAAGAAAGAAACTGGAATGGTTATTGATGAAGAGATGTCCTTATTGTGCATTGGGTTGCGAAACATTCTCATGGAGACTAGTGGTGGAGAAAGGATACATGGAGAGCTAACAGGTGTTGGAACACTAAGCATTCTGCTAAAGTGATTTCTTCACTACCAGCATTGGGTTGGGGCAGCTTTATACACTAGCCCTCAAATCACTTTTGGAGGTCTCATTACACCTATCTTGGAAGCTGCTTATATCCCATTGAAAGAGTCTCCACATGACCTGAGTTCATTGATAGATCCTACCTCTTCAAGGCTAGGTACTTTGTGGGAACCATGGAGGAGAAGCGGGTCTATCAGTTCAATACTGATTTGAAGACAAAGAAGATGATACTTCTCCCCAATCCCCATAGCACCACTTTCAGAGTTGCAAGCCATATTCACTTCATGCCTTAAGAGAGTGAGCTTGTGGACACTTTTGATGAGTAACCACATGTTCAAGAAGAAGGTAAAGAGGCCCATAAGATACCATATGGGAGCCAAATGTACTACTTTAGCCCCTATTACAAGCCTATAGGCATCAATGTGAATATAGAAGCTCACAAGCAAGTCAAGCTGCTCCAAAGATGGAACAAATGGCAGGATAAGACAATAAAAAAGCTTATCAAAACAGTGAAAGGGATGAAGAAGCAGATTAAGAATTTGACAAACCTTTCTGGTGGGACTTCGAGGGATCAAGAGGAGTTTGTTGAGGACAGTGAAGACCCCTAACAAGGCTCTGAAAGGATACACTCCTTTAGGGAAGCACCAAGGCCAAGGGAGCATGTAGATCCTCCAAGAGTGTCTTCCAATGAGAGGTGCAGTAAGAAGAGGAGTGCAACTCATTCCCCACCCTCCCGCTTGAGCAACATGTCCTATTTCATGGACACCACTTCATCCTCCTCCTCTCTAGTATTGCATACATTTAGCATTTCATGCATTCACTTAAGGCATATATAAACTATAAAAGTTTGAAAATTTCGAAAATTACAACAACAAGAAAAAAATCATGTAGTTGCATTCATTCATTTGTTTAGGATTGGCTATAGTATGCATTTCATATAGGTTGCATTCATATGCATAGGGAGTAATGATGATTTTCTTGCATAATGTTAAGGTTCGAAATTGTGTTTAATGCCCTAGTTATCAATTGTTTGATGCTTGTGATTTAGTTTGAACTGTAGGTTGAACCACTTTTGGAATTTTTGCATTGTCACTCTTGTCTAGCTGATGCTTGCATAATGTGGTTTTAATCTTTATCTATTTGAACAACATTCTTAACTTATTAATTATCATGTCTTGTGCATTGAAAAGTGTTTTTTATGGATACTCATATACATACTTGGGCCTTCTTTTTCCTTTTTATCACTTTTGCTAGTCCAAGTATAACTCCTCACCTTTAACTATAACCTTCTTTCAAACCATGGAATCATTTGTGAGAAATTGAAAGGCATTTTCCATAGATGAGCTTAGTAAAAAGTGTTGTGATTTAGTACTACATTGGGAGGACTTCCATGTAAAACTAGCTCTGCATTTTTGAGCTAGATTAAGCTAGGAGTGTGGGTATCAATAGTATGGATTTTATGTTGGGTTTTTCAAGAGAAAGCAAAGAAGAAAATAAAGCAAAAGAGAAAGAGTACAATGCAAGTTACCTAGGAGAGTTGGCTAAGTGAATCAAATAGGGCTTAATAGAAAGAAGAAAGTGTGCAAATCAAAGTTCAATACACATCCAAAGTAGAAGATGCATCCTCAAAAAGTAGCTCCAAAGGAGAAAGAAGAATGGTGAATCACAAAAAAGGTAGAATAGAATATGTTCTTGGGTAGAAAAGTAAGAGTTTATGATCATTTGTGGGACTTAGGTAGATGAGAGTTTACTTTTATATGCATAAGTTATTCTTTACCCTTACCATTTTACCAAAGCTCACTCTATATTCATAAGAGATCCATTGCATTTTCATACCATACCTTTAGCCAAATGAAAGCACTTGATTTACAAAAGCATAATTCAAATGGTTGCACTTAATTGAATATTAAAAAGATTGATTGATGTGATTGCTTGTGTAGGCTAGACTTGAGTACTTGTTATTACTTGTGATGTGATTGATGTCATATGCATCTTAGAATTGTTAACTTGGACATTGAACTCATTTTCTCCTTTGTCATTTTAGGCTATGAACTCCCATTTTGAAACCTCCCTCCCTTGTTTTTCCTTGTTTGATTGAGGGCAAGCAAAATGCAAGTTTGGAGGTGTTGATAGCTTGCATAATTATATCATTTTAGGCTTCATTTAGTATAGTTTTACGTATAATTTCATCCATTTTATACTCCAAAGTGTCCCATTTGTATTCATAATATACTCAGAATGCATTAGGATTAGGAAATGCATATTTGATATCTCTCATATTTACATCATTTATGCTTGTATTTATTTCATGTTTTAGTCTCCTTTTGCATGTTTTCCTTCTCTTTAGTCACATTTTCCTTTGGTTTTAGACTGAGGTTGCATTTAGGATGTATTTTGCATTTTATTTGCATAAGGGATGTTTTTAGGTACCTAAGGAGTCGTTGGAGGCAAGGAGGAAGCATAGGAATGATTCAGAGAGTTTCCCAAACCAAGGAGGAGCAAAAGGAGCTAGGAAAGTGGGAATTTGGTTCAACATCGAGCATGTTAGAGTGCACATCAAGTGATGTAATCCAGCCGAGAGGAAGGGAGTCGACATCGAGCATCCACATCGAGAATGTTAGCTCGATGTTGGCCTTATCCGAAAACTTTTTATTTACAACTTTGTGATAGGGCTCAGGTTTTACCCAAATAAAAACTACTGCAAGTGCACAGCAAAGCAGTCGTAGTATAAGGGGTATCGAATCCCAAAGGAGTATGTAAACTACACTATCTATTGTAGGTTCAGATTAAGCTAAGCAGTAGATGGTGTATGTAATGCGAATGACAAAATAAAAGAAAGCAAACGAAGTCTGGTTGTTGATCTAAGTTTCAGAAGATTAAAAGCGCTAAGTCAGGACAATTCGCAGGTTGAATCCAAGAATGTAGAATGCATGAAAGCGGAAATGATTAAGAACCGTCTTGAACATGAATCGCAAATATATAATTAATCAATTCTCATTGCAGAAGTTAACTATGTCTAAATCACAGAGTTTCAAATCTCTTTGCAAATCCTAATAATCTAAACATGCAGTAATGATCAAGTTCAATTGTTCACAAAACTCTTAAGCCAAATCTCTTTGCACCAAGTTGTTTTGCTCATTTAGTGCTAGATCAGGTTATCAATAATGCTCTCACATCTATTAAACAACCTATGATTTTCGGATTTCTAGATGATGTATCTAAGAAATTGATTTTCAAGCAAGCAGAGATGAAGAACCAAAAGATATTCCTAACAGGTAGCAATTCTACAAACTCTTCATCAACCTTTGAAAAGCCCTAACTTACCTAGAAAATTACTCAGACATGATCATGGAATCACAAAACATAACTGAATAAAATTACATTGAAAGAATGAAATAAAAACAAAGGGGGTTCGAAATCTTCTCCAAAAAGAGTACAAGATTTGTCTCCCCAAAAGCTCTCAATAAAATCCTCTCTAAGCTCTTTTAATTCTCAAAATCTAAGATCCAAGCCAACAATGGCTGAAAACCTAATATATACAAGCTAAAACACGATCTGGGGTGTTCTTACAAATACTGGAAATTCTAGGCCGATTCTGTAAATAATCTTCAAACTTTTAATAAAACAGCCATGAGCCTTCCTTTATGGATGACGAACGTCACCCAAATCCATACATTTCTTCTCAAGTTGCACACTTCGTGGCTTCATCTTGCAATGCTCCAAAAAGCTTCAATATCTCCAATTATGCTCCAAACATGCTATAACCTGCAAAGACTCTACTAGGACTCTAAAAAGACCAAAAAGACTCAATAAAAAGACTTATACCATGGTTAAAAACCATAAAAATCATGATATATCAACTCCCCCAAACTTAGCTTTTGCTTGCCCTCAAACAAACATTAGACAAAGAACAGGGTCGAGGTTTGAAAACAGAAAACAGTCAGTTAAACATCAGGAACATTACATTAGTTAACAATTTCGAATCCACATACCACAAAGTCAACACAAGATCAAATTTCAGTCTAATCATCACAAGCTTAGCAAATCTCTCAAATCCAATCCAAATCCCTTCAAGAAATCCGAAATAATTACTGTTAACTCCTTATTTTTATCTAAGTGTGATATCCTATCAAGGTTTAATCATCTCAATCACTTACAGATTATTTTCGCTTCCTAACAACTGAACAAAGCAATCTCAACACAGCTCTCCTATTTCCTCTTCCCTTGATCTTTTTCATTCTGATTTTTTCAATTTTTCAACTTTTTCTCATTTTTTTTACAGTCTAAGATATGGTGCTACTCAATACTTGTGTTCCTTGTGAGGAGACAGGTTCTTGAGTGTGTTCATTACTGTTGTTCCTTGTGAGGAGACAGGGTCATGAATGCAACATTCTTTTGACTCAAACTTTTAAAAACTGCATCAGGGAAGATCAAAGAGAGACTGCATCTAAACATACTTGTCAGTGTTGAAAGAGAGATCAAGATCGATGAGAATCAAGCCCCAAGATAAGAAGTTTAAAATTTATTAAGGTGGAGCTAATAGCAAATTTTCCAGATTCTCTAAGAATCTAAACCTTCATTGCTAGACTGATCTACCTATGACTTTCAACTTAGTAAGACTTGTAATCAGCTACTCTGGCAATGGTTCTTATAAGCATAAACGTCCTATGGTTAGTTCCAAGAAAAACTGACAGTTTCAAAATTTTGACTCTATAAAAATAGGTTTTTGACTCAACTTTAAGACTCTATAAACATGACACAAAGCACACATTGTCAGTAACCACCTCCCCCAGACTTAAACAACACTTTTCCCAGTGTTATTAAGCCAATAGTTGGTCAAAATGAAGCATGAGAACTTGTAGAACCGAGTTGAAAAAGTGGTACCTCGCGAAGTGACGGGTGACGAGCATCACCCGTTTTTTGTTTGGTCGTCTCTTTTTTTTTCTTTTTTTTAACTGAATAAATAACTAATAACTATAAGAACACGAAAATAAATTACTAAGTACAGAAAATAAAACTTACCGGTGGGTTGCCTCCCACTAAGCGCTTGTTTAACGTCGTTAGCTCGACTTTGGTTGGCTGTTTAGACAGCTGGTGCATCATCCAGAGACACAATGTGTCTTGCAGGAATCTCGGCGTGCGCCCAATAATGCTTCACCCTCTGTCTATTGACAGTGAACTCTTCTCCTTTGGAGTTGATCAAGACAATGGCACCATGTGGTCGAGCCTCTTTCACAGTGAAGGGACCTGACCATCGAGAACGCAATTTACCAGGAAAAAGTTGTAAACGAGAGTTGTAAAGGAGTACCTGGTCATTAGGCTCGAAATATCTTCTTATCATGATATGCCTTTGTCCTCTCCTTGTATAACTTGGAGTTTTCATAGGCAAGATATCTGATTATATCCAGTTCATTGAGCTGAATCAAGCGCCTCTCTGCAGCAGGCTTCAGATCGAAGTTCAGCTTCTTGATAGTCCATTCTGCTTTGAATTCTAACTCCACTGGTAGATGGCACGCCTTGCCATAGAGCAGATGGAATGGTGTAGTCCCAAGAGGCGTTTTGTATGTTGTCATGTAAGCCTATAATGCATCATCCAGTTTTGCTGACCAATCTTTCCTTGTCTTTCCAACTGTCTTCTCCAGAATCTGCTTGATCTGTTTGTTGGAAACCTCAACTTGTCCATTGGTCTGTGGATGATAAGGCGTGGCCACTCTGTGCTGTACACCATACTTATTCAGCCGCTTGTCAAAGACCTTGTTAACAAAGTGAGAACCACCATCACTTATAACAATTCGCGGGACACCAAATCTGTGGAAAATAATGGTCTAAAACAGCTTCAAAACCACTGCAGCATCATTAGTAGGAGTAGCCAACGCCTCTACCCACTTAGATACATAGTCAAAAACAACCAGAATGTATCTATTCCCATAAGATGAGGGAAAAGGGCCCATGAAGTTAATACCCCAACAATCAAAGACTTCAACTTCAAGGATGAAGTTTTGTGGCATCTCATGTCTTCTGCTGATCTTTCCTCTTCTCTGACAAGTATCACAGCTTGTAATGAATGCCTGGGCGTCCTTGAACATAGTAGGCCACCAAAAACCAGCTTGAAGAACTTTGGAGACTGTTTTGAATGTGGCAAAGTGTCCAGCATACTCTAAGCCATGACAGTGAAACAGGACGTCTTGGACTTCTTCTTCTGCTATGCATCTCCTGTAAATCCCATCAGCACAATGTTTGGAAAGATATGGCTCATCCCAATATAATCTCCTAAGTTCTCTCAAGAACTTCTTCTTAGCATAACCCTTGAAATCATGTGGTTCATCCTCTGCAGCAAGATAATTAGCAATATCAGCATACCAGGACCTCTTTGGATCATCCAAAGCATAAACTTGCTCTTGAAAAGCTGTCCCCAAGCTTGCACAAATCGTAGCCAAAGTCAGAGATTGGTGACAAGCGTCACCAGTATTGGTGACGAGCGTCACCGTCTTTGTACAGAAACTGGGTCGCGATCCTGCTTTGTTGGTGACGAGCCCCCCCCCCCCCCCCCCCCCCCCTGGTGTCGCTCGTCACTCCCCTGCAGTTTCGTGAAAACTGCAGGTTTTCAACACTTTCTTCCTGCAATCTGGTTTCTACCAAGTAGACGTTCTCTTCAGGCAAAAAATCATTTATTGGGACATTGTCTTCAACCCGAATCTTGGATAGATGATCAGCAACTCCATTCTCAATTCCTTTCTTGTCCTTCACTTCAATGTCAAATTCTTGACGAATCAGAATCCATCTCAACAGCCTTGGCTTTGCATCCTTCTTCTGCATCAGATACTTCAGTGCTGAATGGTCAGTATGGACCACGACCTTAGAGCCAACAAGATACTGCCTGAATTTTTCAAATGCAAATACAACAGCCAACAGTTCTTTCTTAGTTGTTGCATAGTTCTTCTGAGCATCATCTAATGTCCTACTGGCATAGTAGACGGCGTGGAGCTTCTTGTCTTTCCTCTGTCCCAGCACTCCTCCAACTGCAAAATCGGTGGCATCACACATCACTTCAAAGGGCAAGTCCCAATCTAAAGGATGCAGAACAGGAGCTGTAACTAAAGCTTGTTTGATCTGTTCAAAAGCAGACTTGCATTCTTCTGTGAACTCAAACTTTACATCTTTGCAGAGGAGAGCAGTAAGAGATCTTACAATCTTGATGAAGTCCCTGATGAATCTCCTGTAGAACATAGCGTGACCCAGAAAACTTCATATTGCTTTGACTGAATCAGGTGCTTGCAGACTTGTCATCACTTCAATTTTTGCCCTATCCACCTCTATACCATCTCCTGAGACTATGTGACCAAGAACAATGCCATCTTGTACCATAAAATGGCACTTCGCCCAGTTCAGAACCAAGTGCTTCTCTTCACATCTCTGCAGAACTGCACACAAATTTTTCAAGCAGCTCTTGAAGGAAGACCCATAAACTGAGAAATCATCCATGAAAACCTCCATAAACCTCTCAGTCATGTCAGTGAAGATCGACATAATGCATCTCTGGAAGGTTGCAGGAGCATTACACAGTCCAAAAGGCATTCTGCGATATGCAAAGGTGCTATAAGGACAGGTAAAAGTGGTCTTCTCCTGATCATCTGGATGGATGGGGATCTGAAAGAAGCATGAATAACCATCAAGGAAGCAATAATACTTTTGATTCACCAGCCTCTCCAGCATCTGATCGATGAAAGGCAGAGGGAAGTGGTCTTTCCTTGTGGCTGCATTCAGCTTCCTGTAATCGATGCACATCCTGTGTCATGTCACAGTTCTGGTTGGAATCAGCTCATCCTTATCATTCTTCACCACTGTAACTCCTCCTTTCTTAGGGACCACGTGCACTGGACTGACCCAAGCACTGTCTGATATGGGGTAGATGATTCCAGCTTGCAGCAGCTTCATGATCTCCTTCTTGACCACATCCTGCAGATTCGGATTCAGTCTTCTCTGGTGTTCCACTGATGATTTCGATTTATCCTCCAAATGTATCCTATGCATGCACAAGTCTGGAGAAATCCCTGAAATATCATCAAGAGAATAGCCAAGAGCTTTGTAAAATCTCTGCAGCTTACTCAGCAAAAGGGTGAGCTTTGAGCTTTGCAAAATCTGCGCAGCTTACTAAGCAAAATGCGAAATAACTAAAACAATGAAAGCAGGCAAAATTTGATTGATCTAAGACTCAGAAAATTAAAAGCGCTAAGTCAGGATAATTCGCCGGTTGAATCCGAGAATGTAGAATGCACGAAATCAGGAATGAATAAGAACCGTCTTCAACATGAATCGCAAATATATAACTAATCAATTCTCATTACAGAAGTTAACTATGTCTAAATCACAGAGTTTCAAATATCTCTGCTAATCCTTATAATTTAAGCGTGTAGTAATAAACAGGTTCAATTGTTCACAAAACTCCTAAGCCAAATCTCTTTGCACTAAGTCGTTTTGCTCATCTAATGTTAGATCAGGTTATCAATAATGCTCTCACGTCTTTTAACAACCTAGATTTCGAATTTCCAGATGATGTTTCTAAGAAAATGGGTTTTAAAACAAGTAGAGATGAAGAACCAAAAGATATTCCTAATAGATAGCGATTTCTACAAACTCATCATCAACCCTTGAAAAGCCCTAACTTCACTAGCAGATTACTCAGACATGATCATAGAATCACAAAGCATAGCTGAATAAAATTGCACTGAAAGAATAGAATAAAAGATAAAGAGGTTCGAAATCTTATCCAAAAAGAGTACAGGATCTGTCTCCCCAAAAGCTCTGAATAAAATCCTCTCTAATGTTCTCTGAAGTCTGAAATCTAAGATAAAAGCCAACAATGGCTGAAAACCTAATATATATAAGCTAAAACACGAGCTGGAATACTTTTGTAAATACTAGAACTTCAAGGGCCAAAGTGCAAACAATTTTCAACAAGCCATCGCGACTCCTTCCTCTACGGGTGACGAGCGTCACCCTTGAGTGGTGACGAGCGTCACCCAGTTCTGAATTCGCTTTCCGAGTTGTACAATGCGTGGCTGTATCTTAAATTGCTCCAAAAATCTCCATAATTTCCAATTGTGCTCCAGACATGCTATAACCTGCAAAGACTCTACTAGGATTCTAAAAAGACCAAAATGACTCAATAAAAAAGACTTATACCATGGTTAAAAACCATAAAAACCATGATATATCAACTCCCCTAGACTTAGCTTTTGCTTGCCTTCAAGCAAACATCAGAGAGAGAACGGGGTCGAGCTTTGAAAACATAAACAGTCAGCTAAACATCAGGAACACCATATTAGTTAACACTTTCGAATCCACATACCACAGAGCCAACACAAGATCAAATTTCAGTCTAATCATCACAAGCTTAGCAAATCTCTCAGATCCAGTTCAAGCTCCTTCAAGAAATCCGAAATCTCTACTGTTAACTCCTTATTTTTGTCTAATAGTGATATCTCATCAAGGATTTATCATCTCAATCGCTTATAGATTCATTTCCTTTCCTAAACAACTGAACAAAGCAATCTCAACACAGCTCTCCTATTTTCTCTTCCCTTGATCTTTTCTTTCTGATATTTTTGATTTTTTCACTTTTTCTATTTTTTTTATAGTCTAAGATATCTT
Organism: Thlaspi arvense; assembly: GCA_911865555.2. Lineage (NCBI taxonomy): Eukaryota > Viridiplantae > Streptophyta > Magnoliopsida > Brassicales > Brassicaceae > Thlaspi > Thlaspi arvense. The sequence goes on along the minus strand of OU466862.2, from coordinate 52,196,141 downwards.
GCTACTCAATACTTGTGTTCCTTGTGAGGAGACAGGTTCATGAGTGTGTTCATTACTGTTGCTCCTTGTTAGGAGACGGGATCATGAATGCTCCATTCTTTTGACTCAAACTCTTAAAAACTACATCATGGAAGATCAAAGAGAGACTGCATCTAAACATACTTATCAGTGTTGAAAGAGAAAATCAAGATCAATGAGAATCAAGCCCCAAGATAAAAAGTTTAAAATTCATTAAGGTGGAGCTAACTTTTCCAGATTCTCTAAGAACCTAAACCTTCATTGCTAGACTGATATACCTATGACTTTCAACTTAGTAAGACTTGTAATCAACTATTGTGGCAATGGTTCTTATAAGCATCAACGTTCTGTGGTTAATTCCAAAAAAAACTGACAATTTCAAAATTTTGACTCTATAAAACAGGTTTTTTTACTCAACTTTAAGACTCTAAAAATCAAACACAATATACGCAACGTCGGTAACCACCTCCCCCAGACTTAAACAACATTGTCCCCGGTGTTATTAAGCCAAGAGTTGGTCAAAATGAAGCATGTGAACGTGTAGAACCAAGTTAGAAAAGTGTTACCTCGCGAAGGGATGGGTGACGAGCATCACCCTCAGTGGTGACGAGCGTCACCACGTCTGTAACTCCAATTTCGACAAGTTAGATGTGTTAAACATTATGCTATCATATGTACTATAAAGTCAGACTTTTAGAGCACTCAAACACACATTTAATAGCATCACAGCAACTGACAACTGACTCAAAGAAAAACAGAAAAATGACGCAAGAGAAATAAAAGAAAAGTGAAACAGAAATCAAGTAACCGGATAGTGGAGGATCTAGTCCTCATCCTCACAAGGCTCAGTAGTGTAGTGTGGGCGAACACAACCACAATTGCTCAGTGTAGCAACAGCATCTCATAATCCCTCAAAGTTGTCAATGACATACTCCTGAAAAGCAGCCATGTCCATGGGTGTCTGAGGTTGCGGAGGGCGCCTGAAAGCAAAGGGTGTGGTCGTGGATGGAGCCTGGCATCTGGATGGTCCAGACTGAGTAGCAGCAACAGAGGAGGAAGCGCCAGCAGTTGCTCCTCTAGGGCGCTGTGGAAGAAGGCGCAGCAAACTCGGATCTGGCAGAAAGCGCAGCTGGCGTCTATCTCCCTGTATCGTGGTGTACTGTGGACTGGGCAGCTGTATGCCAATATACTCTCCAATAGTAGTAGTGAATGTCCAGACCAATCGCTGCTTGAACCAAGTAGCATTCGCAGATGTGTGTCATCCATAAGGGATATGTCAGTGATGATGCTGCAAGGTGATGTAACGATCTGGAAATGCTGTAAGATGGGTGTAAGAAAACTACCCACGCTCTCACTCTTCTCCCCCGGACTGGTGAATGGCTTGGTCTTCAGAGAGACCAAGTGCTCAGAAAACAGCACCAAATTTGGCGCGGACCATGCTATCTATCGGGATCTCATCATCCAGCATCTCAGCAAAGCCGTAGTAAAACAGAATCAACTCACTGACATGCATCTTGCTCGGCGCAGACTTGCACAAGATGGTGTTGCCTAGAAGGCGCAGAATGTACCTGATGACAGGATGTCGAACGTCTGTCTGTACTCATCTTGCTCTCATAGACTCTGTTCCTGAACTTGGACCAGAATGTCTGCATGTGGGTCAACTGCGACGGAAGAAAAACGCCTGTAGGGTGGTCAGAGAAACCATAAATCCCGCAAAACTCAAACAGACTGATCCTGTAGCGAATTCCGGGGATCAGAAAAGTCAGCGTGCCTTCCTGTGCTCGCTTAGCCATCTCGTTAACGTAGTACACATGAACAGTGACGAGGAACTGTCAAACCAGATCAGGGTACAGATCGTACTGCTGCAAAGCCATAGTGCCCATCCCAATCCTCTCCAGAATCTGCAAAACATCATCCAGAATACTCATCTTCCGCAGCATTGTAGTGTCCGCGAATCTGGTGAGAATGATCTTCACCTCCAACTACGCATTGTAGAACAGCGTGTTATACTCATCCCACTCCTCCTGAATGTCACGGAATACACAGGTATCTCGCGCCACTTCCTACTTCGGAGTCCCGGCCCAAGCAACTCCAGAAGCAATTTTCCGATCCTCTCGCTTTGGCCATGGAGGCCTGGAATCTGGTCGATTGCTATCAGACTGCGCTGATCCTGATGCAGTGCTCGAAGACGATGCTGGCCACTGTCTCTTCTCATGTCGACGCATCTGAAAATTCAAACAAAAAATCAACCAAAAATCACTAAAGTAGCCAATTTTCGAAAATTTCAAAAATTTAATGAATCAATGTGAAATAACCGACGACGATCAACAACAGCACTACCAGGAACACAATTCAAGCATCAATTCAACCCAAATCATCTAAAATTTCCAGATTTTTGCAAATTTTATCATGAACTCGAAATTTCAAAAACATAAAATCACATATGGTTGGTATCATTCATCTAATACAACCTAACTAACCATGATTCAACAGTTAAATCAAGCTAATCACGTCGAAAATCAATTTTTATCAAACCTATGGCAGACTGAAAATTGGGGATTCTGAACACATACCTTGCAGATCTTGAAAACTGAGTTGATATTATGAAAGAGGGCCAAAATCCGCACGGATTAGGCTTTTGAATCACTCAATCCGGTTTAAGAAATCAAAAGTTGTGATTTTGTGAAAATTGTTCTAAGTGTTTGAGTTTGCAGGTGTGAAACGACGAAGAAGAAAAAGAGAGTTTAAGTCGCATACCTGGTCTGGCTCGTCACCCGTTTTTTTGTCTGGTCTTCTTTTTTTTTCTTTTTTTAGCTAACTAATAATGAATTAAAATATGAACACGAAAATTTAACTAAGTACAAAAAAATAAAACTTATCAGTGGGTTGCCTCCCACTAAACGCTTGTTTAACGTCATTAGCTCAATTGTGATTGCTTTTAGACAACGGGTGCATCATCCAGAGAAAATGTGTCCTGCTGGAATCTTGGCTTGCGCCCGATAATGCTTCACCCTCTGTCCATTGACAGTGAACTGCTCTCATTTGGAGTTGATCAGGACAATGTCGCCATGTGGTCTAGCCTCTTTGACAGTGAAAGGACCTGACCAACGAGAACGCAGTATACCAGGAAAAAGCTGTAAGCGAGAGTTGTAAAGGAGTACCTGGTCATTAGGCTCGAAATGTCTGGAGATGATATTCCTATCATGATATGCTTGTGTCATCTCCTTGTATAACTTGGAGTTTTCATAGGCCAGTTCATTGAGCTGAATCAAGCTCCTCGCTGCAGCAGCCTTCAGATCGAAGTTCAGCTTCTTGATAGTCCATTCTGCTTTGAACTCTAGCTCCACTGGAAGATGGCACGCCTTGCCATAGAGCAGATGGAATGGTGTAGTCCCAAGAGGCGTTTTGTAGGCTGTCCTGTAAGCCCACAATGCATCATCCAGTTTTGCTGACCAGTCCTTCCTTGTCTTCCCAACTGTCTTCTCCAGAATCTGCTTAATCTGTCTGTTGGAAACCTCAACTTGTCCACTGGTCTGGGGATGATATGGCGTTGCCACTCTGTGCTGTACACCATACTTCTTCAGCAGCTTGTCAAAGACCTTGTTAACAAAGTGAGGACCACCATCTATAATAACAATTTGCGGGACACCAAATCTAGGGAAAATAATGGTCTTAAACAGCTTCAAAACCACTGCAGCATCATTAGTAGGAGTAGCCAACGCCTCTACCCACTTTGACACATAGTCAACAGCAACCAGAATGTATTTGTTCTCATAAGATGAGGGAAAAGTGCCCATAAAGTCAATGCCCCAACAATCAAAAACTTCAACTTCAAGGATGAAGTTATGTGGCATCTCATGTCTTCTGCTAATCTTCCCTCTTCTCTGACATGTATCACAGCGTGTGATAAAGGCTTGTGCATCCTGAAACATATTAGGCCACGAGAAACCAGCATGAAGAACTTTGGAGACTGTTTTAAATATGGCAAAGTGTCCAGCATACTCTGAGCCATGACAATGAAACAAGACGTCTCGAACCTCTGCTTCTGCTAAGCATCTCCTGTAAATTCTATAAGCACAATGTCTGTAAAGATATGGCTCATCCCAGTAGAATCTCCGAAGTTCTCTCAAGAACTTCTTCTTTGCATATCCCTTGAAATCTTATGGTTCATCCTCTGCAGCAAGATAATTGGCAATATCAGCATACCAGGGACTCTGTGGATCAGTAATGGCATACACATGCTCTGCAAAAGCTGTTCCCATGCCTGCACAAATCACAGCCAATGTCTGAGATTGGTGACGAGCGTCACAGGACTGGGTGACGTTCGTCACTGGCTTTGTGCCTAAACAGGATCGTGATTCTGCTTCATTGGTGACGAGCGTCACCCCCCTGGTGTCGTTTGTCATCCCCCTGGTGTCGCTCGTCACTGCCCTGTAGTTGCGAAAACTCTGCAGATTTTCAATACTTTCTTCCTGGAATCGAGTCTCAATCAGATACACATTCTCCTCAGGCAAGAAATCATTGATTGGCACGTCATCTTCAATCTTGATTCTAGAGAGATGATCAGCAACTCCTTTCTTTTCCTTGACCTCAATATCAAACTATCCATCTCAACAACCTTGTCTTTGCATCCTTCTTCTGCATCAGATACTTCAGTGTTGAATTGTCAGTATGGACCATGACCTTGGATCCAACAAGGTACTGGCGAAACTTTTCAAAGGCAAAGACTACAGCTAACAGTTCCTTCTCAGTTGTTGCATAGTTCTTCTGAGCTTCATCTAATGTCCTACTGGCATAGTAGATGGCGTGTAGCTTCTTGTCTTTCCTCTGTCCCAGCACTGCTCCTACTGCAAAATCGCTGGCATCACACAATACCTCAAAAGGTAAGTCCCAATCTGGTGGCTGCACAATAGGAGTTGCAATCAAGGCATGTTTGATCTGCTCAAAATCTAAAGAGGTCTTGCAATCTTGCTAAAGTCCTTGATGAATCTTCTGTAGAACCCAGCATGACCCAGAAAACTCCTCACTGCCTTGGCTGAATCTGGCGCTTGCAGACTTGTCATCACTTCAATTTTCGCCCAATCTACTTCTATGCCATCTCCAGAGACTCTGTGACCAAGAACAATGCCATCTTGTACCATAAAATGACACTTCTCCCAATTCAGAAAAATGCTTCTCTTCACATCTCTGCAGAACTGCACACAAGTTGTCCAAACAGCTCTTGAAGGAGGACCCATAAACTGAGAAATAATCCATGAAAACTTCCATAAACCTTTCAATCATGTTACAAAGATTGACATCATGCATCTCTGGAAAGTTGCAGGAGCATTACACAGTTCAAAAGGCATTCTGCGATATGCAAAAGTGCTATAAGAACAGGTAAAGGTGGTCTTCTCCGGATCATATGGATGGATAGGGATTTGAAAAAAGCCTGAGTCGCCATCAAGGAAGCAGTAATACTTGTGATTTCCTAGCCTCTCAAGCATCTGATCGATGAAAGGTAGAGGGAAGTGATATTTCCTTGTGGCTGCATGATATACTCATATATTTCGCATATTCAGCATGCATTTAGAGTAGTTTTTCATGCATTCATCTTACATTTTAGGCTAGTTTGCACCACTCGCCTCATTGTAGGTCCTAAGTGCGTTTTGCATTAGCATTTGCATATTTCTTGCATTCTTGCATCATATTCAGGTTGTTTTGGACACACTGGAGAAGTGGAGGTTGCGTGGACATGCTAAGGATCGAAGAGGAGCCTGTGGACACTCAGGAGAACTCAGCCATTCAGCAAAAGAATCGGGATCGAGGTGCAGATCGAGCTAGGCAGGTCGATCTAGATGAGATCGACCAGAAGATCGAGTGACTCAAGTCGTTTCAAGAAGGAGGATCGAGAACAAGATAGACCAAGATGATCGATCGTGAGTACGGACGTGGACTAAGCCATGCAGAACGAGAGCCAGATCGAGTTCACGACTCGATCATCTGAGGATCGACCTGAAGATCGATAGAAGCACTCGATCCATCCGACGAATCGACCCAACGATCGAGCAAAAGAAGACGTTCAAGCCGGGAGATCGAGTGATCAGATCGACTACTCAGCTCGATCCCAGAACCTTATCCGACAGCTCACTTTTGGACTTTAGTGGGGGGGGGGGGGGGGGCGGGCATTTTCTTTGTTGGCCTATTTTGGGCAAGAAAATCCAATCACTTTCATTATCAACACTTTGTCTCCAAGTTTTCGAGTTTCTCTTTAGGCGATTAGCCATTGTTGAAGTTTTTAAGATTTTCTAGTTTTGTAAACATTTTAATCTTGCTTAATCTAACTACTTTTCTTAATCGCTCTTGCTTAATCATGTTTAGCTTTCTTTCCTTTGCATTTTCGTGTGTTTTAGCTATGTGTAGTGAGTAGATTTCCTTGGGTTTACGGTTGGGGCGATTTAAGAGGTTTAAGGGTTTAAGCTTTGGTCTTTTTCTTGTTCTTAATCTATTCTCTTATTGGATTTGGGGTCTTAATGCTTAGAGAGTCTTGGAAAAGATCTCTCTGATTCCAGGGCTTTTCTTACCTTGATCGGATTCAGAAATCCTTTAAAGCCAAATCCAAGAGACTAGCTCATCCTTTCCCAAACGCCATGGATGTTTAGGGAGCTAGTTAAGCCAATATTTGAGATCTTTGCTTAATGTTCTTTGATCCTTCTTTCCACTACACGCCATAGGTTAGGAGGAAGGGTTGATGAAAGGATCTATACCACACGCCATGGATAGATCTCTTTTAGCTTCTCAAGGCTTAGAGATAGCTCATCAAATGAGTAGATCTATGTTTTCAAACCCAAAGCTTGAATCTTGAACCCTCTTAAACATGACCCTCAACCTTGAATCCTCTTTTTATCATTTTAAAACTCAAGTTTATCATTTCCTAGTCATAAAGTTTGCATCTTTAATCTTTAAAAGTCAAGGCTCTAAGTTAGTAGAAATTCTCTGTTTATCAGCCTTTAGAGTTTGATTTTATTAAATTAGTAGTCTTGCGTTTTAAGTTCCTAGGAGTTGTCTAGTAGTTTTTAACCCTTAAGAGGGGATTTTAAAATTGTTTTCTTGCTCATTGGTGCTTGCATTTAGTTTTCGTTGAATTTCTCATATATTTACCCGAATCTGTTGAGCTTTGCATTGCCCTTGCATTCTTAGTGACTTTCGTCAACCTAGGCTGGATTGACACCTCTTGCACCTATACTACAACAATATTGTGCTTTAGGATTTGATAATCTTTCTTGCAAAAATCATGTTTATCAAATGGCACCGTTGCCAACTTGGGTTTGATTAGAAAGCATTAGGATTTGGAGCTTAGTAAAGACTGAGTCCTTTATTTTACTTTGGTTACTCATTTCTCTACCTTACTGCTTGTCTTCTCAGGTACATGAATTTAAGGTCTACAGGTGACAACAATCTACTACAACTTCTAGACAACATTCATCAAACTTGGAAGTGCAAGGCTAAGAAGAGAGAGACAACAAGCACAAGACTTTGAGGAGCTACCAGGTTTTGTTGAGTGTGTGGGTATGGCTGAGCAAGACCAAGCTGAGGGTCAACATCACCACGCGGCTGTTGGTAGGGGTAATGGAAACCCCAACCACGCCCCAAGACCACCAAGGATCATCGGTGCTGGTGATGCACCAAACACACATCACAACCGATTTGGAATCACTCCTCCACCAGTGCAAAACAACAACTTCGAGATCAAGCCAGGCTTCATCTCCATGGTGCAGAACAACAAGTTCCATGGGCTTGCTATGGAGGACCCTTTGGAGCATCTTGACAACTTTGAGCAAGTTTGCGGAAAGATAAAGATCAATGGGATCCCGGAGGACAACTTCAAGCTTAGGCTTTTTCCTTTTTCACTTGGGGATAAAGCAAGGCATTGGGAGAAGACCTTACCTCAGGGGACTATCACCTCATGGGTTGAATGCAAGAAGGCATTTCTCTCAAAGTTCTTCTCCAGCACAAGGACAGCTCGGTTAAGAAGTGAAATCAGCGGTTTTACACAAAGGCAGAATGAGACCTTTAGTGAGGCTATGGAGCGGTTCAAAGACTACACTATAGCTTGTCCTCATCACGGCTTCAGTGAGGAGACACTCTTGAGCACCATCTACAGAGGAGCTCTTCCCAAGATTCGCATGCTTCTAGACATGGCGAGTAAAGGTAACTTTCTTGGCCAGAATGTTGAAGAAGGAATGGAGCTTATTAAGAACTTGGCTTTGAGTAATGGAAACTACAATGAGGACTATAATCGCACACCTAGAGGATCTGATCTTGAAGCACACAAGAAAGAGATGAAGTCCCTCCATGAGAAGATCAACAAGTTAGTCCTTGCAAATCAAAAGCAAGTTCACTTTGTAGGAGAAGCCGCGTATGTTCTTGATGAGTTAGAGCTGAGGCAAGAGGAAGCGAATTGGGTTGGAGGTCAGAACTACAACAAGCCACAAGGCTATGGTCAAGGCTATCAGGGCAACAACAACCTCTCCTACAGAAGCACCAATGTGGAGAATCCTAAAGATCAAGTGTACCCTCCACAACAAGGCAAACCTTTTGTTCCTTATACAACAAAGGAGGTTTTACACAAAATAGTTGGTACCAAGGGCAGCGACAAGGCAACTTTCAAGGTCAGCAACAGCAAGGGAACAAGAGTTACTCTCCCGTGTTTCCTCCTGGTTTTGTGCCTCAGCAGCAACAAGCTCAACCGCCACCTCAAGATCCGGATCAAGCAATGTTTTAACAAATACTTCAGGGACAAGCAACTACAAATAAGAAGTTTGTTGATATGAACAATAGGCTGGACTCTTCTCTTACTGAGGTGTCTACTCAGATCACTAACATCAACAACAAGATACACCAGCTAGAGAAAGGCAAAGCTAGTTCAAGCGGTCAAGGCAGCTTACCCGGGAAGTGTGAGCAAAACCCCAAGGAGTATGCAAACGCTATTACTTTGAGAAGTGGGAAAGAGCTACAACCGAGGTCTGTACCTCAAGACAATGAGGACATTTTTGTTCAAGAGGGGGAGGGTAAGCTTTCGAATGATCAAGGGATCACCTTTGACAATGTATGGATTGCAAGACCTAAGAAAGGCAAAGAAGCGGTTGTAGAGAAGAAACTGGAGGAGGTTAGCAAGGAGAAAGAAGCTTATGTGCCTCCACCCTATGTACCAAAGCTTCCCTTCCCTGGACGGTTCAAGAAGCAGCTGCTTGAGAAGCATAGGGCAGTGTTTGAGAAGCACTTGAAGGATGTTGAGATCAAACTGCCTTTAGTTGATTGTTTGGCCATGATGCGAAAATGCGCCAGGTTCTTCAAGGATACCCTTACTAAGAAAAGCAAAGAGAGTGAAGAGGTCTTGGTGTTGAGTGAAGAATGCAGTGCAATCATTCACAAGGAGATAGTTCCAAAGAAGCTAGGAGATCCAGGATCATTCACTATCCCTTGTGCACTTGGACCTTTGAAGTTTGAAAGTTGCTTGTGTGATTTAGGAGCAAGCATTAATCTTATGCCTCACTTCATTGCCAAAAAGCTAGGTTTCACCAAGTTTAAGGAGTGTAGAATCTCTCTCGTGCTGGCTGATAGAAGTATAAGGCTCCCTGTAGGCATGCTTGAAGACTTACCCGTGAGGATCAGTGGTGTGAATGTGCCAACAGACTTTGTAGTTCTAGAGATGGATGAAGAGCCAAGGGACCCTCTTATCCTTGGTAGACCGTTTCTAGCAACTGCTGGAGCCATCATTGACGTGAAGAATGGCAAGATTTCTTTAAACTTAGGCAAAGACATCAAGCTAGACTTTGACATCAATTAAGTCTTGAAGAAGCCAACGATTGGTGGACAAGCTTTCTACATTGAAACTTTGGATGAGTTAGCTGATGAGTTGCTTGAGGAGTTGGCACAAGAAGATCATTTGCAGCTGGCTTTGACAAAGGAGTGTGGAGAGTATGGTTTCTTGCATGAACAGACCCAGGAGTATGTACACATCCTTAATTCTCGCAAGGTTGTGAAAGAAGATAAAGGCGGATGCCTAGAGATCAACCAGGAAATTGACGAGATCACTCGATCAAGGACAACGATCGACAAGAAAATCGAGAAGGTTGGTCGATCCAGAAAAGAAATCGATGAGAAGATCGAGAGGGATAACTCGATCAGTTCAGAGAACGACTCAGCAACTCGATCTCCTGCTCGATCCATATCAAATCGAGTAAGTGAATCGAGAGATTGCAATCGATCTGGACCAGAACGAGGGGGAGATCGACTGGATGACTCGATCTCTGAGGAAGGAACGGTTCAAGATAGCAGCCTGAAAGCTTATGACTCAGTTTCAAAAGAGGCTGATGAGGATGGCAACGTCAACACAAGCTACAAGGAGGACTGGAGCGAGCTGCTAGCCCCAAAGGTGGACCTAAAGGAGCTCCCAAACGGGCTAAGGTACGCTTTCTTGGGACCTAATGAAACCTATCATGTTATTGTGAATGAAAAACTAAGTGATGATGAGTTAGACTCACTCCTTAAGGAGTTGAGAAAGTGTAGAAGGGCCATTGGGTACTCTCTAAGTGATATCAAGGGCCTTTAACCAATGTTTTGTACTCATATGATTCACTTAGACAATGAAAACACCTCTTATATTGAACATCAAAGACGTTTGAACCCCAACTTGAAAGAAGTAGTTAAGAAAGATATCTTAAAACTGTTAGAGGCTGACGTGATATACCCTATCAGTGATAGCACATGGGTCTCTCCGGTCCATGTGGTACCAAAGAAAAGGGGTATCACGGTCATTAAAAATGAGAAAGATGAGTTAATTCCTACAAGAACCATAACTGGACATAGAATGTGTATTGATTATAGGAAACTTAACTCAGCCACTAGAAAAGATCATTTTCCTCTTCCCTTTATTGATCAAATGCTTCAGAGATTAGCTAGTCACCCATACTACTGCTTTCTTGATGGCTATAGTGGTTTCTTTCAAATTCCCATTCATCCTAATGACCAAGAGAAGACAACTTTCACATGCCCTTATGGTACCTTCGCATATCGAAGGATGCCTTTTGGGTTATGTAATGCACCAGCAACCTATCAAAGGTGCATGATGTCTATCTTCTCTGATCTCATAAGAGGCTGCACGTGATCTACTATGCAAGTCGTACCTTGGATGACATGCAAGTGAAGTATGCAACCACCGAGAAAGAGCTACTAGCCGTTGTCTTTGCTTTTGAGAAGTTTAGATCATACTTGGTGGGCTCTAAGGTCGTTGTGTACACTGATCACGCTGCCTTGAGGTATATCTACTCTAAGAAAGACACCAAGCCGAGACTCCTAAGGTGGATCCTTCTTCTACAAGAGTTTGATATGGAGATCAAGGATAAGAAGGGCATTTAGAATGGTGTTGCTGATCACCTTTCAAGAATGAGGGTGAATGAAGTCTTACCTTTGGATGACTCACTTCCTGAGGAGCAGCTCATGATTATTAACACAGCGGTATGTGCAAGACTAGAGGATAAGGTTGAAGAAGTCTTAAGTTTCAAGGAAGAAGACCTACCTTGGTATCCGGACATTGTGAACTACTTGGCATGTGGAGAGGAGCCTACTCACCTAGACCACTACCACAAGAAGAAGTTCATGAGAGACATCTCTCATTACTTTTGGGACGAGCCTTACCTGTACAAGAGGGGTGTAGACAGCCTATACAGAAGGTGTGTAACAAGAGAAGAGGCAAGGGACATCCATCTCCATTGCCACGGTTTGTCTTATGGAGGGCACTTTGCATCGTTCAAGACGGCTACAAAGGTTCTACAAGCCGGGTTTTGGTGGCCAACACTTTTCAGGGACGCTCACGAGTTTGTAAAGGCGTGTGAGGCTTGCCAAATAGCTGGAAACATCACCAAGAGAAATGATATGCCTCATGTACCAATCTTTGAGGTTGATGTGTTTGATGCTTGGGGAATAGATTTCATGGGACTGTTTCCATCTTCATACGGCAACAAATACATTCTTGTAGCCGTAGACTATGTGTCTATGTGGGTGGAAGCTATAGCATCACCCACCAATGACTCAAAGGTGGTGGTTAAACTTTTCAAGACAATCATCTTCCCACGGTTTGGAGTTCCAAAGATAGTGATCAGTGATGGGGGCAGCCACTTCATCAACAAGGTCTTTGAGGGTCTCTTGAAGAAGTATGGGGTTAAACACAAGGTAGCTACACCTTATCACCCTCAGACTAGTGGCCAAGTGGAGGTCTCGAATAGGCAGATCAAGGCTATTTTAGAGAGGACCGTAGGAGTAACTTGGAAGGATTGGGCAAGCAAGCTGGATGATACCCTTTGGGCGTATAGAACCGCCTTCAAGACTCCTATATGTACCACTCCCTTCACTCTCCTCTACGGCAAGGCATGTCACCTCCCTGTGGAGCTGGAGCATAGAGCACTTTGGGCCGTGAAGCAAATGAACTTCAGTCTCAAGACGGGACAGGAGAGAAGGTTGATTCAACTCCACGAGCTTGATGAGTTAAGGCTAGAAGCTTATGAGAGTGCCAAAATCTACAAGGAAAGGACCAAGGCGGTTCATGACAAAAAGCTGGTACTCAAGGAGCTTAAGGAGGGAAATCTGGTCTTGCTTTACAACTCACGCTTGAAGTTGTTCCCAGGAAAGCTCAATTCTAGATGGAGCGGACCGTTTGAGATAAGAGAAGTGCTGCCATATGGAGCGGTTACTTTGGTTAGCAAGAGTGGAAAGGCTTTCACGGTGAATGTGCATAGAGTCAAGCCCTACCTGGCGAGTGATTGCAATAAGGAGAGCACCATGTTGCTTCTCCAAGATCCCCCTCTAGCCTAAACCAAGTAAAGTCAAGCTAGTGACGTAAAACAAGCGCACTTGGGAGGTATTCCCATGTCTATCTTTGTACATATTTCTGCTTTATTTTTGTTTCAATTTTATGCTTTTTAGTTTAAATGTGTAGGTGAATGGATAAGGGAACCGGAGATCATGATCTTGGAGTCAAAAAGGGCAAGGAAAGGAGAAGTATAGGCAAGAGATCGAGTGATAGATCGACCTACCCTGGCTCGATCTTTACTAGACCGAGCTAGTGAATCGAGTGAAGTCACCCGATCTATATGAGATTGAGTAGACAATCGACTGAGTCAGTCGATCATGAGAGGATGACCCACCCATACGTTTAGCTCGAAATGCAAACGGGGTGTGGATCGACTGGTCTCACTCAATCCTCGAGTTGGATCGATCACTTTACTCGATCAGTCACTCGATCCTTGCCAAAACGACCTCGAAATCGATCAGGGGACTCGATCTTCTGAGCATAGCCATTACCACGTGAAATCTTGGAACGAGGGGGACAACTCGATCTAGGACTCGATTCAATTCAAATCGAGTCCCCAATCGATCATACCTCTCGATCCTAGACAACATGGGCATGAGATCGAGGTCAAGATCGACCAAATTGACACGATCTCATGCCGAGGTAAGTTCAAATTTTTCCCTCCTTTCTCTTTTCCCTCCTATTTTAAATTTGAATTGTGGTCAAGGCAAGCATCTTTGACCATGAAATATGTGTCTTGACCATACTAATTCAGAAACCACTTGCATTTGCCCATAGTTTTCTTGGTCTTTATAATCACATGCATCAACACTCTCTCTCATTTGTGTTTCGAAACTGTTTTCTAAAGTAAAGAGAGAGTGTGAGTTTGGTTTTAAGGCTAAGAGCCTCTTGCATTCATCCTTTTCAAAGATATTTTCGGGTTTATTGAATTGCTTGTTTAAATTTTTAGAAAATTTCTTTTTATTGGCTTAGTATGAATGTTAGTTGCAAAGAGATTAGGATAATTTTTTTTTAGTATCTAGATATTAGGGAAAATTGCTTGATTTGATCTTATCTAAAGATATTTTCCTCTACTATTTAGTGATGATTTTTAGAAAATTCCTAAAATTCTGGGATTTATGCTAAGAGTTTTTCTCTCTTACCTTGTCTTTTTCTCTTAAAACGCCGCCTATACTCATCTTCTCTTTGAGAAATTGTGTTTCAGGTACCAATGGCACCCAAGAGAAGTAGAGATGTGGCAACACAAGGAGAAGAAACTCAAGAAGTGGTTCAGGAGAGGGTTAGATAGACTAAAGAGGAGAAGAAGGCTTAGAAGAGGCTAGAGAGGCTCCGGTTTTAACCCACTAAGTTTGCAAGCCGAGACCTCTTGGGGAAGATGGGATTGCTAGAGGATTTTGATGTGCTTCTCAAGGACATGGGGCTTGCGTGCCTTTCAATAATGGACTGCCCTACCTATCCCGAAGTCACGCTTGACTTCCTCTCAACCTTGGAGTTCTCCTATGAAGATCCAAGCCTTCCAGCTCCCTCCAAGGGTCACGTCACATTCAAGGTCAGGAAGCAAGCTTACCACCTCTCTATTGCCAAGCTGTGCCAAGCCTATGGTCTGAAAGCTGCAGCTAAGCTTGTGGAATTCCCTCGGTTTGCATCCGCCAATGATCTATGGGACCTGATTTGCAATGACGACTACAAGAGCAACACGGCCAAGATCAAGAAGGTTCGCAACCCTGTGCTGAGATACGCCCTCAAGCTCTTAGCTAACACCTTCAGTGGGAGATCCGTGGCTCCAACGGTCACCAAGAACGAGCTGTGTTTCCTCTTCCAAGGGGTTAAGAAGGTCCTTTGCGATGCCAAGGAGAATGATGAGCCGATGGAGGATGAACTTGGCGACGACGTCAGCTACGGTTGTATCTTGGCCTCTTCTTTGGTTAAGTACAAGACGTGGGCATTGAGGTGTAAGGCGAGCTCAGCACTGATAGGAGGCTTCCTCACACCGCTGTTCACACAAGCCGGAGTTCCTCTTCAGTAGTTTGAGCCTTGCGCGGAGAGAGCCTACATGGATGAGCAGTACATGCGCAACACTGATTCCTTGGGTCCTACGCCAGCTACAGGTAACTATGCCTACTTGTTCACCAACACTGATAATGAGAAGAAGGTTTGCATCCTACCAAATCCTGATGAGACACACCTAGAGAGTGTCGGCACGATTGAGTTCCTATCGAGCGATGGAGACTGCTTTGCACCCCTTGGACCAGCAGCAGCTCCCCCTCAAATCCCTCGCGCAACTTCAGAGTTTCCACCTTCAGATGCCGTGATGCCAGCGAGCTTCGATCTTCCAAAGCTTGATTATGAGCTGAGAACAAAAGCCGAGAAGTTTCTTGCATTGGTCGTTGAGGTTCAGCGCAAGATCAACAAATGGCAGAGCAAGATGATAAAAAAGCTTGCTAAGAAGATCAAGGATCTACAAGGAAGCTCATCTGATGCGTCTTCAAGTGAGGAGGTTGAGCAACCAGAGAAGAGAAGGAAATCAACCGGAGGGATAGAAATCTGTGAGCCTCAAGGAAGCAACCAAGCTGCACGCCCCTCTCTACACGAAGGAGCAAGCAAGGAGAAGGGCAAGGCGATCACCCACGACACTCCTAGAAAGAGCAGGAGGTCTGGAGCATCTTCAAGCTCCAGACGTGCCTAGCTCTGAGGTACCACACACAACCTTGTAAATAACATGCATCTTTTCATTTTTTGCTTTGTGTTTTGTCTCCTCTTGAATTTGTTTGACACCGAGACGGTGTCATTCAAGTTTGGGGGAGAGTGTGTGTTATTTGACATGTTTATTTTGGATCTTATTTTGAGTTATCATCCTTGAGTCATCATGCATCACCTAAGGCATAGAAAAATACAAAAAATCATAAAAATTTTAAAAAATTTCAAAAACATTTATGTAGCTTGCATTTACATTGTTAAACTTTTTAGGATTGAGTCTAGAATTTTAAGCATTTAGGTTGATTGCATTTGCATAAGGGGCAAAAGTTTTTCTTGAAAATTGTTTTAAGCTCATGAATTGTTTCAAGGCCTTAGTTAGTAGTTCTTTGATGCATTGTTCATACTTTGAAAGTAAGCTCTAACCATATTTGGATCATTTGTTTTGATTTTCGTGGCTTAAGTTGAACATTCATGAATTGAATCCTTTCCTATCAAGTGAGAACCTTAATTTGAATTTCTTGAATTATCATACTTATGCATTTGAAAAAGGATACATGGATCACATATACATATTCAGGCTTTCTTACTCCCTTTCACCACTCTCTTGTAAGCCTGAGTAGAACTCCTTACCTTTACCCTTATCCTCCTTTCAAGCCAATTTTCTTGTGTGACATTTTTGTGAGGCCTTATTTTCGGTTTGAACTTGGCATGATTTAGGTTTAGGTGACATGATTAGGCTCTCATATTGATGCTAGCTTTGCATTTCGAAGCTAGTTTTAGGCTTGATTTGGGGCGGAGATTCATGGGAGTTGTTTTGTTTTTGTTTTCGGTTTGAAAAGAGTTTGATGTTTGGGGTTTGAACTAAAGGGAATATATGGTTTTAAGTGGTAGGCCTTGTTTTAAAATGAAAGCTCATGTTTGAAAAGAAGGTAGCTCTCAAAAAAAAAAAAAAAAAGAGATTGATAAAAGAGCCAAAAGCCAAGTAAAAAAGGAAAAAAAACTTATAAGAAGAGAGCTATCAGAGTATTGAAAAGAGCTAAGTATGTTTACGGCCTTACCACTAGCCAAAGGGTTTTAAAATGATGTGTTTATTTGGGTAATGCTTGGCGTCTTACCTTGTTCTCTATGGGTAGTCTTTAGGAGGGTGAGTGAGCTTAAAGAGAAAGAAAAAAAAAATGAGAGAGGGTTTTAGGATCATTGTTAGTGTATATGGGTAGATGAGAGTCTAGTCATGTATGCATCAATTGCCTTTGCCTTTAGCATTATGCATAAGTTCATTCCTTTTTTAGATAACCCATTGCTTGATATACCTATTTAAACGAGATCATTTTTATCTCATAACCTTTGTCCCTAAGCCAAATGTATTAGGTTTTAAAATGCATAAGTGTGATTCACGGTTTGATCTTAATGAATGTTAAAAGTTAGGATTCTTGGATTGTTTGGGATATGAGAGTCATGATTTGAGATTCAACATGTGATGAATATGGCTAAGTTCTTTGGAGTATGAGTTTGTGCATTGCATCTTAGGATTAAGAACTAGGACCAATGAATTGATTCATTTGAAAAACACTTGTCAAGGAATTTGAGCTCCTATTTTTAAAACCTCTCTTCCTTTCTTGAATTTTGTTTGCTTGAGGGCAAGCAAAAGGCAAGTTTGGGGGAGTTGATATACTCATATATTTCGCATATTCAGCATGCATTTAGAGTAGTTTTTCATGCATTCATCTTACATTTTAGGCTAGTTTGCACCACTCGCCTCATTTTAGGTCCTAAGTGCATTTTGCATTAGCATTTGCATATTTCTTGCATTCTTGCATCATATTCAGGTTGTTTTGGACACACTGGAGAAGTGGAGGTTGCGTGGACATGCTAAGGATCGAAGAGGAGCCTGTGGACACTCAGGAGAACTCAGCCATTCAGCAAAGAAATCGGGATCGAGGTGCGGATCGAGCTAGGCAGGTCGATCTAGATGAGATCGACCAGAAGATCGAGTGACTCAAGTCGTTTCAAGAAGGAGGATCGAGAACAAGATAGACCAAGATGATCGATCGTGAGTACGGACATGGACTAAGCCATGCAGAACGAGAGCCAGATCGAGTTCACGACTCGAACATCCGAGGATCGACCTGAAGATCGATAGAAGCACTCGATCCATCCGACGAATCGACCCAACGATCGAGCAAAAGAAGACGTTCAAGCCGGGATATCGAGTGATCAGATCGACTACTCAGCTCGATCCCAGAACCTTATACGACAGCTCACTTTTGGACTTTAGTGGGGGGGACCATTTTCTTTGTTGGCCTATTTTGGGCAAGAAAATCCCATCACTTTCATTATCAACACTTTGTCTCCAAGTTTTCGAGTTTCTCTTTAGGCGATTAGCCATTGTTGAAGTTTTTAAGCTTTTCTAGTTTTGTAAACATTTTAATCTTGCTTAATCTAACTACTTTTCTTAATCGCTCTTTCTTAATCATGTTTAGCTTTCTTTCCTTTGCATTTTCGTGTGTTTTAGCTATGTGTAGTGAGTAGATTTCCTTGGGTTTAAGGTTGGGCGATTTAAGGGGTTTAAGGGTTTAAGCTTTGGTCTTTTTCTTGTTCTTAATCTATTCTCTTATTGGATTTGGGGTCTTAATGCTTAGAGAGTCTTGGAAAAGATCTATATGATTCCAGGGCTTTTCTTACCTTGACCGGATTCAGAAATCCTTTAAAGCCAAATCCAAGAGACTAGCTCATCCTTTCCCAAACGCCATGGATGTTTAGGGAGCTAGTTAAGCCAATATTTGAGATCTTTGCTTAATATTCTTTGATCCTTCTTTCCACTACACGCCATAGGTTAGGAGGAAGGGTTGAGGAAAGGATCTATACCACACGCCATGGATAGATCTCTTTTAGCTTCTCAAGGCTTAGAGATAGCTCATCAAATGAGTAGATCTATGTTTTCAAACACAAAGCTTGAATCTTGAACCCTCTTAAACATGACCCTCAACCTTGAATCCTCTTTTTAGCATTTTAAAACTCAAGTTTATCATTTCCTAGTCATAAAGTTTGCATCTTTAATTTTTAAAATTCATTGCTCTAAGTTGCTAGAAATTCTCTGTTTATCAGCCTTTAGAGTTCGATTTTATTAAATTAGTAGTCTTGCGTTTTAAATTCTTAGGAGTCGTCTAGTAGTTGTTAACCCTTAATAGGGGATTTTAAAATAGTTTTCTTGCTCATTGGTGCTTGCATTTAGTTTTCATTGAATTTCTCATCCATTTACCCGAATCTGCTTAGCTTTGCATTGCTCTTGCATTCTTAGTGACTTTCGTCAACCTAGGCTGAATTGACACCTCTTGCACCTATACTACAACCATATTGTGCTTTAGGATTTGATAATCTTGCTTGCAAAAATCCTGTTTATCACTGCATTCAGCTTCCTGTAATCGATGCACATCCTGTGTCCTGTCACAGTTATGGTTGGAATCAGCTCATCCTTGTCATTCTTCACCACTGTAACTCCTCATTTCTTAGGCACCACGTGTACTGGACTGACCCAAGCACTGTCTGATATGGGATAGATGATCCCAGCTTGCAGCAGCTTCATGATCTCCTTCTTGACCACATCCTGCAGGTTCGGATTCAGTCTCCTCAAGGGCTCCACTGATGATTTCGATTCATCCTTCAAATGTATCCTATACATGCACAAGTCTGGAGAAATACCTGAAATACCATTAAGAGAGTAGCCAAGAGCTTTGCAGAATCTGCGCAGCTTACTTAGCAGAAGAGTGAGCTATGCATTGTTAATGCATTGTTCAATGAAGCATTAACAATAACAGGATAAGTGGAGTTTTCTCCAAGGAAAGCGTACCTTAGCCCTGCAGGGAGCTGTTTAAGCTCAACTTTTTGTGCTTTTGCTGCACTCCAATCACCCATTGCTTGTCTTAGCTCAAAATATTGATTGTCTAAGAAGTATTTTGGCTTGAATAGAGTTTCTTTAGCTTGCTTGTTATTGATTCTAGCACTAATGAGAGTTAATTCTTGATAGGATGACTAGCAAAGTGTTATTTACCAAGAGATTGGATATAACTTGCTTGATTGTGAACTCTATGCCTAGGAATTAGCATTGCTTGCTTGTTTGCAATGTCAATGAGTTTGATAACAGCCTTTTCTTGCCTTTGAATTTTCCAAAGTCAATAACCACATCTAGTATCCTTGCTTTTATATATTGAATTTTTGAATTTTCTTAAGTAATCTGTTTTTGTTGCTCTGTTTTGTGTTTGATCATTGCTAAATATTGCTTTCTTAAGTTCTGCTTGGTTTATGGTTCACTTAGGTTGATTAGTTTAGAAGTTTAAACAACTCCTTCTCTGATTTAGCTTGACTTAAAGCATTCTGCTAGAATCCTAGTGGCATCTATCTTAACCCCTTTGGATTGATAAAAATCATATGTTATGCTACAACTGATTAGTATAGAGGGTGATTGAGAAAGAGACTCAAAAACTCATATATCAATATTTTGTTGCATTTGGAGTGTATTTCAGGTCTTTATGAGGCCAAGAAGGACACGTGGAGAATTGGGAATCAAGCTGAAGCAAGGAGGAGCACTCAAAAGAGTTGGAGAAGTTTCTCATGTTTGTATCGGAGTGGAATGTCGAGCACCTGCTCGACACCAGAGCATATCGGTCACTATATCGGGCATCAAGCTGATATCAAGATGAAGTGAAAAAACTGGTGTTCAGGAAGCTCCCAGTATCAGGCAATTCTGTCGGTGATCTGCAAAGTAATATTGTTTTGAGTGATTCAAATGCTCTTGTTTGTTCATTTGATTGACTGAGTCGATCAATTCCACCTCTATTCCTACCTTCATTCCACTTCCACAAATCATAAGTTTGAAATCTCTTGATCATTGAGTGATCTTAAGTTGGAGTGATTCCAATCTTATATTATCTTGGTGGCATGGTCGATAATGAAAACAGGACATTTAGTTTTGATATCAAACTGGTGTAGCACAAGTGGAACAAAACCTGTAATATGTTAGACTCTATGAATACCTAAACAAAAGGTTATTATTATCTGTGATTATTAGCTCTAATGATACTAATAATCAGAAAAGAAAAGATAGCAGAAAGCTCTCAATAATATTCAATCAAAGGTGAAGTTTCTACAAAAAAAAATTATATTTCTTTACATGCGAGTGAAAATCCTGAATCTTAACCCTATGATACGTTGAACAGAAAACTAAATATGATCAAAACAGTTCCCCCAGATATAGGAGAATAACTTTAGGTAAAAAATTGAAAGATGCGCTGCATCAAAATCCCAGACTATAGCGTAGATAAATAAAGCTTACCGTATGCGGCAGAGCAATCTCATTTGGTAACATCACCGAAGACAACCTCACCAAAGAGATATCCGTCCAAAAATAATTCCACTATCTAACCTCTTTAAACTCTTCCCCCAACAACTCCACAATCAAGCCTATTAATGTTTCAAATCCAAAGTGATTAAACTTAATTGAGATTGAAATTATGACCGGGTGTAATCAGAATGGATAAGAAATAATCAATCGAGTGTCTTACATATACTTAATTAGTTTTTGTTTTTTTAAATCAAAATGATTTCATTTAGAACTATTAAGCTTTATAGCGATCCAAAACATGTCTTTTATATCAAGGCCTAAAATAAAATAAAAAGATTACAATGACGCTACTTTTTAGAAGATTTTTTCTTCGAACTAACAACGACTTGTGGTTTAGGATGTTTCTCGGCTGCACTTGGATCTAACCACTTGAGAGGATGACGATTGAAGAAAGGCCAGTTCCACTACAAGAAAAAAAGTATATTACATCACTTATAAAATATTAATAAAATAACTGATTATATCTAAAATTATTTATTAAAATCTGATATTAAATATAAAAATTTACATCAGTTTTTAATTGATACTAATTTTTAAATTGACTAGTATCAATTAAAAACAATTGATATTAATACTAACTTGATTAACATCAATTAAAAAAACTGATACAAATCATTATTAATATATATCTATTTTGAAAAACTAACACAAATATATAAGTTTACATTAATAATTTAAGTAAAACATATAATCAACTGACATTAGCATTAATAATCAATGATACTAATATTTTTTTCATTTATAAAAATGATGCAAATAAAATTTTAACTAAACAACTACTTGTCTCACATTGCTAAGAATGATGAGAATACTAGTTTTTTCCTCTTTAAAAGAAACTCATCAACACTAAACTTTTTTATATTAAATCATATGTATGTATTTACATATAATTCTTAGAAGAATAAATATAAAATAATTAGTTATCTTAAATTTATAATATTATAAAAATTAACACAAATTTTTAAATCAATATGAATTTTATTATCCCTAAATTTTAATATATAATATCATTTATTTTAACTGAGTTAAATAATAATATCACTTATAGCAAATGATAGATATTAATATCAATTAATATAAGTGATGAAAATAGCTGCATCATTAATAATCCACTACATATTATTTGAGAAGTAACATTATTGAAAATAGCTTACTTGTCAACACTACAGCCAAAGTTAGTGTTTTTAATTGATGACATGTAAATGTGACATGTCAAACTTCCTAAAATAAACGAAATGTTTTGATTGGTTGAATTAAAATTATAGAAATTATGGAATTAAAACATAAATAAACTAAATTATATTTATAACACTAAAATTAACAAATTCAAATTAATCAAAAATAAAGGCTATTATAATTTCAATTTTTTACATATATTCATAATTTCATAAAATATAATTACGAATTTGTTTCAATAATATATATATATATTATAATTCATATATAAAAATAATAATATTAAATTATCCAATAGAATTTTAAAAATTCTATTTATTAATAATACTTTAAGTATGATATATTTTAATTTCAGAAAGTTATTAATTTACAAAATATATTAATAACATCTAAACAAGTTTTAAATAAACAAATTATTAAATAATACAATTTTTAATAAAATACAATCATGATAAAAAATATTTTAAAGAATAAAATGTTAAAAATAATAAAAATAATTAACTTTTATTGAATTTTTTTTAAAACGTAATTTTAAATTTTCTTTTCAAACCAATATTACTAAATAAATAAAGCATATACTAATTATTATTTTATAATATTAATAGGACCATATATTTTTCTATAACTTTATCATTTTTATTATTGTTTTCTTAAATGTACATAACTTATGTTACCATCTCATCTTGTCTTTTATCATATTTTAAATAAAAATAAAATTTTATATCATATTAATATACATAAACATAAATTTATTTTCATTGTATATCAAAATTTTGAGATCATAAATGAATTGAAAAATAACCGAACAACGAAAGAATAAATTATAATAAGATGAAACAATATGAATAAGAAATAAAAATAAATCTATCGCCCTTTGTTTTACAAAGTCACTTAAAAAAATTATAACACGTAAGAGCCATATTTTAATTTTTTTACAAATACGCGTAGAGACATAAATATTAATTGTACATTAGTTGAAGTCACATGCGAACTTTTTCGTGCATGTATTTTGTTAAGATTAATTACAGTCTAATATTTATTTTAATTATTATACAATTTATATTTTTAAAAAAATCTTTATCTATTCTAAGTGTAGTGAAGTGGTTGATATGCCCGCACATGCATGCCAACCATCTATCCGCTCTTAGGAATAAGTAAAAATGGTAAAAACTATTTCAGTTAAATTTGCAATAAATTAAGAAAAATATATACTTAAAATATATTATATATGTATTTTCAAATTCATATTATGTAAGACGTAAAAAAACATATTGTAGATTGTGTAAGGAAAAATAAAGCATATTATAGAAATATTCAAAAAATATTATAAGAATTTAATTTTTATTTAACATAATTTTATATTTGTGATTATATATTATTACAAGCATTATAAAAATAAAAAAAATTAAAATACAATGGTTTCATAAACAAGTTTGTGAAATATTAAAACAATATATATACATACAAATATCCTAATTTAACTATGTATATCAAAAAAATTATACCCGCATATATATGCAGGCAACCATTTAGTATTAATATAAATGATTAGCATTACCACTTCGAGAATTATTTAATTAATAATGCAACTGAATTTGCATTAATCAAAAAATAATATTAATACATTAATCAAAAAATAATATTAACAAATAAAATAAATAATACAACATATATAATTTCTTGTTGTGATGTTGGGTACGGTGATCAGACTCGTGACAACACCTCTGGCGTAAACCAACATCATCATCCTAAATGATACCATAGTGTAGCTAACAACGAATGCCACAACAGCGATGATCAAAAGCAAGATCTGCATTAACTGGTTCGTCAATTTCCACCCTTACCAATCCATCTGGAAAATGATAAGAATCTCTGCGAAACTAGATTTTTTCGACGGAAATGGATTTGAGAAAGAAGAAGATAACGACTCCAAAATCGGTTTACATAAACTCAATTAGTTAAACTCAGCCACATTAATTGAATGTTTTTAGTATCTAATAAAAAATGGAATAAGACATTATTACCTTTAATGAATTTTTGAAATTGTCCACTAACTGCAGTGGCATATTTAATAAAGATTATGGCAGGAATTAGACATTTTTAAAGTATGTTTCTCTTTTAATATAGTATTGATAATTGTTATAATATTCATCATCATCATAGTTACTAGGCATAGACATTTTACACACAAAAAAAACCATTCAAATGTTTATGAATATGCGGTTTAGTTCAATTCCTACCACTTTAGTTCGCTTTCTTGATTCCTCCCAGTTTCGTTCTGTTCATTTGGTTTCAAGTAATTTACCTAGACCTAATCATACCACTAGTCCACTATCATTATCATTATCAAATTAACATCATAATGGTACAGCAATTTTGAAGTAGATGGATGATTCTTAAAGGAACAACAATAGTCTCATGGATCTCTTACGTACCAAGAATCTATAGCGATATAATACAAAATCGACCACTATTAGACTCGTAAGATGGGAGGAATTCGTATTAGAAATGATTGAGTCCCATACGAAAAAAATCAATGTGTAATTGTGTATATAAACACAGAAATGACTATATGACATGATGCAATGGTTTTTTTTCTATCTGTAATTTAACAATCGCTTATTTCTAGTACCTACATAATACATTACATACAAAGGTTATAACAAACGTTTTAAAGCACAATGCATAGATGTTAAAACAAAAATTTATGTTAAACTTTTTTAGAAATAGCTCAGACCAGAAAAAAATATATAATACTAGAAATGAATTTTGAGGTAAAATATTATTTTTACATACAATTAGTGAGTTTTACGTAGGTTATTGTTTTATTATTAATGTAATGAAGTTTCCAGTCACTACAATGGTGATGTGGAAAACACCATAATCTCGAGATAAAATAAAAAATGCACCCCACCGACAGTGTATTCGTCGAGTTAGGGGAGGTGTCTTAGTCATCCACCCAACCTCAGCCAATTGCTTTACTCGTAAACAAAGTATATGGAATTTAGAAATGGACAAACTGGTATATTTTCTTAAAACGGTGGATAAAATATTTTATTAATTTTAATTAATTTATTTTTTTAAAATATCTTCATATTAATTTTTTTTTCTTTTTTACAGTAAAATATGATAAGAAAAATAAATAAAAATAAAACAAACCGAACTTAAATTCCAAAAAAGTCTGACTTAATAACATAATCTAACCAAGGAAAATCCAAAAACCGGAATGAAACGGAGACACGAAACCTTAAAACGACAAAAGACCTAGAGCCACCACCGCCGCGATCTCGAACACCGCTCAAACGGAAGACTAAGTCAACAAAACCCAAATAACTACGTCATGAACCGAGATCCAGAGCCACCAAGAGAGCCACCAAAGTGGGAGAAAATCTTCGCCACGCTTTTAAGACCGCCTAAAAAGCTGTCGCCGGGAAAACTCGCCAAAAAAGAAACAAAAAAGGACAAAAAATCGCTAATAGCATAGACCCGATCACGCCCTAAGCAAGGACAAAAGAGAGATCCAAACTACACCTCGCTATTGTCAGTCCGCCTCACCACCGAGAACTCTCTCAAGATCCACCGTCGTCTCCGAGCAGTTAGAAGACTTGAAGAGAAGAACTGGTGGTCCTGCACCACCAAACGCCTCTTCACTGAAACCTGCATCCCTTCGGTCTGCCATCCACAACCACAACCACAACGTCGGAGAAACCGAAAACCCGCTAAGCGGAAGACCATATCAAGAAATTGTCGGCAAAAACACTTGAGGACGCCTCACCAGATCTGGTCTTTAACAGATCTGGATCCGCATGAGTGCCGCCACCCTAGATCCACCGCTGAGTCGCTGCAACAGAGGAGAAAAACAAAGTTCGGCCACCAAAGCTGGTTAGGAAAGTCATAAACCCACTGATGAAGAATTTAAAAGTAAAAAATAAAAAAGAAACGAAACTCTCTCACAACGTCGACGACGCGGAAGAGTAAAAGCGGAAATTTTTTTTATGTATCTTCAAAAGAGAGTCTGTCAAAATCCGCATGTTTTTTATTTTAATTATTTCGTTCAATGGTTAAAATAAATAAAATTAATACATAAAATTTTCCAAATGTTTTATTTCAAAACTTTAATAATAGTTTAAAGAAATTAGTTTACAGATTTATTTTTTTATACGATAAAAAGGGCTAGTTTACAGATTTACTTGCTTTAGATGAAATATTTATTGCTGAAAAAATCAAATATTTATTATGCCTTTGTTGCCGTTTACAATCATGGTTGGCGAAAAATCATTTATTTATAGCTTCTCATTAAATGGCATTTACCAAATTAACCTGTTGGCCGGAAAGCTCAATCATGGTTGGCCAAAAAAAAATGTCCAAAATTAGAGTTAGCTGTAACGTAACATGTAGAAATAAACCGACAAACATATAATATTTAGAAAATATGAAATTGCAAAATAATGATTGAAGTGAGACATAAAAGGAAAAATAAAAAGAAGAGAAAGAATAGAAAGAATAGAAACCACAAACCACATGGTGTTTTTTTCGTCCATTATTGACTAAAGCTTAGCTCACATTTTCTCTCACACTACAACTACAAACTCTTTCTCTCTTCCTCCATCTTCCACTCTCTCCCCCTTCTCAGATCTGATCCTGAAACTCTGATTCACTCTTCTCTCCTGCTTCATCTTAAACCATGTACGGCCGAGATCCATGGGGTGGTCCACTGGAGATCCATGCCACGGATTCCGCCACAGACGACGATCGTAGTCGGAATTTGAACGATCTAGACCGTGCGGCTCTTTCACGGCCTCTCGATGAGACGCAGCAGAGCTGGCTTCTTGGTCCAACGGAGCAGAAGAAGAAGAAGTATGTCGATCTCGGCTGTATAATCGTTAGCCGCAAGATTTTCGTCTGGACTGTCGGTACTATCGTCGCCGCCGCTTTACTCGCCGGATTCATCACCTTGATCGTCAAAACTGTGCCGCGTAACCACCACAAGAATCCGCCGCCGGATAATTACACACTCGCACTTCACAAAGCCCTCAAGTTCTTCAATGCTCAGAAATGTAAGTGCCGATTTGAGATCAGATCTGAAAATTTGGGTCTGATGTAACTTTAAAGATAGATTTAGTCTGATTTTGAAATTCGATGCAGCTGGGAAATTACCGAGGCACAATAACGTATCGTGGAGAGGCAATTCTGGTCTTCAAGATGGGAAAGGTGACGCAAGCTTCTACAAAGATCTGGTTGGAGGTTATTATGATGCTGGAGATACTATCAAGTTCAATTTCCCCATGGCTTATGCTATGACAATGTTGAGCTGGAGTGTGATTGAATACAGTGCTAAATACGAAGCAGCAGGAGAGCTTGTTCATGTTAAGGAGCTCATAAAATGGGGAACTGATTACTTCCTCAAGACCTTTAATAGTACTGCTGATTCAATCAATGATATGGTGTCACAGGTAATGAGAAGAGCTCAGCTTTCTTTGATGTATACATTTTGTCATTTGTTTTGAGTTTGATTGTTTCATCATTTTAACATAGGTCGGATCTGGAAACACCGACGACGGAAATACGGATCCAAATGATCATTACTGTTGGATGCGGCCTGAGGACATGGATTACAAAAGGCCTGTGACTACGTGTAATGGCGCCTGCTCGGATCTGGCCGCGGAGACGGCAGCTGCTCTGGCCTCAGCGTCAATTGTCTTCAAGGACAACAGAGAGTATTCTAAGAAGCTTGTCCATGGTGCTAAGACGGTGTATCAGTTTGCAAGGAGTAAGAGAGGCAGATACAGTGCAGGCGCTGCGGAATCAGCCAAGTTCTATAACTCAAGCATGTATTGGGATGAGTTTATCTGGGGTGGTACTTGGATGTACTATGCTACAGGAAACGTATCATATCTTGAACTAATCACTAAACCCACTATGGCTAAGCATGCTGGTGCCTTCTGGGGTGGTCCTTTCTATGGTGTGTTTAGCTGGGACAACAAGCTTGCTGGTGCTCAGGTCAGTCTACAAGACAACTTACTGTGCTTATTATGTTTCTTATGTTCATGTCCTTTTAACGCTTATGAATCCATGTGCTTTTCAGTTGCTGTTGAGCCGATTGAGGTTGTTCTTGAGTCCTGGATATCCATATGAAGAAATTCTAAGCACCTTTCACAATCAGACCAACATAGTCATGTGCTCATACTTACCTTATTTCAACAAATTTAACAGAACCAGGGGTGAGTTTACTTGCCGGTTATAATGTTTGGCTTCAATATAAAACTCCAGTTGTTGAGCCGGTTCTTGTTTTGGAAATTTTAAAATGTAAAATTTGGTATATCTTCAGGAGGTTTGATAGAGCTGAATCATGGAGACCCACAGCCTCTGCAGTATGCTGCCAATGCAGCTTTCTTAGCGACGCTGTATAGTGATTATCTGGATGCTGCTGATACTCCTGGATGGAACTGTGGGCCTAATTTCTATTCAAACAATGTCTTACGCGAGTTTGCAAGAACTCAGGTAATGCGTCTAAGGCTTTTATCTTTACACAACTGGTAATAATCTCTGATACAGTTTATGGGAAATATACAAAAATAATACTTTTTGACACAGCATTCGCAGAATATCACCTGAAAAACTATTTATTATGTTTTTCACACATACTTTGTTTTTTGTCTTAAATACAAAAGGTCTTGTCAGATTTGGTGATTTACTTTTCGTAATGCTAGTTGTGATCAAAACCAGAGTTGGAATTAACTCATCCTAGCTGTTTTTTTCGCAGATTGATTACATTCTCGGTAAAAACCCTCGGAATATGAGTTATCTGGTGGGTTTTGGCACAAATTACCCGAAACACGTGCATCACAGAGGAGCTTCGATTCCCAAGAACAAAGTGAAATATAACTGCAAAGGAGGATGGAAATGGAGAGACAGCAAGAAACCAAACCCGAACACGATTGAAGGAGCCATGGTTGCTGGTCCTGACAAGCGCGACGGGTTCCGCGATGTTCGTATGAACTACAACTACACTGAACCGACTCTTGCTGGAAATGCTGGCCTGGTCGCAGCTCTAGTGGCATTGTCGTCGGGTGAAGAAGAGGCCTCTCGTACTATAGACAAAAACACTATTTTCTCCGCTGTGCCTCCGTTGTTCCCGACTCCGCCGCCGCCACCAGCTCCATGGAGGCCGTGAAAAGGCTAGTCACTGTGTGGTTATGTTCCTGCGCCCAGAAGGTTAGATATGGGCTCCTCTAAACACAAGTCAACCATAAACAACTACTAAGGATTTCATTTGGCTTTACTAGATGCAAACCCTGTGTGGGTAGCTTACGACGAGCATTTTGTTTTTGTTTTTGTTTTTTTTTCTCTTGTTTTGGGTTGCCCTTTTGTTCTTGTGAGATATATCATATATCTATGCGTTTTACTCTGTATATGTTTGATACCAACTTGTATTCTTTCAAAAACAATCGAATGAACGTCTTAAACTTAGAAAGTTTCATGTCCAGTTTTATGCTTTTCGATGAGATTAGGAATAGGCAATGACTAAATTACTTCTCTCAAAAGAAGGAAATGAAATTGTAACACCCGTTACTTTTTATGCCATAGCTGTTTGGCAAATTATCCATTAGATTCGATTTGAAAAATCTAGATATCCATAGTTTTATGGAGCAAAGCAAATACTAAATTTTGATATCCGTTAAAAATGGAACAAATTACAAATATTAAATTTTTAAAAGCCGGATATCCGATCCACTCCGATATACATATATATGTGTATATATAAATAATTTTATATAGAATATATAGTTAATATAATTATATCTAAATTTTTGTGAATTTATATTCATTTTATTAGTTATTTTAATATGAAAATTTAATGAATTAAAAAACACAATTTAAAGTTTAATATATAAGTTAATTTTTGACTTTTTAATTATTTTTATAATTAATTTAATATTTTTGAAACGGATCAGATATCCGGTCAAAAATCTGGATTTTAAAAGATATCTGAATATCGGATATCCGATTAGTAACGGAGCAAATACAAATCAAAAAATTGTTGATCCGGATGGGGCAGAGCGGATCACGGATATCACTAAAATTCCGGATATCCGCTCTGTGTCCATGCCTAATTATAACCATCCTAAAGAGGTATAAAGGGGGTAGAAAATATACTTTGAGAAAAAAAAGAGAGGTCAAAAATTAATTATTTAGAGAGTATAATTATCTACTAGGTGATTGGTCTGCACTATATGCGGGCTATAAAATATTTTATATGTTGAATATATAATTAATACTAGGTAATAACCCGCACCCTATACAAGGTGAAATAACGATTATTTATTTAGATTTAATATAATTTTAAATTATATAATATAATATAGTTAAATTTATATAATTTTTATATAATATTATACCATAACATTGACAATTTAGTTTTTTTTGTTTCTTATGAAATATAAAATAATTTAATTGTAATGTATATTAATTTAAAAATTAAGTAACATGCATAACACATGATATAGCTGGATAAAAATATAAAGTTACCATACAAATTTTCTATATCCTGTGATTGATGATATTATTCATTATTTCCACCAATGTCCAAGATTCAGATATATAATTTATGTCCATATTTAATTACTTTTAACTATTATTAAATAATTAAATATTATTAGTTAAATAGTTTGTTACTTATCTATTAAATATTATTAGTTAAATAAATTATTAATTTTTCTGGTCCCAAATTGGACTTGTTCAAAATATAATACAAATCGATAAGATAATATTTTTTTTAAAAAATTTATATAAATATATGGTTCTATTAATATCATAAATTAATAATTACCATAAAATAATTATATATATAAGTATGATAATTTACTAACATATAAATATATAATGGTTTGTTTATCTTAAAATTGAAATAATGTTATAGTTTATCTACAATTTAAAAATAAAATATTTAAAGATATCATTAACTTTAACAACAAATATAATTTCTAATTAATTATTAATAAATCATTTATTTAATTCCAAACTGATAAATTTATAATTCTATAAATTAATAAAATATTGAAATCACAATATTATCAATTTATACAAAATTACAGTAATTGGATTGATAATTTAAAGCCGACAAACTAAGAAAAAAAACATGAACAAATCTTCCTAAAAATTTGATACTGTATATGATAAATCAAACATTAATTAAAAAATAAAAAATTGATGTTGGTACTATCTTACCAAAAAGAAAGTAAGCAATAATGCTATATACCATATTTGTCATCTAAGAGTCATATATAAATTAAATCATAATGTAATATATCATATTTCCTTATATAGTAAATCTGAATATTAATAATATATATTATAATAATTTTAGAAATTCGTCATTATGACTTTTTTTAATTGATTCTTGTGACGAAAATAATATATATTTTTAATAGTATATTTTTGTATATATTATTATGAATTGTTAAAATATATAAACTTAAAAATATCTAGCTGAAAGTATTATATATGTTTTCATAATTATTTTCATGCATGCTATAATTACAACAATATGTGAATAAAATCTTATGGCTTTCTTTTATTTGTTCTGATTTATTTTTGAAAAAATAAAATATTATTTTTAATTATTCTGTTGTATTTATAAGAATATTTTTAATAAAAAATTAATGAACATATTTTCTAATAAAAGTAGTAAACATTAGTAAAGTGTTATATATTTTGTTATGAATTTGAAGAAATTAAAATATTATTTTTAATTTTTCAGTTGTATTTATAAGAATATGTTTTTATAAAATTTCAATAAACATATTTATTTAAGTAGTAAACATGAAAAGTATTATATATTTTGCTATGAATGATAAAAATAGTAAACATTAAAAAATATTATATATTTTATTATGAACTTATAATAAAATATATACGGATAATATTTTAAAAATATTATATAATAAATTTTGTGTATATTATAATTAGTATTAATATTTTTTATTTTATTAAATTATTAATTCCAATATTATTGTATTTGAATTTATTTAAAAAATAAAACATAATATATTTATGAACCTAAAATATACAATGGCATATCATGTAATTAGTCTAGTAATCTAAGTCTTTTTAAAAAATTAGCTGAGAATGAATGTGGGGTTGACACATCAGCAAAATAGCACCACTGTAAATACTTACAAAAATAAGGTTATTCTTTAAAAATGATTCTCTTTTAATATATAGGGAATTATATATTAAAATGCTCTATTTATATTATTAATTATGTATTAATATTTACATTTAATAATAAAATTAACAACAAATGAAATACAAAATGTGATAGAACTTAATAGAACGTGTAGACAAAAAAATATTAATCAAGAATATAAATTGGTTCCTTCAATAAAAAATGTAAATATAATAACTAAATAAACTGAAACTATGAAACATATAAAGTAGAGTTTACAAATATAAAAAGCATAAAATTAAAAAAAAAAAATTGAAACACTTCCTTATAGACGACGTTTTTACTTTTCCTTCTTTGTCTGTGATGAAAACCTTAAGTCCAAATCTAGACTTAACTCTAGATAATGCAATATATAGCTGTCTATGAGAGAAAACTGGTCTAGGTAGAAACAAACTGTCTCAAGTGATTGTCCTTGACTTTTGTTGATAGTCATTACGAAAACTAAAGCCAGAGGGAACTGTCTACGGTGCATTCTGAAAGGAAACCTTGTATCTGGTGGTGTCACATACATCCTAGGGATTAGAACTATTTGACCAATCATTTTCTCATTTCCTGTTATAATTCTACCTTCAACCACATGTCAAGCCATTTGAGTAATAATAAGTCTAGTTCTATTGCATATTCCACCCAATATATGTTACGAAGACACAAGACAGGAGCACCAACCTTTAATTTCAAGCAATGCTTCGGTAATCCAGAAACTTTGATGCTATTCAAAAACTCAGTTGGGTAGTCCACATTTTCCAATGTATTTTTATCTGAAGAAATAATGCTGTCAGAGCTAAGGTATACTTTCTCATCACCTGAGATATTTATATAATAAGAAAATCAGTTGTGAACATACCAAGAAATCCATAAAAACAATTTTGAAAAAGATAAAAAGTTTTGGAATGCTAAAATGTTTATTATGACTACAATGATATTATATTAACTTAATTATTTTAACATCAAATTAAGAAAATAGTTTTATATTTTTTCAACCAAACTTAAATAGAAATAAACAAAATGGTATCACAGTTAACTAAATTTTACGTCTATTTTAATTTATCAGATATATTATGAATGCATTATATAATATGGTAAATTTATGAAATTAAACCAAAAAAATAAATGTATGATAGGATATTCGATATTTACTTTAACCAATCTATAATAAACTGGTTATTTTATAAATTTTGTAATAATCAGTTTTTCGTAAATTAATTATAAAATACCGAAAATCTAATTTAGTAGATTAATCGTTTTTTTTGTTTTTTAGTTATATTTTTTCCATCCTCTACCTATTAATTAAGAATGTAGTTTAATGAGAAATGCTGATTTGTTTTAATTTGATTGGTTAAAATCATTTGTCTACCCTAATTAAATATGATATGGAAATGATGATGTGTAATGATGATATAATTGAGACATGGCATTTACTAACACATGTATGATGACATGGCAATTTTTTTTGTGTGATATTTCCATAAATAAAAAAAAATAATTTGATGACAAAATTTAATGTACTAATAACTAAATCTGGAATGATTCGTCGGATGCACTACGAATGGCCTGATATTATTATTCATCTATATGAGTAATATTAGATGAATTTTGGGCTGAACGTGATGATTTTAATATACATATATATTATAATATTATAGATAATACTATATTATACACCTATAAAATTTACTATAGCTCTGTCATGGATCACTGTGACTTTCCATATGTACACATATCTACATATATATTATAATACTATATTCATATAGAATATATGCACATATATTTTCATATACTTCACAGTAGGCAAAATTATAATACTATATTCATATAAAATATATGCACATATATTTTCATATACTTCACAGTAGGCAAAATTATAATAACAAAATCACATTAAACTAATCGTTTACCTAATAATTCATATTTTCTGTAAAGGCGGTGCTCCATTTTCGTGCACATATGTTTTCACATAGCTCAGTTGGCAAAAATAATAACAAAATAAGATATTATTGTGATCTTCTGTAGAACATTCAAAATTTAAAATTAGTTTAGTTTAAAAATAATAACAAATATAGATATAAGATTTCGATTTAATAATCCTCTACGTATATTTTTTTTAACAAACGTTAGATAAAAAAATCAACGTGCATCTAATGAAAACCAAAATTTTAATCCTCTACATTATTTAAAAAGTTTAATGTCCATTTAATAAAAACCAAAAAATCTATATAAAGTCACGTTCATCCCAAATAACTACGTAATAAAAAAATTAAATACTCGGGTTCTTATATAAGAAAACATCACAATATACATGAGTATCAAACAAATCAAACCCTAACTCAAAGTGCGAGCATGACATTTCTACCAATCCATTTACCTAAATTGAATATATCTAAAATGAAACTTGAATGTTGGATATACTCCTATCATGAGTGTAACCGAGTGAAAGAGTTATTCTATGAAATAAAATCTCCAAACAAATGGATTTGGTATTAAGAAGTGGCTCCCTCGTCTGCGCAATAAAAAAAAGTATTTCCTAAGATATCAGCCTTCCAGAAGTTTTAGAAGAATATAATGAGCTTTTCTACCTTAAAATGTTGCTAAATGTTTAGAGATGACCAATATGCTTCAAAGATTTCAGGACAGTAAACGAAGTTTATATCTAACCTTCGCTGAAACATGTCTTGCAATAGGGTTAGTTGAAGCACTGATGCCTGAATAGAGATGGTCTTGCAATTATTTGTAGAGTCTACTTGATAGAATTATAAGTAGAAAAGTCGCACATATGAGTAGATCGAGACCAACAATGATGGAATCCTTGAAGAAATAATGCTTTAAATTGAAGAAGATTATAGAAAGACAAAGAAAATGAAAAAATGTTAGTTCAAAGAAAAAAAAACAGAAGATAAAATTTGCAGCATGTTCCGCAAATCCGAAGAAGGTAACCAACTATCCACGAGTTTGACCCATTTGACCCTCTAACATAGTGGTTCACCTGTTCCTGTTCATGGAAAAATAATTTTTATGTTTTCCAAATTTAATTATCATTTTTCAAGTCTGTCTCAAAATATAAATGAACCTTTTGTTATAACAAAATGTTTAGTTAGAATTAGATCATATTTTACTATTAAATTTAAAGTCTTATAATTTAAAACACTAACCTTAAATTTTATAAACTACAAAAAATTAAAATATCTAAAACAGATTTATGTATTGTATTTAAATAATTACATTTTTAAAATTGTTCATATCCACACATGCGTGCGGGCCAATATCCTAGTACGTTAGTACAACTGAATCACTTTCTACAAACATGAAATATAAAAATTTGAGGATGAATATTATGAATAGTATACCATTTATATATTCTTTTCTTTTACTGTGTAATTGTAGGCCTTTCGGGGTTCATCTTTATGCTCAGTTATGTTCCAGCACAGACAAATATGTTGTGAGTGAGACGGTTAAGGCGGTTAAGAAACAGCTGTTCCGAATGTATGGGAGAGATCCCAATCCCATGGATAGCAAAGATCGAGTGTTTTCAAATTTAATAATGGCGTTCTTGATTGGAAGTTGCGGTGGCGTCTTCATACCTCGAATATTTTTCACTAATAAGGAACTTCTCAGAGTTGCGTTCTGGTTAGTAGCTCTTCCTATTTATTTTATGGTCTTTGAGAAATTTGAAGAAGACGTGAAAATTAACCCTTTTTCCAAAAAAAAGAAGACGTGAAAACACCCACCACCTGTGACCACACCACAACCATCTTAGGAGCTGAATTAAAAAAAAATGTGTAATATATATTACTCCCTGAAAAACAAAAATTGAAGTGTGTGAAATGGTTGGCTTCTTGCTTGTGTGTTAAGGTAGAGAAAAGGAAAAAAAAGGAAGAAAAGTGTGAGACCCGTATTCATTTAAAAGAGTGGGCCGTTCTTTTCTTAAAACTGTTCTTCGATCCAAGTTTGGCCCATCATCCCTTTTAGTGGTTGTACGTGCGTTTTGGGGTGTAAGCATCTCCGTCCTTGTCATTCCCTAACCTAGCTGCTCAAGGAGATCCTGAGAAGTGAAAGAGAGAAAGTAAGAGAAGAGAACAAGGAGATGACACAGAGGTTTTTACTCAAGTCAATCAAACCTCTATGTTAATCAATTGTAGTATAGCAAAGGTTTTATGTCAATCTAAATGAGTTTGTTGAAAGCAGAAGAGTTGTGAGCAGAGATCTATAAGTCAAGCAAAGCAAAGAAGAGTTTTTGTTGCCTAAACAACTTATCTAGCAACATAGAATGATCAATCACCAAAGAGAATTCAGAAAAAGATAGTTTAGCAATGATCAAGAAGGAAAACATAGCAAAATAAACACAGCAATTAACAAATTCGAAATTCAATAAAGAGAAAGCAAGTTCCTAGATGTGGTTATTAATTTTGGGGAATCTAGAGAATAACTAAGGTTGTTTCAAACAGCATTGATCAAGCAAGCAAGCTAGCAATGGTGGTTCCTAAACATAGAGTTCACAATCAAGCAAGCTAAGTTCAATCTCTTGTAAAATAGCCCTTCACTAAACACTTTAGCAAGATCTAACTCTCATTAGTGCTAAAACATCTAGCAAGCAATAGCAACCAACTCTATTCATGTCAAAATGCTCTTCAAACAGTCAATCTCTTGAGTCAAGGTCAGCAAATCCTCTATCAAACAAGATCAGCATTTCATCAAACACTTGGTGGACATATGAGAAAGCCTAAATTCTAGATAAGTGTGATCAAGACATCTAGCTTATAAACAGATTAATAGAGAGGAACTCATGAAATTAAATACTAAACAAACCTTAATCAATTTCTAAATCCTCTTAATCTACCACATCTAAGAACCCTAAGAAACTATTAACTAATATTCATGTTTAACACCAAATCACAAGAGAAAAGATGTTAATCATGATTAGAAGAGAGATTAAAGAAAAATTAATGGCAAATACAAATTTATATTAAATAAAGCAAGAAATTTATCTTACAAACCCAGAAAATAAACTCAAGAACAGTGTTATGAGGTGACTTGTCGAAAATGCCAGAAAAAGAGTATTATACATAAAAGAAAGAAGCCCTAAAGTAATGGCAAAAATGTAATAAAAACAGGCTCGGACTG
Organism: Thlaspi arvense; assembly: GCA_911865555.2. Lineage (NCBI taxonomy): Eukaryota > Viridiplantae > Streptophyta > Magnoliopsida > Brassicales > Brassicaceae > Thlaspi > Thlaspi arvense. The sequence goes on along the minus strand of OU466862.2, from coordinate 52,158,656 downwards.
GGTTCCTATCGGTCAGTTGTGACCGATAGGAATGATCGATAGGGATCCTATCGGTCTGGAAGATGACCGATAGGATGACCAAAATATAAACGGTGCACTGATATCGGTCACTTCACTGACCGATAGGCCTGTTCGATAGGAATCCTATCGGTCAAGGATAGGGGTTGAGCGGTTTCACAAAAGCTTCTGTAACTTTCTAACCGCTGATAGGAATGACCTGAAACGAACTGCAGACGCAAGCTAACTCACGGGGCTACAACATTGATGAAGACTGTTGAAGCTGAATCGGGGTGGAGATGCTTTGTCCGAGCCGGTTTTGTCAGGTGCAGTTTCTGGCCGCTTCAACAAGGTTCTTTTGATGTCTTGTGCTGCACCCACCATATCTCCCATGCTCCTTGTAGTCTAAAAACTCTCCAAACATACCTTCCAAACTCCTAAAATGCACAAAACATGCAATGCTCACCCTAAATCTACACTAAGTCCTAATTCAATGCAAATGGGACAAAAACAAACAAAAATGAATGTTGAAAGACTATAAAACAATGCATAATGTATATTTGGTGTAAATAATGAGTATATCAACACCCCCACACTTGTCTTTTACTTGTACTCAAGCAAACAAGAACAAATGGGAGAGTGAGGTTTGAAAGTGGGATTTCAAAACTAAAGATGTCAATGGAAAAACTGATTCAATGCCCAAGTTATAGGTTCTAAGATGTATAGAGATTGTTCTACTCTAGAAACTTTAGCCATACCTATCATAGCAAACAACGAACTCTAGCTTAGCCTACACAAGCATTCAAATCAACCAACTCTTTAACATTCATTAATAGTAACCAATGGATCAAGTTTGTGCAAATCAAGAGAAAACACATGGTCAAGGGACATGGTTATGAGATGAAAATGATCTCATTCAAATAAAGGATTTTCAAACATAAAGGATCACTCAATAAAAATGATTCTATCTAAGGCAAAATGCTAAAGGTAAAAGCACACTTATGCATGCAATTCAAAGCTCCCTTCTACCCAAAGATGAATCCTAAACACTTCTAATCCCAAAAGTGAACCCCTAAGTCTACCCTTTCCCTAAACTCTACCCTTTACCCAAAGATGGGGAAACTTCTTCTTTTTGCTTGTGTGGTTGATTCTCTTTAGTTGGGACTTGCTCTTCTTTGTTGCATTGGCACCTTCATCACCTTTGGTGGATTGTTTTGGGCCTGATTTCTTCTTTGGATTGACCCTTCAAAACTTTTAAGATGCTGGCGCCATTCTTTCTAAACACTTAGAGCTTTTACTTTCCTTTACTTAACCACAATGCCAAACTGTTTCCCCTTTTCTACCATTTCATACTTTTTCCTCTTCTTTTCAAAGCATATAAACATGAAGTTCAAACCACTTAACTCTACCCCTTTTAACCCAAAACTCCTAACTTAAAATCAAGCTCAAGATGCAAGCTGATATCTACAAGAGAGCTCATTATTGCCAGCCTTATTCCTAACACTTTTTGCCAAGACAAAATCAAAAATGATATGCAAAGGCCTCACAGCTCTTAAGATAGTGTTTAAGCTCAAAATGAGGTTTTGGTTAAGGGAGTGGATTAACTGTGCCATAAGTATGAGAATCAGCTACTTGTATTAACAAGAGTGGTAAGAAGGGAAGAAGGTAATCCAAGTATGTATATAGGTAGCCATGTAATCACTCTCAATGCACAAACAAGATAATTCAAAGTTAGGATTATGGTTCTAATAAGATAAAGTTGGAATCAAATCAAACCAAGCTTCAGAATAAGACAAGAATATCAATGCAAGTAGTCAAGATATGGTGCAGCCTTAACTTCAAACTCACTACAATGCAATCAAACAACAAATAACCAAGGCATTGAAAACAATTCAAACACTAACATCTTGACAAGTGTTTATCATCTACTCCCTATGCAAATGTATGCAAACCTGTATAAAATGCATCTAGACTAAATCTTAGTTATGTAAATGCAACTAAATGATCTTTTTGGTTCAAATTTTTTTGAAAATTTCATGGATTTTCAGTGCACATAGATGAATGCATGAATGCATGAGACTCAAGTATGTAAAAGGAAAGATAAGAAAACAAAACACATTGTTAAATGCAATGCCCTCCCCCACACTTAAATTACACAGTCCCTTGTGTAATAGAAGCTTGAAGGAGGTAAATAAAACAAACTAAAAATGATTGCAAAAGGATGCATAAAGAAAGAAGAGGAGTTAGGTACCTTAGAAGAGTTTTTGGCAGACTGGAGGGGTCTATCGGTCTCTCCCAGACCGATAGGTTGACCGATAGCTTTCCTGCCAAATCCTATTGGTCATTCGTGACCGATACAGTGACCGAAATACATCCGGGTGTTTCCTATCGGTCACTATCTGATCGATAGAGTGACCAAAATACAACCGATGCATTTCCATCGGTCACTGCATGTTCCCTATCGATCAGAACTGACCCATAGGTTGACCGATGCATCTTGGCTCCACCACTATCGATCACCTCATGACCGATTGGGTCTGTATCGGTCTGGTCTTGACCGATACAGTGATCGATAGTAGCCAAAATGCACCTGTTCTTGTTCCCTTAGACACTTTCTCAAGCCCCATACCAAGTCCCTGCTTCTATACACATTAACCAAGCATAAAAATAAACTAGAAAGCATAATATATACAAAGGATACCATGGGACTACCTCCTAAGTGTGCTTGTTTAAAGTCACTTAGCTTGACTTTGATTACCTCTTTAGTGGAGGTGAGGAGAAGGAGTCTTGGAACTCCTTGGTGTTGTTTAGCTTCATTTGACTCTGGGAGAGACTCCATTCATCCTGATCTTAGCAAAAGGTATATTCTTCCCCTCTTGCTGAAGCTTGAAGCAAAACTCTCCCCTCCTAGAGACACTTGGTTGCAAAACCACCTCTCCTTTGTTAGTAACCAACTTGATATCACTCAAATTCTTGTAACCAACCACTTCAAGGACCTCCTTTTCAGTCGTGTCTTCAAACAACTTTGGCAAACAGCAGCCATCAAAACTCTCTCCTTGGTACCCCTCAAACTCTGGCCAGTTTTTGTCAATGCTCTTCACCTTGTTAATGTCCATGGAGAAAGCATGATCATGCTCCAGCTTGTTGCCTTTGTTGTCAAACTTCAGAACCTTGTCTTTGGTGAGCCTCAACTCTGTTGTGAAAGCTCTGGCATTAAATACAGCGCCAGCTGAAACAAGAAATGGCCTTCCAAGAATGATAGCATTCTTAATCTGTCCTTCCACATCCAGCACCAAGAAGTCAGTAGGGATGGTTACTCCTTCTATCTGCATAGGCACATCCTTGAGAGCTCCCAAAGGCATCTTCACAGTCCCATCAGCAATGGTAAGAGAGACATTGCTTTTCTGGAACTTAGTGTAGCCTAACTCCTTAGCAGTAGAAGCTGGTAACAGGTTGATACTTGCTCCTAGATCATACAAACAGTTCTTGAAGGTCTTGCCTTTGAGCTCACAAGGGAGAGTGAAACAACCTGGATCTCCAAGCTTCTTGATGTTCAGCTCCTTAACTTCAGGTGCTCCAACTTTAGCTTTCAATTTCTCAAGCTCCTCTTGACCATTTAGACCCCTCATTTCCATTTGAGCAGCATAAAGGGTCTCATACTTCTTGATCAGCTATTCTATGAATCTTCTTGGAAAAGGGATAGTGTGCTGGTAGATAGGGAGAACAGCAGCTTGAGTTTTCTTCTTAACATCAGAGACTTCAACAAGGTCTTCCATTGTAGCATCAACAACTTCATGTGGCGCTCACCACTTCTCTTCTTCTTTGTTGGTTCCTTCTTCAAGAGAGTTCTCCTCAGTGGCATAAGCTTCAATAAGCTCCTCTCCCCCAGTCTGAATGTCAATGTCCTCATTGATTAAGGAAAGGAAGTCTTCAATGATAGCTTCTTCATCAAGAGGATTAAAGGCAATTGCACACTCAACAGCTTGGCAATACGCATAGGTGGTCTCTAAGGTCTGTATCCTTGAATCCAAATCATCAAACTTGGTGTTGAGCTCAGCATGAACATAGTCTAATTTGTTATGCAACTCAGCAAATCCCTGGTTCATCTCCAATGTTTCAAGGAGTTGTAAGTTGAGTAATTGAGTGAGCATACTCTTGATATCAGCTGCAGTAGAGGTAGAAGCATTGAGCTGAGCTTGAGGGAGAGCAGGCGTGGGTGCAAACTGTGGGTGGGTATTGTAGCTGTCTGCAAAGTAATTCATAGGCAGAAGCTCTTGGTAGAAGTTGTTGCACCTTGGAGTTTCAAAACAGAGCATCTTCTCCACTTGTAGAGATGTACCTGAAATGAAAATACTTGAAAAGGAGTGAGTAACAAAATAAAACTAAAAGCTTGATCTTAAAGACTCTACAAACTCTAATGATTCAAACAGAAAACCCAATTAGCAACGGCGCCAAATTGACACAGAGGTTTTTAGGTCTCAAGTCAATCACCCCTCTATGTTAATCAGTTGTAGTATAGCAAGGGTTCTATGTCAATCCAAATGGGTTTGTTGAAAGCAGAAGAGTTGTGAGCAGAGATCTATAAGTCAAACAAAGCAAAGAAGAGTTTTTGTTGCTTAAGAAACTTATCTAACAACCAAGAATGATCAATCACCAAAGAGAATTCAGAAGAAGACAGTTTAGCAATGATCAAGAAGGAAAAAAAAGCAAAATAAACAAAGCACTTAACAAATTCGAAATTCAATAAAGAGAAAGCAAGTTCCTAGATGTGATTATTGATTTTGGGGAATCTAGAGACTAACTAAGGTTGTTTCAAACAGCATTGATCAAGCAAGCAAGCTAGAAATGGTGGTTCCTAGACATAGAGTGCACAATCAAGCAAGCTAAGTCCAATATCTTGTAAAATAGCCCTTTACTAAACACCTTAGCAAGATCTAACTCTCATTAGTGCTAAAACATCTAGCAAGCAATAGCAACCAACTCTATTCATGTCAAAATGCTCCTCAAACAGTCAATCTCTTGAGCCAAGGCCAGCAAATCCTCTATCAAACAAGATCAGCTTTTCATCAAACATTTGGTGGGCATAAGAGAAAGCCTAAATTCTAGATAAGTGTGATCAAGACAAATCTAGCTTATAAACAGATTAATAGAGAGGAACCCATGAAATTAAACACTAAACAAACTTTAATCAATCCCTAAATCCCCTTAATCTATCACATCTAAGAACTTTAAGCAAACTACTCACTAATACTCAAGTTTAACACCAAATCACAAGAGGAAAAAATGTTAATCATGATTAGAAGAGAGATTAGAGAGAAATTAATGGCAAATATAAACTTATATTAAATAAAGCAAGAAATTTGTCTTACAAACCCAGAAAATAAACTCAAGAACAGTATTATGAGGTGACTTGTCGAAAATCCCAGAAAAAGGTATTTATACATAAAAGAAGGAAGCCCTAAAGTAATGGCAAAAGTGTAATAAAAACAAGCTCGGACTGGGTTCCTATCGGTCAGTTGTGACCGATAGGAATGATCGATAGGGATCCTCTCGGTCTGGAAGATGACCGATAGGGTGACCGAAATATAAACAGTGCACTGCTATCGGTCACTTCACTGACCGATAGGCCTGGTCGATAGGAATCCTATCGGTCACTCCTTGACCGATAGGGTGATCAATATGGGTTGAGCGGTTTCACGAAACTTTATGTAACTTTCTAACCGCTGATGGGAATGACCTGAAACCAACTGCAGACGCAAGATAACTCACGGGAATACAACATTGATGAAGACTGTTGAAGCTGAATCGGGGTGGAGATGCTTTGTCCGAGCCGGTTTTGTCAGGTGAAGTTTCTGGTCGCTTCAACAAGGTCCTTTTGATATCTTGTGCTGCACCAACCATATCTCCCATGGTCCTTGTAGTCTAAAAACTCTCCAAACATACCTGCCAAACTACTCAAATGCACAGAACATGCAATGCTCACCCTAAATCTACACTAAGTCCTAATTGAATGCAAATGGGACAAAAACAAGCAAAAATTAATGTTGAAAGACTATAAAACAATGCAGAATGTATGCTAATATGGTGTAAATAATGAGTATACCAACAACCCCACACTTGCCTTTTGCTTGTCCTCAAGCAAATAAGAACAAATGGGAGAGTGAGGTTTGAAAGTGGGATCTCAAAACTAAAGATGTCAATGGAAAATATGATTCAATGCCCAAGTTATGGGTTCTAAGATGCATAGAGATTGTTCTACTCTAGAAACTTTAGCCATACCTATCATAGCAAACAACGAACTCTAGCTTTGCCTAGACAAGCATTCAAATCAACCAACTCTTTAACATTCATTAATAGTAAACAATAGATCAAGTTTTTGCAAATCAAGAGAAAACATATGGTCAAGAGACATGGTTATGAGATGAAAATGATCTCATTCAAATAAAGGGTTTTCAAACATAAGGGATCACTCAATGAAAATGATTCTATCTTAGGCAAAATACTAAAGGTAAAAGCACACTTATGCATGCAATTCAAAGCTCCCTTCTACCCAAAGATGATCCTAAACACTTCTAATCCCAAAAGTGAACCCCTAAGTCTACCTTTTCCTTAAACTCTACCCTTTACCCTTCTTCATGGCTGGGGAAACTTCTTCTTTTTGCTTGTGTGGTTGCTTCTCTTTGGTTGGGACTTGCTATTCTTTGTTGCATTGGCACCTTCATCACCTTTGGTGGATTGTTTTGGGCCTGATTTCTTCTTTGGATTGACCCTTCAAAACTTTTAAGATGCTGGCGCCATTCTTTCTAAACACTTAGAGCTTTTACTTTCTTTTACTTAACCACAATGCCAAACTTTTTCTCCTTTTCTACCATTTCATACTTTTTTCTCTTCTTTTCAAAGCATATAAACATGAAGTTCAAACCACTTAACTCTACCCTTTTTAACCCAAAACTCCTAACTTAGAATCAAGCTCAAGATGCAAGCTAATATCTACAAGAGAGCTCATTATTGCCAGCCGTATTCCTAACACTTTTTGCCAAGACAAAATTGAAAATGATATGCAAAGGCCTCACAGCTCTCAAGATAGTGTTTAAGCTCAAAAGGAGGTTTTGGCTAAGGGAGTGGATTAACTGTCCCATAAGTAGATTTTTGGTGAAATCTAAATTTGGTTTTAAAATTTGGTTTTGGTTTAGAAAAATAGTTTTCAAATGGAATTTGATATTTAATTTTCGAAAACTTGGTTATTAATATTTAGAAGTATAAATAGATTTGCTAAAATTTAGTTTCGTTTAAGTTTTAGTTTTAATATAGTTTTGAATAATTTTGATTTTTGTTTTAAATTTTGGTATTAATTTCCAAACACTTAATAAAATTCTTAATTTTTGTTTAGAATAAAATATTAGATCTTAAAATTTTACAAAGTTAAAGTATTTATTACACAAAGTGATAGCAAAATTAGTAAATTTCATCTTCACTATCATCATCATCAGAGGACGATTCATTACATTGAAATTCATCTTCATCTTCTGCATCTCCAACATCGTAATCAAGATCTATTGGGTTTACCTCTTGTACCAAATTTTCGACTTCAATATTGTCAATTGTAGTCAAAAGCACAACATCATCATTTTCTTGTTGCAAAACAATCAGTTCCTTATTTTTGTATTCTCCTGAAATATTTTCCCTCGGATTCACCTTTACAACATTGAGCCACGACTGCTTTGGTTTTTTTGTATATGGGTACGAAACGTAACAAATTTGATCCGCTTGAGAAGCTGTGCAATATCAATATATAGAAATATAAATACATATATATATATATATAATATTAACATTTATGTATACGTACCTAGAATAAGTGGTTCGTATTTATTGTATCTTCTTGATGAACGAACGTCAATTTCATTATTGCTCCTCCGAGTGCCTCTACCAATAACAGGATCATACCATGTACACTTAAAAAGTGTGATTTTCAAACCGACTATCCCCTCATATTCAAGTTGTATGATATCAGTTAAGATCCTGTAGAAATCAGCTTCATCAGATGCATTAGTATAATTCTCTCCTTTAACACATACGCCATAGTTACATGTCTTTCATTCCTCGCCGTGATTCTGCGTTTGAAACAAATATCCTCTTGTGAAATAGATAGGCCAGGTTTTGGCCTTGTTCACGGGTCCATGCACTATCTCTTGTACCCAAGCAGGAAAAGAATTTGTGGCGTTCCAGTAATTGACCTGCATATAGCTATACGTTATCAATATATAGAATATAAATACCAAAAATATATAATATATACATGGATGTGAATATTATTTAGACATACATAATCTTTCACTCATGCACTATATTCGCCATCTCTTTTCGCGGAGAGTTCTTTTTCGGAGAGTAATGGATATTTTGCAGAAATATTAGCTTCGAACATATTGTATAAGACCAACACGTATGAAAAATCATCATAGTGGATTATAGTAAAACGTAAGTGAAAACATGCCAAATTATACCTCTAAAATGGTTGAAAATAATCACAATTTCGTAAAACATATGCATGTGCGCATCGATAGTCGTCCTCTGAAAGCCATAGTTCATGCATTTCCCCACTTGGTCGACCTATGTGAATAAATATATCAGGTACTCCAGGGACATGATATACGGGAACTTCACCTTCGTCGAATCTTGTTAGCCTAACCAAATGAGTGAAAAGTAATTCACATTAGAATATATACCATGTGTCTTGAAATTAGATTAATTTAAACATTTACCTTGAGTTCGTTTGTATATGTGAGGCAAAGTAATGCTCTGAGAAATAAGCTACCTCGTCATTGATATATAATTCAACAATCGATCCTGCCGCATATCTTTTGTTCTTTGCTTTCCCTTTCAACTTCTTGAAAAACCTTTCAAAAGGATACATCCACCTATATTGCACAGGGCCTCCTAGTTCAGCTTCGTAGGGGAGATGTATAGGCAGGTGCTCCATCACGTCGAAGAATGATGGTGGAAAGATCTTTTCCAAATTGCATATGATTAAAACTATATTCTGTTTTAGAAGTTGGACGTGACTTTTTTGCAAAGTTTTCAAACATAAGTCATGGAAAAATCCTCCAACTCCTACATTATATATTCAAACAGCAAGTTAATGGTTACTTTAATATGATATGAGGTATATTTAAATGTTGCATCTTTCATAGAGCTATAAGTAATTGGTACCTGATAATGCAAGGTGGATGTTCCGGTCTAGGAGTTCTGCAAAGATAAATGGTAGTAGACGCTCCATAAAAACATGGCAATCATGGCTCTTCATGCCTGAAAACTTTCTGTTAACCATATCAACACAACTAGCTAAGTCTGACGCATAACCATCTGGGAATTTAACCGCATGTTTCACACATTCCAATAAACTTGTTCTGGCTTCTTCTGTCAATGTGAATGCGGAGAAAGAAGCTTTACCATCACTATCAATATGTAAGTATGGTCGAGAACAAAATCGTTCTATATCCCTTCATGACATGATGGTGTCTTTTGATTTACCTTTCACACTCATAAGAGTATTCATGATGTTGTCAAAAAAAATATTCTTTATATGCATCACATCAAGATTATGTCGGAGATTGAGGTCCTTCCAGTATGGCAGCTCACAGAATATGCCTTTCTTATGCCAGTTATGCCAATTCCCATAGCCTGCCTTCTTCTTTTCATGACCATTTCCACCACATTTTTTTGTCTCGTAATGTGAACCGGTTGACTGGCTTCCGTCTGGTTTATACTCTGTTAACATATCGCAAATTGAATCCACACACTTTTCACTCATGTTATAATCTGTATTATTTTGCATGACTCGAGCAGCTAAGGATAACTGCGAATGACCTTCATGACAACCATCATATAATGGATTTTTCGCTCCTTCTAACAAGTCGTAGAATTTTTGGGAATGGTTATGTATCGGTTCTTCTACATTTTGATAATTATCATACTGATGATAGTTATCAAAACGCTCGGTATCACGAAATGCATCATTCACTATATCTACATATCTATCTTCTACTACATTACCTACTTCTTCACTCCCACTTATTTGGGTTGTATTAACATAACTCGTTCCTAAATCCATATTGATTTCTTCTCCATGCTTATACCAAACATAATAATCTGGCATAAATCCTCTACTATACAGATGATTCCAAATTGTTTTCCCGAAGATAAATTTGTCATTTTTGAAACCACTACAAGGACATTGAAACTTACCCCTATTGCTCTGCGCTAGAGGCTGGTTATTTGCAAATGCCATAAATTGATTAACCCCTGCTATGAACTCTGCCGAAATGTTTTCCGTCTCTTCATCTATCCTTTTATACATCTACTCCCGACCATTACTATAATTGTAATTGCCCGACATTATATGAAAAAAGATAATACTTTATCACTCCTTTTTTTTTGGCAAATCACTCTTATACAGAAAAAAAATTACTCTCTCTTATTTTTTCTTTTGTTTTTTTTTATCAAACATTCTCTCTTTTTCTTAATCTTTTTTCTACTAAAAAAATAAACCCAAACTCGTTTTCCTACTTTTTTTTATCAAACACTTTCTCTGAGATTCTATGCATTGAGAACGGTCGATGGTAGATATATATAGAAATATTTACGACTACAAAGCGACTATATTTTGACTACAAAGAAAGTTACACTCACCACATAACGCAGAAAACGTGTTTTACCAGTTTTTATGTCGGTAAAAGTTACGACTATTTTGTGACTATATTGCGACCACATACAGAGTTAGTCGCAAATTAGTCGCAAACTCTGCCGACATATAGTCGTAAAATAGTCGCAAAGTTACGACTATTTTGTGACTAATATTTAACGACTATAGATTAGTCGTAACTCAGTCGTAAATATACGACTATATTACGACAACGCATTGTAATCTCTAATTAGCGATTATGTTGCGATTATATATAATCGCAATATTTGTTGCTAAATAGTCGTAAAGTAGTCGTGTATTTTTGCGATTATCGTTATAGTCACACTCTGCAGTCGCAAACTGCCTGTTTTCTTGTAGTGTTTGCAAGTTTCATCGTCGGGTTTCGAGCATGTGCTCTTGTCTTGGGTTGGAGGTTTCATGAGTTTTAATGGAGGTTCTCGTCACAGAATTCGGGACGAATTCCCGTTAAGTAGGGAAGAGTTGTGAGACCCGTATTCATTTAAAAGAGTGGGCCGTTCTTTTCTTAAAACTGTTCTTCGGCCCAAGTTTGGACCATCATCCTTTTTAGTGGTTGTACGTGCGTTTTGGGGTGTAAGCATCTCCATCCTTGTCATTCCCTAACCTAGCTGCTCAAGGAGATCCTGAGAAGTGAAAGAGAGAAAGTAAGAGAGAAGAGAACAAGGAGAAAAGAGAGAAGGAGAATTCACGAGATGGATAGAAAAGAGGAGAAGTGGAGGAGAGGGAGAGAGAAGAAACACCACCATGTGTGAGAGGAGCTGTAGCCGTCATGTTGCTCCGCCTCGATGCCACCATCTCCGATCATCACCATTGTCGCTGCACTTCACCGGAGGAACTACAATGCCATCGAAGGAGCCGCCATCTTCATCGGGTCCGCCGTCGTTGCCCGTGTCACTTCGCCGAGAAGGAAGAATCGGGGAGAAAAGAGAAGCCACCTCCGCCGACCATTACCGATGCCTTTGTCAATCGCCGCACGTCCGCCACCATTGGAGGAGTCCACCGTCACTAAAGGAGTGAGCTGCCACACTTATTGTGGTCCACCGCCATTGTCGTAGTTGCACCCGAGAGAAGGAGAAACGTGGAGCCACAACCGGTGACCACCACCAGTCAACACCACCGGGAGCCACTTGTCACCAGGGAGGTAGCCGCTGTCATCGGAATGTTAGATCTGCAACCGCAAGCCTAACCGTGAGGTTTGAGTCGTACTTGGGGTTTCTTGTGTGGCAAGTCAACCTCTCAACATCAACGTTCAGCCGTCGTCGTAAGGCTAAGGTGAGGGCGGATCTAATTCACTCCCCTATACGCTTTCCTATGCTGCGACACTGAAATCGTGGCCTGGTCTCACCTGGTGTCTAAGGGTTGTTCGTTTCGGTTGATAGTGGGTAGTGGCGACGTCTTGAGAAGTTCATAGACGATTTGTTTATAGTTCGTAATAAGGGGAAATCTGTTGCGTTAGAAACTCGTTAATTAGGGAATATGTCTTTGTATTTAAGTATGGTAAGTGAAAGTGAAGTTGACTATAACTAATAGTAGACTTGTATAAATTATAGTTCTGTGTATCGTGTATGGCACTGAGTAACTTATATTTGTAAGATGATTGTAATATGTACTATAGGTTATGTATATATATACGTGGTTATGTCGTGTATGTTGCCTGTGTTAAGTATATTGTGTATAATATGGTTGGCGATTACTTTTACTAAATATATTAATCTCATTAAAGTATAAATCTGTGCGTATTATTAGTATGGAGTTAATTAAAGAAATGATATGATTGCGGGATATTATGAATTGATTTCGGTCATAGAATTAATTGTGGTTGGGGTACCATTAATATAACTAGATGAGTATCCGCGCGATGAGCGGATCTTTTTTCACAATATAATTTATTAAAAAGTGTTGTTACAATATATTTTATCGTATATTTAAATTTTTCTTAAAAATATTGTGTATTTAAATAAGCATACAATATATAATTACATATTATCTGGATATTAACTATATATGTAATAAATAGCTTATTGATAAGGAAATGTGAAATATGTTATACATTGTATGTATATAATACATTAAATGAATATACTGCAAATCAGAAAAGTACTGTATAACAAAAATTAATTAGAGAAACTCTTCAAGCACAACATAGATAGAAACGACTTTTTTAACATATAGTATTTGTTCACGGCGCAGATTTACACAATAGCAACGCCGTTGTTTTATATTTTTATGAGCTAAAATAATTTATTTATAATTGCACTAAAATTTTTATAAATAAATATATTAAGACTTTGATATTTTATTAATTTAAAAATTATTAATGGATCAAGTTTGAATAAAATAAATTATCAAATATTTATTAGTTTATAAAGAAATTATTTTAAAGTTTATTATAATATTGTATACATTTTTCGTCTAAATTTTTTAGGTTCAAAATATCAAATAATTTTTATTTTTTATATTTGTATAAATTGTTTTATAATAATAACTTATGATATTAATTAGAAATAGGAAAAAACTAAGAAACATATTTTTTTTAATGATTTCAGAAAACTACCACAAATTAGATATTCAATAATTATTTTTGGATATTTAGTATATATTGTTATTAAAATATATTATCTAATACATCATATTTTTCATATTATTTTGGTATTATGATTAATAATCCATTAAATTTATGCATTAAATATATTTCATATAATTTGTATTATTAAATTTTAAAAATTTACACATGTCTTTTCTACAATAAACTAAAATAATGAGGTGGCACTCATATGGAGAGAGTTGGTCATCTTTTATAGTATAGATTACGGGAAGTATATGTATATATATTATGGGTTGGTGTTAGTAATGAATATGTGGAGATAATTTATTAAGTGGAGTTATAGTGTAGTGGTATTATAAGTGTTTTATTATAATGTTCAACGGGGTTAGTCCGACCACGTTGTTACTTGTTGGGTTACGACAATAAGTGATGATTGCGTCGTAGCTCATTAACGGCTAGTTAATAAGCTGGAAACAACCGCAGGCGTGGTGGGATGAGTCAGGTGGACTCAAATCTTTCGGGACAGGAGAGATTGTTCTTTGGAACGTGGAGTTAACTTTATGTTCTGCGGGCGTTCAGCGTGGCAAAACAGACGTTGTGTGTTGATTGATGTGTGTTAGGCTATGGCAATAAGTGATGATTGCATCGTAGTTCATTAACAGCTAATTAGCAAGCTGGAAACAACTGGGGGCACTTGGCGTGGCGGGATGAGTCAACGTGATTCGGGTCCTTCGGGACGTGGCGTTGTCCTTCGAGACGTGGCGTTGTCTTTCGGGATGTGGCGTTGCCCTTCGGGATGTGGCGTTGTGGGTTATTCTGGTGGTAGCGGAAATTAGCATGTTTTAGTCTGCTTGTGTGGAGTCAGTCTTCGTGTACATTGGAGAGTCGTTCTTGTGGGGTTGGTTTAGTCTCGGTCTAGGTGTGCAGGTATAGTATTTTGTATTAGGATCCCGTTTTGGGTTCGTTCTCCTGAGTAATCCCAAATTATTCATTCCCTCTCCGTCGTTTTTCCCTTTTTCTCCTATGCAAGTTAGTAGAACAAAAATGACGATTTAAAGTTCAAGTTAGCGGATTTTGATTTTTAAAAAGGTTTTGAAGGCTTGATCCAAGTGGTTAAAACGCTGCCCAGTAGCGGGGTTGTCTCTGCTTCTTCATTCGTAGACTTTTTTTGTTTTTACCGTTTCGTTTGTTGGATGATTCACTCTTTGCTATATAGTGGTTATCATTCTAACTAATCGCTAGTGGTGTCTTAGGAATAATGATAATTAAGATTTCATGTTCGCTCTGATTATGACCTCTACACTAAATTTTGCGTTAATAAGCGTCAAACGTACCAAACCAAGTATGCATTCACTGCCTTCTCAATGTGTCTTAACATATGAAAATTAAGCATTTTTTCTCACATTGCGTTAGACCACCATCTGTATTGCAGATCTCAGATCTCTTATAAAAATCTCTTATAAATTATAAATTAATAAATATTATTATTTTCGTCTCTCATTTTTTTTAAAAAGATTTTCATTATAAATATTAATATTTGTTGTTTACTAATTTTAAAATATTGGTAAGAGATTGACTGTCTAGAGAGTAATTTGGCGATATACGATTGATAGATTGTCTTAAGGCTTGATGTGTATCATTTCACTGATGAAAATTAGTTCTTGACTTGGTAATTAGCAAAGAGATTTGTGCCAAGAGATTGGATTAGTCTTATAAATGAATTCTATGCATAAGAAATAGCATTATGTGAGTTTGTAAGCATCATAGGTTGAGTTAAGAGTTCCCTAGCATCAATTATCCCATCTCAAGTCCCATCTTTTCTCTGTTTTTAGTTGAATTCGAAATTGCTCTGTTTTTACCCTTGTTCTAGTTGATTTGCTTGCTGTTCACTCTTTGTTTGGTGTTTGTTTTATCTCTGTTTGATCCTTTAGGTTGTTAGACACTTCAATCTTATTTATATCTGCTTGAATTAAGAGCTCTATTGCATTCCTGCTGCCTCAATCTTCTCCTTTTAGATTGATAAAACCCTTACTACAATGATTAGTACAAAGGGTGATTGACCAAGAGAGTCAAAACTCTTGTATCACTCGGTCGACCTGATCTGCAAAACTAGGCTCATACACATGGGAATTAGGGACATCGAGACCAAGGTCACCCCAAAATCACTCATAGTATTCGCCAGCGAGTCCACGTCGACCATTGTCACAATCAAACTACCAATGACGGTGGAAGGCATCGTCAAATTCATCAAGTTCGATGTTATCGACAAGCCGGCGATCTACAACATTGTCCTCAGGACACCATGGATCAGCTTCATGCACGCCATTGCCTCTCCATACAATGTCTTAAATTTCCAGGCAGAAAAGGGGTCGTCACGATCAAAGGAGACCAACGTGAATCCTGTATATAGTTGAGCAACGCGTACACCACTCCTGCACCTTTGTCATTGACAGTCTGGACCCTCGACTCATGCACCACGAGAAGCCCAAGAACGACCTCGTCATCCAAGTCAACATCGATGAAGCTAACCCAGATTGCTGCGTCGGATTTGGAACCGAGTTGTTGCCAAGCATGTACGATAAACTAATTGCTTTCCTCTGCGAGAATATCGCACCTTTGCCCGGTTCATGGCCGGCATGCATGGGATCATCCCAGACATCACAATCCACAAGCTGAACAACATTGTCACATTCAAACATATTAAACAAAAGCGACACAAGCACGGCCCCGAACACGCTCAAGCTATCCAAGACGAAATCGACAAACTCCATAAGGCCGGTTCAATTGCAGAAGTCAAATACCCGGACTGGCTTGCCAATCCCGTGGTGGTGAATAAGAAGAACGGCAGATGGAGAGTTGATAAGCAGGTTTTATGTGCTTGAGCAATCAACCCACTACTAATTAGTTGTAGTATAGTTCACAGAGAATACATGATATTCTTGTAAGCTAAGCCAAGCAAAGAAGTGTTGTTCAAGAATCGACCACCCTAAAAAAGTTATCAAACTGAATCAGGACAATGATTAAAGTGAAACTCAAACATCAACAGTGAATCAACTTAAGTAAACACAACTTTTAACTAGCAAGAACAAAGTAAAGAGCAGAGCAAAACAGAGTAGAAACAAGACAATTCAAATTTAACAAGCAGGGTCTTAGGATGAAAATAATTGATCTAAGATGATCATTGGCCTCAAACAAAAATCAAACAATCAATGAATGCATGATCCTTTAGCGTACAACTCTTACAAGCAAATCAATCCACTCTGATGATAATGATTCTTTTGAATGCAACCTAATCAAGATCTAATTCTCATTAGTGATCAGGAAATAACCAAGCATAAAGAAACAATTCTATCTAGCCAATATGCTCCCTAGTCATCTATTCTCATGTGTAAGGATTAGCAAATCCACTAAGAGGTTGGTTCAAGAATTTTAACAATCACTTTTGATGCAGAGAAAGCCTAGATTCAAAATTCAGATGATCAGAAAGAATCAAGCATTATAAACACCTAATAGTGAAGGATCTAACATCATCTACACCTAAACAACATGTTTTAAGCCTTGGATTTTCCTAAATCTAACCAATCCTTAAACCCAGAAAATACTACTCACAAATCATCAAACTGAACAAGGCTTGTCCCAACGACAGCTTCCCACTCCCCCCCGGATCGACCAACTTGTAGAGGCTACAGCCGGCAACGAGCTCCTTACCTTGATGGATGCATTCTCAGGCTACAACCATATCATGATGCATCCAGACGACCGTGAGAAGACATCCTTCATCACAAACCGGGGAACATACTGCTACAAAGTCATGCCATTTGGGCGAAAAAACGTCGGAGCCACCTACCAGAGACTCGTCAACAAGATGTTCGCCAACTAGCTCGACCACACAATGGAGGTTTACATCGACGACATGCTTGTCAAGTCGCTCAAAGCCGAGGATCATATCACACACCTTCGAAAATGCTTTCGGATTTTGAACGAGTATGACATGAAGCTAAACCCGGCCAATTGCACCTTCACAGCCACCTCAGGCAAATTCTTCGGCTACTTGGTAACCCAGCACGGAATCAAAGCTAATCCGAAGCAGATCTCCGCGATACTCAAATTACTATTGAAACAGCAGTTTAGTGATGCTAGATCAAATGTCCTGCTTCTTCTAATCAGTTGTAGAATAGAGATCATGTATCAATCCAATTGTGGGAGATGAGATGCAAACAATTCTGTAAGCTAAGCAAGATTGGGTTTTGATTATGTGAGAACAAGACTAGCAACCTAATGATGCAATGAAAGAAAAGCATAAACCAAATGCAAGTAAACAGAACTAAACAATAGACTTAAAGCAATGACGAAAACAAGTACTAAGCAAGAAATGACAACTAAAGCAAGAACTAAGAAAGAGGACTTTGAAGGCAATTAATTAAAAGCAAGACTCAAGGTTCTAAGCAATTGTGGGAATATGGTTTTCAAGAGTGATAAGGGGATTTCTTTCTAAAGCATTCAACAAGCATCAACAAGCAAGCAATTCTCAATGGTATGCTCCTAGACAAGGTATCTAATGGGAACCACTTGGCATCAATAAGCAATTCATATTCAACAAGATTTAAGTGTCAAACCCACTTGTGATGGCGTATCCTTCAACCATGAGCATAAAGATCAGAACCATTCTAGCCTAAGAGATGCACCAATCAAGCAACTACTCTCTCACCCAAGCAAGAATTCAGATCAACTTATCAATCTTGTGAACCAATAAGGACCTAAACAGCTATACACCAATCAAGATTATGGATTTAAGCACAAACTTGCAACACCCTAACAAAGCTAAGCAGTGAACAAGAATGAAGGAAAAGCAAGATCTTTTGATGCATATTATCAAACCATCAAGTCAAGAACCTTAAAACCAGCATTATCAAGCCCTAAGCGAATCCTCTAGCAAGGTGAACTATCACTTTGGTGTCACTGAACAAAGGAAACATAGACCAAACTAGATTATCAAGCCAAATAAGCGAACTTTACTTAGAGAAGAGATACCAAGACATCAAGTGAACCATATGCATCTATCAAACCATATTCAACCAAAAGGAGCAAGCTTTATCAACATTAATCACTTTGCAAGAGAAGGAGATAACAAAGAACCATTCAACAAACCTAATCACCATTTTCCCTACTTAGAACCCTAAATCTAAGGAAGACTACTTACTAATCATGTTTAATCCCATTGATTTGGAGTTAAGCATAACTAGATGAGTTTTAAATGCAAAATATAATAGATCTAAGCTACCAAGATGCAAGTACAGAGATTAGAAGACAAGATTAAACCATAAAAATACAAAATTTATTAAAGAACAAGATCCTTAGGCAAAATCGCCCTTTTTGTTTTGAGAGAGTTTTTGAGATTAGATAAAATAAAGCTTGATAAAGATAATGTTTTGTGGCATCCCTTTTATAGTAGGGAGCCAAAAGAAGCATAAAAAAACCTCAAAATATAAGATAAGATTAAGAAAAGTCAAATGGTCAACGCGGATGAGCTGCATCGAGGTCGTACAGTCGATGTTCTGCTCGATGTGCGTCCTCGATATGGTCCGTGCAGCATGTATCGACGTCCTTCCTCGATGCTGGTCCTCGATGCAGACCAACGGCTTGGAATCCTTGTGCTGATCCTTCTCCCCTCGTCCTGCTGCTTGCATCGAGCATACTCCACGGGTGTTCTGCTCGATGTGCTTGCTCGATATGGACCAAACTTTGAAAGAACTCCACTTTTGACATCTCCTTTGATCATGAGCTGCTTCCATCCCTTTCCCAGCTCCAAGAAACTCCAAAAACACCTGAGAATCACCACAAACATGCATATGTATGCAAATGTATGCAATCCTAAGCTAAATGCATGCTATGTTGATTCTAAGTGCAAATGGTACCTAAATGCTGAACTATAATGCAAAAACAAAGGAAAAGATGCATGAAATACAGCCTAAAACGATCTAAAGTAGCAAGCTACCAAAACCCCCACACCTAGCTTTTGCTTGCCCTCAAGCAAACAAACACTTAACATGGTGATGAGGTTTTAAATGGGAACTCATATCATTGAAAATGCTAACAATAAATCAAAATGAAGTCCATGTTCCTAATTCTAGAGTGCACTTGATGGAAGAATACTTTAAAATCTTAGCCACTTTCATCACAAAACAAGAATAAGGATCATCACTAAGCTTTTCAACCTTCACAGGCTCATCAAATCAAACAACCTTTTTAACATTTAATTATGCTCAAACCGTGAATCATGCTTATGCAAATGTGAAAGTGTCATTTGGCTGAGGGACAAGGCTTAGTGGAACAAAAATGATCCCACTCCACAAACTGGTTTTGGTGTTTAAAGGGTTCTCTCAAAGAAAAGCATGGTTGTGCTCTGGCAAAATGCTAAGGGTCAAAGAACAACTTACACATACAAGGGAAGACTCCCATCTACCCAAGATCTATAAGATGTGTTCCTAACTCTAGCTAAGCAGTGTAAGACCCACCTATGCTACCCTTTTTAAGACTTTAAACCCTTTTTAAAACCCAAAAACTTTTCTTCTTTAAGCGCTTTGGAGGACACCTCTTCTTTTGAACTTCAAGTGGTGGCGATTTGCTTCTTTTGATCTTGGCTCCTTTATTTGGTGATGC
Organism: Thlaspi arvense; assembly: GCA_911865555.2. Lineage (NCBI taxonomy): Eukaryota > Viridiplantae > Streptophyta > Magnoliopsida > Brassicales > Brassicaceae > Thlaspi > Thlaspi arvense. The sequence continues at coordinate 52,138,734 of OU466862.2, read as the reverse complement.
TGGTGCTTGATTCGCCTTTGGCTTTTTGATTTACTGGTTTTGCACTTCTTGCATCCTCTTTTCTTCTTTGAACATGAGCCTTCTTTCTATGAGTTTAAAATCGCCATTTCCACCCTTTTGCTTGTGTCACACTCTTTTTTATTTGTGCCTTGACATCTTTTCTTCTTTGCTTCTCAAAAACTAAACCCAAGATCACCCCAAACCATTCCCCAAAAACTTCTTAACCTATCTAACTCAAGAGTGAGATAGTTCTACAAATGAAGTACTTCCCTTGTAGTTCCAACCCAACACTTTTTGCTAAGCAACAACCATGATGGAAGAGGCCTCACAAATCACTCACTATTATTGAAAGAAGGTTTAGTTAAGGGTGAGGAAATCTAAATGGATCTTTTAGAGAGTGGCAAAAGAGAATAAGAAGATCCAAATATTTTAAACTATCCATGACATCAATCACATAAGCATAAGGCATGATAATTGCAAATTCAAATTAGGTTCCACTTAAACAAAGGTTGAAATTATTTCAAAGCATGTTTCAGTCTCAAACAAAGCTCACACAAATGAAAATTCCAAAAGTGGTTCAGCTTTATTTCTAGTTCAATATCAAATACACCAAAGGATTAAAAACAAGGGCTTCATTTTCATAAATCACTAGCATTAACAAAGATATAATATCATAGTTCCCAATTTAAACAAGCAAGCTAGTCCTATATGAATGCATGTAGTCTAAATCCTATAAGAATGAATGAAAATCAAACTCTTTTTGTGAAGCAATTTTTGAAAAAATTTCATTTTTTTTTTTGGTTTTTTCTATACCTTAGATGCAATGAACTCATGATGCATGGTTCCTATTCTATTATGCAAATGTAAATGCAAGCATCAGTTCATCATACACCCTCCCCCACACTTAAATTACACAGTGCCTGTGTAATAAAAATGCTAAGGAGAGTGTTCACAAACATCAAGCAAACAATCGCAATAATTAAAAAAAAAGAGTGGTATGTACAATGGTTAGTGTGCTGTACCTTACTTCAGGTGGAGGAGTGGTGAGAGTCTGAACTCTCAATGGCATGGGAAGGTGAAGCTTCCTCCTCTGATGGAGTTTGTTGTCTAGCCCTTCTTTTCTTTCCTTTTCGCCTTGGAGCAGCTACATGAGATGAATGCCTGGCCGGTTGGAAAGCTTGTGTCCTTGGCCGCTCACAGATGTGGAATGAGTGTCTCTCTTGGACTGCCCTCTCTGGTGTGTCCGCAGAAATGTCTTCAGCATCAGATCCTCCTCCTTGTGGCTTTCTTTGGACCGCTTGATCAGATCTCTTGGCTGATAAAGATCCTCCCAACTTCTTCTTGAGTTTCCTCACTTTCTTCTTCAAAGAGTCAACTGATTTCTTGCTTGCTTTGACTGTCTACAGCATAACTCTGATGGATTTGTCCTGGAAGTTGTTCCATCTTTGAAGAAGCCTAATGTGCTCATGTGCAGCCTTTTAAGCTTCAGATGTGCAGATTACATCATATGGGTCAAATGCATAAGGGCGGCTATTATAATCTTCATGTTCCTCTTCTTCCATCCCTTGATGCTGAACCTCTTGTTCTTGATGCTGCTCTTCAAAGTCTTCTTCCATATCTGAGTCTCTGATGGTGCTCATGTTCTTCACTTTGCTTGGCCTCATCAATTGTGGGTCAGTCCTTGGGCCATAAAGCTCATCTTGTGTTGGCATGAATCAGATGTTCTCATATGATGTGAAGTTGGTTAAGCGCTGCTTGGGAAAGATGATCTTCTTCTTCCTGCTTTCCAACTCAAACTGATAGCCAAATCCTGTCTCAACATCTCTGGAAAGGTATCCAATCTTGCTGAGGTAAGGAACATCTAGGAAGATCATTGTAACATCTGGTGTACCAAGCTCAACTCCAACACCAAGTAAGATGGGAGTGATCACACCTCCAATGGCTATCTTTGGCTTCTTGTCTCTGGTGTTGAAAGCCCACTGCTGGCATGATAGAAATTGCTTCATTAGGATTGTCACAATACCAACCCGTAAGCACTCTCCTTGGATCTTCCCATGCCTTGCTTCAACCATAATGTTCTTCAAGCCATTCTGATACAATATCAAAAAAATCAGTAAATCAAGGGTCTTCAATATGTGAATTATTATTAGAATCTGTTCTTCATGACTTATAATGTCAAAGGATTCTCATTCAAGTCCAAAGCAAGATTGGTGGCAAGAAGACCATTATTTGATTTAACTTATTTTTCTCCTTTTGTTTAATTGTAAATAATTTAAATTAAATGTAATTTATTGTAAAGATTCTTTGTAAAAGCTATAAAAGCTCATTGTTCTCATTGTAAAAAGACATATAAATTTTTGGAAATTAAAAGAGATTTTTCTCTAAAGCTTTGGCTTTGTTTTTGTTTATCTAAGCAAGATGGAATTCTTCACTTAGTAAACATTTGAATCTATGCCTTTTGTGTGCGATGCCTTGAGACTAGGTTTGTGAATTCATCACAGGGGCTTTCACACCCTTGAGTGGCATTCTTCGATCCACCATCTATCCATTCCATCCACTGATCAACCTGAAAGAGACCTTAGTCCAGCAGGATTGATCCCGCAACCATCCACTTGGATCATCTTTTAAGCAAGTAGAAAGAGACTTCAGTCCAACTGTTTGCTTCCACCCATTCACCCAACCATTTATAAGATCATCCCATTGATCTTATATAATGATACAATATCAAAAATTAGTAAATCAAGGGTCTTCAATATGTGAATTATTATTAGAATCTGTTCTTCATAATTATCAAAGTCAAAAGATTCTCATTCAAGTCCAAAGCAAGATTGGTGGCAAGAAGACCATTATTTGATTTAGCTTATTTTTCTCCTTTTGTTTAAATGTAAATAATTTAAATTAAATGTAATTTATTGTAAAGATTCTTTGTAAAAGCTATAAAAGCTTATTATTCTCATTGTAAAAAGATATAAAATTTTTTTGAAATTAAAAGAGATTTTTCATAAAGCTTTGGCTTTGTTTTTGTTTATCTAAGCAAGATAGAATTCTTCACTTAGTAAACATTTGAATCTATGTCTTTTGTGTGCGATGCCTTGAGCCTAGGTTTGTGAATTCATCACAGGGGCTTTCACACCCTTGAGTGGCATTCTTCGATCCACCATCTATCCATTTCATCCACTGATCAACCTGAAAGAGACCTTAGTCCAGCAAGATTGATCCCGCTACCATCCACTTCGATCATCATTTAAGCAAGTAGAAAGAGACTTCAGTCCAGCTGCTTGCTTCCACCCATTCACCCAACCATTATAAGATCATTCCATTGATCTTATATCATTTGGTATCAGAGCTAAAAGCTCCTATCTTCTATCTTTTTTTTTTCTTTCTATTTTGTCTTTGTTTCATGCTTTACAAGATTTCATTAAAAAAAAAAAAAAATTGGTTGTTTTTATTCTTTAAATTTTATAAAACCAGAAAAATAAAATCAGAAAAAATAGTTTTATGTTTTTGTTCTTTGATTCATGAATTTTTTTTATTAAAAAAAAACCTATAAAAATCAGTGTTTTTCCCTTATAGTTGAAGTTTGTTTGTTTCATTATAAAAACAAAAACAAAAACTCTATTTCCATTTATGTTTTTTGTTTATTTCGATTTTTCTGTTTTAAAAAAAAAACATAAAATGAAAAAATGTTTTATTTATTTTCTAAATAATATTTGCTAAAAAAAAGAGTTTTGAGGACAAAACCATTTGAAGAGGGAGAGAATGATACAATATCAAAAATCAGTAAATCAAGGGTCTTCAATATGTGAATTATTATTAGAATATGTTCTTCATAATTATCAAAGTCAAAAGATTCTCATTCAAGTCCAAAAAAAAATTGGTGGCAAGAAGACAATTATTTGATTTAGCTTATTTTTCTCCTTTTGTTTAAATATATATAATTTAAATTAAATGTAATTTATTGTAAAGATTCTTTGTAAAAGCTATAAAAGCTTATTGTTCTCATTGTAAAAAGATATAGAAATTTTTGGAAATTAAAAGAGATTTTTCTCTAAAGCTTTGGCTTTGTTTTTGTTTATCTAAGCAAGATGAAATTCTTCAGTTAGTAAACATTTGAATCTATGTCTTTTGTGTGCGATGCCTTGAGACTAGGTTTGTGAATTCATCACAGGGGCTTTCACATCCTTGAGTGGCATTCTTCGATCCACCATCTATCTATTCCATCCACTGATCAACCTGAAAGAGACCTTAGTCCAGCAGGATTGATCCCGCAACCATCCACTTCGATCATCTTTTAAGCAAGTAGAAAGAGACTTCAGTCCAGCTGCTTGCTTCCACCCATTCACCCAACCATTTATAAGATCATCCCATTGATCTTATATCATTTTGGTATCAGAGCTAAAAGCTCCTATCATCTATCTTTTTTTTATTTCTGTTTTGTTTTTGTTTCATGATTTACAAGATTTCATTAAAAAAAAAAACAATTTGGTTATTTTTACTATTTAAATTTTATAAAACTAAAAAAAAAATCAGAAAAATATTTCTATGTTTTTGTTCTTTGATTCATGATTTTTTATTTATTAAAAAGGCCCATAAAAAAATCAGTGTCTTTCCCTTATAATTGAAGTTTGTTGTTGACAGAAAAAAAAAGTTGACAAAAATTTTTTTTTAAGTTTGTTTCTTTCATTAAAAAAACAAAAAAAAGCTCTATTTCTATTATGTTTTTTGTTTATTTCGATTTTTCTGTTTAAAAAAAACATAAAATGAAAAAAAAATTTTATTTGTTTTCTAAATAATATTTTCTAAAAAAGAGTTTTGAGGACAAAACCATTTGAAGAGGGAGAGAATGATACAATATCAAAAAAATTAGTAAATCAAGGGTCTTCAATATGTGAATTATTATTAGAATTTGTTCTTCATGATTTATAATATCAAAGGATTCTCATTCAAGTCCAAAGCAAGATTGGTGGCAAGAAGACTTTTATTTGATTTAGCTTATTTTCTCCTTTTGTTTAAATGTAAATAATTTCATTTAAGTGTATTTATTTGTAAAGATCCTTTGTAAGAGCTATAAAAGCTCATTGTTCTCATTGTAAAAAATATATAGAAATTTTTGGAAATTAAAAGAGATTTTTCTCTAAAGCTTTGGCTTTGTTTTTGTTTATCTAAGCAAGATGGAATTCTTCACTTAGTAAACATTTGAATATATGTTTCTTGTGTGCGATGCCTTGAGACTAGGTTTGTGAACTCATCATAGGGGCTTTCACACCCTTGAGTGGCGTTCTTCGATCCACCCTTCTATTCCATTTCATCCACCGATCAAGCCTGAAAGAGACTTCAGTCCAGCAGATTGATCCCATCACCATCCACTTCGATCATCTCTTGAGCAAGTAGAAAGAGACTTCAGTCCAGCTGCCTGCTTCCACCCATTCACCTATCAATTATAAGATCATCCCCTTGATCTTATATCACATTCACAAGCAACCCCATCTCTTCTTCTTTGACCATACTTTGCTCTTTCTTGTAGTAGAGTGTGCTGGTGAGGACTCTATGAACATATTTGATAGCTGGATGGCGGATGCTATCACTCTTCAGATGACCAACTCTATAAGCATCATTCGTTATCTCTTCCCATACATGCCTTAGCTCATCATGCTTGAAGCGCATGTTTTGTGCTCTTGAGCCTTAATCAAATCCAAAGATCTATTCAAGCTGAGTGAACCCCATGGTGTACCATGCTCTGTTGGCTCTAAACTTGATGAATCCATTGCCAAAGTCTTCTTCTCCTTCATCATACTCTTCATCAAACTTGTAGAAGTAGACCTTGAAGCTTGCAAGGAACTCACAAGAAAGTTGCTTGTAAGTTGGATAGCCAAGACTAGCAAATTTCTCCAGTCCAATGTTGCTCAACAGCTCATCCAATTCAATCTTAATTCCCAGCTCTCCTAATAGACCAGGATCAGCATATCTTGTAGGAGTGAAGTCCACTCTCCTCATCGCTCTCAAGAAATCCTTCAGCTTTGGTGCTGCATCTTGGACTGGTTCTTCATTAACTACTGGCCTTTTTCCCTCAGCTCTGTTTCTTGCAGCAGCATTTGAGTCAGAAATCCCCTCATCTCCTCTGGTGTTCGACATAGTACCTGAAAATGCAATGCTTGAAGCTAGAATTAGTATGATATCCTTTGAAAGCACTGGGCAGGAAATTAATTTTCAAACTTCAAGCAGGCACTGGAAAATTCTGTAAAAATTCACATTGATCACCAACAAGCAGAGTCGAATTTAGCAAAAAAAGCTAAAAAGAATAGATACAGCTAAAACTAAAATTCTCACAGTAGCAGGCAGCGATTTCAACAATTTCAAGCATATGAAACCAAAAATATCATTCTCTCTCCACCAAACTATGAAAATGCAGCAGATTCACCATTACTAGTCTAATAAGAAACATTTTAATGGTTATTATGCAAGAGCATGCCTAGATTTGGCCAGAATCTAAACACAAAGTCAAACTAAGCACAAAAACAGCATTTTCCAAATATTTCAACCAAAGAATTTTAAAGATGAGCAACAATAGTGACATGCAAATCAAAACCATAAACAAAAATGAGCAAAAAACCGTAATCTATCATTCTAATGATCCTACTTCAGTTTAACACATTTAAACTCAAGAAACAAAGAATTTAAACAAAGTTTACCTTAGTTCTTGAATCAAGAAGATGAAGTTCTAGAGAATGCAAGAGAGAAAGAAAGGATGTTTGAAAAAGTGTGTTTAGCTTGATATGGATGTGTGTGGAGAGAGAGAGAGGAATATTGCTAGTTTTAATGAAAGAGGATAAGGGATATCTAGAAAAATCCAAAGATAATGCAAGAAAATCTGATTTAAAATTTAAAAATGCATGTGAGGGGGGGAAAGAAAATATTCTTTTACCATCCATCAATGTCCACAAAAAGGTTTTACTCGATTTACCCATGTAAATATTTCAAAAAATTCTTACATGGATCATATCGAGCAGAATACTCGATGTGGTACCATGATGTGTACCATATCGGGGACATCGGATCCTGTGGCTCGGCGATGATGCTCTGCTGCCTCACGGGTTCTGTGTTCTGGTCAGCTTCTCCTTCAGGACATCTTGCATCAAGCATTCTCAGTAGATGTTCTGCTCGATGTTGTTGCTCGGTGTAGGGAGACACTTTCGGCTTGCATGATCCTTCCCGTGGGCAATGCTTGGCACCGTCTGGATGCTTGTTCCTGGCTCGGCCTTTGTGCATCGAGCAAACATGTTGGTGTTTTGCTCGATGTTACACCTCGATGTGGAACGTCTCGTACATGGTTGATGTTCTCCTCGGTGGTTGTCGTACCGGACACCGTCTTGCATCAAACATGGTTGTTAGTACCCAATGTTCTGCTCGATGCAACTCCTCGGTGTAACTCCATCAAGCAGTTTGATCGATGTACGGGCTGTAGTTCCTCGGTGTACGGACTGGGGCTTCAGGGGTGATCACATCGAGCAGGGCTTTTGGTGTTCTGCTCGATGCTACACGTCGATGTGATCCCCATCGTGCAATGTGCTCGGTGTACGGACTGGGCCTTCCTCGAGACAAGCTGTATCGAGCAGAAATGGCAGGTGTTCTGCTCGATATGGCACCTCGATGTGAAAACAGAGTCTTCTTTCCTTGGCCTTTAACCGATTCTACACATCCGTGGACCTGATTTTTGACTTCTAAAACACTAAATAGAGACATTAGTAATAAAAGAAAGCATATATTTACAAGGATAGTCATGGGATTACCTCCCAAGTGTGCTTGTTTTAAGTCACTAAGCTTGACTTTGATGGTTTGAGGACTAGTGAGAAGAGCTTGATGGAGCTGGTGCTCCTACCTCTTTCTTCTGGTAAACCCAAGTGCCAACTGACATCAGTCTCTTCTTCTCACGAGCTGTCTTCCTGTTTCTCTTCTTCTTAACACTTGGTGTGATCAAAGGCTTCACTTCCTTGGTGATCAAGCTTTCATCCTCTTTCAAACCATCATCAAGCTTCAACTCAGTGTTAAGCTTCTGTTCTGGCTCATCAGGGAGAGTGACAGTCATCAACATACTCATTGTGAAGCTCATAGCATGCTCTACACGCTCTGGAAGTTGCTGTTGCTCACTCTCTTCTTCAATGATTGTTCCACAAAAAGCTATGGAAAGAGAGACAATCTTGTAGACTTTGAACTCATCAACATTCTTCAAAATCACAGAGCCTATCTTGAAGTCTACCTGAGCTCCTGCTGTTGCCAAGAATGGTGTTCCTAGAAGATGTGGCACCTCTCTTGAATATGTCTTCTCCATAACGACAAAATATGTTAGCACCAAGCAATTCCCAATCTTCAAAGGGAAATCCTTCACCATGCCCAATGGTCTTGTTGAGGTGTTATCCACAAAGGTGATAGAGGCTTTGCAGGGCATCAATTCCTTGATTCCTAAAGTTTGGCTTAAGTGAAGAGACATGACATTCACTGTTAAACCTGAATCACACAAGGCTCCAACATTGTCTAGCATCTTTAGCTCCCAAGTAATGAGAAACTTTCCTGGATTGGGAAGCTTTGTCAATGTCTTCAGCTCTTTGCTTCTGTATTAGCCCCCACGCTCTCTAGAATTTGCTCCACTACTTCCAGCTTGTCAAAGACTTCTTTGAGGAACCTGATTTGATCCTTTACTTCAAGCAAAGTAGTGCCATGAGGAAGCTTTATTCCAGCGTCTTGTATGTCTTTCCTGAACTTTGAATAGACTGCCATCTGAGCCTTTGTAAAGTGCATCATGGGGTAGGAGATTAGTGGCTTATAAGCATGAACTTCATTGCTGCTTGAGGAGCTGCCTACTTGGCGATCATAAAATTCCTTAAAGTCTTCAGGATTTTCTCCAGCCAAAACCATCAAAGCGTGGTTGTCTCTACAAGCTCTTTATCAGCTTCACTGAGCTCTGGTTTGGCTTCTTCTTCTTCTTTCTCAGCCTCTTCTTTCTCAGCAGCTTCTTGAGCGGCTCTTTCCTGCTCTTCTTCTCTGTTCAAGCTGTCATCTAGTCCTTGGAGGAACTTCTCTCCAATATCCGCAGCTTCTTGGTCATCAATGTTGACGTTGATGACATTCCCCCCACACTCAGCCCTTACATCATCTCTTGAAGCATAATGCCAAGCTCTTCCAATGAAGCATCTTCCTCATCAAACTCTTCATCCTCTTCAGCAAGCAAGTGGCAGAATTCTTTAGGATTTGCTTCACTCTTTCCTGGTAACTGATTTTGAGGTTTTGAAGATGAAGCTCCTTTGCTTTCTAGAGACTTGACTCTTTGGTTCAGAGCATCTAACTTGCCATTCAGGTCACAAGTAGTGACGACTATTTTGTTGTGTATTTCAGCAAACTTCTTGAGCAGCTCTATAGTTGGTGTTGGCTTGACCAGTCAACAGCTGTTGCATCATCTGCTTCAGATCAACATCTTGAGTGCTAGAAGAGGTTTGTGTATTACCAAAACCTGGTGGGACAGAAGCTAGTCTTGGCTGAAAGTTAGCTTGTTGAAAACCGCCTTGAAATGGTGGTCTTGGAGCAAAGTTGTTCTGCTGGTTGAAAGGAACAAAAGGTTTGGTTCGTTGGGTTTGTTGAGCAGCTTGTGATGGATAGACTTGATCATGACGGTTAGCCACATTGGTGCTTCTATAAGAGAAGTTGGGATGATTCCTGTAGTTGAAATCGTCGCTTTGTTGATTCATGTAGAAGGCTTCTTCTTCTACAACTGTCCCATCCTCTTCTTGTGTAGCAACATTATCACCAACAAAGCTGACATTCTTGAAAGACATACTCAGAAGCTTGTATAACTTTTCACTCAAAGCTTTAATCTCCTTCTTTGTTGTTCTCTCACCTTCAGCGCTTACAACAGCTCTAGATGTTCTGTCATACTCCTCACCATAGTTTTCATCAGAGAGTGCCAGATTCTCCACAAGAGCTAGGCCATCAACAACAGTTTTCCCTGTAAAATTTCCATTTGGTGATGTTTCCAAGAGCATCTTGTACTCTGGCGTCACTCCTCAATACAAAGTAGACAGCAAGCTTTCATTTGTGAAGCCATGGTGTGGGCACTGCAAAGTATATGACTTGAACCGCTCCCAAGTTTCAGCGAATGTCTCATTCCCATGCTGAGTGAAACTGCTTATGGTGTTCCTCAGCTTTGCTTCTCTGGTGGAGCTGAATAATTTATTGAGGAAAGCTGTCTTACATTCATCCCAAGTTCATCAAGGACTTCTCCAAGATTGCACGCCCTCTTACACGGTTGTTGTGCAAAGAAGCTGAGTTTTTGTTTGATGAGGAGTGTTTGATGAGCTTTCGTGACCATCAAGGAAGCCCTTACATCAGCTCCTATAGTCCAAGCACCAGACTGGTCTCTTCCCTTTGAAATCATGTGTGATGCTAGTGATTATGCCGTAGGAGCCGTTCTTGGTCAGAAGAAAGACAAGAAGCTACACGTGATCTACTATGCTTCAAGAACCTTGGATGACATGCAAACAAGGTATACCACTACAGAGAAGGAGTTGCTTGCAGTAGTGTTCGCCTTTGAGAAGTTCAGTTCATATTTTGTTGGTTCCAAGGCTATTGTATACACGGATCACGCTGCTTTGCGATATATCTATTCGAAGAAAGACACTAAGCCTCGGCTCTTAAGGTGGATTCTCTTGCTCCAGGAGTTTGACATGGAGATTAAAGACAAGAAGGGAATAGAAAACGGAGTCGCTGACCATCTCTCATGGCTAAGGATCAACGAGTCTCTCCCCTTAGATGACTCTCTTCCAGAAGAACAACTCATGGCGATCACCACGGCTGTTTGTGGAAAGCTAGAGGGGTGGTTTGAAGAGGTGTTGAGTTTAAAAGAGGAGGATCTACCATGGTATGCTGATGTAGTGAACTATTTAGTGTGTGGTGAGGAGCCAACACATCTCAACAGCTATCACAAGAAGCGGTTTATGAGAGAGGCTAGTGACTACTTTTGAGACAAGCCCTACTTATACAAGAGAGGAGTGGACAGTTTGTACCAGCGATGTGTTACAAGAGAAGAAGCTAGAGACATCCTCTATCATTGCCATGGCTCTTCCTACGGAGGACACTTCGCTTCATTCAAGACTTCCACGAAAGTGTTGCAAGCCGGTTTCTGGTGGCCGTCCATCTTTAAAGATGCACACGAGTTTGTGAAGAGCTGTGAGGCATGTCAACGAGCAGGGAATATCACTAAGAGGAACGAAATGCCTCAGGTTCCCATCTTCGAGGTTGACGTGTTCGACGCGTGGGGCATAGACTTCATGGGGCCATTTCCTTCTTCATATGGCAACAAATACATCTTAGTAGCAGTGGATTATGTCTCTAAATGGGTTGAGGCTATTGCTTCCCCTACAAACGACTCTAAGGTGGTAATCAAGCTGTTCAAGAGTATCATCTTCCCGAGGTTTGGGGTACCTAAGGTGGTTATAAGCGACGGAGGCAGCCACTTCATAAACAAGGTTTTTGAGAACCTCTTGAGAAAGTATGGCGTTAAGCATAAGGTGGCTACACCATATCATCCTCAAACAAGCGGTCAAGTGGAAGTCTCCAACTGGCAAATCAAGGCTATACTGGAGAAGACTGTTGGAGCAACAAGGAAAGACTGGGCAGTGAAGCTGGACGACGCTCTTTGGGCCTACCGTACCGCCTTCAAAACACCGATTGGTACAACCCCTTTCACTCTACTCTATGGCAAGGGCTGTCATCTCCCGGTTGAGCTGGAACACCGTGCGTTGTGGGCTGTGAAGAGGCTGAACTTTGACCTCAAGACTGCTCAAGAAAAGCGCCTTATTCAGCTACATGAACTGGACGAGTTAAGACTGAACGCTTATGAGAGCTCTCGGATATACAAGGAGCGGACTAAGGAAGCTCATGACAAGAAGTTGGTTGCCAAGGAGCTTAAGGAAGGAGGTTTAGTGTTTTTGTACAACTCAAGACTCAAACTCTTCCCGGGAAAGCTGAAGTCAAGGTGGAGCGGGCCGTTTGTGATCCAAGAAGTGTTGCCTTATGGAGCTGTTACGCTGATGGGAAAGAGTGGCAGTGCATTCATCGTCAATGGACACAGAGTCAAGCCTTACTTGGTAGACAGCTATGACAAGGAGAGTACCTCAGTGCTTCTCCAAGACCCACCATCCGCCTAAACCAAGTAAAGTCTAGCTAAAGACGATAAAGAAAGCGCACTTGGGAGGCATTCCCATGTCTATCTTGTACATATTTCTGCTTTCTTTCTCTTTCAGTTTTATGTTTTTATTTTGCAAGTGTGTAGGAACAGGTATGAGGAGTCTAAACCTCGATCTTGGAGTCCAAAAGAGGCGATAGGGGTTAAGAAAAGGCTAGAAATCGAGTGCTAGATCGACTGATCCTGACTCGATCTTTACTAGATCGAGTCAGTGAATCGAGAGGAGCCAGTCGATCTAGATGAGAACGAGTGATAAGATCGACCTTGACGAAGAAGGATCGATCGATCCAAAATGGATCGACCGATCTAATTTCTCTCGGGAAAATCTATTGAAAACAGATCGATCACTCGACTCGATCCATCACTCGTTCTATACCAAATCGACCCCTAAATCGAGGACATAGCTCGATCATGAGGACTTAGCCGTGGAGCCAACATCTCAATGATCGAGGGAGCCAATCGATCCAAGACTCGATTCATCATGAATCGAGTCTCAAATCGAGTAACCCTCTCGATCTAAGCCATTATGGGCATGAGATCGAGTCCTAGATCGACCAAATGGACTCGATCTCATGCCGAGGTAACATTTTCTTTCCCTCCTTTATTCTTTTCCCTCTAATTTTTAAATTTAAAATTTGGTCAAGGCAAGCATCTTTGACCATGAAAGATGTGCCTTGACCAAGACTTTGTCAGAAAACCACATTTACTACCCATGGTTTTGCTTTTTGCTAGTCTTTAAATGTTTTAACAACTTCTCACCCTCTCATTCTTGTTTTCTCGAAAATTTTAAACAAAGAGAGTGAGAGTTTTCGGTTTTCAAAGGCTAACAAAGATCTTTAACATTCTTGCAAAGGTATTTTCAAAATTTAATGATTTATCTTTAGGAAAATTTCCTTTAAATTTGCAAGATATTGTTCTAGATGATAGGGTCGGTTTTGATTTTTAAAATTTAGCTAAGTAAAATGAATAATTCTAGATTTTTTTGTATCTAAAGATTTGATTCTCCTTTATTTAGCTATAATTTTTATTAATTCCCCAAAATTCTAGGGTAGTATTTTTAAAGCTTTCTCCTTTTCCTCTCTCATTCTCATCAAACCGCCGTTTTGCTTATCAAGCTTCTTGAGAAGCTTGTTTCAGGTACAATGGCCCCCAACAGAACAAGAGAAGAGACAGCACAAGAGGGAGAAGGACAAGAGGTGGCTGTTCAATAGAGGGTCAGATGGACTAAGGATGAGAAGAGGGACAAGAAACGGCTAGAAAGGCTTCGGTTTGAGCCTACCAAGTTTGCTGATCGAGAGCTGCTGTTCAAGCTAGGGATTCTTGGGGATTTCGACCAACTCCTCAAGAACATTGACCTAAGATGTCTGTCACGGATGGATTGCCCAACCATTCCAGAAGTGATAATAGACTTCCTTGCCACGTTGGAGTTCCGTTACGAGAATCCTAGCACACCCGTTCCTTCACAAGGTCGCCTTTACTTCAAGGTTGGACGTCAAGCCTACACCCTCTCCATCCCTGAGCTATGTCAAGCATATGGTCTCAACGCAGATGCCAACAAGGTCGAGTTCCCCGCCTTCAAACGAGCAGACGACTTTTGGGATCTGATTAGCAACGAGGAATACAAAGCCAACACCGCCAAGATCAAGAGAGTGAGAAGCCCGGTGCTGAGGTACACTCTGAAGCTGATTGCCAACACGTTTAGTGGAAGATCAGTTGCTCCCACGGTCACAAAGACCAAGCTTTGCTTCCTGTTCCAAGGCGTGAAGCACTTGGTGTGTGATCCGGATGCAAATGAAGAGCCTATGGAGGATGAGCTCGGCGACGAGGTGAACTACGGATGTGTGCTTGCTGCTTCCTTGGTGAAATACAAGGCTTATGGCTTGCGGTGCAAGGCAACTTTTTCTTACATTGGCGGCTTCCTTACTCCTCTATTCTTGCAAGCTGGTGTGCCTATACACGACTTCGCCCATGTACCAGCCAGAGCTTTCATGGATGAGGCCTACATGAGGAATACCGACAGCTTGGGACGCACGCCAGCAGAAGGGTTCTACGCCTACCTCTTCATTGACGACGAAGACAAGAAGAGAGTGTGCATCCTGCCAAACAAAGATGAGACCGAGCTGCTTGGTGTTGGGAACATCGAGTTCTTGCCCACGGAAGAGGAGGGCTTCGCTCCTCTAGGAGGACCACCTGCTTCAGCGATTGCTCCTCGTCAAAGGTCCGAGTCTCCAGCCACAGAAGATGAGATGCCCGAGGCCTACACACTTCCCAAATTAGATTTTGAGCCGAGGACCAAAACAGAGAAGTTCCTAGCATCTGTTGTGGAGATGCAAAGGAAAATCAATAAGTGGCAAGGCAAAATGCTCAAGAAACTTGGCAAGAAAGTCAAGGCACTTCAAGGAGGCTCGCCTAAGAAGGATGCAAGTAAAGAGGTTCACCAACCCGAGAAGAGAAGGCTCTCAACCGGTGGAGTTGTCATCCGCGAGGCACAAAGCAGCACCATTCAGCCGGCGCGCCATTCTCTCCAAGAACCAGCCGACAAGGACAAAGCAACAATCTCTAGCTCCTCTGGAACATCCTCAAGTTCCAGCCGAGACTAGACCAGAGGTAACAACCTTCTTCAATTGTACATAACCGCTCATATTTGCTTCTTTTTGCTTTGTGTTTTGGTGCTTCTTCGAATGAGTTTGCCACCGGGACGGTGTCAAGCAAGTTTGGGGGAGTACATGTGTGATTTGACATGTGTTTTGTGATCTTATTTTTCTTTAGCATCCTTGAGTCTTTAGTTCATGAAAAATTGGTAAAATTTTTAAAAAAAATTCAAAGATTCATGTAGATGCATTCATCTTGTCAAAACATGTTAGGATTGAGTCTAGAATTTCTCATAGCATCTAGGTTGTTTGCATTTGCATAAGGGGTTAGAGTTTCTTAAAAAGGTGTTTTTACTTATGAATTGTTTCAATGCCCTAGTTAGTAGCTCTCTAATGCTTTGTCTATGCTTTGAAAGCAAGTTCTTACCATGCTTGGATCACTTGCTAGGATTTTCGTGACTTGAATTGAACTCTCATGATTTGAAACTTGTCCTAATAAGTGAGAACCTTAATTTGAAATTTTAATTATCATCCTTATGCATTTGAAAATGAACACATGGATTTTAAAATATTTAGGCTCTCTTCTTCCTTTTTACCACTCTTTGTGAGCCTAAGTAGAACTCCCACCTTGACCCTTACCCTTCTTTGAAGCCAAATATTTCTTGTGTGATGTCATTGTGAGGCCTTCTTTTCGGTTTTGAACTTAGCATAAAGTGTTAGGTTTAGGCGACATGATTTGGTTCTCATATGATTGCTAGTTTTGCATTTTGAAGCTAGATATGGACTTAGGATAAGTTTGGGGGATCATTGGGGTTGCTTTTTTCTATTTTGCTCTCGGTTTCAAAGAGTTTGGTGTTTAAAAGAAATAAATAGGTTTTAAGTGAAAGGTTGTGTTTAAAAAAACTAAGTATATGCTCTAATAAATTTCGGGAGGTAGCTCTCCCAAATATAAATAAATAAAAAAAAGAAAAAAAAAGGAAAGAGCCTAAGTGCCAAATAAAAATAAAAAAAAAAGAGAGAAAAGAAAAAAATAATAAGAGAGCTACCAATAAGAAATATTTAAAGAGCAAAGTTATTTTCAAAACCTTTTCACTAGCTTAAAGAGTTTAAAATGTTTTTGTTTTGAATTGGAGATTGCTAAGTTTTGAGAAGAAAAATGGTAGATTCTAAGTGGTGAGTGAGGATAAAAGTTAATAAATGAGAGGGGTTTAGGATCATTGATTAGTTTACATAGGTAGATGAGAATCTGATCATGTATGCATCAATTGTCTTTACCTTTAGCATTATGCATAAGTTCAACCATTTTTGAGAGAAACCCTTGTTTTAATTGAGAACCCTTTTCAAATGAGATCATTCAATGCTCATAACCTTCACCCTTAGCCAAATGTGTTTTGCTTTAAAGTGCATAAGTTTGATTCATGGTTCGAATGATAATGAATGTTAAAGGATGAGTTTATTTGATTGTTAGGAATAGGAGAGTCATGATCTGAATTTCTTTGTGTGATGAGTATGGCTAAGTTCTTTGGAGTATGAGTGTGAGCATAGCATTTTAGAACTGTTAACTAGGACATTGAGATTGATTCATTTGAAAAGCACCTTTGCAAGAAGTTTAAACCCCCATTCGTTTTTCTTAAAACCTTTCTTCCTTACTTATTTTCTGTTGCATGAGGGCAAGCAAGAAGTAAGTTTGGGGGAGTTGATGTTACTGCATATTACATACATTTTGCATACTCATTAGTTAGCTTTTCATGCATTTGTATCACGTTTTAGGTTAGATTGCATCACTTAGAGTCCTAGAGCATTCTTGCACCAGCATACGCATGTTCCTTGCATTTTGCATCACATTTAGGTTGCTTCTGGCTGCTTTGGAATCGTGGAGGTTCGTGGACGTGCTGAAGCTGTTGTAGCAGTTCGTGGAAGCTCGGATATTTGCTAAAGATCAGAGATCGAGGAGCAGATCGAGCATGGCCGGTCGATCTAGGATGTGATCGACCAGAAGATCGAGAAGACCAGGCGATCCAAAGAGAATGATCGAGACGAGGATCGAGTGAAGCAGTCGATCAAACGGTATGGACATAAATGACGCCATGCAGAGCGAGAGCCAGATCGAGTACACCACTCGATCCAACCGAAGATCGATACCGAGATCGGATGCAACACTCGATCCGCCGTTGATTATCGAGACCCAGATCGAGCTGAAGACACGATGTTCGGAGATGATCGAGAGAACCGCTCGATCCCGGAGTCGATCTCTGTCCTTTCAACCACTTTTGGCCGCTAGCGAGGGGGGGACCATCAGCTTGTTTTGGCCATTTTGGGAAGGCGGCGACATCTTTTTCCCACACACTTTTTCATCCTTATCTTTTTATGTTTTTCTCTCTGGTTTTGAAGACGAACACCATTGTCGAACCTTGAGTTTTCTTTAGCTTGTAATCGAATCGTTTTTCAGCTTAATCTAGTTTTCTTTTCATGTTCATCGTTTCCTTTTCCATGCTTTGCTTGATTTACCTTATGTGTAGTGAGTAGTTCATTTGGGTTCGGGGTTGAGAGGATTAAGGGGTCTAAAGGGTTTTGATCTTGGGGTTTTCTAAGTGTTTTAATGGCTATCTCTTCTAGGGTGTTGAGCTCTCAAAGCTTGAAGATTCTCACGCCAAGAGCTTCATGATCTGAGAGGTTCCTTACCTTGACAGGATTCAGAGACCTCGAAAGATCACACCCTAGAGACTAGTTACCCCTTCCCAAAAGCCATGGAAGTTTGGGGGACTAGTTAAGCCACTCATTTGAAATCTGTTTTCCATGCCCTTCGACCTCTCTTTCCACCAAAAGCCATGGGTTTGAAGGAGAGGATGAAGGAGTGATCTATACCGAAAGCCACGGATAGATCTTGCTTAGTTTTCAAGGCTTAGAGATCCTCACAAAGTGAGTTGATTTAAAGTTTTCAACCCAAGATCGAACCTTTGAAACCCCTTACCATGAATCTCAACCCTAGGCCCTCTCTTTTAGCATCTTTACATCTTCTCTCGTCATTCGCTTGATCTTTGATAGCATCCTGGTCGTTAGTTTCACTGTTCTTGCATTTTTAGACGAGATCGATTGTTATTGCCCGATCTAGTGGTCGATCTCATGGTCGATCCACTAGTCGAATTTTAGTAATTCGAAGCTTTGTCCTTTAATCATTCTGTTTGTTCCTCATGGTAGTTTGATCATTCCCGGTAATATTAAAATAGTTTGCATTCCATTTAGTTGCTGCATCTAGTTTTTAGGGATTTTCTCAAAACCTTTCTTGTTTCGTTTAGATTTGCATAGTCCTTGTATTCTCTTTGCATTTTCTATCATCCTAGGTATGGATTGACTCTCTCTTGCATGCTGTACTACAACCTGTCTTGCATTTGAGTTTGATAACCTCATTGCATTCTCACCCTTGCAAATAAAGTGTCTATCACCTCTCCAGCATCTGATCGATAAAAGGTAGAGGAAAATGGTCCTTCCTTGTTGCTGCATTCAGCTTCCTGTAATCAATGCACATCCTGTGTCCTGTCACAGTCCTGGTTGGAATCAGCTCATCCTTGTCATTCTTCACTACTGTAACACCTCCTTTCTTAGGCATCACGTGCACTGGACTCACCCAAGCACTGTCTGATATAGGATAGATGATACCAGCCTGCAACAACTTCATGATCTCTTTCTTGACAACATCCTGCAAATTTGGATTCAGCCTCCTCTAGTGTTCAACTGATGATTTCGATTCATCCTCCAGGTGTATCCTATGCATGCACAAGTCTGGAGAGATCCCTGTAATATCATCAAGAGAATAGCCAAGAGCTTTGCGAAAATTTCGCAGCTTACTTAGCAAAAGGGTGAGCTCTGCATTGTTCAATGAAGCATTAACAATAACAGGACAGGTAGAGTTTTCTCCAAGGAAGGCGTACCTTAGCCCTGCAGGGAGCTGTTTAAGCTCAACTTTTAGTGCTTTTGCTGCACTCTAATCACCCATTGCAGCAGCTTTCGCAGATGTGGTGACAAGCTCATCCTGTGCAACCAGTTGCATCACTTGTGCAGTAGCATCCATCATCTTTGTGTAGCTTGTTGCAGCAGCATCCAAATGCTCATACTCTGATGTAGAAGTGGTCAACGCCCTCTCCAAAGAGTCCTCTGAACTCATCTCATGGAAGATCTGATCAGCAATGTTTGTGAGAACATCCACATAAAAAGTCTGTCCATCTATGGTTGGCCTCTTCATCAGCTTATCCATTTCGAATTTCATCACTAAATCACCAACATTCAGCTCTATTATATCCTTCCTGACGTCAATGATAGCTCCTGCAGTAGCCAAGAAGGGTCTGCCAAGGATCAAGGGGTCTTTGGGTTCTTCTCCATATTCCAGAACCATAAAATCAGTAGGAATCATACAATCTCCTACTTTGATAGGAACATCCTCTATCACCCCTTCAGGAACTCTGACTGATCTATCAGTTAGGACCAGAGATATCCTTGTAGCCTTAAAATCGCTCATCCCCAAGCTCTTGGCAACAGAATGAGGCATGAGGTTCACACTAGAGCCTAGATCACACAATGACCTTTCAAACTTGCCATTAAAGATTGTGCAGTCTAAAACAATGCTTCATGGGTCTGAAAGCTTCTCTGGTACTCTGTTCTGAATCACTGCACTGACCTGCTCGTTGATCATCATAGCCCCAGCCTCTAAACTCAAGTTATTGGTCACTATTCTCTTCACATACCTCCTTATAACAGGAGTGATCCTCACAGCATCAATACATGGGATTTCAATAACCAACTTGTCCATGATAGCCTTGCATTTAACATCTTCAAGCTCCTGGTTAGACTTCTTATGATGCTTAGGATAGGGTATCTTGGGCTTATACACTGTCTCCTTAGCATTATCTGAAGCCTTAGATGAAACTGCAATATGTTGCTACGGGTGACGAGCATTACTAGATGGGTGACGGTCGTCACCAACTTGTGAAGGAAAATCATCGGGGTTGTGCTCAATGGGTGACGAGCGACACCTAGGATTAGTGACGAGCGTCACTCGTGGTTCTTCAGCAGATATTTCTTCATCTTCATACTCTTCTAGTCCCACGAAATCCTTTGAGCCCAAATCCCTCTGCAACATTGGTTGCAGGTTCTTTCCACTCCTCAATGTGATGGCATTCACATGTTGTTTGTGATTAGCATCAGTTCTTCTTGGAAGAAATCCTTCTTGCCTCTGAACAGCTCCTGCAGTTTGGGCAACTTGAACATCAAGTTTCTTCATATGAGAGTTCAGACTCTCAATTTTCCCATTCAAGTCCTGATAGAGCGAATCTATCTTGCCATTGAAGTCCATTGTAAGCTTCTGTTTTCCTTCCAAGATCTATTCCAGCATTGCTTCCATCTTGTTCCCTTGTGGAGGTGCAGGTTGGTAGGAAGAAGAACCATAGTTTCTGTTATAATTTTCATTGTTCTGGAATGGTTTCTGGTACTCTGTCTTCTGGAATGGGGGTTTAGAAGTGTAACCAGGCGTGCTCTGTCCTCCTGTAAAGGTAGTATTCTGATTGTTGTTGTTGTAGCCTCTGTTCCACTGCTGATTTCCATACCTTTGACCCTCAAAACCGCTAGAATTGATAAAATTTACATCTTCCTGCTCAACCTCCTCTGAACCTTCGAAAGTCTCTACTTCTGCAGCAAAGTGAACTGACTTCTTTCCCACCAAAAGGCTGTGCATACTGTCCAGCTTAGTCTTAACTTCAGCAATCTGATTTCTATCATCCACACCAGCTTGTTTCATCCTCTGAAAATCTGCATTTTTAGTGCTGTTGCTGCAGACCAAGTTCTCAATCAACCTGATCGCCTCCTCTGGTCTGTTGGTGTTGAAGTTTCCTGCACTTGCTGCATCCAGCACCATCTGATACTTCCAGTCAATGCCTCTGAAGAAAATCTCAAGTAATTGCACCTGACTGAAGCCATGATGAGGACAGTCCCTTTGATAAGACTTGAATCTGATCCAAGAAGCCTTAAAAGCTTCAGTAGGTCCTTGTGTAAAGGATGCAATTTTCGTCCTCATGTCTTCTGATCTTGCATCATCATAGAAGTTATTCAGAAAAGAGTTCTTAGTGTCTTCCCAAGTGGTCAATGAAGCAGGTTCCAGTTGCTTCAACCAATATGCAGCCTCTCCTCCAAGAGAGTAAGGGAAAAGCTTGCAGAACAGAAAGTCATTAGTGACTCCATTGGCTTTGACACTTGAAGCTAAATCCTCAAACCTCTCAATGTGATCCATAGGATGCTCATGATGTAAGCCATGTAATGGATGCTGGCCAACCAGCTGATAGTAGACAGGTTTAAGCTCAAAATCGTTCCTCTGAAAGGCAGGAGGGCGGATTGCAGCTCTGTTGGCATAGAACTGATCTGGTCTATTGTAGTCTCCTAAAGTCCTCTGCATAAAACGCCCAGCAGCGTTATCAGCAGCAGCAGGGACTCCAGCGTCTTGTCCCACTTGTTGAACCTGCTGTTCAACAATGACATTCCCATCTTGATCAATCCTCTGCCCCTCTTCATTCCTCTTGTGTCCTTCTCTATCAACCAAGTGACCTTCTGCATCTTCAACCAAGATAAGTGTAGCGACCATTGTAGATTGCTTCTTAGCTTTCCTGTTAGTTCTCTCCAACCTAGCGAGTTCGTCGATGCTCAAAGTCACAAGCTCCTTCTCTGTGTTGCTTCTGGTACTGCGATTAGGCATACACCTGAAACAGGAACAAAGAAAAGTAGCAAAAAGTTAGTAAACAAATTAAAACTTAGGAAAAATCCTAAAACTAAAAATCGATAGCCAGCTATTACTCCCCGGCAACGGCGCCAAAAACTTGATAGGGCTCAGGTTTTACCCAAATAAAACTATTGCAAGTGCACAGCCAAAGCAGTTGTAGTACAAGGGGTATCGAATCCTAAAGGAGTAATGCAGGCTATACTATCGAATGTAAGTTCGGATTAAGCTAAGCAGAATGTAATGTATGTAATGCGAATGATAAAATAAAAGTAAGAAAGCGAATTTGTTGTTTGATCTAAGTTTCAGAATACTAAAAGAGCTAAGTCAGGACAGTTCGCAGGTTGAATCCGAGAATGTAGAATGCATGAAATCAGGAATGATTGAGAACCGTTTTGAACATGAAATTCAAATATATAACAAATCAATTCTCATTGCAGAAGTTAACTATGTTTAAATCCCAGAGTTTCAAATCTCTTTGCAAACCCTAACAACCTAAACATGCAATATGATTAGATTCAATTATTCACAAAACTCCTAAGCCAAATCTCTTTGCACTAAGTTATTTTGTTCATCAAATACTAGTTTAGGTTATCAATAATGCTCTCACATATATTTAACAACCTAGGATTTTCGGATTTCTAGATGATGCGTCTAAGAAATTCGATTTTAAGGCAAGCAGAGATGAAAAACCAAAAGATATTCCTAACATGTAGCAATTCTACAAACTCTTCATCAACCTTTGAAAAAGCCCTAACTTAACTAGCAGATTACTCAGACATGATTATGGAATCACAAAACATAACTGAATAAAATTGCATTAAGAGAAAGAGTAAAAGAATAAGGGGGTTCGAAATCTTCTCAAAAGAGTACAGGATCTGTCTCCCCAAAAAGCTCTGAATATATCTCTCTCTCAAACTCTCTGAATTCTAAAATCTAAGATAAAAGCCAACAATGGCTGAAAAACCTAATAAATAGAGGCTAAACACGATCTGGGGTCTTCTTGCAAATAATGGAACTTCTGGGATAATTCTGCAAATAATGCTCCATCTTTTAACAAACAAGCCACGCTCCTTCCTTGGTGGGTGACGAGCGTCACCAAGAGTGGTGGCGAGCGTCACCATATGGCATACATTCTTCTCCGAGCTAGGTACTTCGTGGCTTCAACTTGAAATGATCCAAAAAGCTTCAATATCTCCAATTATGCTCCAGACATGCTATAACCTGCAAAGACTCTTTTAGGACTCTAAAAAGACCAAAAAGACTCAATAAAAATGACTTATATCATGGTTAAAAACCATAAAAACCCATGATATATCACCAAGTCAAGCAAGCAGAAAAGTGTTTTTGTTGCCTAAGCAACCAACCTAATATCCTAATATGATCAAGCAGCAAAGAGAGCAAAGATAAGATAACTAAACAAAACTAAGCAAGCAAAGCAGAGCAAAACAGAGCAAATCCGAGATTCAAATAAGAGAGAAACAAGTTCCTAGATGTGGTTATTGACTTTGGGGAATTCATAGACTAACTAAGGCTGTTTCAAACTACATTGATCAAGCAAACAAGCAAGCAATGGTGATTCCTAGACATAGAGTTCACAATCAAGCAAGCTAGATCCAATCTCTTGTAAAATAGCCCTTTGCTATACATCTTAACAAGAACTAACTCTCATTAGTGCTAAAACATTAAGCAAGCATTAATAAACAACTCTATTTCAGTCAAGATGCTCCTCAAACAGTCAATCTCTTGAGCCAAGGCCAGCAAATCCACTATTAAACAAGATCAGCATTTCATCAAACACTTGGTGGGCATAAGAGAAAGCTAACAACCTAGATAAATGTGATCAAGACAAATCTAGTTTAAGAACAGATTAATAGAGAGGAACCCATAAACTGAAGCACTAAACAAGCCTTAATCAAGTCCTAAATTCTCCTAATCTACCACATCTAGAAACTCTAAGCAAACTACTCACTAATACTCATGTTTAACACTAAATCACAAAGGAAAAGGATGTTAATCATGATTAGAAGAGAGAATAAAGAAAGATTAAAGGCAAATACTCAAATATATTAAATAAAGCAAAGGATTTGTCTTACAAACTTAAAGAAAATGCTTAAGAACAGTAATTTGACAAGACTTGTCGAAAAGCTGGAAAAGAAGCTATTTATGGCCTAAAGAAGGAAGCCCTAGAGTAATGGCAAAAGTGTAAATAAAACAGGTTCGGACTGGGTTTACATCGGTCAGTTACAACAGTAAGGGTTGATCGATGTAAATTACATCGGTCTGGGCAGTGATCGATGTGGTGACCAAAATTCATCTGGGGCGTTTGTGTCGATCACTTCTGATCGATGCTGTTGATCGATGTGCTCGTATCGGTCACCTCATGATCGATGCTCCTGACTGAAAATCTGGTATTGGTCACCCCCTTGATCGATGTTCTCCGTGCTCTGACCGAAAACCTTTGCAGAGATTGTCTGCTTTGATCCCTTTTGCTCCCTTTGGTCCAGCTAGCATCCTGGATCATCCTCAAAGCTCCTCCAAGCTCCTTTTAGCTCCAAAAGCACCTAAAAACATCCAAAATGCAAACTATACCCTAAATGCAACCTAAGTCTAAAAGGAGAAGAAAATAGGACAAAAACTAAGGGAAAATATGAAAAAGAGAACCAAAACATGCACTAAATGCAGTCCTAAATGGTGTAAATACAAGTGATATCACTCCTGCAGTTTGAGCAACTTGAACATCCAGTTTCTTCATGTGAGAGTTCAAACTCTCAATTTTTTCATTCAAGTCCTGATACAGCGAATCCATCTTACCATTGAATTCCACTGTCATCTTCTGCGTCCCTCTAGGAGTTGTACTAACATAGCTTCCACCTTGTTGTCTTGTGGAGGAGAAGCTTGGTAGGAAGAAGAACCATAGTTCATGTTGAAGTTGCTGCTGTTCTGGTATGGTTTCTGGAACTCTGTCTTCTGGAACTGAGGCTTGGGTGTGTAACCATGCGAGCTATGATTTCCTGTGAAGGTACTCTTCTGATTATTGTTGTTGTAGCCTTTGTTCCACTGCTGATCCCTATACCTTTGACCCTGAAATCCTCCAGCATTGATGAAATTCACATCTTCCTGCTCAATCTCCTCTGGATTTTCGAAGTCTCTACCGCTGCAGAAAAATGGACTGGCTTCTTTCCCACCAAAAGGTTGTGCATACTGTCCAGCTTAGCCTTAACTTCAGCAATCTGCTTCTCATCACTCAAACCACCCTGTTCCATCCTCTGAAAATCAGCATTCTTGGTGCTGTTACTGCATGCCAAGTTTTCTATCAGAGTTATTGCAACATGAGGAAGGTTTGTGTTGAAGTTTCCATTACTAGCAACATCCAACACCGTCTGATACTTCCAGTCAATGCCTCTGAAGAAAATACCAAGCAGCTGCACTTGATTGAAACCATGATGAGGACAGTCCCTTTGATAAGACTTGAATCTCAGCCAAGAAGCTTAAAAAGCTTTAGTAGGACCTTGGGAGAATGATGCAATTTTCGTCCTCAGGTCTTCTGATCTAGCATCATCATAGAAGTTGTTCAGAAAAGCATTCTTGGTATCCTCCAAAGTGGTTAGCGAACCAGGCTCCAATTGCTTTAGCCAATATGAAGCATCTCCTCCAAGTGAGTAAGAAAAAAGCTTGTAGAACAGGAAATCATTGCTAACTCCATTAGCTTTGACACTTGAAGCTAAATCCTCAAACTTCTCAATATGATTCATTGGATGCTCATGAGGTAAGCCATGGAAAGGATGCTGTCCCACCAGCTGATAATAAGCAGGCTTGAGCTCAAAATCATTCCTCTGGAAAGCAGGAGGGCAGATTGCAGCTTTGTTGGCATAGAACTGATCAGGTCTGTTGTAATCTCCCAGAGTCCTTTGAACAAAATGCCCAGCAGCGTTTCCAGCAGCAGGAACTCCAGCATCATGCGCCACACGTTGAATCACCTGTTCAACGATGACATTCCCATCCTGATCCAATCTCTGCCCTTCTTCATTCCTCATGTTTCCATCTCTGTCAACCAAGTGACCTTCTGCATTCTCGACCAAGACAATCGGATTGACCATTATA
This sequence comes from Thlaspi arvense, assembly GCA_911865555.2. Taxonomy (NCBI): domain Eukaryota; kingdom Viridiplantae; phylum Streptophyta; class Magnoliopsida; order Brassicales; family Brassicaceae; genus Thlaspi; species Thlaspi arvense. The sequence goes on along the minus strand of OU466862.2, from coordinate 52,113,050 downwards.
GACTGCTTCTTAGCTTTCCTGATGGTCCTCTCCAACTTAGCTAGCTCGTCAATGCTTAAAGTCACAAGCTCCTTCTCTTTGTTGCTTCTGGTACTGCGATTAGGCATACACCTGAAACCAGCACAAAGAAGAGTAGCAAAAGTCAGTAAACAAATAAAAACTTAGACAAAATCCTAATACTAAAAATCGATAGGCAGCTATTACTCCCCGGCAAACGGCGCCAAAAACTTGATAGGGCTCAGTTTTTACCCAAATAAAAACTATTGCAAGTGCACAGCAAAGCAGTCGTAGTATAAGGGGTTATCGAATCCCAAGGGAGTAAGTAAACTACACTATAGAATTTAAGTTCAGATTAAGCTAAGCGATCAGTAGTGTATGTAATGCAAAATAGCTAATAAGATCAAGGCAGGCGATTTTGATTTCATCTAAAACTCGGAAAACTAAAAGCGCTAAGTCTGGACAATTCGCAGGTTGAATCCGAGAATGTAGAATGCAAGAAATCAGGAATGAATAAAAACCGTCTTCAACACGAATCGCAAATATATAGCTAATCAATTCTCATTGCAGATAACTATGTCTAAATCACAGAGTTTCAAATCTCCTTGCAAACTCTAACAACCTAAACATGCAGTAATGATCAGGTTCAATTGTTCACAAAACTCCTAAGTCAAATCACTTTGCACTAAGTCGTTTTGCTCATCTAATACTACATCAGGTTATCAATAATGCTCTCACATCTATTAAAAACCCTAGGTTTCGAATTTCCAGATGATGTATCTAAAAAATTCGGTTTTAAAGCAAGCACAGATGAAGAACCCACGAATATTCGTAATAGTTAGCGATTTCTATAAACTCATCATCAACCTTTGAAAAGCCCTAACTTAACTAGTAGATTACTCAGACATGATCATAAAATCACAAAGCATAGCTGAATAAAATTGCATTAAAGAGAAAGAGTAAAAGTTAAAGGGGTTCAAAATCTTCTCAAAAGAGTACAGGATCTGTCTCCCCAAAAAGCTCTAAATAAATCTCTCTCTAAAGCTCTCTGAATTCTAAAATCTAAGATAAAAGCCAGCAATGGCTGAAAACCTAATATATGAAGCTAAAACACGAGCTGGAACACTTTTGTAAATACTGGAACTTCTGGGGAAAAATACAAATAATCCTCCATCTTTTAAAAACAAGCCACGATCCTTCCCAGCTACGGGTGACAAGCGTCACCCTTGAGTGGTGACGAGCGTCACCCAAGCCAACATTCACCTTCTGAGTTGCACAATTCGGTGTTGTATCTTGCAATGCTCCAAAAAGCTCTATAATCTCCAATTGTGCTCCAGACATACTATAACCTGCAAAGGCTCTACTATGACTCTAAAAAGACCAAAAAGACTCAATAAAAAGGACTTATATCATGGTTAAGGACCATAAAAACCATGATATATCAAAGCCTTATAGACCTGTCAGCTAGCACAAAGATATCATACATTCCTTGAAATTGGTGAAGCCTAGGCGATTTGCTATGAAGAGTGGCATAGGGCTTACACTAGCTCTCAAATCACATAAGCAATTGTCAAAGATGAGAGGGCCTATAGAGCAAGGTAGAGTAAAGCTTCCTGGATCACCAAGCTTGTTGGGAGTCACCTTTTGTTGAATAATGGTGCTGCACTCATGTGTAAGCACTACCATCCCTTGCAAATCTTTTGTTCTCTCAACCACAACATCTTTCAAAAATTTCTGGTAAGGAGGAACCAATACAAAGGCATCAAGCAAAAGCATAGTAAGCTGCATTTTCTTCATCTGCTCATCAAAGAGACCCTTGTATTTGGCAATCAGTTCCTTCTTGAACCTTCCAGGAAATGGTAGTGGAGGTTTGTAAGGAGGAGGGATATATCGTGGTTCCTTGATTATCTCCTTAGCCGCCTCATTTTGCTTCTCTTGAACCACTTCTTTTCCTTTACTATTCTTTGAGCTTTCATCAGCTTTACCACTTCATCATCTTCTACTACCACCTCCCCTTCTTTTTCCTCAATGTCCTCATTGGGGATAGTGGGAACCACTCGAGGAGGAAGTTGTTTCCCACTCCTTAAGGTGAAAACTTTGATGTATTCCTTAGAAGAGTAAAATGTAGAAGGGGCATTTTGTTGCTTCAGTTCCTCCAGTTTTTGGTCAAATGAGTGTTGCTGAGATTGGAGTTCAGACTGAAGTTCAAACTTTAGTGTGGCTACTTGTGTGGTTATGTCTTGTTTAAGCTCTTGGAAACCAGTAAGTTGGGAGTGGAGAAGCTGCTGCAGCATTTGCTTCATGTCATTGTCTTGAGGCAAAGGGCTAGTGTTGTGCTTCTCTTCTTGTGGATGTCTCTCCCCTTCTTGTTTGAGAAAATAGTGAGCCACAAACTGTTGCTGTGGTTGAGATTGGCGCAAGACATCATCCATTCTCTCTTTCATCACTTTCACTTCAAGCAAGGTGGCTTCTAGTTCAGAAGAGACCATTTTCGAAATTCCTGCTTACTGTTCACCATAATGACCATTGCTTTGAGCTAGATTCTCAATCAGAACAAGATCATCTTCCACATCTTGACCAAGGAAGTTACCTCTACTAACAAAATCAAAAAGGAGTCTCATTTTTGGCAAGACACCTCTATATAGTGTGGACAAGAGTGCTTCTTTGGTGTAGCCATGATGAGGGCATTGGATTGTGAAGCTTCTAAACCTTTCCCAAACATCCCCAAAGCTTTCATTGGGCCATTGGCTGTAGTTGTAGATCTCATTTCTGAATCTAGCTGTCCTAGAAGGAGAGAAGAACTTAGTAAGGAAGGTGCTTTTACATTGTGCCCATGTTGTGATACTCCCTTGCGAAAACTTTTCTCCTATAGTTGAGCTCTATCCCCAAGTGAGAAAGGGAAAAGTCTGAGCTTCAAACCATCATCAGAGATTCCACTCATCCCAGCCATAGAGAAAATCCTCTCAAAGTTGTCAAGGTGATCAAGAGGATCTTCATTTGGCATCCCAAACAATCTGTTGTCTTGGACCATTGCAATTATCCCTTTTCTGATCTCAAAGTGATCGTCTTCCATAGGAGCAAGGATGTCATGTCTTGTATTGTAGCAAAAGATGTTGGTGAATCGTAAGCTCTTATAGGTCGTGGTGGCCTTTGATCTCTCATACCCCAATCACCTTGTAAACCATGTGGACCTTGTTGTCCTTGTAAACCTTAAATCCCTTGTGGACCTTGTAGACCTTGTGGACCTTGCAGACCAAAACCAGCAGCATATAGAGGTTCTTCCATGCTTCAACAGCTGCTGTGAACTCAATCACTTAAGAGCAAGTGTTTTGGTACCTACAAGAAAAATTCTAGACCAAAAGAGTAATTAGTAACCAAAAACGAAAATAAAAGCTTGATCTCAAACAACCTACAAATCATAATGCTTAGAACAATCCCAAATGGCAACGACACCAAATTGATGTAAGAGTTTATTCTACTTCAATTTCTACATATACTCATGTCATTGTAGTATTTAGGTGTCAATCCACAATGGGAGAGTAAGACACTAAGAATGCAATAGACCATTCAATTCAAGCAAGCAAGATGAAGTGATGCAAACTAAGGTTCTAATAGCTAAAGGGAACTTCAACCAAGCAAAAGTGAACAGAGCAATACTAAGAAATTAAAACAAATTCGAAATCAGCAATGCAAAAGATAAGGGGAACTTAAGATGGGGTTATTGATTAAGGGAGGTTCTCAACTCAATTAATTATGCTTCAAACTCATAAAATGATATTCCCTATGCATAGAATTCACAGCTATAACTAGTCTAATCTCTTAGATACTAATCACTTTGCTAAAACATTCATCCAAGAACTAACTCTCATTAGTGAACAAATGAATAACAAGCATTATAAGCAAATAATCCAATTCTATATTGCCAACCTACTCTCTATACATCTAATCTCTTAGGCTAGGATAAGCAAATCTCTTATTTGATTCATTCAGGCAATTCAACAAACACTTACTAGGCATAAGTGAACCCTAGGATCTAGATCAACTTAGCAAGGGTTAATCTTGCATTATGAACATTAATAAGAAGGGAAATGAAAGAAGTAACATCAAGCAATCACTAATCAAGCATCAAACTCCCTCAATCTATCTCATCTCAAACCCTAAACAAACTACTCACTAAACATGGTTTCAGCTATAAACCCAATCAAAGGAAGATGACTAGTCATGATTAGAAGGAGAAGAAACAAAGATTTAGATTAAATAACAAGGATTTAAGGCAGAAATTCAAGATTACAAAGAGAAATACAAAGGATAGAGCTATTGTCTAAAGGATAAAAGATAGTTCCCTAAAAATTGGGTCTTTACATGTTTATAGTATTTCAGAAAAACTCTTAGTAAACCAGGAATAAACTGGAAATCGGTTGGTTTGGAGGGGTTGTATCGGCTTGACTGGCCGATATTGTGCTCGATATTGCTCGCTTGAAGGGCTGTATCGACCAAGGCTGGTCGATACGCTGCTCGGTACAACCGCCAGGAGTTAAGGCTTACCGGGGTAACCAGCTCGATACGTTCCCCGGTGATATATCATGGTTTTTAACCATGGTATAAGTCCTTTTTATTGAGTCTTTTTGGTCTTTTTAGAGTCCTAGTAGAGTTTTTGTAAGTTATAGCATGTATGGAGCATAATTGGAGATATTGAAACATTTTGGAGCATTGCAAGATGAAGCCACGAAGTGTGCAACTCGAGAAGAAAAGTATGGATTTGGGTGACGTTCGTCACCCGTAGAGGAAGGCTCATGGCTGATTTATTAAAATATTGAAGATTATTTGCAGAATTGGCCCAGAAGTTCCAGTTTTTGCAAGAACACCCCAGATCGTGTTTTAGCTTGTATATATAGGTTTTCAGCCATTGTTGGCTTTTATCTTAGTTTTTGAGAATTCAGAGAGCTTAGAGAGGATTTTATTCAGAGCTTTTGGGGAGACAAATCCTGTACTCTTTTTGGAGAAGATTTCGAACCCCCTTTGTTTTAATTTCATTCTTTCACTGCAATTTTATTCAGTTATCTTTTGTGATTCCATGATCATGTCTGAGTAATTGGCTAGTTAAGTTAGGGATTTTCAAAAGTTGATGAAGAGTTTGTAGAATTGCTATCTGTTAGGATTATCTTTTGGTTCTTCATCTCTGCTTGCTTGAAAATCGATTTCTTAGACACATCATCTAGGAATCCGAAAATCATAGGTTGTTTAATAGATGTGAGAGCATTATTGATAATCTGATCTAGCATTAGATGAGCAAAAAAATTTAGTGCAAAGAGATTTGGCTTAGGAATTTTGTGAACAATTGAACCTGATCATTACTGCATGTTTAGATTGTTAGGTTTTGCAAAAAGATTTGAAACTCTGTGATTTAGATATAGTTAACTTCTGCAATGAGAATTGATTAGTTATATATTTACGATTCATGTTCAAGACGGTTCTTAATCATTCCTGATTTCATGCATTTTACATTCTCGGATTCAACCTGCGAACTGGCCTGACTTAGCGCTTTTAGTCTCCTAAAATTTAGATCAACAACCAAATTTCGTTTGCTTTCTTTTAATTTGTCATTTGCATTATATACACTATTTATTGCTTAGCTCAATCTGAATCTGAAATCGCTAGTGTAGTTTACATACTCCTTTGGGATTCGATACCCCTTATACTACGACTGCTTTGTTGTGCACTTGCAGAAGTTTTTATTTGGGTAAAACCTGAGTCCTATCACCCGGTACACGCCTCTTACTTTGTATCGACTTACTCCTTGTAGATATGTAGACCAGTACAGATGTCCCGAAGAAGAAGCATCGAGTAGAGTAGCTCGATACACAGCCATGTATGTCACCTGGAGTTAAGGCATACTGGGGTGTATGCTCGATACATAGGTCGGTATGAGTGATAGAACTCTGCATCGGTTTGTCCTGTCTCACTTGTATCGGCATGGAGTCCCGATACACAACCTAGTACAGTCACTTAGCCTTGTATCGACTTGTGCACGTCGATATGCTGCTCTGTATGCCTCGTATCGGCCAAGTAGACTGATATACTGCTCGATATGGACCCTTCTAGCCTTAGTTCTCTCCTTTGATCACTCCCAAAACTCCTCATAGCCTTTAAACACCTCAATTGTACCTGTCAAGTGCTCAAAATGCACAAAACATGCAATACAACTCCTAATTGTACTCTAAGTCTTAAATGGATGCAACTGGGACAAGAGCATGCAAAAAAAGGATGCTTAAATACTGAAATTAATGCTAAATATATGCATATACTGGAGTAAATATAGTGTATATCATCATAAAAACATCATATTCGCACATGCGTGCAGTCCAACTACCTAGTTATATGTAATAAAAAATTATTTTGAGAAAAATAAACAGATAACTATAATTTGGGAATCGAGTAGAACACGTATAGTAGCAGACGTTGAAGACAGCCAACCCAACTCAAACTAGTGTGCTTACTCCATTTTTAACTCCAAAATGCCATTTTGGAGTAATTTACTCTCTAACCTTACTCTATTTTCTACTCCAAAATAGAGTAAACCTAAATTTTACTTCATATTTAGAGTAAACCTAAATTCTATTTCATTATAAATTTGAACTTTTTTTATTTACAAACTGGTCCTTTAAATATTAAATAATTTATTTTATACTATTTAGTATTTATAAATATTATAAGACAGATAACTATTAATAATTTAACATTAAAATTATTTTAAAAATGGTAAAATAAAATAAACTTAAAAATTCATAACAAATGCTGAAATTCAATAAGTAACATAGATAAATTTAACACAACAAATACAATTTTTAATAATTCCATAAATCGCTTCTTGATCCACCAATTCATTCAAAAATTGTCCAAGTAAAGTTATTTTACATGATATAATGACTACATGTGTGATTTTACATAACATGATAATCAAGGATGAATACGATTCGGGAAGTACCAGTTGGAGTTGAAAGAGAAATTGTATCTTCAGACGTCCAAATAGCAGATGATGATAATATCTGGTTTCAAGAGTTTTTTATCTGTTTAGAAAAATCAAAGATAAATAGACTTATCTTTTACTTCGAAATGCATTGATTAATTATTATGAGAAAAATTTAGCAATGGTAATATTTAAATAAAAATTGCTTATATTTTTATGATATTATATAATTTGTTTTATTTAATAAATATTTAATTCATAATTTATAAAAGTTTTATAAATATCAAAATAAATAGGTTTATTTGTTTTCGGTTATAGTAAAACCAGCACCTTCTCCGTCGCCTTTCTCCCCCTCTGTGAGAAATGAATGATGAAAAACGAGAAACCCTGAGATATATCATCTCCCTTGCAGAAATTCGCAGGTCCTGATCCATTCCAGGCCCTGTTCGTTTCTGGATCTAGATATTGTATCTAGATTCAGCATCTGGATACAATTTTCAGATACAGCATTTAGATATTGTTCTTTTTAAAAATTAGGTTTTGCATTTGAATACAACATTTGAATGCAACATTGTTCTTTTGTGTATTTATAAAAAATTATGAATGCAAAATATCTCAAATGTCCAAAAGAGTATATTTTCAATTTATTAATTTTATCTATATTTTTGATTTATTTTAGCGAAAAAACTCAATTTTGCAATGTTAACAAAAAAAGAATTTTACGGTCTTGTCGGAAAAATACCAGTTTACATTTTTAGCGGAAAAACTCGATTTTGCGGTTTCCACTGAAAAACACGGTTCGGCAGAAAAACATGATTTTGGCAGAAAATTTTGATTTTTCGGTTTTGACGGGAAAACTTAATTTTCAGGTTTTGACGGAAAAACATGATTTTACGATTTTGATGAAAAAGCTTGATTTTTTGTTTTGACGGGAAACTCCAATTTTCGGTCTTGGTAGGAAAAACATGATTACTCGATTTTTGCGGGAAAACTCGATTTTCCGGTTTTGACGGAAAAACTTGATTGGTTTTAGAAGGAAAACTCGATTTTCCGGTTTTGACCGAAAACTTGATTTTTTGGTTTTGGTGGGAAAAACCTGATTTTACGGTTTTGGCGGAAAAACCTGGTGTTACGCTTTTGGCGAAAAAACTCGATTTTCCGGTTTTGACAGAAAAACTTGATTGGTTTTAGAGGGAAAACTCGATTTTCCGGTTTTGACGGAAAACTTGATTTTCCGGTTTTGGCGGGAAAACCTCATTTTATGGTTTTGGTGGAAAAACCTGGTTTTATGTTTTTAGCGGGAAAACTCGTTTTTCCTGTTTGCATGGAAAACTTGATTTTTTGGTTTTGGCGGGAAAACCTGATTTTACGGTTTTGGTGGGAAAACCAGGTTTTACGCATTTGGCGGGAAAACTCGTTTTTTCGATTTTGACGCAAAAACTTGATTCTTCAGTTTTGGTGGGAAAACTTAATTTTCCGGGGTTTGACGGGAAAACTTGATTTTCTTGTTTTCACGGAAAAACTCGATTTTTCGGTTTTGACGAAAAAAATTGATTTTCTGGTTTTGGTGGGAAAACTTGATTTTTTCCAGTTTTGGCGGGAAAACACGATTTTCTAATTTTGGCGAGAAAAAATTATTTTGCAGTTTTGGTGAAAAAACACAATTTTATATTTTACAGTTAAAAATACTATTTTACGGTTTTGTCTCGTAAATTGTATTTACGATTTTAATGGAAATTATGATTTTACTCTTTTTATTTTATTATTTTGGTAAAAAAGTAATAAATATAAGTATAATTGCATTCTTTGTATTATATTAAATGATATTTTGGTTTTTTAGTTTTTAAGACGGGAATACTGCATCGAGACTACTATCTCAAATATCTAGATTTTTGAGATATTTTTTATTTTTGTATATAAATATAATATTTAGATGTTGGTTTTAAAATGGTCAAAAAGCAATATTTGAGTATTTGCATCAACATATACCATCCGAATAAAAAAACGAACAGGGCCCCAGTCTTCATCAATTTTCGTTGGATCTGGTCTCAGTAATTGCATTCGTTCTGCTGTGGTTAGCTTCGTCACCCAAAGCGAAGCTTTAATCGCAATTCACGCCTCCATCTAACCGGTACGCGGATGAATTCTCTTGCTCTCCTTACATATCTCTCAATCCGATTACTGTTGATTTTTCTGGGTTCTTCATTGGCGTAGCCAATTGAATCAATTGAATTTCTGAGTTCGATGTATTTCTTATTGGGGGTCTTCGAAATTTCTATGAATCTAATCGAATTGCTCATTCCTTTTCGAGTGATTTGTTGGGATGTGTATTTTCTTGTAATTGGATTTATATTGGTATATGCAATTTTTTTGAATGTTGCTTTTGATTGAAGTTTTACTTGATCTTGACTTGACTCGCCTCTCTGTATTTTCCCTCGAGGTATTAGGTAGATTATAGGTCAATGGCATTGTATATTACAGTTTAGACTAGTTATTTCGTAATTGCATCCTTAGATTGTTATACTTGAATTTGCAATCATGTTCTTGATCATCTGGTTTCGGTTAGAGCAGTTTCTTGATCTTCTGGTTTCTATTACAGCAGTTTCTTGTATAAATGCGTATTGCTTAATTGCATTTATATTGGTATGAGAAATTTTGTTTAACGTTGCTTTTGATTCAAGTTTTACTTGATCTTGACTTGACTCTCTGTATTTTGTCCCGAGGTAATAGATTAGGTTTCGTATTGCTTCCTTAAAATGGCTGGACTTGAATTTTCAATCAAATTCTTGATCATCTGCTTTCGATTACAGAAGTTTCTTGATCATCTGGTTTCTATTACATCAATTTCTTGATCATCTAGTTTCGATTACAGCAGTTTCTTGTATATTAGTTTTTCTTGTCACAATCTCATTGCTTAGGCAAAATTTTGTTGAATGTTCCTTTTGATTGAAGTTTTACATGATCCTTAAGGACTTGCCTATCTGTATTTTATATATACAGTTTAGACTTGTTATTTCCTTAAAATAGTTGGAAATGAATTTGAAATCAAGTTCTTGATCATCTGGTTTCAATTACAGAAGTTTATTGGTCGTCTTTTGGTAGTTATAATGGCGTCAGGGACAATGGGAGGAGGCGGAGGCTTATCGGAGGTATATAGTAGCGCGAAGAAGATTCTACTTAAGGCTCGCTACGGAATCGAGCGGTTGGAGAGGTTCGAATCAGCTCCTATGGATTCTCCCGATCTGTCCTCCTCTGTGAAACGAGACATCACCGAGGTCCAATCTCTCTGCTCTAACATGGACGCTCTCTGGCGCTCGATCTCGGTTAAATCGCAACGTGATCTTTGGAGAAGGTCAGTACAAATCTTGATTTAAGTTCTTGATTTGGTTTTTCTTAAATCTTGTTATGTTGAAATCACAAGCGTTGTTGCAGAAAGACTGAACAAGTGGGAGAAGAAGCTGAGTATCTAAACCAAAGCTTGGAAAAATACATGTCGAGGAATCAGCGAAAGATGCTGGAAGCTAAAGAGAAGGCAGATTTGTTAGGCAGAGCGAGCGGAGAAGGAGCACACGTTCTGCAGATATTCGATAAGGAGGCTCAAGCAATGAGCTCTGTGAAGAACTCAAAGAGAATGCTTGAAGATTCGTTTGCAAGTGGAGTTGCTATACTCTCCAAATACGCTGAGCAAAGGGATCGTTTAAAGGTAAACTAAAAACCGAAAGAAAGCTTAATCAAAAGCTTAAAATGTTGTGTAACATTGGTTTGTTTTGATTCTCAGAGAGCACAACGTAAAGCTTTGGATGTTCTGAACACAGTAGGGCTCTCAAACTCGGTACTGAGGCTTATTGAGAGGCGAAATCGTGTCGACACATGGATCAAATACGCCGGTATGATCGCGACACTTGTCATTTTGTATCTTTTCATTAGATGGACACGCTAAACCTAAGAGAAGTGAACGACTTGCCTACACAGATTCTATGTAGAGTAGAAAGAGTCATGTGACTTTGATCTTAGGATGATTTGCTTACTAAGCATTTCGTATTGTTTAGGCCTCTTTACAAGATATTGATATACTGTAAGGGTTGGCTGCTTAATCCCCCCCTCAACAATATTGGTTCTGCCTAATCTCACCCAAACTTTGAAGCTCTTGATTTTACCACATAAACTCTAATATATGTAGAGTAGAAAGAGTCATGTGACTTTGATCTTAGGATGATTTGCTTACTAAGCATTTCGTATTGTTTAGGCCTCTTTACAAGATATTGATATACTGTAAGGGTTGGCTGCTTAATCCCCCCCTCAACAATATTGGTTCTGCCTAATCTCACCCAAACTTTGAAGCTCTTGGTTTTACCACATAAATTCTAATATTTGATTACGAAACCACCTAAACTTTTTTGCTCTATCTAATTACACCTAACAAACTAAAATCTTTTTATTGCGATCAAATCATGTAAACCGCGTTTAATCAAAACAACGTTTGCCCGCCCATCCATAATAACCAAACCCGAGCCCATAATCGAGTTAAACCGATCCAATTCATTTAGAAAACCCAACCCAGAATCCAATTCATTTAGAAAACGAAATCAAAATCGAATTGGGAATTAGGTTCGTGATTCTATTCATCGCCACAAACCCAGAAATAGAAAGACGAGAGAGACGAGATAGAGAGAAAGAGAGACGATACATCGAGAAAGAGAGCGGCGAGACAGAGAGAAAGAACAACGTGAGAAATCCAGAAATTGTTGTGTTAGAATGGGAAATTAAATGCAATTGTTCTGAGGTAAGAACTCGATTCCTTGCAATGTTACTGTTTACCGTTTTGTCGTGATAGATTGCTTTTCAAAAGGGAAAAAATTACATGTTAGCTCTCGTTAGTTTCTCTATGTGTTATGTTGAATAAATATATTTGTTGTTGTTTTTCTTGTTTCAGGGAAAGCATGAAAGAAGAAGATAATGGAAAAGCATGGGCAAAATATCCGTTATATCTGCTTCGAACCGGTATTTGCTTCGATCCGATTTAAAAAATCCGAATATCTGTAAAGCTTCGGAGCAAAACAAATAGCAAAATATAGTATCCTTACAAAACGGAGCAAATCACAAATATATTTTTAGACAACGTCAGATATCCGATCCGATCCGTATCTTTATAAATTATTATATATTAGTATATAATATCATGTATATATCAATTATATTATAATTTTTATTAATATACTTTCGATTTTCTTCCTAAATTTTCAACTTTTTCTAAATTCTTTTGATTATATAAAATAAATGACTAAATAACCAATTATAAAAATAAATAATATGTTTAAACTTAAAATATGTTAATAAATAATATTTTATTTGATATTAGTTAATAAATATCAGCAAAGGTTTTTTCGTAAAGTTTAATATTAAAATTTCAAATACTTAATATTATTTTTAAATATAAAATATCATTTTTTCCTCATCTTAATTTTGTAAGTTTATTTTTTATAGATTTTTTATAAGATAAAATGTTTTCTTTTAGTTATTTTCACTTAATAGTTTAGATGAAAAATATTTTTTTTTATAATAAAAATTGATGTACTTTCAGTTTTGCGTATATTAAACGGATCAAACTAAATATTCATAAATATCCGTAAATATCCGCAAATATCCGCAAATACTTGTAAATTTTCCGGATATCCGAAAATCCGGATATCCGTATATTTCCAGAGCAAATCAAATCATAAAATTAAATATCCGTTAAAAACAGAGCAAACCACAAATACTTAAAAAATTTTGGATAACCGATCCGCGTCCACCCCTATTTTTACTTATTAAACCATGATCCATTACACAAGACTTAGACATAACAAGCTATTTGACCCCAAAAAAAAGACATAACAAGCTACAATGGGTTCATATCATAATCTTTAACATAACAATTCACAACAATATTCAGACCACATTTAAAACAAGATTCTTACCATAAATCCATAACAGTAAAAACTAACCCATAATCCATAACCCACAAATAATCATTGAAGCAGCAATAATCTTTAACCCACTTTCTGCATTGTTTTCTTTGCCATCTCTGTTGCTAATTTTTCCATTGTTGCATTCAGAACCACAAGCTCGGACTTAATCTTCTCATCTACCTTCTGTTTCATCTCTTCTTCAATATTGCTAACCATTGTTGTTTGAATCCCCACGTTTTCTATAATAGTTCTGATATCTCTTTGTGAACCGTCTCTCTCTTCTCTCAGTTTCTCTCTGTTTCGTCTATCTCTATCTCTTCTTTGTCCAAAACAATGAAGAACCCTTATCCCACTTTTAATTTTGACAATTTTTTCAGTCAAGTTTTTTATTTACAAAGCTCAGGTTTTTCATTTAACAACGGATTCTGGGTTGGGTTTTCTAAATGAATTAGATTATGGGTTCGGTTTAACTCGATTCTGGGCTCGGGTTTGTTGTTGTGGGTGGGCGGGCAAACACTGATTTGATTAAACGCGATTTACATGATTTGATCGCAATTTAAGGATTTTAGTTTGTTAGGTGTAATTAGACAGAGCAAAAAAGTTTGAGTGGTTTTGTAATCAAATGTTACAGTTTGTGTGGTAAAATCAAGAGCTTTAAAGTTTGGATAGGATTAGGCAGAACCATCATTGTTGAGGGGGAATTAAGCAGCCAACCCAAGTTGAAATTGTCAAAATAGAACTTAAATTACTTATATATCCTCCTTTTTCATTTGCTCTTTGTTTATGTCAATTAGTTTTCTTCTATTCTTTTAAGATATTTTTTTTTTTGACATCTTGAATTTTATCAAAACTTAAAAATATTTTGAAAGATAATTTGAAAGATACAATCAAAACAACTATAATAGAGATACCAAATTTGAACAGTTTAACTACTAATTAGGAGAGAGCACACTTGAAGATTAAAAATCTGATAGATTTATCTTTCTCGACACTAATAATACTAAAGATTGGAGATCTTCCAGTGTCTAGTATATTGGCTTGACCTACCATTGGGTTTTAGAATTTGTTGGCAAAAAAGAAACATCACACACAATCTAAGCAACCTTTGTATCTATGCCATCATGTCCACGCTATCACGTACGCATAGTCATATACACTCCATTTAGAAGAGAAAGAGAGAAGCTAGAGAAGAGACTGAGAATGAGAATAAAAGAGAAAATTTTACTAAAGAGATTGCATACACAACTGTATGCCCACAAAATTGATGAGATGAAGAAGAAGATGGAGAAGATCATTTTCTCTAAATTTTGGGTTTTTTATGTTTGTACTCTGAACTTTGGATTCTGGGTTAATTGGGTTGAACAATAAAATAAACAAGAAAGAATAATTGGCTTAATTTGGTTGAAGAAAGAAGTTGGAGAAGAAGAGAGAAAAAGGTGGAGATGAAAGTTATCAAGGAGTGAGAGAGATTTGGGAAAGAGAGTTTTTGACTCTCAAGCTCAAAGTGTGATGGAGTGAATCGAAATAACTGCTTGAGATTGGATAATCTTTGACAAAGAAGCATTGTTGTTGGACAGTGTTACCGTAAAACACATGACTATAGAACTGGAATGAGCTTAATTGTGTGGAAGCATATAGACTTAAAATGTTTGATCAACTTTAGATCACGAACAACAAAATGGTTGAAAAGCATATAGCTTGATGGAGTCATAACGACTTGATTTGACCGCATATCAACTGTGGATAGCAGAGGACAGCGGAAAGATGTGTGAAAGCATACAGAGGAGTGATGGAGAAGACAAGTGTATTCATATGTTGCGATGGGCGGCGGCGGATTTCTCAGACTGATTTGGTTGCAGATCTGAACTGAATGATGAGCCGAAACAGTGATGACATGACGTCTAGATTTTAGCTTCTTGATATACTTTTTTTCTTAGAAAATAAAAAAGGTTAAGAAAATGAAATAAATGAAATTATAAAAAAAAATACTATGATAATTTTGATGGTTTAAGAACTGAAAAAGAAAAATGCAGAACAAAAACTTTAATAAAAATGAAAGAAATATGTGCCTTTAACAAAATCAAAAAATAAATTAAATTTGATCGGTGGATCAAAACTCACAAAAATAACTTGCTCTGATGCCATATTACTTTAGAAGAGTATTATGAATTGTGTTGTATTGATATGATGATACTCTCTCTGTTTTAAAATAAGTGTCACTTTGACACTTTTCACATAAATTAAGAAAATCATTAAAAGTTCAGTTTTACCATTTGTTCACACATACAATAACATTCTCTTTCTAATTATAACAATAAAAGTCAAAGGTTAAAACTAAATAATTATTCAAAATTATGCATTGAAAATGTAAAATGACACTTTTTATGAAACAAAAATAAAACTTAAAAATGACACTTATTTTGAAACAGAAAGAGTATTATATAACTATATATATTAGAGCTATAAAAATCGTGTAATAAATAAAAATAATATATTAGAGAAAACAGCCAATTCTCCCATAACTAAGAAATTTGTGATTATCCATACATGATATATGAACTATATAAAATTTTAGGCGTTGCTGATTAGGTTAACACGTCAGATATTGAAATATTACCTTCTTTTTTATTCCATAATTGATAGATTACAAAAAAATAGCAAGTTTTAAAGCTAAAAATTTTTGCAGGTTTTAGCAACAAACAAACTGTAGTTCAGACCATAAAATGCAAGTGTTAAAAATAAATCACCAATTTAGATGATAAACTGCAGCTTTTAAGACAAACATGTTTATGTATTACTATAATATTTATTTAAAATCTGCAACAGACCACAAACTGCAGGATTTAAAAACAAAAAGTTGCAGATTTAGTTATATTATTCTTTTATCATCAAACAGGTTTATGCATTATTTTTGATATAAGGTTAAAAGATGCAATTCAGACAACATGCTGCATGATTAAAGAACACAAAATTGCAGGTTTGGTTATGTTATTCTTTTATCATTAAACATGTTTATGCATTCATTGATATCTAGTTAAAACCTACAATCTAGATAACAAACTGCAGGTTTTAAGAACAAAAAATTATCGGTGTGAGATGATAAAACAATAACCGAGTTATACCACCATAAAACAGTAAAAGAAACATTAACCAATAAGCACTAATCACTAAGCATAAAATACATGAATCTTTGAATCCAAAACACATCAATATCCAACTTTTGAAACAAAAAAAAACAGATCAATATTATTAAAATCTGAGGCGCATTCCTCCTTTCACAAAAGCCTACCCAAATCTGAGTTCCATCATCATGTCTGAACCATCATAAGAACATTCTTCTCATACCAAAATATCATCTTGTAAACCAAAAAAGAACCAAAGACAAACAAATCAAAAACTTGAAACATAAACAAATCAAAAGTTTGAAACTGAGGCCAAATCAAAACATGAAAGTGAAACACAAACCTGAAACTAAAATATCATTCATTCACTTGGCTTTGCGTTGGTTGACTTGATCCCTCACCAAAATCAGATCGATCTTCAGATACTTTCTTCATTTTTGGTGGTCGATGAATAGCTAGTACAACATTTTGACACTTTCTTGTGTTATGTCTACTGTTTCCACATCTTCCAAAGTGAATGGTTCTTCTTTCTCCTGAAATCATTAATAAAAATCGAGTCATCTTCTTACTTGGAGACACATTCATTATTTTGATTCTTATAGGAATTTTCTTTCTTCTTTTTGTTGGTTCTATTTCCGTTGATGGCGGCATAATCTCCACTTCATCAGACTTTTCCCAAAAGTTTATACAACGCACTACCTCAATTGGTTTACTATACTGATTTTCCATTTAAAAGTTAGATAACAATCAGCTATATAATCTGTGCGCTTTTTCTCAGAAATAATCTTTAGAACATGACAACAAGATAATCTTGGCATTTTCCATGTGCAAGTGTGTATAAGCATGCAAACCTTGAATGCAGATTTTCTCTCTCTAACCTTATAGATCTCATTACCAGCAGGAAATACCTTACAATTCCCAATCTTTTTCTGCTCTAAATCTACTCTCTTCATTGCTTTCAGACTAAACTTGCTTTTGTGTTTTATTACTTTACCCCTTCTTGCTTTGATGCGCCGCATTGCTCTTCTGCGTATTGTCTCCAACATTTCAACGAGTAGTATTTTTCTTGCATGGTTGATGGCATGGTTAAAAAACTCGGAGATGTTGTTACTCACATCATCACATGAAGATGTTGGTGTGAAGTAAGCAAGGTTACAATTTTCTGAATTCTTATGCATCATAGATTGATGAACATTCATGTGATATGCCTTTACTTCTTCCATTTTTTTCTGCATTGTGGTCCATTGTAGCTCTTTGCAATCTTTCAGAATATCGCTTTTATGTAAGTCATGTTTGGATGTTTCTTTTTTAGGTTTGCATATAATTTTCTTGCACACATCCTATACTCAACCTCTGATAGCATATCAATAATCAAATAATCACCAACTGA
The DNA here is from genome assembly GCA_911865555.2 of Thlaspi arvense. Lineage (NCBI taxonomy): Eukaryota > Viridiplantae > Streptophyta > Magnoliopsida > Brassicales > Brassicaceae > Thlaspi > Thlaspi arvense. The sequence goes on along the minus strand of OU466862.2, from coordinate 52,095,626 downwards.
TGTCTAATGAACCCGCATCATTTTCACAAAAACAAAACTAAACTCATGAAATACTTTTTGCCGATCTGCTATAACTGTAAAGTTATCACCATCTTTGAGATTCAAATCTGTTTGGAGCTTTTGAATGAACCATCTCCAATTGGGTTCATTCTCGACATTAACAACAACCCAAGCAATTGGGAACATTTGGTTGTTTGCATCTCTTCCAACTGCTGCTAACAATTATCTTTTAATTGTGCTTTTAAAGAAGCAACCATCAAGACCAAAAATAAGTCGACAATGGAAGCACCACTTTTTGGAATGGTTCTTCATAAGAAAAATAAATTTTCCACATAAAGTCTTCATTTCCTTCTTCGGCTTCACTTGAACATCTGAGTTCAGATTTGTCGTTCTCCCAACGAACATATTTCACATTCCATCTTTTCTTTACGACATAGGCTAATATAACTTGTTTGATATCCTCTAAATTGTCAAAAGCTTGTCTTAACTTCAACTCACCATTGCCTTTCTTGTATCTGAAATAACGCTCTGTCACATTATCATCTTCTTCAACATCTGAGCATAGAGGTGTAGCATACTTATCAATCTCTTCATCAATAAAATCTGCCACATTCATTTTATCGCTTGCTTCTTCATCAAACTGATACGCATTACTTTCAACTCTGCCAAACTTGCCATCATAGTAACAACTAAAAGTAATCGGTGTGTATACTTGATCACTGCAAAAAGTAGCATAAATTGAAAGCACTTTAACCTTATTGACACATTTCATTGAACACTTGGTGGACATGTTACTATCTCACTCTCAAATCATAAAATATCGAATATAAGTGACAACACTAACATAAATTAATGAATCTAGATGTAAACTAGACCTAAATGTATACTAAAAACTAAAAGTTTTGAAAACATCAACCTCCACTTACCACATTGCCGAATTCTCCCACGAGAGACAATTCAAAATCCAATTCTTCAGCTTATTTCCTGATATGATCATGGATAGCAGCAAGGAACTTGGAGCAAGAATCAGATGAGTTTGTAGCTGAGGATGAGCTTGTAGCAGAAGATGCTCTAAAGACGTCAAGTGGACCTATGACTCGATCTAGAGCCAAGACATTCAACCAAGCCATTGGGGGATTACTTAAACACGTTTGGAGCCAAACAAGTCATAATAAAGACATGATCAACACGCTCTTAGTCTCCATACAAGCTAAGTGATTTAACAAATGGATAAGTGATTCATAGGTGCTCTTTTTCCCTTACATTTGGTTTTGTCCCAATGGGTTTTCTAAAGGAAGGTTTTTAATGAGGCTTATGTTTCACTTCATGATATTCCATTTTGTTAATCATAACTAGACATATATTCTATTCTATTTTCGTGGCCAAAGGGAGTGCAAGAGTTATTTTTGAATTCAAATTTTGTTTTAATTATTTTGCTAGTTTTCGAGATTAGTCTTAGAGCATGTTCCAAAACTTGTCTTAATTACCTCTTTTTCTTCTTTTCTTCTCTTTCTCTCCTCTTTATAACCTTTCTTGTACTCTGGACGAAATCATATTTCTTTTTAATAATCAACAATATCACGATGAAATATCGACACCCTATCCCTATATTAGATGTTATGCTTGATGAGTTGCATGGTTCTACCATATTCTCTAAGATTGATTTAAAAAGTGGGTATCATCAGAATAGGATGAAAAAGGGTGATGAATGGAAAACTGCTTTTAAGACTATGCATGAGCTTTATGAATGGTTAGTTATACAATTTGGGTTAACAAACGCACCTAGTACATTCATGAAATTAATGGATCATGTTCTAAGAGCATTCATTGGAATTTTTGTTGTGGTTTACTTTGATGACATCTTAATTTACAGCAAGAGTTTATCTGATCATATAGAACATCTAGAAGCTGTTTTGGACATTAAGAGAAAAGCTTTATGCCAACTTTAAGAAATGTACTTTCTGCATAATCTTGTGTTTTTAGGCTTTGTTGTGAGTACAGATGGAGTTAAGGTTGACGAAGAGAAAGTTAAAGCTATTAAAGACTGGCCAAGTCCAAAGACAATGGGAGAAGTAAGGAGTTTCCACAGCCTTGCTGGATTCTATAGGCGATGTGTTAGAGACTTCAGTACCATTGCTGCACCCCTCACTGAGATAATCAAGAAGGACGTGGAATTCAAGTGGGAGCAAGCACAAGAGGACGCTTTCCAATCACTTAAAGATAAGCTTACTAATGCACCTCTTTTAATGTTATCTGGTTTCCATAAAACATTTGAGATTGAGTGCCAGGAATGGGGATTGGAGCTGTTCTAATGCAAGATAAGAAGCCTATATCATTCTTTAGTGAGAAGCTTGGAGGAGCTACATTGAATTACCCAATATATGACAAGGAGTTGTATGCTTTGCTTCGAGCTCTCCAAACATGGCAACATTACTTATGGCCTAAAGAGTTTGTCATACATACTGATCATGAGTCACTCAAGCACTTCAAAGGGCAACATAAACTCAACAAAAGACATGCAAGGTGGGTTGAGTTCATTGAGACATTTCCATATGTCATCAAGTACAAAAAAGGTAAAGATAATGTAGTTGCTGATGCATTATCTCAAAGGAAAGCTCACGGAGAAGGACTAATGGGACACTTTGGCATTGCTAAGACACTGGAAGTAATGAGAGATCACTTTCACTGGCCTCATATGAAACATGATGTTGAGAGGATTTGTGGAATGTGTAATACTTGTAAGCAAGCTAAGTCAAACGTGCAACCCAACAATTTGTATATTCCTTTGCCTATTCCTACTCATCCCTGTAATGATATTTCTATGGAATTTGTGATGGGATTACATAGGACTAGGACTAGGACTGGAAAAGATTCTATATTTGTTGTGGTTGATAGGTTTTATAAGATGTCTCATTTTATTGCTTGTCATAAAACTGATGATGCTAATCTGTCCTTTAAAGAAGTAGTCCGTTTGCATGGGATGCCTAAGTCTATAGTTTCTTAGAGACACTAAGTTCCTTAGTTATTTTTGGAAAACTCTTTGGTCTAAGCTAGGAACTAAGCTCTTTTTCTCTATTACATGTCATCCGCAAACTGATGGGCAAACAGAAGTGGTTAATATAACCTTAGGGGCTTTGATAAAGAAGAACTTAAATTCTTGGGAAGAATGCTTGTCTCATATTGAATTTGCTTATAATCATGTTGTGCATTCTGCTTCGAAGTTTTCTCCTATTTAATTTTTTTATGGGTTTAATCCTATCTCACATTTGGATCTAATACCTTTACCTATGGGGAAAAGAAGGGTGAAATAGTTCAACAGATCCATGAGAAGGCTAGAAGGAACATAGAAGAGAAAAATATGCGCTAAACTAATTAAGCTAACAAAGGAAGGCACAGAATGGTCTTTAACGGTGGGGACCAAGTTTGAGTTTACTTATGAAAGGAGAGGTTCCCAAATGAGAGAAAATCCAAGCTTATGCCAAGGATTGATCATCCATTCAAGATCACCAAGCAAATAAACGACAATGCTTATCAACTTGTTCTACAAGGTAAGTATAATGCAAGTTCAAGTTTCAATGTTTCTGATCTATCCCTTTATTGCAGATGAAACAGATTTGAGGTCAAATCCTTTTCAAGAGGGAGGGGATGATATGATCATGGATAGCAGCAAGGACTTGGAGCAAGAACCAGATGAGTTTGTAGCTGAGGATTAGCTTGTAGCAGAAGATGCTCTAGAGATGCAAGTGGACGTATGACTCGATCTAGAGCCAATATATTCAACCAAGCCATTGGGGGATTACTTAAACACATTTGGAGCCAAACAAATCATAATAAAGACATGATCAACACGTCCTTGGTCTCCATACAAGCTAAGTGATTGAACAAATGGATAAGTGATTCATAGGTGCTCTTTTTCTCTTACCTTTGGTTTTGTCCCAATGGGTTTTCCAAAGGAAGGTTTTTAATGAGGCTTATGTTTCACTTCATCATAGTTGATTTTGTTAATCATAATGAGGCCCATATTCTATTCTATTTTCGTGGCCAAAGGGAGTGTAAAAGTTATTTTTGAATTCAAACTTTATTTTAATTATTTTGCTAGTTTTCGAAATTAGTCTTCGAGCATGTTCCAAGACTTGTCTTAATTACCTCTTTTTCTTCTTTTCTTCTCTTTCTCTCCTCTTTATAACCTATCTTGTACTCTGGACGAAACCATCTTTTTTTTAATCAAAAACCTTTTCTAAAGAAGATCATCTTATTGGTGGGTATATCCAGCAAAATCCTTAGACTATTTGGTGTGTATATCCAGAGTTGTTTAAGCCGTTATCTTGAAGCTCTTTCCACAAGCTTCGCTGATAACCATCAATCATTCAAACCATCATCCATCATCACTGCCTCACAGCCACCTCTATCCATCTCTCAACTTGATAAGTGCAGATTCCTTGGGAGGATCATATTATTTCCCCACACTCAAATTACACATTTGTTAATCCATTTCAATCGATGCTCATAAAATCAGAATAACCCTAACTCACAATTCTGGCATTTAATTGGATTTTGCCTTTTCATCTCCAACTCTCAATCCATCGAAGGAAAAGATGAACTCCAAACTGCAACATAAGGAGAACGACACCGTTTTAGTGTCTCAGGCTTAAATTAATAAAAGATCAGCTTACAAATTAAGGCACTTTACCAATCTTTGTTACAAAATAAGGCACTTTAGAGTAGTAGGGCACTTTGAATGAATTTTGTGACTTTAACTAACCAAAATGTCATTAATATGGATGTTCATGGTGGTTTACAAATCATGATAAGAGTTTTGGTTGTCAACAATGAGTGTGGCATAAGGATAGATGGAGACAACTTGGTGTACATGTTGGTATGTCCACGGTGGTTTACAAATCGTAAATAGAGTTTGTCTGTCCATAGTGAATGTGCCATATGGATATACGTAGACAACAAGGTATATATGTTGGTATGTCCACGGTGTATCCATATGGATGTCCCAACCGAAAACATTGAAACTTTAAAATTTCGATATGGTCCAATCGAGTCATATAGACGAGCTGCTTTAAAATTTGGTGTTTGCAGCGGATTGTTGCGTTGGAAAATGATGGTGGCTCGAGAAAGTCAAAATTGGAGATTTGGAGACTTAAAAGGCATATGAAGTTGAAGAAGTCGAAATTTAAGAGGAATAAAACGCCTAATCGATTTAAATGAGTGGAGAACTAAAAGAATATAACAACACAAAATATGAAGAAGAGAATATGTAGAATAGATGAGGAAGAGAAGATTTTTCTAATAAAGAAAAGATGAAAAGAAAATAAAGAACCGATGAGGAAGAGAGATGAAGAGAAAATAATACAAAAGAAAAATAAGAGCAATACAGTCTTTTCTAATGTTCAAAGTATATTCTTAAGTGTCTTTTTATTATTTTTCTTCTTGAAAGTGCCTTTTAGTGTAAAATTCTCTTAATAAAACTGACGTTATTTTATAAATACATGTGTTGTCCTAATCAACAATGTTTAATAGTCCAATTAACGCCATTTATGGTTTTGATGGAATAAACCATATATCTATCGATCATGCAGTAAATTCAAAATTTTATATAGTTCATGTAGTTTATAACATTTTAACTACTATTTGAGAAGTAGTTTAAGTTAAAAAAACTGACTTGTCATCACTATAACAAAAGTTAGTGCATATCAAATATGACATGAAAATGTGACATGACAAATTTTCTAAAAAGAAATGAAATATTTTTATTGGCTGAGATAAAATTAAATAAATTGTGAAATTACTACATAAATATAGTTCATGTCTTATTTTTCTGATTTTACCATAATGAATGTTTGTCATATTTTTGTGGACGTTTGTGTGAATGCATGTGTTGTGGACAAGTTTGTGAAGATCAATACAAGTTTTTTTTTAAGTTAGATTTTTATTTAGTTACAAAATCAAGATCCAGACACATATGCGAATGACGACTTTTGCAGGCTATATAATTTGATTGTTTGGCATGTTTGTGTGGACGCATTTGCATATGTTATCTTGTCCACGCCACCATGTCTAGCACGTCATGTCCATGCTATCATGTTCAGGAATTTATGTCTACACTCAATGTTCTTCCTGAAAATTAACGGTCTTTCTAGTTCCATTAAGCTAAAATCAAAAGCATATTGAGATATGGAGCATTGTGTTGTTTCTTACAGTATGAATGCTTATCCATATAATCGTGATCTAAAGCATACTTTGTCCAAAATATAATAAAACCCTTAGGCACTTCTATATGTACAAAAGACAATAAAACCCTTGACTAGAGGAAAAACTCTCTTTCCAAAAACTCTCTCTCACTCCTAAGAAAACCACTACAAGAAAACAGGTTATTTGCGTTGGAGGAATACGTCGCAAGACCGTCGCAAAAGGACATTTGCGGCGAAACAGAAAACGTCGCAAATCCTTAGCCGCAAATACAAAAACGTCGCAAGTCCATCACAAATCTTGCGATGGAGAAAAGTCAACGCACATCCGTCGCAAATTTTGCGACGAAACATTTCGTTGCAAGTACTGCGACAGAAAGAAATCTTGCAAACTCGTCGCAAAACTTGTCGTCGCAAACTGAGTTGCGTGGAAGTTGCTGCCGGAATTTTGTACCCATTGCGACGGCTTTGCGACATCATTTGCAAACTTACAAACCATATTATTGAGACGAGCCGTCACAAAGCCGTCGCAAATTTATTAGAAGAGAAGTCGCAAAGCCGTCGCAAAATTATTAGCAGGAAGTCGCAAATCCGTCGCAAATTTATTAGTTGTGCTGTCGCAATGTAGTCGCATTATTAATAGTATTATTAGTAAAAAAATTATATTATATGAAAAAATCAAATTAAAAATATTGTAAATGCAAATAAAATTATAAATAAAACATAAAATATAATTAAAACTGAAATTAAAAATTTAAGTCATTACAAAAATTAATGTAAATAAAAGACATAAAAGCAAATAAACTACAAATCCGACTCATAAGGATTAGTCGAACTACTTGCCATATTAGCTTTCAACTGAGCATACTGTGGATCTTTCGCCGCCAGATAGTCGAAGAGCATATCATAACTCTTTATCTTCTCAGACTGAGTCTCAAGCTTCTCAGATTGAAACTCAAGCTTCTCAGATTGAAACTCAAGCTTCTCAGACTGAGTCTGAAGCTGACGGGCCTGATCCTAGATAATAGTCCTCATAGCCTCCGTGTCGGGGTGAGATGAAGAAGAAGCAAATACAGCTGAAGAATCGATCTGGGACTGCAAAGAACCGACTCCGAATATTCTTCCCTTTTTACGGGGAGCAACCTACAAAATAAAATAAAATGTTAAAAAAATAAATTTATATGTAAATTTATAAAATTAAAAAATTTAAAAAAAACAATTACCTCAATAAAGATCTTGTTCTTGTCAGCTACAGACACTTCGGTATGTGTACCCTCGGGATCATCCGGATCTGTCTGACTCATATCCGCCATCTTCAAAGTGACGCCTTTGTAGATCTTTTCCGAATATCCATCGACAAAAGATCCATCCGGCTTGCGTTTTGTCTCCTCGAGGACAGCTAGCAAATCCAGAATATCTATTCCGGTCCATAGAGACTAAAAAAACAAAAAATATTATTATAAAACTTAAATAATATGCAATTAGATTGATAAAAAATAAATTCGAAAAAACTTACAATCTTTCGAGCGCGGGCAGTGAAAGATGTCTGACCAGAACGATGCTTAGAAATCCCATATCCGTCGGGATCACTGTATCGAGCCTTGCGGCAATTGCCACTCTTCTTCTCGTTTGCCGGATCTAACCAATACTGGACTAGACCCTCCCAGACTAGCGGATCTAGCCAATCAGGCCTCGCATCATCTCCTTCGAGCTTCCACTTCGCCTTCCACCGGCCAATGTGATCTGTCATCCGTTTCCTGAGTTTCGCTTTGAACTCATCGTACACCCTTCCATTGATGCCCCAGTCCCAATGATATTTTTGCTGCCAAAAATAAAAAAATTTAATGTTAAACAGTAATTAAAATAAGTAAGAGTCAAAATAAATTTTTAAAAAATTATATATAAAAAAATCAGAACTTGATAACACTTACCGCAAATTGCTCATACCACCTTTGAATAGTGGCCTCAGAAGTGAGAGTAACATTAGGAGTTACACTTTTGAGATCTCTCGAAAATATCTCACGGATAGAAGTACCCAAGCAACTATCCGTAAACCTGCAAAAAATACATACATATTATATAAAATGAAAAAAAAAAAAATTATAATTAAAATAAGAAAGAAAATAATATTTTACCATAATATACCATGAGGACCGTCTGATACAAGGCGGATTAGTTTGTCATGATCGGGACTCTCCAAAAGAGTGCGGATTGCCAAATCATGAGCAATATCCGCAGCAGAACGTCCTATCGGTAGAGGTGGAGGTGGAGGGGTTGGGTCTCGGGAACAGCAGTAGGAGTCGCCAGCGAACTAGACCCGGGAGGAGTAAACCGAGAAGCATACTGAGAATATGTATTTCTAGACATCTGAAATTGCAAAAAAAATATTAGTAACAAGTCATTGAAAAAAATGCATAATTCAACAAATACATCTAAATATAAAAATTTACAAAATCTAAAATCTAAATTGTTAATCTAATTCTAAGAACATTAAACTATCTCAAAACAAAATTTCAAAATTAATAAATATCAAAAATTATAAATTAATATATTAAAATTGTAAATATCATAAACTAATATTAGAAAATCATATATTAAATTTGCAAGTATCATAAACTAAAAATTTCAATCAAATACAATTTTAAAAACTTTATACAAAATAACCTAAATCTAAAACAAAATCATCATAAACAAAATAACCTAAATCTAACAATTTTAATCTCTACTAACCTAATACAAAATCTAATAAATTTTAATTCTAATTTGTAAATCAAATACAAAACTAATAATTTCAATCCCTAAAACTAAAATACTTAATCTAATAATTTTCAATTCTAATCTGTAAATCAAATCTAAATCTAACCATTTATAATTCCAAAATCAAGAGAAAATGTTTGAATCTAAGTAAGAGAGATTCTTACAGTTGTAGATCCGGCGGTGAGTGGGCGACACGACGGCGGCGAGAGACTGCGGCGGATGCGGCGGCGAAGAGAGCGATTAACGATGACGGCGAGAGAAGATGGCGACGGATGCGGCGGTGAAGAGAGCAATTAGCGACTGCGGGAGTAGGCACAGATCTAGACCGGCGGCGAGCAGCAGAGCGGCGGAGCGGCGAAGAGGAGGAGAGAACGCGGCCAACAGAGCAGCGGAGAGAGGAACTGGATCGTAAGTGTCTGTGGCGTCGAGGGAGAAGAAGATGACTTTTTAGAATTAATAAAGGGATCCGTCGCAATCCAGTCACAAAAGGGGCGGTCCAATGGTATAATCGCTTCAATCTTTCAGTGATTGGCAGGTACCACATACGTTGGTATGGAACCCGAGTTCTTCCAGTAGTTTCTTGATGTTTCGGCTTCCCACAAAATCGACATTCCTGCAGCTTGTCGTCGTCTTTCCAGAATATCATGCAATTATCAATGCATACATCAATCATTTCTGATGGTAAGCCAAGACACGCAACCAACCTCTATATTTCATAATAATTCTCAGCAGAAAGATTATCAGCCGGTAGGTACTCTTTGAAAAGTTGAGCCCACGAATCCATGCATACCTCATAGAGATTATTATCAGTTTTAATTGTCATCATCCTAGATGCCAATGACAGTTTCGACTGCCCTTCTCTACATCCATCGTAGATAGGCTCATTAGCAGCATCTAACATATCATAAAACCCTTTTGCATCTACGTTGGGTTCTTCCCTAATATTATCAACAAATGAGGTTGCTGGAGCTTCATGCATTGCATCTACAACCATATCATGAAACCTATTCCCTTGTTGATACCCTTCACCTATATTTCCAAACATATTTTGCCCATAATGTTCATAATCAACATTATAATTGGGCTGCTCTAAACTCTGACCCATACTACTACTTCCAACCGTAGCAACACTACTATCTTCCCCATGCAAAAACCATACATAATAGTTTGGCATAAATCATCTATTATATACATGCTTCTTCACGGTATCAATTTCTAAATATGGTACATTCTTGCACTTCCTACATGGACAGAATATTTTACCGTTTTCCCTTGCAAATGATTGGTTTGTCGCCTGATATAAGAATGCTCGAAACCCATCCCGAAACTCTTTCGTCACCTCGCCGGTCTCCGGATCTTGATGATTGTACATCCACGATCGTAATGGATATATGCTACGCTCTGAAGACATTCTCTCAATATTTCTTTCTCACTTCTCGTTTCTCTCTTTTTAAAAATCTATCCTTTTCTTATTTTTTGAAAACTATAAGATTTTTTTCTTTATTTTTTTTTCTTTCTTTCTTTCTTTCTTTCTTTCTGTTGTGATTGTTTCACTAACTCCCGAAGGCTATTTATAGACATTCAGAAATTTTGCGACGGCCTAGCGATGGACGAATGCGACAGATTTGCGACATCATAATATATTGCGAGCAATTTGCGACGGATTTGTGACACAGAACCGACTGATTTGCGACTCCGTACCTAACTACTTAGGCCGGTGGGAAGGAAGTAAAACGTGGTTCACCTACTTTGAGTATCCACGCAAATTCGTCGCAAGTTGGTCGCAAAGTTGCGACAGAATTTCTTTCCCGTCGCAAATTGCGACGTACTTTGCGACGGCCTTGTTTGTTCGTCGCAATTACCCCTATCGGTTGCAAGTTCGTCGCAATGTCATCGCAAAGCTGCGGTCGGTTTGCGACGGGCTATTGATGTCGCAATTTGCGACGGATTAGCGAGACACTATTTTTCTCTGGCAAATCCGTCGCAAACGCGTCGCAAATTGCGACCACCATTCACCGTCGCAAATTTCCGATGCAAAAGGGCTGTTTTCTTGTAGTGACCTTTATATCTATGCCATCATGTCCACGTTATCATGTCCATATAGTCATATTAACGCCATTTAGAAGAGAATGAGAGAAAAATAGAGAAGTTGGAGAATAGAACGAGAACAAATGAGAAAAGTTTCCAAAAAGATTGCATACACAACTATGTGTCCAAAAAAATTGATAAGATGAAGAAAAAAAAGTGAAAGATATTTTGGGAGAGAGAAAGAAAGAGAAATATTAATGAGATGAAGAAGAAATTAGAGAAGATAATTTTCTCCAAATTTTGGTTTTTTGTGTTTGCATTCTGAATTCTGGATGTTGGTTTAATTGGGTTGAACAATAGGATAGATAAGAAGATAGAAGTGAGTTCATTGGATTAAGGAAGAAGTTGGAGAAGAAGAGAGAAAAATGTTGCCTAGGAGTGAGAGAGATTGAGAAAGAGAGTTTTTTCTCTAGTCAAGGATTTTATTGTCTTCTGTACATGTACAAGTGCCTAAAGTGCTGAAAGTGCCTTTATTTATAATTTGAAAGTCAAAAAGTGTTTTAGAATATCATATTTTCACAAAACCTGTAAAATATTCGGTAATGTTTCTATTTACATTATTGAAAGCTTCATTAGCTTCTGATAACTAAAACAAAAATTATAGATAAGTGAGATTGTTTCTGTACTGTTGCAATGGATAAAGTGATGATGTGATTTTTCTTCTATATCCTCACATATTACTGATTTAGAAGAGTATTATGAATTGTGTTGTATTGATGTGATGAGAATACATAGCTATATATATTAGAGTTACAAAAATATATAATAAATGAGAACAATATATTATGGAGTGATGATAATATTACATATGTGATACGAGAAATTTCTCATATATGATAACATTACATAGCTAAATATATTAGAGTTACAAAAGCCATGTAATAAATGAAAACAATCTATTATGAAAAATGATCAATTCTCCCATGAAATAAGAAATTTCTGAATATCCATATATGATATAGGAACTAGTGCTATAAACTACATGAACTATATAAAATTTTGAATCTATTAAACAATCTATAGAAATAGGGTTGATAACACCAAAACCACATATGACATTAGTTTCACAATTAGGCGTTGCTGACTAGGTTAACACGCCAGATTTTGAAATATTATCTTTCTTTTATTCCATAATTGAAAGATCATAAAAAATACTGCAGGTTTTAAAGCAAAAAAAAAGAAAAATGCAAGTTTTAGCAACAAATAAATTTCATTTCAAACTATAAAGTGCAATTACCAATTTAGACAATAAATTATAGTTTTTAAGACAAACACGTTTATGTATTACTATAATATTTATTTAAAACCTGCAACTCAGACCACAAATTGCAGGATTTAAGAATAAAACGTTGTAGGTTTAGTTATGTTATTCTTTTGTCATCAAATAGGTTAATGTATTATCATCGATATCTAGTTAAAATCTGCAATTCAGATAACAAGATGCATGATTTAAGAATAAAAAAATGCAGGTTTAGTTTTGTTATTATTTTATCATCAAACAGGTTTACGCATTACCATTGATATCTAGGTAAAACCTGCAGTTCAGACAATAAACTGCTGGTTTTAAGAACAAAAAACTGTAGACGTAACAACAAACTGCAGGTTTTAAGAATAAAAATTTGCAGATGTGATGATAAAAGAATAACAGAGTTACACCACCATAAAACAGTATATAAAGCATTAATAAATAAGCACTAGTCATTAAGCATAAAATGCATGAATCTTTGAATCCAAAACATATTAATATCCGACTTTTGAAACCAAAAAATAGATCAAAAGCATTAAAATTTGAGGCGCATTCCTACCTTCACAAAAGCCTACCCAAATTTGAGTTCCTACATTATATCTGAACCATCATAAGCAAATTCCTCTTATAACAAAATATCATCCTGCAAACCAAAAAAGAACCAAAGACAAACAAATCAAAAATCTGAAACATAAACAAATCAAAAGTTTGACACTAAGGCCAAATCAAAACATGAAAGTGAAACACAAACCTGAAACTAAGATATCAGTCAATCAGTTGGCTTTGTGTTGGTTGACTTGATTCCTCACAAAAATCAGATCGAACTTCAGATAACTTCTTCGTTTATGGTGGTCGATGAATACCAACTATAACATTTTGACACTTTCTTTTGTTTTGTCCACTGTTGCCACATCTTCCACAGTGAATGATTCTTCTTTCTCTTGAAACCTCTGTTGGAGATGGAGTCATCTGCTTTTTCTTCTTCTTACTTGGAGACACATTCATCCCTTTGATTCTTATAGGAATTTTCTTTCTTTCCTTTGTTGGTTCTATTTCTGTTGGTGATATAAGAATTGGATTCCACAAAATTCTTAGAGCACTTGAATAAAATCTTTTCAAGCTTAAAGATGGAGTTGATGTAGAAGATGATGAGTAACAATGTTGTACTTGATTCCTCAAGCACGGTTTTAGATTCTATATTTAAAAGGGTTCTTCCTCACAAGGACTTATAGATTCTTCACAAACTTAGAAGCTTCTTGATTCCACAATGGACTTGTAAATTTGCAGGAACAAGTTGATTTCAAAGAGACTTTTTTTTAGAAAACAAACAAGATTTTTCTTGATTATTTCTTGGGTATCTTCGAAATACAATGCTTTTGTCCTCAAAACTTGCTTATCTGCACCAAGATAGAGTAAATTAATTTCTTTACAAACCTTTGGGTTTAAACACTTACCTTGATGTTTCTTTGAGTTCTTGGACATTAGATGCTCTAAAAATGAAATGACTGGAATGTTTTTGGCCTCAACAAGCTCCAGTGTTGGTTCTTGCTTAGGTATGGTGGGCGTTTCCTCTTCCTTAGGTTTTAGACTCTATATTTCTAAGAGCTCTTACTCACAAGGACTTATAGATTCTACACAAACTTAGAAGCTTCTTGATTCCACAATAGACTTGTAAATTTACAGGAACAAGTTGATTTCAAAAAGACTTTTCTCTAGAAAACAAACAAGATTTTTCTTAGTTATTTCTTGGGCATCTTCAAAATACAATGCTTATGAGCTTATATAATGCTCAATATGAAAGATATAAAAAGGTAACAATAATTAAAAACAAATCAAGAATCAAGCTAAAGTGATAAAATGAGTTAACTAGCCTTTTAGGCTTAAATGGGGCGAATGGCTTGATTGGTATAATGAAAGGGAATGATTCTTTGACTCTTCTGCTTTGTATGGACGTGTGGGATCTTTTGAGAGTATGGAGGGTCGATATTGAGTAGAGGGAATGGTCGTTGGCCTTGCTTTCCTTTCAAAGCAATGAAATCATCTCCACGAAAGGAAACTCTCTTTATGTTGATATGTTTTTTGGTTTGGCTTGTTTTGACTTGGTTATTGGCTTGGTCTGGTGGTTTAAATCCTTTGGTATCTTCTGTGGACGTCAGAGAATGCAAATGATAAGAGCTGATATAAGATATGCTCATGGTTTTCTTAAATGGCTCCACAAATGTGAATGTTAGTCCATGTATGCGGTTTGGGGGCTTTGGCGGTTTAGGTTGGTCTTCTTGCATCTTAATTCGAACCAGTGATGTCTTGGCACGATCAGGAGACCCTCTTTGAGGTGTAGAACGACAGTGTTTTGGTTTAAAGCAATTTTTCTCTTTGTAAACAGTTTCTAGCTTCCTTTGTGTTAGAGATGAGATTCGTATCATCTCTAAAAGCCCGATATAAATTTTGGTCAGCCCATTTTGGAAACCCAAAATAAGTTCAGGTCGGCCAAATTAATGGAAATCTTCTATCGATCGGATTAAATCCGGAAAATACGAAAGATTGGCCCTATCGACAAGAGAAATTTTCCTATTTTGGATTCACATCGCTATCTCCAGAAGACCGACCTGATCGGCTATAAATAGAGGAAGTCTCTGACTTCTCAGATCATCAAAAAACTCCTCTCTCGAGACCTAGGGCAAACTTAGCAATATCAATTGTTCTTAGCTCTCGATTTACTTTCCTAAAAAGTTTAGATCGGCGTTCTTATTCCGACGATCTAAACCGACATGTATCTCTCAAGCTCTGACTCAATCTAATAAAGAACTCTCTTTAAACCCACAAACTCTTATTCTTTCTATAGATCAAATTTGAGTTATCACAGTTGGCGTTGTCTGTGGGGACTAAGAGACTTAATCTTTAAAAGGATGGAGCTTGAAGATGGTTGAAACACCTATCAACCCCGATACTACCGACCTCACTGCAGGAGTCACCGGTCTCACCGGAGGAGCCACCGATCTTACAGGAGGAGCTGCCGATCTTACACGAGGAGCTGCCGATCCCACCAGAAGGAACGCCCAGGGCCCCATCATCGACCCGATCACCGGACTTCCAGTGGTCGACCGTACCAACCTGCAGGCTGACGAGGCGACTGCCGCGTAGAACACCCGTGAGGCAGAACAGGTCGGCCACACTGGTGTGACAAATCAGGCCGACCTACCACAGCCTCCTCCCATCGATATGGCCGGCCTCATTAGAATGGTCGCGACTCAGATGCAACAAGGCATGGATGCTCGTTTTGAGTCCCTCCGAGCCAAGCAAATCGCTTACCGCGAAGATTTAGATCGGCTACTCAACGCCAGGGCCCATACCCAAGAACAGGCCGATCTAACCATGTCTCGACACCAACCGATCTGCAACGCAGAAACGATGAGGCTAATGAATAACCTGTTCGGCACCACGCCAACAGACGATCTATGGAGGGCATATGGAAGGCTCCAACGCCCGCTCATCCCGACACACTACAGGTGCCGATCAGACGCAACATTCGAGCTCGGCCTTCTCCATCAACGCCTTGACGATATAAACACCAAGGTCCACCAGGCGACGACCTCGGCTCCGGAGCTAGATAAAATACTCCAACAGACACAGCAGACACCGTTCACGTCGGCCATAACCAAAGCCCCACTCAAGGACATTGGACGGATGAAGCGGCCTCCCAGCTATACTGGCACGACCGACCCAAAGCGACATCTGACAGTGTTCAATGCGGTCATGGGACGAGCTTGCTTTACGGACGAAGAACGCGAAGCATACCTCTGTCAGTACTTCGTGGAGTCGCTTTCTGGAAGCGTCCTCACCTGGTTTTCGCAGCTCCTTCCGAATTCCATCGACAATTACAAGGAACTCAGGAGTCATTTTCTTCGATCTACATCGACGCGGAATCTACAGCACTCGATCTATGGGCTTGCGTCCAAGGCGATACAGAGCCATTGTGCGACTACATCAACAGATTCCGGTCCATAGTTTCCCGATGCAGCTTGTCGGACGAACTCTCTCTCAACATCCTGATCAGGAACTTGAGAGATGACCAGTCCTACTGCGAAAGATTGAAGACCGGCAAAACCAAGATGCTGGAAGATGCCTTGCATAAAGCCAACGACTACATCAGACTCGAGGAAGACAAGGCGGCCAAAGCCAAGTTGGCCGACGAGAAAACTTCACGCGACAAGAAACCACGTTCGTCGAATCAGGACAGCCATCAGGAGCCTCGGCAGCACTACGATAGGGACGATAGAAGCCACAAGAATATCAACGCTGTCGCTCAACAATCAAGCTGGAATACCTGGGATCGGCAAAGCGCTAAGGATTCCGAGAGCAAGAAGCCGTGGTGCAAATACTATTAAGCACACGGACACCACACCGATGATTGTCGCACTCTCACGGTCCCTTTAAGGAAAGTATGGGAGGATTGTGAGTGAACCATACCGGAGCCACAAAGTCTAGGGCGACGATCAGACAACAATCAGGATCGACAACCTGACAGTGATCGAGACATATGACCTGACGCTGATAAACCTTCCGATAAGCGCGAAGGGAAAGAAACGAAGCGCGATCGTGAGAACGACCACACACCTTCGTCGTCACCTCGACGGCGGATCAACATGATCATGGGCGAACTACTCTCATGCACCGACTCCATTAACTCGATCAAACGGCACAAGCGAAAGGCCGCTAATCTGCCGAAAGACCTCCCAGCATTGTTCAAAGACGACCTCCCGATCACGTTCACCGAACAGGATGCACAGGGTTTGGATCGACCACACAACGATCCCCACGTCATCTCACTTTGACTTGGGGAAGACGATGTCTCAAAGATTCTAGTAGATACAGGCAGCTCTGTCGATCTAATCTTTATGGATACCTTACGGAAGACGAGCATCGCTGAAAGGGACATCCAGGTTGCACCATCCCCCTCACCGGATTTGCTGGAGATTCCATCTCTACGATCAGGACTATAACGCTGCCCGTCACCATAGGAGAAAAATCTGTGACGGTCAAATTCGAAGTCATCGACCGGCCTTCAATCTATATCGCCATCCTGGGAACACCATGGCTGAACGCCATGCAGGTCGTCTCATCCCCCTATCACTAGTGCATCAAGATGCCGATCAGGGGAAGGATCTTCAACATCCATGGCGACCAGACGACATCTCGGCATTGTTACATTGACAAGCAGCATGTTCGCAACGGTTCCACCTTCGTAATCGGCAACGATTTTGATCCACGAATAGTGCATTATGAGAAGCCGAAAAGCGATCAAATTACTCAGATCAGCATCGACAAGTCTTATCCCGAGCGTTGTGTCGGGATCGGCACGGAGCTCTTACCGAGCATGCAAGACGAGCTGATTTCTTTCCTTCGGGAAAACGTCGGAACATTCGCATGGTCGATGGCCGACATGAAAGGCATCAACCCTCAGATCACCGATCATAAATTACACGTGGATCCCACCTTCAAGCCAATCAAACAGAAGTGAAGAAAGTTGGGGCCTGAGCGCGCACAAGCCGTACATGATGAGGTGGATAAGCTGCTGAAGGCTGGTTCAATCGCTGAAGTGAAGTACCCGGAGTGGCTGGCCAACCCGGCGGTGGTAAGGAAGAAGAACGGGAAATGGCGAGTCTGTGTCGATTTCACAGACCTTAACAAGGCATGTCCCAAGGACAGCTTCCCTCTTCCTCGTATTGATCAGTTGGTCGAGGCAACCGCGGGCAACAAGCTCCTCTCTTTCATGGATACATTTTCGGGATACAACCAGATTCTCATGAATACAGACGACAGCGAAAATACCACATTCATCACGGATCGAGGAACTTATTGTTACAAAGTCATGCCATTCAGGCTGAAAAACGCAGGAGCCACCTATCAGCGCCTCGTCAATAAGATGTTCGCAGATCAGCTTCGGAAGACGATGGAAATGTACATAGACGATATGCTCATCAAATCAGCTAAAGCAGCCGACCACATTGTTCACCTCCGCGAGTGTTTCATGATACTAAACAAATACGGCATGACGCTTAACCGTGCCAAATGCACCTTTGTAGTCACGTCGGGCAAATTCCTGGGCTACTTAGTCACGTAGCGTGAGATTGAAGCCAACCCCAAATAGATCTCCGCGATCCGGGAACTACCCTCACCAAGAAATACTCGCAAAGTTCAGCGCCTAACAGGGAGGATAGCCTAGCTGAATCGATTCATATTTCGGTCCACAGACAAGTGCCTGCCATTCTATCAGCTTCTACGAGGCAACAAGCGATTCGAGTGGGACGAAAAGTGTGAAGAAGCGTTCCTGCAACTCAAGACATATCTCTCGACACCTCTAATCCTGGCCAAACATGTACACGGCGACACCTTACTATTTTACATAGCGGTTTCCAGTGCAGCAATCAGCGGCGTCCTAGTTCGAGAGGATTGTGGAAAGCAGAAGCCAATCTTCTACTTTAGCAAAACATTAGACGGTGCCGAAACCCGCTACCCAACCGTGGAAAAGCTTGATCTCGCAGTCGTCGTGGCCTCTCGAAAACTTTGTCCCTACTTTCAGTCGCATTCGATAGCCGTCCTGACTAGTCAACCTCACCGGTCGATCTTACATAGTTTGACACAATCCGGGCGCATGGCAAAGTGTTCCATCGAGCTATCTGAGTTCGATATCGAATATCGAACACGCACCTCTGCAAAATCCCAAGTCTTGGCGGACTTTCTGATCGAACTGTCACCTGAACTCTTGAATGCCGACCCAACGAAATTCAGAAACGTGGACTCTACACGTCGATGGAGCATCATCCCGATTAGGAGCTGGACTCGGCATCCTGTTGGAATCCCCCACTGGAGAAGTTCTCGAACAATGCTTCTGCTAGGATTTTAGCACATCCAACAACGAAGCCGAATACGAAGCACTGATCGGAGGTCTCCGCCTAGCCCGAGGGATGAACGTCAAACATATTCGAGCATTCAGCGACTCACAACTCGTTGCGAAGCAGTTCAGCGGAGAGTACGATGCAAAGGACGATCGAATGGACGCCTACCTGAAGCTAGTTAAGCAACTGGCCGCGGAGTTCGTGACTTTTGAGCTACATCAAATTGACCGATCTACCAACACCGGCGCCGATGCTTTAGCTGCTTTAGCGTCGAACAGAGATTCAGCCCTCCGGAGAACTATCCCGGTCCAAGGGATCTCCCAACCCAGCATAGCCCCGACCCAAGAGGTTCTCCAGATCACAGCCGACGAAGACGAAACCGTTCCTGCAACAACCACTACCGAACAGCCAGCAGTAGACTGGCGAAGTGAAATCCGACGTTTTCTCGAAACTGGCGAGTTACAAGCGGAGAAGTGGGCAGCTAGACGAATTCGTGCACACAGTTATAAGTACGCGATCATCGAAGGAGTCTTGTACCGATGGACCGATTCAGGCGTCTTGCTTACATGTCTCCATGGCAACGAAGTACAACGATGCATTAAGGATACTTGATAAGTTCAGGTCGGCCAAATTAATGGCAATCTTCCATCGATCAGATTAAATCCAGAAAAGACGGAAGATTGGCCCTATCGGCAAGAGAAGTTTTCCTATTTTGGATTCACATCGCTATCTCCAGAAGACCGACCTGATCGGCTATAACTAGAAGAAGTCTCCGACTTCTCAGATCATCAAAAAAAATCCTCTCTCGAGACCTAGGGAAAACTTAGCAATATCAATTGTTCTTAGTTCTCGATTTACTTTCCTAAAACATTTAGATAGGCGTTCTTATTCCGACGATCTAAACCGACCTGTATCTCTCAAGCTCCGGCTCAATCTAATAAAAAACTCTCTTTAAAACCACAAACTCTTGTTTTTTCTATAGATCGAATTTGAGTTATCACACTTTGCTCCTCTTCTTTAAGTATGTTTAGCTCTAAGTCAGCTTCTATATGTCTCCTCTTCTCTGGTAAAGCTAGCATGGTACTGATGTCCACATCAGTTGGTGGCAGCATAATCTCCACTTCATTAGACTGTACCCAAAATTTTATATCATGCATTACTTCAATGGTGTACTATACTGCTTTCTCCATTTAGAAGTTTGATAACATCATCTATATAATCTTCTTTCTTGTGCTTTTTCTCAGAAATAACCTTCAGAATCTTGACATTTCCCACTTCCGATATGTGCAAGTATGTATAAGCATGCGAACCTTGAATGAAGTTTTTTTTCTCTAACCTTATAGATCTCATTACCAGAAGGAACCTTACATTTCCTGATCTTTTCTGCTCCAAATCTACAGTCTCCATTGTTTTCAGACTAAACTTGCCTTTGTGCTTCATTGCTTTAACCCTTCTTACTTCAATACGCAGCAGTTCTCTTCTGCATATTGTCTCCAACATTTCAATGAATGACATTTTTCTTGCAGGGTCAATGGCGTGGTTAAAAGACTTGGAGATGTTGTTGCTCACATCATCACACAAAGATGTTGGTGTGAAGTAAGCAAGGTTGCAATTTTCTGAATTCTTCTGCATCATAGATTGATGATCATTCATGTCATTTGACTTTACTTCTTCCACCCTTTTTATGTATTGTAGTCTATTGTAGCTCTTTGCGACCTTCCAGAATAGCGCTTTCATGTCAATCCTGTTTCGATGTTTCTTTTTTAAGTTTTCATATATGTGTTTTGCACACATCATATACTCAACATTTGGTAACAAAGAGCTACAATTATAAATATACGTGTTGTCCTAATCAACAATGTTTAACAGTGTAATTAATGCCATTTGTGGTTTTGATGGTATCAACAATATTTCTACAGATTATGTAGTAAATTCAAAATTTTATATAGTTCATATAGTTTATAGCATCTTAACTATTATTTGAGAAGTAGTTTAGGTTAAAAAAGCTGACTTGTCATGGCCACAACAAAAGTTAGTGCATTTCAAATATAACATGACAAATTTTTTAAAATAAATAAAATATTTTGATTGGCTGAGATAAAATTAAATAAATTACAAAAATATAACATAAATACAGTAGATTATAACTTTAATATTGAAGAAATTAAATTAACACAAAATGATAATTACTATAATTATTAATTTTTGTGCATATATTCATTATAAATTGCATAAAATATGATTACAAAAATTTACAATATATATATATATTATAATTTTATATAGAAAAAATAGATTATCTGATAGGGTATTAAATAATATATATATTAATAATATTGGAAGTATGATATATTATTATTTTTAAAATTTATTAATTTATGAAAATATTTAATTAGAACATCTAAACAAGTTTTAAATAAACACAGTATGAACTAATAGAATTTAAAATAAAATACAACCATGATAAATAATATAAAGGATAAAAATAGTTGAAAAAAATAAAAGAAAATTAAGTTTTATTTAAAGTTTTTAAAATAACATAATTTAAAATAAATTTTCTTTTCAAACCATTACTTACTATGTGAAAATAATAAAATATACATTTGTAATATAGGATTATATATTTGTATATATTTTCTTAACATTTTTAAAAAGTTAATAAATTATCTAATAGGGTAGTAAATACTCTATATATTTATCATAGGAATATGACTCTATATATGGATAATAAGTACACTCTAAACAAGGGTCTCGAGGAAAAACAAAGTGCTCCGCAATGTCACAAAGTGCGACTCTTCAGGCCATAAATGCAGGGAAACAAAATGCGGTGGTGTCAAAGGTTCTCAAGATCAGAATCCCAAGGTTTGACAATACCAAACTGATCGAGAGTTACTCCAAGACCCTCATAGGCAGGTGCATGAATCCGGCCAAACAAGATGTGAAGTCTCTTCTATACATGATGCCCCGAATCTGGAAAATGGAGGAGAGGATTGCAGGGGCAGATCTGGGGCTGGGAAGGTTTCAATTTGATTTTGATGAAGAGGAAGATATCATCGACGTCCTGAAGATGGAGCCATTTCACTTCGACTACTGGATGGTCTCTTTGGTGAGGTGGAAGTCTGTTGTGGATCCAAAATATCCGTCGGCTATCACCTTCTGGATTTGGGTCCTACGGGTGCCTCTGCAGTTCTGGGCGGAACAAACTTTTTTTGGCATTGGCGAGGCTTTAGGAGTTGTCCACACAGTAGACATCGACGAAGGGCGAATCAGAGTGGAGCTAAATGGCGGAGAACTGTTAGTCTTTGACACCTTGGTTGATTTTGAAGAGGATGAGGAGACGCCAATTTCTCTACGGTATGAGAGACTGTTTGGATGCTGCCGAATTTGTCACAGCCTCTGCTATGACAATCTGGTGTGTCCATTAAACAGAGACAGTGTTGATGACACAAAAACAGGGAGGGAACAAATGCAGAGCGGGAATACGACCACAATGGTGAGCTACAAAGGAGCGGTTTCAGGCGAAGGCAGTGGTATAAGACACGCTGAAAGGCAGCCACAACACGATCCATCAGTTAGCTACAAAGGAAAAGGGAAGATGACAAAGGTGGATCCGAAAGAGGGGCTAAGACATCCGGTTTCTCACAATGATAGCTGAAGAAGTGATCGGCGATTTGGTGAAACATCATATAGGGGATTAAGACAATACAAGCCTTGTCAATGATCTTGCTATCTTTGAGAAGTCCTTGATGAACCTCCTATAGAAACCAGCATGTCCCAAGAAGCTTCTGATTTCCTTAACTGAATTTGGAGGCTCCAAGTTCAGCATCACATCTATCTTGGCCTTGTCCACTTCAATCCCCGTCTCTGAAATCTTGTGACCCAACACAATGCCTTCCTGAACCATGAAATGACATTTCTCCCAATTCAGAACCAGGTTAGTGTCTTCACATCTTTGTAAAACCTGAGAAAAGATTGGACAAGCAGACACCAAAGGAGGATCCATAGACACTAAAGTCATCCATGAATACCTCCACCATCTCTTCAAGCAAGTAAGAAAATATGGAGGTCATACACCTCTGGAAAGTAGCAGGAGCATTGCATAAACCAAAAGGCATTCTCCTATAAGCAAATGTGCCATAAGGGAAGTAAAAGTAGTTTTCTCTTGATCATTTGGATGGATAGGGATTTGACAGAAACCACTATAGCCATTTAAGAAGCAATAATACTTATGATTTGCTAATCTCTCTAACATTTGGTCTATGAATGGCAAAGGGAAGTGATCTTTCCTAGAAGCAGAATTCAGTTTTCTGTAATCTATGCACATCCTATGACCAGTTATAGTTCTAGTGGGTATTAGCTCATCATTTTTGTTTTTTACCACAGTGATCCCTCTTTTCTAGGTACCACATGGACTGGTGAGATCCATGTGCTGTATGAGATAGGATAGATCACTCCAGCTTCAAGAAACTTCAAGATTTCTTTTTAACTACTTCTTTCAGATTAGGATTCAATCTCCTTTGAGGTTCAATAGAAGTTCTTGTCTCATCCTCTAGATGGATCCTATGAGTGCAGAGGTTAGGAGAAATGCCTTGGATATCATCTAGTGAATATCCAATGGCTCTCCTAAACCTCTTTAGCACTTTGACAAGAGCAAGGATCTCATTATCACTGAGGTTATCATTGACAATTACAGGATAAGTAGAGTTAGAGTCTAAAAAGACATACCTTAGGAAGAGGTTTGAGCTCCACTTTGGGTGCCTTGAACTCACTCCAGTCCTCTCCTAAGCTGCTCTTCTCCTTGGCTCCAGCTTCATTGCTTAGAGAGCCAGCTTCTTGAACTGAGAGCACTTCTGTCCTTGTGTACTCCAGCCTCTCAAATGGTTCCTCTTCTTCCAAGATCTTGTGAGAGTCTAGCCTTAGCTTATAACCCAAGCTTTCCTTATCCAAGTAACCATCTTTCCCATGCTCCTTTGTCAAAGCTACTTGGAGTTTGTCATCACAACACAACTCCTCTTGAAGCTCATCATGCAACATTTCTAAGATCTCTATCTTGAACACTTGACCTTCTATTGTGGGCTGTTGCATAACTGCTTGATTTCAAACTTCAGGGACATGTCTTTACCCAAATGCAACTCAATCTTCCCTTCCTTGACATCCGTAACAGCACCTGTTGTGGCTAAGAAGGGCCTTCCTAGTATGAGAGGATCTCTAGGCTCCTCATCCATCTATAGGACTACAAAATCAGTTGGAATCTCCACATTCCCTATTCTGATTGGCACATCTTCAAGCAGTCCCTTAGGAAGTCTCACTGATCTATCCGCCAACACCAAAGATATTCTGCAGTCCTTGAATTTAGTGAACCCAAGGCGCCTAGTTATAGAGTAAGGCATTAGGCTTACACTTGCTCCTAGGTCACACAAGCATTTTTCAATCAGTAGTGGACCTAAAGAGCAGGGCAAAATAAAGCTCCATGGGTCACTGAGCTTATTAAGAGTCACCTGTTATTGTTGAATGATGGCGCTGCACTCATGTGTTAGTACCACCACCATGTATTGTAGGCTGATATGGTGGAGGAATGTATCTTGGTTCTTTGACTAACTCCTTAGGTGCTTCTCTTGGTTTCTCCTTAACCACCTCTTTGGCTTTGGTGTTCTTTGAACCCTTTTCAGCTTCTACCACTTAATCCTCTTTAGCTTCTTCAGCATCTTTGACCACCACCCCTTCTTCTTGTTCCTCAATGTCCTCATTGGGTGTAGAAGGTGCCACTCTTGGAGGGAGTTGATTCCCACTTCTTAAGGTAACAGCTTTGACACACTCTTGTGCAAGTGAAGAGGTAGATGGTTGAGCAATGCTTTCTTGTTTGGTGATCTACATATTCAAAGAGCCTAGTTGGGATTGCAGGCTGGAGTCAATGCCTTTTTGTATTCCAACAGCCATACTTCTCTGAATGTCAGTCATACTCTTTTGAATTTCAACAGCCATGCTTTTTTGAAGTTCTGCAGTTTGAATTTGTTGCATTTGAAGGAGCATTTGCTTAAGGTCCAAAGTTTCAGAGGACTGAGAGATGGTGGCGTCAACTGCTTGAGAAGAAGAACCATGATGTTGTTGAATGTAAGGGTCTTCACTGGACTGTTGTTGACATACATCATAGCTTTGTCTTATTGCTGGTGTTTTTATAGCAGGATTATTACTACTAAGCAAATCCTAACACACTCATGTCATTGCAGCATGTAAGGTATCAATCCATCTGAGTTTTTAAGGCACCAAGAATACAGCAAATCATTTAAGTCAAGCTAGATTTAAGAAAGCAGTTGTGATCAAACTAAACAAGTCTAAAGACTGAACTAAACAAAGCAGGAAATTCAGATATATGAAGTAAGGATCTAAGATGGGGGTTATTGATTAAGAGGGGATTAAAATCTAACTGGTGATGCTTCAAAACCATTCAAACAATGCTATCTTCTAGGCATAGGATTAACAGCTATAGCTAGCTCAATTCCTTGACACTAATCACTTTGCTAAACACACATTCAAGATAAATCCCTTTACTTAAACATATGACCAGCAAGCATTCAGAACAGCAGCACTCGAGTAGCGACTCCTCCTTGCGTTAGCGTCCCGAGATGCAGGAAACATCTATTTTTCCGTTTAATGGCGCCACCTCTGGCCCTTGGGCCGGTGTTTCAAACCGCGTTGTTGTCTTATGTCGATCTCCATGGTCACATGAGACGATAACCTCTCTCATGACCCCGATGAGAGGGGGCAAGACGTCTTCTTGTCTAGTGCCCCACGAAACAAGGAGTAATATCCCTCCGGGGAGATGTCCACCATTTGCCGAGCTATCAGTTCCTCCGGGAGCACCAAATCCTCATATCCTGAGCAAGTACAGTACTCCCCCAGATGCGTACCCCAGTCAGGGTAGGACCCAATCACCTAACTCCCCCGACCGACCGATGGTGTACTCCTCCGGATGTGTGGCAAAGACGGGGCGAGTCTGTTATTATATTTAGGCTGACCGTCTCACGGTTCGCTTCCCCCCAGAAGTGTAATTCTTTCGACCAATAGCGTGCTCCCTCGGGACATACGAATAAGGTCGGAGTTGATATCTTTCTTTCGTTCAATCCTACAACTAGAACCGCACTCCTTCCCGATGCGTGGCAAGGTTGGAGTCGATGCTGTTTTCCTTACTTCTCCGAAAGTCCAAACTCCCTGACCAGTACCGTATT
This sequence comes from Thlaspi arvense, assembly GCA_911865555.2. NCBI lineage: Eukaryota > Viridiplantae > Streptophyta > Magnoliopsida > Brassicales > Brassicaceae > Thlaspi > Thlaspi arvense. Next base: position 52,069,216 of record OU466862.2, on the reverse strand, counting down.
CCATCGGAACACGTGGCATGGTTCGGGCAAGTCTCTATTCAAGTATCGTCTTTAAGAAGCTAGCTTCACCAAAACTAGTACTGTATCCCTTGGGATGTGCAGCATGGTCATCGCGTCGGTGTCACCTTCAATGGCAAAACTCTAGGGAACCGGATAATTTATGCTGATTGTGCAGGAAACCCAAAGAAAGTCGACTCCCCGACTAATATCCAAATCAGTCGAGAAGTTTGGAACAACTGTTGGGACCGGTTTTACCATCTCCAAGGATAATCAATAGGTGGACAGCAAACCACCCTAGACACTGACATGGCTAAGCTAGCTCGGCCACCAACTCCCAAGTACTGCTCTCGGGCAGTTAGTGCGCCTCCCAGAACATGAATGCATCATTCCGTCCACCTGCTCCTCTGGCACGTCGAATAGAGAGGACATGACGATGAGAAGCCAGTATAAAAGGATGAGATCCCCCACCCCAAGGAAGAGGAAGAGAGAATAAACCCCCTTAGAACCACATCTAAGGAGGAGAAACCCAACCACCTCAAATCGGCCTGCACCGTCGAACAGAACGATCGAGAGAGAACATCCCCATTCCCTCGAGATGATGCCTACCAGGATAAGTCCCTTCTTTAACCCGGAACCCTGCCTGTATACTCGATGAACCTTTTTTATACTACAAAGCCCCCTTGAAACACTCGCAAACAGATAGATGTCTCGATCCCCAGACGAGATTTCTCACCCAAACCCTGTAGAAACACCCTCCTGAGTATCTGTTCTCGGTAGGACGTTCATTGATTTGGGCGTCGAAGAACCTTCGGGAGGAAAACCCTCTTTTGGTCTTCCCGGAGGCCCGATTGACCTTTTGTGTAGTGTTTGCAGGGTCGGACTTATCTACTATTGAGACTCTACCAGCTTCCGTCCCGGAACGACTCGTCGTCTTTCCCCCCAAAAGACGGAACTTAGAGACACGATTCCGCTCCCCGAACAAACAACATACCTCCACGTGGCATCCCA